>JADMLD010000110.1:1200000-1947757 GCA_017589585.1 Phylloscopus whistleri | reverse complement strand
GAACTTACCTGAAACACTGTGCTAATCAAGGAGGGTGACAAGAGATAGTAAGTCATCCCGAATAGCTAGGAATGTTACTTGCCCGAAACACAGCCTGAGTGGAACAATATGGTTACGAACTAATGAAAAATTTCTGGTAATTACTGCTTGGGTTGCGGCCCAAGATGGAAACTGGCTGACGACTGAAGTCCAGTCATCTTGCAACCCTACAAACAGTGGTGCTAAGTGAGGCCCTTTGAGCTCCCTGGCACAACAGCAGGCTGCATGACCATCTCCCTGCAGGAGAATTCAGCAATTCTTAGGCTGAAGGAGGTAGTTAATGGGACCCACTGCCATCAGAGTGGAACAGAGATGGCAGATACTGAAATGTGTGTTCCACAGGGAGCAAGAGCTCTCAATCCCCATCTGTAAGAAACCAGGAAAGGAAAGCCAACAGCATGGCTGGGTCAAGATCTGCTTGCCAAACTGAAGGGCAAGAAGGAATACAAAGACAGGGAAGAAGCAGGAAGAGAGATCCTGGAAAGAGCATGGGGATGTTGCTCAGTTGTGACAGAATAAGGCTGGGAAGGCCAAGGTGTGGCTGAAGCTGAACTTGGCAAGGGATGCAAAGAAGAAGAGGAAGGGCTTCTGTAAGCATGTGAGCCGTAAGGGAAGGTCAAAGTGTAACTTCCTCCATCAGTGATACAGTAGGATTGAGTGGACCCTCAGAGAATTTGCAGGAGACAACTATCTTGAGTGGGGTGGTTGACATGTTCAAGGGACAGGATGCCATGCAGAAGGACATGGACAAGGTCAAGCGGGCTCATGTGAATTTAAAGATGTTCAGCAAGGCCAAGTGTAAGGTCCTGCACTCAGATCAAGGCCAATCCCAACCAAGAGATAAAGGGTTTGAGAGATTCTCTATGAAGAGAATTGAGGGGATTGAGGGTAATGGTGCTTGAAAAGCTGGACGTGAGCCAGCAATGTGCACTTGCAGCCCAGAAACCAGAAATCCAACCACACCCAGGGCTGTATCCAGAGCAGTGTGGCCAGCAGGTCAAGTGAAGTGATTCTGCCCCTCTGTCCTCCTGTCTACAGAGACTTCACCCCAGAGGACTGCATTCAGCTCTGGGGTCCTCAGAACAGGAAAGACATTCTGTTGGACAAAGCCCTGAGAAGGGCCACAAAGATTCAGGGGGGCTGCAGTGCTTCTCCTATGAACCCAGGGAGGTGAGATTGTCCAGCCTGGAGAACAGAAGGCTCCAGGAAGCCATTCAATACTTGTAGGAAACTAGGAGGAAAGATGGTGACAGACCTACTAGTAGGGCCTGCAGTTATAGGACAAAGGGTAATGGTTTTAAACTAGAGAAGGGTAGATTCAGGCTATGTAAAAGGAAGAAGTCTTTTTCTGTAAGGATGCTGAGACATTGGAACAGGTTGCCCAGAGAAGCTATAGTACGCCCAATTCCTAGAAGTGTTTCAGGAGAGATTGGCCTGGGGTCTGAGTAACCTGGTCTAATTGAAGATGTCCTGGCTGATTGCAGAGCAAGTTGGATTACAGGATCTTTACAGTTGCCTTCCAATTCAAACCATTGTGTGATTCTGTGATTTCTGCAGTGTCTTCAACTTAGAAGCTAGAAATAGCAGAAGAGATACAAGCCTGGAGCTGGGCAAAAGGTATGCTTTTAGGGGGAGGAGAGGCAAAGTGGAAATAGCACGATAAGAAATGTGCTGTACATTCAGCAGTAACATTGAAGAGTCAGAAGTGAAAGAGAAAAGGGCAAGAAGTGTGTGTCTGTTTGCAGAGCACCAATGATGCCAAGGAAGTCTTAATGCCAGCTAGTAGAAACAACTCACATTAACATTCCCCCTTTAATATTATTAGTAAAGCTGAGAATGTTTTCCCTTTTGTCTTCAATCCTTTGTTTTCTTGTACTAATTATTACACCATTATACCATTCCTGGTCTCCTTGCTGGCCCTGAACTGTACAGAGGCCTGATGGCATTGCAGTCTCTGGGCAGACATGCGTTAGGAAAGCCTTGCTGTGTCCCTGAACCGCAGCACTGGCTCCCTGGGTGTCACAAAGGACATGCATGACGGGACTCCAACCTGCTGGCACTTGTAACACAATGGGTGTGTTCCGACAGAACAGCAGCTCTATTTACGCCAGAGTGCCCTGAGTCTTCCCACATATGAGGAAACAATTTAAAATAAATACATGGTACAAAGAGAACTTAACAGCAATTTTCTGTCCCAAAATAAGATTATGGATATAATTGGCAGAAATCATTAAGTCAACTTTGTGTTCATTTTTTGTTTTAAAATCGTCTTAAAAGTGGAGGCATGCCCAGTGTGAATAAACAAACCGAAAAAGTGGTTTGATAGTAGTGCATGGGCTTTTCAAGATAAATAGTGTAATGGAGAAGTTATCAGAAAGTAAGTTGTCTTAAGAGATTCATGGAGTAATTCCTCTGGTATGTCTTGTTCCTACAGATATTCTAAGAGGACAACCTTCATCCCACACCCTAACAATACATTACTCAAAGTTGTACTGTCAGCCAAAAAAAATTCAGTCTTCTAATATGACTCTTAAAAGCAAAAGACGAGGGAGGAAGCAGTGCTGGTGATTAGTATTGTAAAGTGTTTATTATTACCTTTCACACTGAGTGAAGTTCAAGTAGCTGTGTAGGTTCATATGTATTGTACATAAGCATCAAATGTTAAAATGTTAATCCATTGTGATCTTACTATAAGGCTTGGTCTGGATTATGCTTGATTTCACTCAGCCTGGGAGACTTTACCTACTGTAGATTTTATGCTTTTTTCTTTTTTTTTTTTTAAGCAACTTAATGCTCTAGATGTGACAAAACTTTCAGTAAAACTGAATGCAGTGATATAAGCATAAAAGTTGCTATACAAATGGAAAAACTATTTTGGTAATACTCACTTTTGGCTGCAAATATAAAAGTAATGAATGGCTTCTATAGTCTAGTTCCCACATGACTTTAACAGCTCATTTATTTTCATTTTCTAAAATGTTCTGGTATCTAAGAGATTAAGAGATTACTTAGTAATTCATGAAATGATATAATTTTCTAGTATAGACCTGCAGAGCTTTTTGAATTCTCATTTTGTTTTCATGACCTGGATAACAGCTTGAGTTAAAGCCAAAAATAGCTTGTAATCATTTGGTATCAAGACCACTAACAAGCTCACAGACATCCCAAATAATTTTTCCCTCTTAGCTAGCTATGGCTAATCCATTCTTTTTTTCTTTTTTTCTCAGTGTGATGTTCAACACATAATTTTCTCCTCATACTACAAAGGATGTTTCCAAAAGGTTAAAGTAATGCTTTCTGCATCACAAAAGAGAACTTGCCAATTTTTCTTTTCCTGATGTTGAATTGCTATCCAATTCCACCCTGAAATTTGATAGCCTGACAATAAATATTTTTCCCCCAAATCCCAGATCATTAACTATGCTACCTTGTATATTCTGATTTGGGTGTGTTTCCTACTTGTGATGTACAAGATTTTTAGAGCCAAAGATCTAACATCAGGCCAAATAATTTTTATAATTACACTTCAAAGTGTGAGAAACAAAGCCCACTCCTCAAAATTTTAAATTTAATAAGGAATAATAAGGGACAGATCAATATGGCAAAGGTAACAGCGCTAGGTGCATGGCAACAGCCAGAGGCACACCCAATTCTTTATCAAACAGTCCTTTAGACTGTTGCAGTTGCATTACTTCCCCAAATGACTTTGCACATTTCTCGGAGCCTGTTTACCACAACTCTGCCTCAGGTTGCCACAGCATTGCATTGCCTAAGCCCACAGCTACGGTCTCTGAGGGTCCGTCAGGGAGGCAGTCCGGGGTGGTCTTCTGATGCCACTTCAGACTTGGTATTCTCCTTTTGTGATATCTTGATCTCTGCCTGGGCTATCTTGGTTGTATATTTTGCAAGAGGAAAATATATATCATCTTGTGATACATCTTTTGCAAGCAAGCTTACATCTTGTAATCTTGCTTTGTGCACAGTTTTAGTTATACTGTTCACAAAAGCAATTAGAATTTGCACTATATCTACAAAAGCAGTTACAATTGGTAGTAATTTGCCAAAGCAATTACATAATAGCGAAAGCCAGCTGTTACATAGCAGACTGTAACAAAAGCTTGTACAATTCTATTGTAGGGTAGTGTAATGTTACTACTGTAGTATAGCAGGATGCTCTAAGTGGTGTAAAATGGCTCAAATTTTGTCTTGTTAGCAAAAGTTATCAGAGGCGGATTGAAGGAGGAGTGTCATGCTGCTTTTGGTGCTGAAGAATGCTAAGACCAGCCTGACTCAGCTATTCAAAGCATTAAACATCCTGAGGATGTGAAAAACAATTGTTTCCTGCCAGAAATTGGCACTGATGAGGATGTGGCAAAGTTCCTGAGAAAGGAACCCACAAATTACAATGCTGATAACTTAAGTAAAGCTGCTGCACTAAAAGCTGCTGAACTGACACAGATGACCTAGAAATACCTGGCTGACAATCACTTTATATATGTGGTTTATGTACTATGAGAGCTCAGTCCCACTTTTAAATGGACACAATTCTGACACAACACCTCCCTTTCCAGAGTAAATGTATGAAGATTTCTCCCTTGAGTGGGAATTCCCCTCAAGGTTACTTCCCTATGAATTTGTTTTTTTATGCTATTAGCATAGAGGAATTTCTTAAAATATACAATTTTTGCCTAGACCAGAATTTCTGTTTTCCAACTGTTAAATTAATGACTTTAACATAAGTAATATTGAAGGCTCTCTGAATTGGATTTAGAACCATTACTAGAATAAAATTGTCCATTTCTTGCTGTCTGATGTATTTATCTATTTGCAAACACATTCAAGGGCTGTGTGTAGTTACGGTAAGCAAGAGAAACCATTTTAGATTGAATCACTCACTTAGTCTGGAGTACTACAGAAACAAAGTGAAGGCATGGGAGCTGCCCATAACCTTCCTCTTCAATTGCTGATTTCTCCATTTCAAAATACTCATCCAATAGCCACTCTTCCTCCAGGTTTGTGTGTTTCTTTCAATGTAGTGTTGGAATGTGATTAAAAAAATTAATCCAGTTAATAGTCAACAATAAAAGAAATATGGTTTTCTGTACAGGAAATACCAAATGCATGGAATGGAAGGCAGGTTAGTGCCTTAAATGCAGCGTGAATGAGCGGCGTGAGTGGCTGGCTAGGCAAGCCACGAGGGCAGGATACGTGATCAAGGTGTAAGCAGAGTTAAGAGACTGCTACTTTTCTTCGTATTACCATAAAAGAGACTGGATGTGGGAAGAGGAACTGAGGAGAACAGACGTATTTAATTGACAAGGTTACTGGAAATACAGACTTCGGAGTCTGTTTTAGGAGGGCAGCCTCGCTGCAAGGGTGCCACTCCTGACAAGCAGCCCCACAAGCGCCGCCATCTCGCAGCCCTGCAGCGCAGCAGAACCCGTTCTCCCCTGGGCGCCCGTGGGCCAGCCCGGCCTCCCCCGAAAACCGCAATGGTTCGTGCTGGGGCAGGGCGGGAGGGCGGCAGTGCGCCGTTCGCTTCCGGGTTCGGGTGCGGGCGGGCGCTCTGTGGTTGCTCCTCCCCGCCGGCACTCTGGCCCGGCCCGGGCGGGCGCTATGCGCAGGCTCGGCCCTTGCCTCAAGATGGCGGCGGTGGCGGATAAACAGAAGCACGAGCACGGGCGGGTGAAGATCGGGCACTATATCCTGGGGGACACGCTGGGCGTCGGCACCTTCGGGAAAGTCAAGGGTGAGCGCCGGGAGCGGGGCCACGGGGCGTTCGGAGGCCCGTCAGCGGGGCCCCGGCGCCGGAAGCGCCGCTCGGAGCGGGGCTCGCACGGGCTGAGTTGCCGGGGTGGGACTTGCGGTCCCGCGGCGGGAAGCAGCGGCCGGGGCAGAAACAGCTTCCTCGTCTGTGCTTGCGGAAATAACGGCTGGGAGCTAAATGCTGCGTTTGTTTAGAACAACACTGGCCATGTAACCAAAGTAGGGAGTCTAAATCCTCGAGCTTCCTATATTGCAGTTTGATGCTCGAGTACGAACTCTCCATGCCCTTGTAAGGAAGGCAGGATTTCTCTCTGCAGAGAAATAAGCGTAAAAAGATGGGTCTGGGATTGTTGGATTAGTTGGTAACACAGCTGGTGTGTAGATACGGAGAAACTTCATGTTTAATCTGTTTGAGCAGTGGTTAACAAAGTTTTTTTTTTCGGCTCGGATTTTAATTTTTTTCCTGTGTAGGGCTATGGATTCCATGCTGCTTATTTGAAGGCTAGTAAAAATAAGGTAGAAGTTAAACTTCCCCATGGTGCCATTCGCCACAGATGGCAGGATTGTGCATTAGGTTACATTGTTGCTGCCGTGTTGTTTGTCAGAACTTCAAATATTGGGGCAAGCAAATCAAAAACATCATTTCTCAAATGAGTAGAGCTAGGCTTAGGCTGTATTCTTCATAAGGTTTGTTTCTTTGTGTTTTTTTTCTTTTTTTTTTAACTTAACAGGTGCGTAAAAACCCAGGGTTTTTTTCCCCAGTGTAGATAATCCATTGTATGTGTTCTGCACAGGCTCTTTTAACTATTGACATGTTCTGCAAAAAATTAGTAATGTATAGGAAATATGATAATATTTTGCTTTAGGAAAGCAGTAAAAAATGTTTTGAGAGCAGAGCCCTTTGAGTCTCTTTTTCAAGAGAAGCTTATAAAGGGAGAGCCCCAGCCATTTGGGAGCAGTGACCCTCACATCTGAGAGCTGGGGTGCCATTCTTTTCTGTGGGAACTTAGTACTTCCTTGAGTAGAGAGAAAAAAAAAAAAAAAAGTAATGCAGCAGACTAGTATTAGGTTCTTTTTCCTCACGGAGGGACTGCATGGTTAAGGGGAGGGGTCAAAGAAGCGTTTGTTTTGTGGTTTTTTACCCCACACACCGCAGAAGACTTAAGGTTGGCGTACTGTCAATGTTCTAGTATGATCCTAAATTTTGGAGAGCACTGTTGTGCTACTGCTTTTCTTCTCCCTATATGATTATGTTAACTGTGCTACTTTTGTCTTGCTGCACCTGTGCTTAATAATGAACATTTTATCTATGATGCACTGTTTTCCTCTTGAGCACACATTTTCTTCATTTAATACTAATTCTGCAATTGTTTTCCTGTTTTCATAATTTCCTTCTCTGGTGATATGGTTTCATCAATTGACATTTCATCAAGTGAAAAATGTGTGTTCACTTTTAAAAATTCATTAGGATTTACACTGAGTTCACGTAATGCAGGGGATCAGGCATATGGCATTTTGAAAGTGAATGTTTTATTCTAATAGTGGTGGCAGACCAAAAAAATCGAACTGGAAAATCAGTGCTTTATTTGGTATTTGTGAAAGGTCCCCTGCTGTTGCTGTCAGATGAGTTCACGCTGCTGGTAGCTGTCACTGGTGTGATTCTGTCCAGTTTGTCATCCTCCCCTGGCTGTACCACTCTGAATGGATTCTGAGTGACTTGGTTTATCTGACTCTGCCTCAGGTGGGCAGCTGCAGAGATGGCTGTTCTTAGCCAGCATCGAGGCAAAAATGCCACTGAAGTGAAAAGCTAAGGTGGAAGAACAGTGAATCTAAACGAATTGTATGAGACACATTCATGTTCAGACTTCACTAGGATTCAGTGTAAAACGTCTATGTTTCCTGCTGAAGCTAGATACAAACTTTCATTTTCAGATGCTTTTGTTTTAAAAGTTATATCTTTCGTAAAAGGAAGAGTACTCGGGCTTCCTGTGGTCCATACTGAGAACATGAGGGACATTACTTATATTACTTGAGGCTCTAAATATACAATAGTTGTTCCAGCTCTCTAGATCTAGGTTATCAACACTGTTCTGTATAGACTGCAAACCAAGTGGTCTTGTTCAAGGCAATAATAACACACCTGGAAATGAGTGATGCAGGTCAGTATGATATCTAATGTTGTGCAGCAAGATGGCTTTGGACAGCATGAACTGTTGTTCTTTTGGGTTTTTTCCCATGTTAGTGAAAACATCTGTTTAGCACATACTCTTAAAGACTGTTCCCCTCTGAGCTTTGGCTTTTTGGCCTTCTGTGAATTGTTTCATTAAATGCCACATAGCCTTCAGATTTTTTCTTCCTCTAAAAACTTAATGACTTATACCTGTATTTTGTTAGTATGTTGTATTTGGTCTGCATGGCCTCATAATCAGTTTTTTTCCAATTGAAGAGCTGTTGAACAAGAGAGAGACTCTTGCACCTGCACTTCAACAGTTTTTAAGTTGCTGCTGCTCTGTCACTGTCATGAAAATCTTGGTGCTGTGCAAAGCCACAAGCCTGAAGGCAATTAGTATTATCAGAAAAAAAAAGAAATACAGGAATATACTAGGTCTGTTAAATGTTTTTGTGTTTTTTTTTTTTTTTTTCAGAGATTGTTTTGAAGGACTGATAGCTAGTTGAGGATTAGGGTGCGTACCTACCTTTTATAGGTAAACTTCTATCAAGTGGTAATGCAGAGTAGCTTTCAGGAAGGTAACACTGGCTGCTTACGTTTCTACGTGATGTTATCATCTGGGGTGACACTTTCACTTCTATCCTAATGTTGAATTCAAAAGTGTCAGCAGTCTGTTACCAGTTGGTATCTGCTGTTTTACTGGTAACAGATACCTTGAACTGTATCCAGGAAACTTGTATCTTAAAAGGTTAGATTTGTTATAATTTCAAATTGAATTAAAGGAAGGCAAACATTTCAGAAGAAAACAGAGATTGAATTTGAAATGTCTTAAGCAAGAGGATAGGCTTTTTGGGATCTTTCTGCACTGTACCACCGTCTGTTTTCTGAACTACAGTATGTTTTCATTACAATAATTTATTCAGAGCTGGTGGAGTTGAAGAAGCAGAAAATCTTGTTTTCTCCCAGTTAGTGAATAAAATTAAGGCTTGAGGCTCACAGCCTTTAAGGCGTTGACAGCTAGAATTGGTTTTAGTCAACTGCAAATGTTACTGTTTAATTACTTTGAAAGAAAAAATTGTTTTGAAAAGCTCTTTTCTTATGTGCCTTGCATCTTGAACACAGATTGTAGCTAATGGATTACTTTCTAATATTTTTCCGAGTGCTAATGGAATTCTAGTCTCAGGTAGACTGACAAATCAGAAATTAAATAGAACAGCTTAAAAATGAGATTTTATAACTGAGAGCATATCAGAACTGTGTATTTATATTATAAGCTGTAGATTTGGTCAAATATGTATGTTACTTACTGTATTAAATACCTTAAATGTATTTTGTTCAGCAAAAGAAGATGCATATTCATGTGTTTGACCAACAGATTTTTGCTTGGTTTCTAACAAGTTGTTTCTTACTAACAAAAACAAATGTTATATTTTAATTTATGGATTAAAGTTGGATTTTTTTTCCCCCAATACTCCTGGTGTATATCAGCTCCCATTATGGATGGTTAAAGACTTTACAATCAAAATTGCTGCCCTTCTAATTTTTGTCATTTTTTATGATTCTTTACTCCTGCGGGTTTGAACACAGGATACAATTTGTTTGGTTCCTTTAAAACTTAAATCACATTTGAAGAAAATAAAGGGAATGTGATTGCTTTAATTGCAGGTTTGGTTCAAAGCAAATAATTCCCATAAATTTCTAGCCTCTCGGCTGTCACTGCTTTGTGGCCTCTAGAACTTGCTGTGGAGTTTTGTCCTGCATTCCTCAGTACTGCAAAAACGCCTGCCCAGCACTTTGTTTATTTTTGCCATTGTTAGGTAATGGCCCCTCTGAATGAGGGGGTGTCTTTAAATCCTAGTCAGAGCTCTTCTGTTTTTTCAGGTTCTAGACCTGAATATCTCAGTGCAGCATTGTGATGGTTCTGGGTCTTGGGTAATCCACTGTGTAGTTCTCTATGGGAATTCAGACTGCTTAATCTTGTAGGTGGCTGTATTCTTGTAAGAATAAGCATGCAGATGCTTATCATTATCTTTGGTCTCTCTGCTAAGAACTTCTTCCCACTTGCATTGGTTTTTAGCTCGATATAGAGGCAGAAGGCAGCAGAAAGGTCTTTTGTGCTGAAATGAGATTTACAGATTGATGGGTGTTTGTTTAATCTATCCAGATTAGCTGTTGAACACAGAAAGATTTTTGTGGATCACTGCTGTTTAATCACAGCTTCACGTGGATATATTTAAACAAAACTTGATGCCCAGGGCTTACTTAAATTCTCAAATTAGGGTAGGCACCCAAATGAATGACTGTAGTGTTCAGCACAGGTGTGTTACAAATGTCTCTTCACATGGACAAGGATGACCCCTGTGGGTGTCTGGAGAATTTGGCTTATCTTTGGAAGGTAGGAATCAGGGTGGCAAATGAATAGTATTATTATAATCACTGCATGTGGCAGCCATGCAGATAGGGAAGCCTTCTTGTAAAAGAAATACTTAGCTTCTCAGTGTTCCGTGATCATGTTTTGGATTTAAGAAAAATATTGGGATGGACTTTGCTGTGACTACTCCCAATAGCACTTGCAAAGTTAAGGACTTTAGGAGAGGTAACTGACTGAAATAGTTTACACTTTTTAGTTCCTGTGTTTAAAGAACAGTGGAACTGTCCTTAGTTTCTTTTCCACTTCTAGGAATGCATTAGACTGCATGTTTGCATTGTTTATCATTGCTTCTGTTCTATTTTTTGTGCATTTCTCATCGCTTTTGCCACTTACCTAAATAGAAGAAGGCTCTGATGTTAACTGCACAGACTGTGGAGCTGTCAGACTGCTTCAAGGGCAGATACATGTTTATAAGTAAACTGATCCGGTACTTACACTGCTAATTCAGAGCAATTGCTGAAGCAGGCTTCTTGAGGGAGCGATGGGAGTGATCCTTGCAGATGAAGTAGAAGAGATACAGGAAAACATGTTTGAGTGGGTTGCCAAGTAAAAAAAACTTGGAGTGACTTATACAGGGAGAGAAAATGCTCTCTCTAACTAGCAAGGATGTCAGGGTTTGGGGATGTGCTTTTTTTTTTTTTAATCAATAGTGCAAAAAATGTTATGCTACAAGACTTCTGCTGGTTAGGTTTAAGGAATTTCTTACTTATATACATCTTCTAATGATAGAATTGAGGGAGAAATTGGAGTAGGGCTGAAGAAATTCCATACCATCTGGTTTCAGCCTCCCCAAAGATAATGGGAATATGTGGGATGCTAGTGTCTTAACCTGGATACATTCAAAAAGGAGAAATAATATCTTAACTGAGCAATTGAAAACCTTGACTAAGTACTTCCTTGTTTCTTGCAGTTGGAAAACATGAGTTAACTGGGCATAAAGTTGCTGTGAAGATCCTGAATCGACAGAAGATTCGCAGCCTTGATGTTGTGGGCAAAATCCGCAGGGAGATTCAGAACCTCAAACTCTTCAGGCATCCTCATATAATTAAGCTGTAAGTTTTGCTTACTGTAATCAAACTTACTTAGGCAGTAATCTCTTTTTGCTCTCACTGATCTAAAATACATTTAAAGGACAATACTACAAACGGTATCTTGTCAGAAAAGTTACCAGCTTCAAAATATGCAGCTCTCTGTAATGTGTTTTCACAAAGCTGATCATTACTGCAGGCTGAAGAGTTTCTATTCTAATCTTTGCCTAGACATTCTTTGGACAGTTGTATGAAAGGTAATGCCATGACAGGTATTTTTGGTAGCAGTCATATCTGAGTTTAGTGGCTACTTCCATTTTTCTTTCTGTTTATGTTTGATTTTTCTTTTTTTTTTTTTTTTTTTTGCTCCTTGGAAAATGAGTTACTAAGAAGAAGAGTATAAAGGTCATTTCTGTAGCGAGTTATTGTATCTTCTCAAAATGTTTTTAGTGATGTGCTGGTCAGTGATACACGTTTTTTCAGTGTAGGTGGTGCTCTGCAAGATTTTTTCTGAATTAAATATGTACAGTTTCATAAATGTGATTGCTATTTCAGAAATCATCAGTGTAGTGGCTACCCTTTGTCTAAATGTGGTGTTTAAAATGTGCCTGATTACATCTCTTAGTTGATCAATAGTTCATCAGTGGATTTCAGAGTACAACTATGTCCCAGAGTAGACTCCTCATGTCTCATCTGTGGTAATAAATTATAATTAATGTTGATTTTCTTTTGACTCTAATTTCCTGTTAAAGTAGTTTGCACTTCCAGAGTGTGGGTGACTTCCACTGTCTTAGTCATGATGTGGGTGGGTTTTTTATGTGTAGAATCTTGTCTAAAGACCCCATTGCCACTGGGAGATGCCATGTCTTTGCACTCCCTTTAATTCAGCAACAGCTGTTAAACTGAAGCTAAATTACATTGTGTAAGGTCAACTCGCCCACTTCATCAGTGCACTAGTTTTCAGAAGACTGGTGAGGTGCTTTGTCAGCAAAATTGCTAGTGCTTTCAGTTAATCTGTGAGTGAGTCCAAAGGGCATACCTATAGCCAGAACAGAACAGGAAGCATCAGTGCACCAAGTGACATACCAGGGTGAATAAGCAGTGTGTGCTTGTGGTGTTGCTAAACTGAAGACAGTTTAGCAGATATCAGATGACAGTTTCTTTCTCAGGCAATCACAGGGAAAATTTTGTCTTTTGCATGTGGAATGCTGTAAAGGGAACAAATTAAGCAATTTTTAGGTAAGAATATGGAGAAAAAAATCAAAATTTCTTAAATTGTGTTTTTGTCCTTAAACTTGTTATTTCAAAGCTATGTTTTTAAAATTTAATGGAAGTAGAATGATATAACTATCATAACCAGAGATCAATAGTCTTAAATACTAATATTCATCATTATTAAGAGGATTTTTTTCCTAGTCTGGAAGTACACTTTTTCATTTATGGCAAGTGAAATTTTTTGCATGTAATGTTGGAAAGTGTATTTTTGCAACACTGGGAAAGTCCTTTTGAAGTCTTTTTTCACTGCATCAAGCTGTTCATGAGGCAGCACTCTAAACAATCTTACAGAAATCACTTGTACCTCTGAAAGAACAAGGACTGATATTCCTGATAGGGATTACAAATTTCCTGCTGGTCTTTGCAATGGTGGCATCACACAGTGAAAGGAGAGTAAAAAACTTCTGAAAAATAATGTCATTGCAGTAGCTGTAGATTGATTGATAACTTTTTTAAAGTATATTTTTTGTCTGATTATTTGTACAGCTTCGGTTTTAACTAAATGTAACTAGTGTTTTACTGAGTGTGTAGACTTAATAGATATCTTTCTTTATCAGGTACCAGGTCATCAGTACACCCACTGACATTTTCATGGTGATGGAATATGTTTCAGGAGGAGAACTGTTTGATTATATCTGTAAAAATGGAAGGGTAAGAAGTCGTCCAGCTCTGTAAATCAGCGACTTGCATTCTGTTATTGCATCTGCAACATTCCTGTGTCACCCTACACTGAGGGGACAGACTTCTGGGTATCTTTTTGGGTATCTTTGTCAGAATGACACAATTAAAATTTTACTTTTCTCAAAAGAATACTATGATTAGTGTAGCACAGGATTAATGATTAGAGTGTCACAGGATTTCTATGAGCAGAAGGAATGTACTATAATTTATAAGTAGTGTAGTACAGAATTTTTACACAACCTGACTTGGGATATCTATTCACCCAGATGTAGATCTGGCCAAATCTTAATACATATTCTGCTGTATCCATCTAACAATCACAGTCTAGCCTTGAAAATCATAGGGACAAACACAAGTCACTCAGTCCTCAGAGGAAGCAGAGGATGGTGGAGGTGTCTATGGCCACTGAGAAGTCACGGGTTTCATTCCCATTTAGGACTCATAACTGTTTGATATTGAAGACACTGCTCTGGCTGTTGTTGCAGTTCCATATGCCATGACAGAGTCATCCATGGCTCTGTGCCTGGGAACTAAAGGCTGGTAAGGAAGCAGATAATCAACCTGGCACCCAGGAATCTTGAGGCTGGTAGGGAGGGGAAGAAGAAAACCAGTGTGCCTATTTGCTTCACAGGACCTCCAGGACCTAATTATGAGGCAGAAGGCATGAACGCTTGACTTGCATGGTCACCGAATGGCTGCTTGCCTCACAAAGTGGCGTTAATTAAGCTAACCACGTTATTGGGGGCTGGGAGCAAGGGGTGCTGGTTACACCTTGTTAAATGTGGGTGTGTGTTCTTGTGTTCGTTTTCATTTTGCCGCTATCAATTAAAATGTATTTATGACTGTGGTTTTTTTCTGAAAGTACAGATAGTTATATGTTAACACATTTCAAATCTTTGTGTGACTTTGTCATAGCATTCTTCCTTTCTACTAATCTGTTAGTTTACGATGGCTGGGAATAAACCAGGTGAATATGTACCCAGCTGGAGTAGCTGAAAACTGTTTCTTCAGGATATATCATTATTGGAAAGCTACCATTGTGCCCTTATTAATGTCTACTGTTAGAACAGCTTGTGTGAAAGATCTGAAGTCACTTTTTTACAGGCTGTTTAGACATAGGATACTTCAGTTGCTGGGACAAACTGATGTGGATTACACATCTTTGTAGGAAATGCCTGCCTAAGTCTGCTGTTTGGGATAGCTGCTGATAGCATAAATAGCATCTCAAATTTATAGTTTCTGTGCTGCATTTCAGCAGTTTTTGCCAGCTTAAATCTTGTGTTTAAACATCAAAGTTTGTTGATAATTCCAGTTAGACAAAGTTAAATGTTTGAGTGCTAATGTTTCTAGTTAGTGAGTATGCAACATCTGCCAAACCCAATTTTAAAAGTGTGATTAAGAACTTTCAGTGACTTCCTGAGCAAGTGGATATGTTTTGTTTTAGTCACTTTAGAGCCGTGGCACAAACAAAATGATGTAAGATACGAAGTTGCTTGCTACAAGTTCTGATAATCTGCTGTATAAAGTATCAAATGATAAGTATAATTGAAAAGTTTAGGTCATGGGAAAGTTTCCTCTGGCTAGTAAAAAATAAAAACAAGTTAGCTTCCACTGTCTCTTAATTATTTAAAATCTTTGTTTTAGCTTGATGAGAAGGAGAGCAGACGTCTGTTTCAGCAAATCCTTTCTGGTGTGGATTACTGTCACAGGCACATGGTAGTACATAGAGATCTGAAGCCTGAAAATGTGCTTCTTGATGCACACATGAATGCTAAGATAGCTGACTTTGGTAAGTAGTGCTTTATTTTTCTATCTGATTGCAATTCTGGTGTTCGATCCTGTTAATAATAGGAAATATTAAATAAAGTATGTATACTTTAATATCGTGGTGGTGGGATACAACAGAAGAACATGAAGAAAATAGATGTAAAGCAAAATAATGTTCTTGGACATTTATTGAACTTTTTTTACTCTCTAGCTTTCTTGCTTTCTTTTGAGGTATTTTCTGTGACTGGCTGAAATTGTGAACTGATTAGTTTGGTTTCACTTAACAATATTTTCTTTCATTGAAAATGCTAAGTAGACTTAGTTTCTGATCCTTCTTCTTTGAAACGCACTCTGTCTAACCATCCGTAAAATGTAGATGCTTAGCTCTCTTGGAAGAACAGCACAGGGGCAATTCATCCTCTTTAAGAATCTACAGTGCTAAAGAAAAATGCACTAGTCCTCCTGATTTGTTTATGCCAGCTGTTCATAACACAGCTGCAGGGAAGCCTTGAAGCTAGTTCTTGGAACCATCTGAATCAGGAAACCTCACCACATAAGCATAGTAAGGTATCCATGGTATCCACACTGCTGTGTCATGAGAGGTCTCTTGTAGACATAGTGGATAATACCTGCTTATGTAAGTCTCCAGTGAAAGGTGTTAGGTAATGCTGCACCATTTTAAAATATGGTGCTCAACTGTGTGGGCCCTGGGAATCATATTGGTTTTTCAAGTGAAGAAATTGATTTGGGTGAAACGGCTCACATGGTGAAGAAATGAAGTACAGTAAGTTACAAATATATCTTTCTGCAACTTAGCGTCAGCAAAACTGTAGCACTCAGTTAATCATGAGTGGTGTATTAAACAAGAGTTTAGTAAAAGCTGTGTATGTTAGAATATGAAAGCTAGCCCAGCAGTACTCTTTCCTCTCCACATTCCCTGCTGACCCATAAAAGGGGGTAATTCATTCTCGAAGACTGAGTTCTTTGGCTTATGGTAGTCTTGATCATAGAGCCTCACTGAAGAAACTAGAAGAAATTTTCTACAGCTGTTAGACTATACTTAGTGCTGGTGAATGCAGGTAGCTTAGTTCTAAAGCACACTTCTGTTGCTTACAGAGTATCTGAAAAGCAAACTACTAAACTGCAGTGATGCAGGAAACCACGTGTGTAGTGTAGGGATGTACATTCTGGTAAAGTCACGTTTACTCCTCAATTCTCTTCTTCTATGTAATCTCTAACAATATTTTAGGGAGTTCTGTGGTAGCATTTCCCACTTTGGCATTTTAGAAGCAAATGAGGTTTTTAGTACTTTCTTGTTAATGACCAAAATCCTACCTAGCTGTACTGCTTCATCTCCCTTAGAGCAACTTTGTTCTCTGTCATGCCTGTGTCATCCAAATTTAACTGTTCTAGTCTAGGAATTAATATGTTCTCAAATATCTCTAGGGTGTGGGCAGTAATGGATTGATGTTACTCAGATTTCTGGTAAAATATATGGAGGATTATGTGGCATGCTCATATAAAAATTCTGTAATTCCAAACAATATTATTTCTTAACTGGAAAAAATTTGTTAATTTTCTAATTTGAATCACTAGTGGTTTGTTCTAGGTGGTATATGCAGTGTGAAATAATTTTGCTCCCTGAATTTTTAGTAGTTACTCTTATACACTTTCAGGTCTATCAAATATGATGTCAGATGGAGAATTTTTAAGAACAAGCTGTGGTTCCCCTAACTATGCTGCACCAGAAGTAATTTCTGGAAGGTAGTTTCTTTTATATTGGATACATCTATGCATGTACTTCAGTCATGTTGCTGCTTTATTCTAAAGGGTACAAAACTAGTTCAGCTGACAAGCTTGATGCTGAGAAACCGAAGGCTGTTAGTTGTATTGATAATTTTTTAAATGTTTAAAGCTAGCTGTGAACTGGCTTTGAATAGAGGTGATGTCTAATGCTCCAAATGCATTGTGTACACTCCACCTGAATTGCTTTAAAAATCTCATGTACAGCTCAGATCTTGGAAGCTGAGGTGCAGAGTTAGAGGCAGAGTCTGCTGTGAAGTTGAGTAGCAGTGAAATACCTGCTGCAGAGTAGATACTCAGTCTGGAGGTAACTTCCCTTTTTGTAAACTATGATTGTCAAATCGGCTTTCAGCTACCTACCCTAATATTGTTAGGGTAATAACAATACCTATCAACAGTGCCCCTTGTTGATTGGAGGCCAGATGTCTGTTTTACTCTGGCAGTGGCACAGAATACGTGACACGTTCTGCTATATGGACTTGTCTTAAACTTGTCAGCCACAGTTTGGGGGGTAGCTGACTGAGCACAAATTCCTCTAAAACACTGATAACAATATGTAACGTGGGCTTTCTTAGTAGTAAGTAGATGCATGTTTCTTTCAGTTTGCCATTGTGTGAAATTGCACTGTGGATTATTGTTACACATTAGAGAGGAAAAACTGTACTTATGCCCTGTCATATGTTAGAAACTGTACTTGTGCCCTGCAATATGTTAGAGTACTGAAGTTCAAGGGAGGCATGGCATAGAACTGAAATGCTGTAGTGCTTGCAAAATCAGTTGTCCCGCGTACATGTGCTTTTAATTACTGTGATACAGTGGAAAAGTGAGAGAAAACGTATTTAAATGTATTAAACACAAATCACTAATAGTTATTTTTTTCACAGGTTATATGCAGGTCCAGAAGTAGATATTTGGAGCAGTGGGGTTATTCTTTATGCTTTGTTATGCGGAACGCTTCCATTCGATGATGATCATGTGCCAACCCTTTTTAAGAAGATATGTGATGGTATCTTTTATACCCCTCAGTACCTGAATCCATCTGTAATTAGTCTTTTGAAGCACATGCTGCAAGTGGATCCAATGAAGAGGGCAACAATCAGAGACATTAGGTAAAACACTTCCTGATGTGTGATCACAAGATGCTAGAATTACAATAGCGCAAATACGCAGAACAAAGAAGTTATTCGTACAGCTTGTCCATGTTTTCTAGACTGACATGAAAAATTCAGCTTCTGATGACTTGGTTTTAGCTCTGATAGTGCTGATCTCCAGTGGACAATGAAGTATCTATTGGAGATCATAGTAAAACAAATTATTTATATATGGAAATTCTGAGACACTTCAGGTTTAAGGCTGCTATAGCAAAGCTGTTTACTTGCATAATGGTTTGCAACAATTATGCTGTATAGACTTCTCTGTGGGAAGAAAATTGTCTTTGCTGTTAGGAACCAGTGCTCTCTACTGTAAATGTCTGAGGAAGCTCTTTAATCTTTATCTTAATCTATTGGGGCTCTGTAGTGAAGCTGTTACTGTCCTTTGGGTACCATCTCAGGGAGACGATTAACAATTACACATCTTTGTCCAAGGTTTTTTTTTTCTGTGGCACAAATACAGAATGGCACCTTTACTACATTCTTCTGTGATGTTTTCTCCCTCATTGCCATAACTTCAGTATCTTGAACATCCTTGGGCAGTAAAAATATTTCTACTTTCTTAGGGGTATAGTTTATATGTATAGGGTATTTCTTAGGATCATGGTTTATGCTTTTTGGAAGATTAACAAGCTATTTTGGAACATCTCCCAGGCCTCACAGCAGTGTGGTTACAGGTGGTGAGGCACAGGGGAGAAAATGTGCAGGTAGTACATGACAGAAATGGCATCTCATCACAAAGTGATAGAATGTTTGAAAGAAAGATGCTGTTGCAAGGAGGCCTGGCTTAATAACGCCATGCTGGGATCTGGCCTTCCTATTGGACACTGCTCCATACTGATCAGCACCCTCAAGGAGAAGAGGGGTCTGGGTATGAAAACCTATCAAAAGACACTTAGGCTAAGCCAGAAACCCAGCTTTCAACAATATTGTTCTTGTTCCTATAACTAAAAATAAACAATCAAAGCAAAAGTAACCTCGTTTGGTCAGGAATGAAGAAGCTTCTAGGAGGGAACAGGAGAGGGAATCAGAAGGATCAGCCCTCTCTGCAGCAGAACAGTCACAAGAACAGGAGGAAGGGACTGAAAAAATAAATGAGAAAGCAACCACCTGATTCCTGTCCCAAAGCAATTTGTGAGATAGCAAAAAAATTTTTTTAGTTTCCTGCAAAACGTCTAGTAAAATCTAGTGCCGGCAGTCATTATGTTATGTACTGTTTTATTGTCTGTGCTACAAGTAGTCTTGGACTGGCAACCATTATTCTTTCTTCTAGAACGGACTAAAATTAGTTTTATATTTTAAAAATTTCCTGTTAATAATGTTTTCTTTACTTACATATAGTCATATTTTTTTTTTATTTTTAAATCTAGGGAACACGAATGGTTTAAGCAAGATCTTCCAAAATACTTGTTTCCTGAAGATCCATCATATAGCTCTACCATGATTGATGATGAAGCCTTAAAAGAAGTGTGTGAGAAGTTCGAATGCACTGAAGAGGAAGTGCTAAGTTGTCTGTACAGCCGAAATCATCAGGACCCTCTGGCTGTTGCTTATCACCTTATTATAGATAACAGAAGAATAATGAACGAGGCCAAAGACTTCTACTTGGCGACAAGTCCACCAGATTCTTTTCTGGATGATCACCACCTGTCTCGCCCTCACCCTGAACGAGTGCCGTTTTTAGTAGCTGAAGCACCACGTCCTCGCCACACCCTGGATGAGCTGAATCCACAGAAGTCAAAACACCAAGGTGTAAGACGGGCTAAATGGCACTTGGGAATACGGAGTCAGAGTCGACCAAATGATATCATGGCTGAAGTTTGTCGAGCAATTAAACAACTGGATTATGAATGGAAGGTAACAAAATAGAGGAATTTTACAGCAAATGACAATGCATTTTGGTTTGAGCTGTGTAATAACATAGCCCAGACATCTGAAACTGTTTCTGTATTCTGGCATTAATCTCATGTGCCTGTGCTGTCTGTGTTTGCTGTGCCCAGAAGGGTTTTGGGGGTAGGCTGTACATGCTGACAGGAAAAAAGCTGTGCTAAAGTTTTCTCTTGGGGCTGTAGGAATATATTTCTCTTGGCTAAAAAAACCCCAGCAACCCTCAAATCCAACAGGTAACGAAATCTGAAATCGCTTGATAAATACTAGTGAGTTGAAAGGATAAAAACAATATGCAGTGATTTTCAAGCAGTTGTGGTTATCTGACTCAAACCTCTTTCATACTAGGTTGTAAATCCGTATTATCTGCGTGTTCGGAGGAAGAATCCAGTAACAAGTGCATATTCCAAAATGAGTCTCCAGTTGTATCAGGTGGACAGCAGAACATACTTACTGGACTTCCGTAGTATTGATGGTATGTGAAGAGTTACTTAAGTTAATTGAGTTGTATGGGGAAACATTCTACTTGAAAATGTGTCTTTATTTACCTATTAGAAGTCTTTATTTACCTATAAGAACACTTACTTAAGTGTTGCCCTTTTTTATTTTAAACCAATCTAGCCTGTATAAGTGTTTCCTTATTCCTTCCTGGACTAGTGTTCCTGTGATATGTGCATCAGAACTAATATCAGTAGTGCAAAAGGGGACAAGACTGTTGGAGGTGAGATTGGGACCAACTTAAGCTGCCTTTGGAGCCTCACCCCAAATTTAAACATTAATTTAGATCTGAAGTAAGCATACGAACAGTGTTTTCTAGTGAAGATAAAGCATGACATCTAGGCATTTAAATTTGACTTACACTGTACCTTGCGTACTGGGTCTGACTGAGATGGAGTTAATTTTCTTCCTAGCAGTCTACATGGTGCTGTTTTGGATTTGTGACTAAAGCAGTATTGATAACACACAAGTGTTGCTGAGCAGCACTGGCAGAGTATCCAGCCTTTCTTTCCCACACTGCAGTATTGGGAGGGGAGCAACAGCTCTGCAGAGCTGAGCCAGATCGAACAAAGGGACGTTCAGTGCCGTATTATACGTTACGCCTAGCAAAGAAAGGGGTTTTGGGCAAGGTAACCTTGAGACTAGCTGGGCATCAGTCTGCTTTGGAGATAGTGAGTGGTTGCCTTTGCATCATTTTTCCCCCCACTTACTTAAAACTGTGTATTTCTACCCATGAGTTTTCTCCGTTTTGCCCTTCCAGATTTCTTCCCCTTTGCACTGAGATATCAGATACAAGCCAAAGTTAACCCACCAGTTCTACTAGTAGCTAAAATTTGAGGCAGGAATTCTATGCTCACAGGAACTAAAATCTTGAAAACATATAGTTTAATCTATAGAAAAATATATT
The DNA here is from genome assembly GCA_017589585.1 of Phylloscopus whistleri. Lineage (NCBI taxonomy): Eukaryota > Metazoa > Chordata > Aves > Passeriformes > Phylloscopidae > Phylloscopus > Phylloscopus whistleri. The sequence goes on along the minus strand of JADMLD010000110.1, from coordinate 1,926,354 downwards.
TTATGGAGTGGCAGTAACACGGTATACAGAGTCTGGTTAGGTGAAGAGTGGGAGCTAATAGAGACTGAACACAATGCTTGTTTATGGGCATAGTAGACTAAAGGAAAATTACCTACAGGCAGTGGTGTAGATGACATGCCTAGGAAAATATTGCATGGTAAAAGGACTTTTGTTTTTTTTTTTTTTTTGGACTGCTTGGAGCCGTGCAGCTGGAGGAGGGCAGCCAGCTATGATCCTCATTTTCACTTTTGAAGAAATACAACTCAAGGGCACAGATTTTATCTCTTCCAATAGTTAAACTGATTTGACGTTCCTTTTCTCCACCATGGTTCACTGTTGTCTGTTCTTCTTAACAATTTGTAAATTAAAGTAGCTTTGTGTAAATGGGAGAGATTGCCTTTTCACTCATTTCTCCTGAAATAATTTTTCAGGAGCCAGCTTAGAGCCAAGTTAGTGTTCAGTATTTAAAATAAGGAAAGAGATGCTTCAGCAGAGCACTGTTAGTAAGATGAAACTATTTCTCCTCATGAAGGTAAACCTAAGTTGCTACAGCCCAAATATACAACTTTCTATGGTGAAAAACTTCCAAAAGAGAAGAATAAATGAAAGCAGATGCTAACAAGTATAATGTGCTAATGAATTATCATAAAATATAAAAAAAATGTATAAATACCCAAAAGAGAACAAAAATAGAATAAAAATAAAGTAGGTGATAGAAAAAAATCTACAAACTGCTATTTAACTTAATCTTATATGATGCTGACCTGTTTTTGTTTTGAGTAACCTAAATTAGCATTAGAACATTTGCTGTTATGCTACTATGTATACAAGCTTTTATTTTATATCAAACACAGTTAGCAAAAGCTGTTTATTTATTAATCAAGATTTTAAAAGACAAGATTTAGAAGTGTGAGAAGGTGAACATACTTGCTCTTCCTAGAACTGATTTGATACTGATACCAAATTTTCCTCTTCTCTTCCCTTATTCCCAGATGAAATTACTGAAGCGAAGTCTGGGACTGCAACTCCACAGAGATCAGGTTCTGTGAGCAACTATAGATCTTGTCAAAAAGATTCAGATGCTGATGCTCAAGGAAAATCTGCAGATACATCCCTTACCTCATCAGTGAATTCTTCGCTTGACTCTTCCACAGCTGACGTAACTCCGAGACCGGGAAGTCATACAATAGAGTTTTTTGAGATGTGTGCAAATCTTATTAAAATACTTGCACAGTAATTTTGAAGATGGGCTTATTTCTTTTACAGCAATAAGCATGCCTAAATCATAGTCAGATGCTTCCAATTATAATCAAGTGAAATTAACTAAGGCGCTGAAAAAGCTAGCCACAAAATGCAATTTGCACGGGGATTAAAATTGTTATGGGCAGTTAACATATATTATTTTGAAGCTGGAGTGAATTCTGATTGCCTGCTGTCCAATAGCATAACACAGGTACAGGAAATAACATGACTTTCAGGTAGTGTTTGTAACATTTTACCTTGAGTGCAAAATAGGCTGCCTATAACATTTAAGCTAGATGGACCTCCTTGTTTTTTCCTCTGGTTATACATATATCTGATGCACTGTAAGTTAACATACACGTACTAGTTCAGTGATCTCAGTATGACTTGTTGGCCACCCTCTACAGTTGTGACTCAGAACTATCAGCATCTCCTAAGAGTAATGTGTTAAAACTGCTATGTTTCTTCCCCCTTATTAGACAGAAAATAATAAAGAATGCTTTGATGCGTTACAATGTACTACTTTTTTCAAAAAATGTTATTAAATGCATGCAAATCCAGCCACTTGGAAATGTGTATAGGTGCTCTGTAAAGAACTGAAGGTGAAAATTCTGTGGACAGTGAGTAGAACGATTGAGTCCATAACAATGGCAGGAGACTTAACGCTTAGAAGGCTCATCTGTGCATGTTATCCTGCTGTGGTAGCAGCACAGCAGCTCCCCACTGCAACTGCAGGCCGAGAATCCTTTTCCTTAGGAACATGTCTCTTAAGAGAGCCTGAGGACTGTTTTCATGCTATTCCAGAATTTAAAATTTACAGGTTTTTAACATACATGTTCATACTTTGATATGGCTGGTTATGATGTTAACTCAGGATATACTATATAATATTACTATGAAGTGAAAACCACATACACAGGTTTCTAGTTTTTCCCAGGCGACCTTTATATAAAATTTTGCTATTTAATGTAACAGAATTAAGCAGTCTTAAGTTTTCAGTTCAGCATTGAAAACTGATCATGACAATTTGAGTGCTGGAGCTTTTAACAGTAGATTGCAATTACCCATAATAAAAGTCCTGCAGCATTTCAGGAAAAACCCTGAACTTCATACATTCAAATCACAGGTAGTACTTGCATGAAAACCTTTACTCTCTTTAAATTGGATACAATTAGCCATGGTTCCATTTTCATCTGGCACTTAGTAGATATAAACAGTTACAGAATACTTAGTTTTGCATTCAAGACATAATGTTTGCTTGAAAATAAAATTTATAACCTACATAGTTTCAAAGGTTGCTCTCCCAGGAAGAGGCTGGAACTCCAGGCATTACTATGAACAGTGAAACCTGGACTCTTCACATGGATGGAAATTCCTGCCAATGGCTGAGATTTTATCCGTGGGAAACTGCTAGCTACAGATACAAGAATAGTTTAAATCCTGGCCAGCTGGCTGCAGCTGAGAAATTCATGTGCACAGAATCTGAAGAAACATAAAGCTGGTTTAAAGCCCCTGAACTGCTGTAACTGTGTTCTGAACTGGGTGATTGTGAGGTCTGTCTAATAGGTGGGTACAAGTTACAACTTCATTTCTTTATCCTCATCTGTCACAGATGGTCCCTGTAGGCACATAAGCTATATCACTGTACCTTAAAGAGGAAGATTTTCCAAAGTGGAAGTTAGTATTGGAAGTTGAAACCCAAAACTTTAAGATGCCAGTGTGAGGGACCAACTGCAAATCCTGCAAAAAAGTCCTGTCTTCAGTCTTGTAAGAATTGGTTCTGATGTACTGAATAAATCAATGTGTTAATTTTTGTTACCCTTTATTTTGGAATAATTAAGTATTGCACTTGTATAAACACTACAGACGCACAGGTTTTTAAATTGTAGTAATTCCTTGTCTAGAATTGGTTTGGGATCACTTGCATATATTAAGCTATTTGTAAATGCTATCTGCTCCTTGTAATGCTGACAACACATGCAAGGTGTAAAGATAGAAAATAGTTCTTAATTTTGTATATCCTTTCGGCCCTCTTGTGCTTTAAGACAACCCTGGTTTGTCCTTAGTTTTGGTATCAGGAGGTTAAAAGCAAGTTTCTGGCAGAAGTGTACAATATATGTAGTTGTAAATAAAAGTACATTTTTATGGTAGATCAATTTTGATGGCCAAAGGTTTTCTGATTGAATTGTGATTTTTATAGGGAGAGGGAGGGGTAGAAAGAGGCACTAACAACGGAGTTGAACCCTGTTGCCTGTTGTGTGACTTTCCTATGCTTTGTAGATCTTGCTGTTGAAATTGCTTTCTTCATGTATTCCTACTGATCTTGCAGACCTTTAGCCTTGCACTAGAAGCTGAAATGGGCTTCAGCCAATAGGCTGAGAAATGAAACTTCACTAAGAGAGCTGCCAGAGTTCTAAGGCAGCGTATGCAGATACACAAACCGGTGAAGTGTGTTACTCTGTATTTCCAAGCTTACTCCTGTTGGAGTACCTTGTCCTTACATTGTAATTTTTTCAGTTACATGGCTGAACCTGGGCTGTCCATGTGTAATATAGCTCACTAGGTAATGGATAAAAATTCATCTTGGTGGTGCAATATGAAGAAAAAAACCTGTTTCATGTTTGTCTTGATACGTGTGTTTAATACAAACTTTGAGTTAAATTTTATTTTACCAGTTGATTACCATTTTAAGATATGAAGTCTCGTTCTTTAACAAAGATGTGCCTACTTTCTGTTAATTTCTTTTGACAAAGCTGAATGGCAAAATTGCTTGTTTCTAACTGTATAACTTTTTAAACTTTCAAAACTAAAAACTAAGTAAACATGAAATACTGAACTAACTTGTTTGAAACTGTGTGCTTGCTGTTTTCAAACGTTACACGTATGAGGACAAGAACTGTTACCCTTGTTTTAAAAACAGCAGCTATTACAATTATAGAAAAAGCAGCAACATGACGAAAATTACAGCAGATTTCCCAGCTGGACAGGCTGGTGCATCAGCTGTGCTCGCTTGATCCGACTGACCCTTTTCCCCTCGATCATGTAAACTCTTGCTGCAGAAAAGGAATTTGAGACAGAACAAACTCTGACCACGTCTTCTGCGCCGCTGTGGTGACGTGCCGCATCTCTCATTTTCACTCAGCCACTCCGCTTTTCCTTCCCACCACTGATGGGGCTTTCTCTGGGTATTGGTCCCTGCAATTAGGGAGCAGTTTTAAACCCTGCCGTCCTGCAGTTTTAAACCCTGTCTTCTCTTTTTGTTGCTTTTGTTTGGTTCTATTTTTTATATTTTACATTTTACGGAGAGGAGGGGGCGTGGTTGAGTCTTTGGTTTGAGTTTTTGCTGTTCTTTTGTGGGTGTTTGTTTGTTTGCTTTATTTTGGGTTGTTTTTGTGGTGGTTTTTTTTTGTGGTTTTGGTGGTGGTTTTTTTTTTTCTTGAGTTTTTTTGGGGGGGTGCTGCTGGTAGTTTTTTGGTTTTAGTGTTTTGTTTTGTGCTTGTGTGTTTTAATTGTGGTGGTGTTTTTTTCCCGTTTAGAGGAAACGGGAAAAAGTGCCTGGGGCACTTATGCTTACGGGCCTTCCCTGCCGGAGCCGCCACTCCGTGATGGATGGCTGCTGTCGCAGTCGCTACACACGGGGGACGTTCCCGGCGTCCCGCACCCGTCCCTGTGTGACACTCGAGCACCACGGGCGGTGGCACTCCCAGGGCCGGGTGTTCCGTGCCCTCCGCCGCTGCTCCCGCGCTCCAGCTCTGCCTTAGTCCGCACAGTAGCGGGGGGGCCGCCGGGCGCCTCACGGCATCCAGGCCGCCCTGCCGCCCCGCGCCCGCCCGAACTACGGCTCCCGGCTGTCCCTGCCGCCGCTGGGGCCACGGGAGCTGCCGCTGCCCTTGCTCCTTCCTGCTCCTGCCCGCTTCCTGCGGTGCCGCCCCGCCTTTCCGCTTCCTGCCGCGGGCCGAGGCTGGCGCGGCGCTTCCAGCTGGGAGAGGTGGCCGGCGGCAGCGCCAGGTACCGCCGCGGGCGTCAGGGCTCTGCGTGCCTCGGTGGCAGCTCAGGAGCAGCCGATCGGCTAAATTCTGTGTGGGGGAGCGCCGTTCTGTAGTACCGCTTTAGCTTCGAGATGTGCGAGGCGTGATTTCCTGCTGTGCACTTAAAAGCTGAATTACCTAACTACTTAAAATGCGTTCTTCCTAGTTCTCCAGATGGCTTCTTTTGGGTGGAAGAGAAAGATTGGCGAGAAGGTCTCAAAAGCTACTTCTCAGCAGTTCGAAGCAGAAGCTGCGGATGACAAGGATCTGGGTGACGATGAAGATGCTAACTGGCTGCTTGCAGCTAAGAGAAGAAAGGAAGTTCTCTTAGAAGATTGTGTAAGGAAAAGTAAGGAACTCAAGGATGAAGGTGCAAATTTGGCTGAAAATATGAGGTACTAATGTTGTCTTACTCTTTTTTAATTGATTGAAAAGCTGCTGCATGGTATTTTAATCCCTTCTCTAAATGCTAGTAATTTGCTAGTATCTGCATTGATAGTTTTCATTGTTTGAAAAGTGGCAATTTCTTTCATTCTGCCTTTACTGTCTGGTACTAAATAAGTTTTTCCTTTGGTGGTGTTGTCAGCTGTGAAAAAAAATACGTATTCCACCTTGTCTTTGCATGTTCTCATACCAACAACAACAAAGATTATAGAAGTCGAGAGATGGAAAACTGACTGGATCTGAAAGCTGAAAGAGTAGATAGGATACCTTAAGAAATGCTTTAGCCACGCTTGAAAATGTGTCTTTTTTCCCTTACTGAGAGTAAGCCTATTTGCCTCCACACAGTGCCCAGGCAAACACTGCCAAGCAGCTAATGCACTGTTAATCTGTCTAGTGCTTTGTTAAGTCAGGTACAGGGAGCTTCTGAGAGTGTCTCCTGAGTGTTGGGAGTTTGGAAATTCTGGAAAGATACTGCAAAAATGGTTCCATTGTCTTGTTACACTTAAAGCTGAAAGTCCTTTCAGAGCAGAGTTGTGTTAGAAGAGGGAGAGGTGGACTACAGATTTTATATTAACTACATAATTTGGTCAGATCTTCACTGGAGGGGGAAGAAACAGTTCTGAGAGTAATCCCCTTAAAATCTTCAGAATTCTTTGACATAAGAATTTTATCCTTTCTTTACTTTTAAGAGCATCTTTGCTTTATTATCCCAGATCAGAGATATTATTTTCCTGGTAGAAATATTACCAAGATGTCAGTAGGTGCTCCTGTGCTGTTAAACCTTCTGTCTTAAGAAATGTCATGCTAAAAAAGGGTACCTGGGAAATGTGGAAGAGAGAACAACTTTGAAGTTTAAGCAGGCAAGTTTATATATCATAATAAACATACTCTGTGTGTGGTTGGATCTGATTTTAAAAAAAGAAAAAAACAGTAAATACAAAATCTCTTTGAGAAAAAGCCTATTTTCAAATACTTAAATACAGTTTCCTCTTCTAACTGGTCAGTGAAATAGTGACACTGTTCAGTGAGTGACTTCAGTTGATTCTTTTATGTTCCTGAGGCCTGTAATTTCTGAACAAAATTTTGAAGTCTTTTAAAGTTGAGTTTAAATTAAAACCAAGTTAAACTTAATAAGTTTTAAGCATCCTGCCATTGTATTAATCAATAGATTTAATGCAGTAGTTGCATAAGTGGGTTGCATTTATATTAATAGTTGAAAACACAGAATGTACAAATTAAATCAATTAACATCTCTGTTTTCAACAGCAGAAATAAATCTTAGATTGGTCTACAGAAAGGTAGATCCATTCTGTTCTTTTAGGAATATAGAGATTGCTAAATATTTTTATCTAATCTTGTATCGCTAATGCATCCTGTACTTAAGTATATTAAACAGAATTGATTTTTTATTTCTGTCTTCTGTTATACATATACCTTCCTTCTGTTTTGCTTTAGATGTTGTATATCTTTTCTCTATGTTTTTTTTTTTTTATATTTTGTGTATTTTTTAAAGTGCAGTAAGTATCTTGAACAGTGGCAGATATTTTGTAGATGTGGTTTAGGGCAGGGACATACTGAACAGCAGGTAATTTTTGATGCTTTAATATCTTCACCTGGTCTTAGAAACCGAGTTCTCCATTACTTGTTGGTTAGAAAACAAAACAAAAGCTTCACACATCCGTAAGTAGCAATGCAAGCATTTTTTGTGAGTTTAGGGAGAACTATCTCTCAGCAGAAGTGCTTAAAAGAAGTACTGAGAAACTGCGAATGGCTTACAACAGGTACGCTGAAGTTAACATTCATCTGAGGCTCAACAGAAGTTCTCATTTGAACTTACGGTTTCCATCAATTACTCCAGCACACTCTACAGTTCAGGCAGTGATAATGATATGGTGCTGTTGGGGTACATAACCTTCAGACAGATTTTTCTCTTAAAAAAAAAAAATCACATAGGTTTTACTCTTTCTGGCAGGAGGTGGTTGCTGTGATTGTGTTAATGCCTGTGTGGTCTATTTTTTGAATATACATTTGTGCAGCATGAGCAGACTCATGTAAATAATTAAATACTTAAGGTGAATTGTTTCCTGAAATATCAAAGTCTGGTGACAGTTAAATAAAGAACTGAGTTGGCTTGTGTAGCATTCTAGAAGAAAAGCAAAGACCTAGCACTAGACAGTAACAAAGGTTGGTTCTCGGTTGATGTTACTTGTGGAGTGAAGGGGATCCTAAAAGAAAAACTCATGAAGAAGCAGGGGGCTAAGTAAAAGAAAGAATGGAAAGTAATAAATTCAGCTTCATTTCTTAGGGTAGAGAGACTCTGAGGTAACATGCATGGCAGAAATTAATATGATGAATTTTATAAGTAGGCCCAGTGTTACTTAGCTAAAAGCATTACCAGGTTTATGTTTCATTAGTCTACTCAGGTTATTTTCTGTTTTGCTAGTCTCTGTGTACACAGTCTGTGTGGGTGAGTAGGACCTCACTACTTGGTGTTTGTAAGGTGGGATCTCAGTGCATCTCTGGGGGAGGGAATAATGAATGAGCTCTTCAGGCACAGAATTTATGCAGCCTGAGTTATTTGCTTGTTGTCAAAATTGGGAGTGGCATGGTGGGATTGTTTGGGAGGGGCTGGCACTCTGTGGGTTTTCAGCTTTCACGGAACTGTTTGAGAAGTATTTGTACCTGCTGTAATGTATAATGAACCTGATAAGCCGACATAGACACACAGAAGAAAAACAGTGATTAAGATGACAGTTTCTGATCCATATTTTGCATTTTTTGTGGGATGGGAAGAAAGATTAGGAGTCTGCCAGGAAAAGGTGTTAAACTAAGTTGATTGTCACAGTGGGTGTGTTACTGTGAAAATCACTGTTTAGGAGACTGACATAGAAATTTGGTAAGTAGGCAGTGTTGAAGATGGCTTGTAAATGGGTGATCCTGTCAGAACAGCAAGAAAAGGCAGATGTGTGGAAGAAGTATCACATTTGTATGCTCTTTTGATGTGTGAGAAAAAGGAGCAGTAAAACAAATATGTACAAACATACACACAGTCTTTTGGGAACAGGCACATGGTGCTGTTCTTTGGGCTGTCATGTGCAGGGCAAGGAGATGGCCTTTGATGATCCCTGTGGATCACTTCCAACCCAGGGTATTCTGTGACTTCTGTGAGCAGAGTTTGGTGGGAAGTATGGAGAATATTGTAGAGGAGAAATTTTTTTGCTTATAGGAAACTTAAAATACTGGTGGATTATCCATCTTGAGATACCAAGTATGGATGTGCCCACATACAGTGAAGTTAAAAAAAAAAGACAATTGAAAGTAAAACCAAAACCCAGCAACCCCAACCTATTTTTTTTTTTTTGTGTTGATAGTCCTACACTGTTTTAAATCCAGCATAAATTCACATGTTCTGCCTTAGTATTTTGAACGCAGCAATTTGCCATTACTGTGTTACTTGACTGGGAGGGAGGTAAGCCTTTGGCCACACAGTTAAGAAATGGTTGAGGTGCAGGTGAACAGTGAAGTATGGTGTCCTTAAATACATGGCATGTGAGCGCTAAAAGGAGGAAGAAAAACTGTCAGACTTGTGTCCTTAATGTAAGTGAGTTGCCTGTCCGTGCAGTAGCTCTGCAGTCATCCCTGTGCTGTTTTCAAACCTTAAACTTCTTTAGCTGCCCGGTAAGTGGCAGTAGAGCTCTTCTCGATGTGCCCTGAAGAGGTGCAGGATGTCTATTGGAAGTAGATGCTGGCACGTTTAAATTCTCAGTGATTTGCATTTATTTTTTTTCAGTTTTGCCAAATACAAGCTAATACTACTTTCACTTCTGATGATGTTTATTGCACTAAAAGAGAGTAAGATTTTCTATCCTGATTGGGAAGGTCATGTTTTCAGCTGGAACACTCCTACATTTGAAATTCCTCTATATTAAAAAAAAAATTCTTTCACTTTGTCACTTGGTGTCTAGACTGATTAATAATTTACTTTTTATTTCTCTTTGCTTTTGCAATAGAAAATTAAACAAGGACATGTCAAAGCACAGTGACTAGATCAGGTAACAGGCCAGTTTGCATGAAACTTTACTTTTCTAGAGAGATTAATTTTTTAGAATTGTTTAATTTTCTAATCTGTTGAAAAGAACAGAAATTTTCGGAAGGGTCACACATACCAACAGCCTAACAGAACTTCCAGACTTTATTCTTGAAGCCAGACACTAAAAGTTCATAGATTCACAGATTATCTACTAAATCAATCCTTTTAATTTTTTAACTGTTAAAACACATCTTTGCTTTAAATGAGATCAGTTAGCAGAGATGGTAAGAAGGCAGTGCAGTTTTTTTTTAATTTGTTTCTGCACCCAAAGTATTTAAAATCACTTGGTGTCTAGATTAGACTGATTATTAATATTTTACTTTTTATTTTTTTATGTATATCCACATTTTAGCAGTTGAGACTTTTTCCTCTGATATGAATGCCAGCCTGAATCCCAGATGTGTAGTTTGTGATTCTTTAGCTATATATGCTATAGTCGAGTTTGTTTTTCTCACTGGACATTGTAGGTTGTCAGATGATGAGGCACAAACCTTTAAAAGTATGCTTAGTGTAGTGGCAAGTCAAGTGTTTACTGAAAAAATATGTGCATCAAGTGGAGCAGATTTTAACAGTTGTATTTATTCAATTTACCCATGTGTTTTAGGTTTAGGTTATGGTAAGTACTTGATTAAAAATGAGTTCTGAAAGTAATAAAACTGTTTTCTGATTATATTACTAATTCATTTTGATACAACTAAGATGGCAAAGGATAGATATCATTGTGTTGAAATTGCTTTTCAAGTCTCAGTCAATAAAACTGATGTTACTTACATAATACTGTTAATAAGTGGTTTCCCAGAAGATCCTGGCAGCTGTCTTTGGCAAAAACATTTCATCAGTTTAATCAGCTGAGTTACCTTGTAGAGTAGCCTAGAGAAAATAGGGTGTGTTGGAGAGAAGAGGGATCCAGGTGAGAGCAGGTAGCATTTGTTTCGAGTTTTCTCCCCTAAACCCAAGAGTAGTTCTTCCTGATGAAGAGGAAATCATGAAAAGGTGAATAAGAGTCCTATGTAGATATATAGGAGCTCTCTCTGGCTCCTGACAAAATCCAGACATAAAATGGAAATTTAGAAGAAGTGAAAGCAGAGTTGTGTGACCCATTCAGACCACAGAGACTCTGTCTGGATATGCAGGGGCAGGGATGAAGTTAGGAAAACCAAAGCCCGTATGGAGTTGAATCTGGGGAGGGATGTGAAGGGCAGCAAGAAGAAGGGCTTGTATCGGTGTATCAGCAAGGAAAGGAAAGCAAGGAAAAATATGGGTCTTCTCCTGAATGGGGTGGAGAGTCTATTGTCAAAGGATGCAGAACAGGCACTCGCTGTCTCTTTGCCTTGGTCTTTACTGGTAAGTGTTACGTTCAGGAACCCCAGACCCAACTGACCAGAGGGAAAGTCTGGCTCAAGGAAGACTTACCCTTTGTGACTCAGACTGAAATGTTTAGATAAACCTGATGTATGGAAGTTCATGGTACCTGATGAGGTCCATCCCAGAGTGCTGCAGGAGCTGGTTGATGTCATCAAAAGAATCTTCAACTGCACTTGAAAGGTTTTGACAAGGGCATGGTTCCTGGGAGCTCACAGATTGATGGGGAATGCTGTGGATTTTCCAGCTTTGTTGATACTCTGCACAGGAGCCTGAGCAACCTCCTTTAGCTGACTCTGTTTTGAGCAGGTGATTGGACTAGATGATCTCTACAATTTCATTCCAATCTTGGCCGTTTTGTAAGTATATACCGTTATAACTCCAGACATGTTTAGAATACATAAGGTAGTTCCTGTGACTTCTTAAATTTTGATTCAGTAGTACAGGTATCTTTGGTGGAATACTTTGGGTGCAGAAACAAATTTAAAAAAACTGCACTACCTTCTTACCGTCTCTGCTAACTGATCTCTTTTAAAGCAGAGATGTGTTTTAACAGTTAAAAAATTAAAAGGATTGATTTAGTAAATAATCTGTGAATCTATGAACTTTCAGTGTCTGGCTTCAAGAATAAAGTCTGGAAGTTCTGTTAGGTTGCTGGTATAGTGTATTGGCAATGGTTACTTTTGTATGAGTAATCTGAAGGCCCTACACAGTTTGGATTTTTATGATTAAGTGTAGGAGAAATTGATGGAAAATGCTTATAATGAAATATGGAGTATGTAGTAAGTTTGTTGTAGGCTGAAAATAACTGTTTAGTATCAGTTTGGATGTAATTTGCATACGAGGTATAATTAGCTATTATATATAATGCTTATGTCCTTCAGCGTGAATTACCAATACCAATATTCTGCAAACAAAATGGAAAGTTATAGTATCAGTAATTATTTGATTAGGTTGAGAGGTTTTTTGGGTCACTCATGCAAAAATGCAGAGAACATAAGTCGATTTCCTACTGTAGGTAAAATTATACAGTGCAAGTAGGGGCTTTATTAAAACTGTCATGAGTTCTAGTCAAAGTACCTGATCACTTTTTAAAGTTTTTCAGTGCTTAGCATTACTGGCTATTTTGTGTCTATATAAAACTTCTTCTTATGCTTCCTTGGGAATGCTGTGGACATCCTATGCTCACTAAAGAGAGAAAGGGCGTGTAAGCTGCAAGTCCTAGGTGCAGAACACCTGAGCTGAAACAGAAAAGACTGAACAAGTATGGACTTTGTACCTTTGTTTTCTGGAAAAAGCATGTTACTGCTTCTCTCTTATTAGTCAGAACATATGGATTGTTTTTCAGGCCTCTTAACCTTTCTACAGAATTAAAAAAGTGCAGAGAGTATTTTGCAGTGTTTAAAACCCTCCTGTAAGCTGTTGTGTGAAGTAACACATTAATTTTTTTTCCTGGTGATGCATCTAGCTGGCCCTTTTCATTGAGAAGTAAGTTCTTTGCAGACTGCTTAAGTAATTATTCTCTTTTGAGTTGTAATTTATCTTTAGCTATTTTCTTTTCGTTCTGGGAAACATTATTTTCCAACAGCTGGTTATTATTTGGCAAAGCAGGAGTTCAGTTATGAAATTGTTATTAATTTAGTGCAGATTTTTCTGAGAGTGAGTGCAAGAATTGTAGATTATTTAAGCTGTACCCAGAGTTTGAATAGTTTTGAGTGTATCCTTTTGTTAGAATTGTTGTTCAGGATACTGAAATGTAACATCATATGAGCCATATGTATTTGAATGTGTGCATATTTCTATATGTATGTATTCATAAATAGAAGCAGAAGTAATATCCATATGCCAGCTGTAGACTGGAATTATTTATAAATGTCTTTATAGATATATTTATATTTTCCTTCAGAGAAAGTGTAATTTAATTGGTGCCTGTGTATCATTGTGTGTAATTTAGGCAGTTACTGTTGTCAGCCAAGATAATAATCAGTATTCATTCAAGGTCTCTTTGACAGTGTGAAGAGAAAGAGGTACAGCCTGTGAGGTGACTGCAGGGTGACTGCAGTTTTCCTGTAAACACCTCTAGGTTAGGTATCTAAACTTAGGTGAGAGAGTGAGAGGAATTTGGTCTATTAGTGCTTTTTTGGATGTGAAGAAAGGGGTAGTTTGTGTTACGTGCCTTTATATTTATGTCTAGAGGGTTCCTTCTGTGCATTAAATAAAATTTGCAAAATTACATAGTATATGTCCTATGCAGTGTTTTTTTTTAAATAAACTCTTTGAAAATGTGTCTCTTTACTTAACATCTCCTCTCAAATTTAAATATGTAGAGAATGTTACTGGAATCAAATAAGCTTTAAAATATTGGTTCTTAAGTTTTTCATCAGTATGTATTAATTTTTAATGTATATGTTAATATCTCTGTCTAGAGTTTTCATGCCTTACAGTTCCTTTTTTTCTATCCTTTCTCTATATATGAAGTTACTGGAAACTGATGAATAGTTTCTAAATTTTTACATTACTTGCTGCTCCTTTTGTTTTGTCCCATTCCTAGCATGCTTTCCAGACAACTTTTGTTTATGACCTAGGAGGACATTTGCATCTAATCCCAGAATAACTCTGTGGTACTTCTTAACTATATAACATAATGGACAGTAAATAAATAACATAAAAATATAAATAGTGATATCACATTACTTTTATTTTCATTACTCGTTATGGTAGTATTTTGCATTTAGTTTTTATCACTATCATAGCTGTGCTTGAAAAATTAAAATATGTGAAAGCACACAGTTCTAAAAAGCTGGCGTAATTCTAGCCTTGTGAAGTATACAAAGGTGGAGTAATTAACTACCATTTTTTACTTAATTTTTCTGGCAGTCTGATTTTCCTTGAATCTCGTGTATATGCCTCCAGTCTTTGAGATGTATTCCCACATCAGCATTCCCAACCTTCTGCTGCATATGAGGGACAGTGAGTGTATGTAGCAGAGTGCTGCTGGTGCATTTTTTTCTCCTCCCAAGTGCCGTGTTGAGGTGAAGTGTTTCAGTGTGAGTTTCTCTCACCGTTGGCTTGATTTCTGAAACTGTTCTCATTCCTTATCTCTTCCTGCATGTTACTGTGATAGGCTGTCTGAGACAGGGATAGTCTTTTAAAATAGGTGACATGGTGGCAGTACAGCCAGCACGACTGCCATCCTGCAAAAAACAAATTCTGCTAGCAGGTCTGTATTGGTGGATGACAGAGGTTCACGTGAATTCTTGGATGCAAGAATTCAGGTTAAAGAACATGCTTGAGCTTAGGGATTTTGCCTGTAACTTCATTTAGGAATTCTAATGGCACAGCTTTTAAATGTAGGCAATTCTATTATTTATATGCCTAGTATAATACAATTTAGCAAAACCTAGTAATTTACATTAATAATCTAAGCAGAAATTTTTATACAGAAATACAAACTGAGGCCTTTTCTCACATCCCTTTTAGGATCCCCTGTATTAATGATATCATGTATTACAGCATGGATACTGTAAAATGTGATCATATCTCATTTTTTTTAACATGACAATTTTCTTGTTTTGCTTTTTGTGCAGGTCTAATGTTAAATACATCTGCTTCCTTTTACTTGAATAATGTAACCTTTGTATTTAGAAATAATTTTTTTATAACATTATTTCTCTTCGTAGGGGAAGCAGCAGGGAAAAAAAATTAAGTGGTTTCCTAATTTAATACATTTGGTCAGTTGCTCTTTAAGTCTAGTTATTGTTGCTGACAAAGATAATATCCCCCTCCACTGCCGTTGTTTTAACTGTCTCTGTCATTCATGGAATTTAATTTTGAAATAGTAATTTAGTATCCCTTGCTCAGTCCTTTCTGAATGTGATGTGTACCTGTTGTCCATATCTTCCAAAATTAAAATGTACTGATTTTAAGGGATTGTAATTGCCCATTTGGTTCAGTGTTTTCCTGCAAAAGTAGGATATGGCGGTGTACTTTGTTATAAGGTCTTGGTTCCTATATATATGTCAGCTTGTGTTCTAGTTCCCTAAATGGTGTCCTCTGTATCCTGTGGCATATTGTCAAAGCATGCTTAAACTGAAAAGGATGCTTGGCAGTAAAGACTTAGAATAAAAACTCTATCTAAACATCTCGTTCAGCCAAGTGTTTTGAAGGGTTAGCTCAAAGAGCAGATGGAGAAAATTGAGAGTGGTGCATTCTCAGTTTACATTGTAGAAATATTTGGTATTTTAGGACTGATGGTTGTTAATGAGTTGACTTCATAACATTAACTACTACCACAACAATAACTGCTTGGAAGGGTCCTGTATAGTAACGTGATCATCAGTTTTATAGGAATTTAATTTATTGTGTGTCTTGACTTCCTCTATTGTTTTTTGTCCCATTGATTTATTTATGTGGCAGTTAACAATACAGTAATTTTGTAGACAGTTTTAAGTTATGTCAGGGCTGAGTTAACGGAAAGCAAGGGCTGGCGTGTACATTCTCCCTAGCTTTGGTTGTTTGAAAGTACCTGGTCAAAGATTGCAGTTCTATCACTGGATAAACTGATTTGAGTTGGGGATCAGTGTGACCCAGTTCTGCTGCACTTTAATTTCCAGTGCTTTGCCATGGTCCTTGGGGAAGCCAACTCAAAGTACCAGTTAGTCACAGCACTGCAGAAGAAGCCTGGCTGGAAAACAGGCTCCTTCTGGTTGCTGCTTCTGATCTGGTTCACAAATGCTTTTGACAAAATAGCCAGAAAAAATGGGTGTGGGTGGCCAAACAACAGAGGAAGAGAAGTTACTTCATTTATGCTGTATTGTTGTTTAGTTGTTGACTGTGTTACTGTATTGCATGTAAAATTTGAAATGGTTTCTGTGAATTTCTTTGCACTTGTAGTTGTTTTAAACTTTTAAAATACCTCGTGTGTTTTCAAATGAGTCTTATTGTCTCACATCGCTAGACTGTGAACAAACTACTTCTAATTAGTTCATAGGGACTTTACTAGCAGTTATTTTCTCCAATTTTAGCAGTACAAACTAAAGTACACTTTTTTTTGATGGGGTGGATGCAGAGAGTCTTAACATGACAGAAATGTTAAAATATATTGTCAAGTACTTTTGCTAAATCACCTGACCCGTATGAAGTGGGTGATAGACATTGTACATTTTTCTTAGTAGAGTCATTTGGGTGACCAGCAGATTTGTCCTGGTCTCAAAGAGAAGCCTCAGTATTTACAGTATCATCCTCAATTTTATATTATTGTGTTTAAATACTGAAATTCAGATGTTTTAGATGGGAACCATATGAATGCTGTCCAGTACACTCGTACCATATAGCGAAAGAGGTAATGCAAGCCATCTCTCTTTCTTTTTGTACCTTCTGAAAAACAGTCACCGAAATTTTCTTTTTGTGAAGAACTGAAGTTTGCTATTTTGCAGTTCAAACTAATGAATAGCCTTTACAGGCTGCCATTCTTAGCATGAATTGGATATATTTTCATGCCAGTCTCTGGAGTTTTACTGGCTCTAGCAACTAAATGACAAATTTTAAAGCAATGTTTTGTCTTTGACCTGTCAGCTGGTAATAGAAATCCAATGTAGTAGACCATGCATGGCTTAAGCTTTTTGTCTTCTGCAAAAATTAGGAAATGACATTTAAACAAAATGCAGTTCATAGTTGTGAGGTTTCTTTTAGCTACAGTCTTTGGATAAGAGGTTTTGGCAGTGAATAATGCATTGTATTCAGCTGGCTCCACAGTCCTGTTTTTACTGTTAAAAATACGAGACACCTATTAAATATGTTGAATAGCATAAACTTAGTGAAAGGAGTCAGGAGCCTAGGCTTCTCTGTAGTAATCTGTATTTGTCTGGAAGATTTAATACAAACATTTCTTTTTCTGGGAATTGGCTCTTGTGATGATAAATTCACTCTCAGTGATTTTGGATGTTGACATAGATGTTTTTATATTGGTTTTATTCTGCACTGTGAGTGAAAGTCAACTGTTTGTCAGAAGGTTAACCTTTCCTGATGTTGCTCGCATAATTTATTTTCCTGGACATATTTGAAATATTGTATATTTTAAAATACATTTGTCATTCAGTTGTGTATTTCAGCTTCCAGTGTTCAAAGAGCATTTCTGATTTGAATTTGATTAAAATTTACCTGGATCTCAGAAAGGACTTAAATAGGGACTTGATAAAGAAAAGGTGTGTATAAAGCATTTTAGGGGTAGGATCACATGCTGAGATTGAAATGAAAATTTTCCAGTCCAGAAAATAAACTTTGTTTTATTCAGCCCCTGCTATACCATCTTTCTGTCACTGTCAGAAAGTCTTTTTGCAGAGCTCTGAGTATGAAGATGATGGGACGCTGTTTGCTAAAATGCTTTTTTTTTATAATGCATTGAGTTTCATTACTATCGTAACAGCTGTTTTGTTTGGTAAAATAATTCTCCAGTGTAATTCCAGTGTAACACTCTCCAGGGAGCTGCCTGGTATTATAAAACCAACTATTGGACAGGTTCAACAGTTTGTAATAACGTTGAATAGGCTGTTGATGTGCTTGAAGGAGCAAAAGCTTTTATGCTGGTGCAAAGCAGGGACAAGAAAGTAAACTGAGGTAGTAGGTGAAGAGAGTGCAGAACACCTTTTAAGGACTTACCAGAAAGTTGCAGTCATTGGAAGACATTTACCTTTCAGAAATGTGGCAGAATTCTGATACTTCTCTATTGCAGGTGGAATTGAATGAGCGAGGTTTCAGAAATTACTTTTTTAGTAGCTGATTTCTTTTATGGTCTTCAAAAGTGAGAAAGGAGCTGCAAGCAATACTGGAAAAAAATTAGAAGTTCTGTTGGTATAAAGAATAGAAGAAATTGATACTAAAATTGAACAATAATAATTAAAATGTCCTAATTAATTTACAGAATTGCTGTAATAAAACCTAAGGAAGTTTTATGCAAATTTACTGGTATTATTACATTGAGCATTTCATAAGCATGAAAAACCTTTAACCTGGCCCTTTTTTTTTTTGTGTAACTTACTGTTTTTTATTTAGTTTAACTGGTTGTGAGGGTGTCCAGGTTACTTAGTTTTGGTCTTTATATTCTGATAATAAATTGAGATTGAGAGAGAAAAATCATAAATATTGAGCAAAACTGGGAAAAAAACCACCAAGGTGAGGTAGTATATGTCTAAGTCTAAAGAACATTCATTGGTGCTGTTAGAATTTGTAGAGGGTCGCTTTCTATAAATTCAGGAAAAGGAGATAGACTTTTGTAAGTCAGACTTAATTATGTTCATCTTATTAGTGTGATCAACCCAACATGTAAAGAGAGAAGGTAATAAAGAGTATATGTTAAAGGGCGTATTTTTATAATTGAGACACAGATTTGTTCTTCAGAATTCAGGAAGCTATCAAGCTTTGCTTCCTTTTTGTTTCTTTTTTTTTTTTCCTCAGAGTGGATCTTCCAGTTTATAAATGCTTTACAGCCCTATGGATTTTCACAACAGACTCTGTTGCCCTGTTTGCTTTTTTGAAGGTGTGTTGCGAATCTATTGATGGTGCTGTTTTTCAGAACTCAGAATATTCGTTATAGATGTTTCCTGCTAGGTGGAGCATAAGATTTGAGTCATAAATTAGGACCACGAGGGAGAATGAATTTTGCAAGTTAGAATTCAGAACCATGGGATAATCTGAACAAATCACTGAAGTATTCCTCTCCAGTAGTCAGTGCAGATAAAAACATCTGATATACTAATCTTCTGTTGAATCTTTAATCTTTTATTTTGCATTGCATGCTGTATTATAGGAAAAAAACATTGAAATAGATAGTTCCAACAGTTCTTGCTGTTTTTCACTTTTGACAGGCATTGCTTTATGGTGCAAAATAACAGTGTGAGCCAAAACCATCAGTCTGAATGGTTCCTGTAAGGTTGCATGTCAGTGGAAACAGCATTGTAAGTGGTTAACCAGGTCTGTCATGGGTCTTGAAGCACAAAGTTAACTCATCTGACCTTTTACAGAACATTTTTGTCTATTGACACCGCAGGCCACCACTCCTTGCTGCTGTAGTGCTGTAGTGAAAAGTTGCCACTCTTCTTGCCACTTTCACGTGGATGAGTTCTTAGTTATCATGAGATTTAGAACTGTGATAGTTTCCTTAATTCTAGGTAGTGACACCCAGTCTCCGTACAGTCTGTATATATATGTATATTATGTCCTTGCAGACATAATATACATGTATTTATCTGTATATTGTTTATATTATTATCGGCATATAATTTATTATTTATCTGTGATCTGTTTATTACACATTTATATTGTACTTATTTCAAGAGACTTTATGGCTTTTGCTGACCAGTATTTGCATTAGTACTTTATAGTAATTTGAAATCAATACTTTCTAATAGCTGTGTGGGAGGTTTATAGAGTACCTGCCTACTTAACTTACTGGAACTTTAATGAAAAAATACAATTGCTTTTCAAGTATGAAAATGAAGTAGAAAAGTATACATTTCCCCTATCTTTGTCTTTCCCTCTGTTTTTGTCTATAACTTTAGTCATTATTATTCATCAGCAAACATTGTAAAGAGGCTGTAAATAATAGAAAGAAAATGGAGCAAAATTATGTTATTTAACACAGATAACAAAAGCATGTTAGCTAGATGAGACAGAAATAAAGGTAAAAGTTTTACATGTCTGTAGAGAAGTTCTCAAATGTTGCATGCCATCTGGTAGATTAAGATATTATATTGTGCATATTTACACATCTCTGTGTTCTATTTTATAATTGAGAGGTTAGTGTTAATAGAGTACAGGTAGAAATAGACTATTTCTTTTGTCTCTTCCTGAAGGTCAAACATTTATCCATACTGCAGTTTGAAATTTTTCCATGGTAAAAACCTAAATACTTCTCACTACAGTCTGTTAATATTTCTGTAGTTAATCAGGTATGCAGTCAGTGACAGTAGTTACTTCTGATTGAAAACTTGTGGTTTTCATGACAAAACTAAACCAGCAAAACCACTACTTAACTGAAAGAAGTGTAATTTCTTGGAGTTCCTTTCCTCCACTCTGAATAACACACTGGTGTCTTGAGTTAACAGCTTGTAGCAAGAACTTCAGATATCAGGAATTCTCACTTAAAAAATGCAGTACTGAGTTCTCAGTACTACTGCAAAAGATTAGCAATGTATTTTTAGCCCTTCTGACAGTCAGCATGGTGTAATCTAACTGCAGGTAAGTAAATTCCTCTGTTATATAATTTTTCTATTAAATCCATATATTGTGGGAAAAATATGAAGTAGCAGTGCCAAGTCCAGAGAGGATCTTCACGCGAGGCCAGAAACAAAGCTGTAGAATGTCCAGTATATAGAATTTTGCTTGTGATTGGTGTCTTTTAACAAGATTTGGTTTAGTAATATGCAACTTACTTGTTCTGTTTCCCTGAATATAAAGGGTTTTTTGAAAGAAAAATATGTACTTTGAACTTGCTTGTTAACCAACTATATAATTCTCTTCAGTCAGAGTTTAAGTAATGATGTCATTTTTGAAGACTAAACACAAGTGTAGGCACATGCATGTGTGCTTCCCAAAGCCTCCCTTGGGGACAGAGCCCTGAAATTGCACACACTGATTGCCTGGGAATGAAAGTGATTGTGGAAATTACCTTCAAGAGATTTGATTAGCACCTAGATGTTTTGCATTTGTGTTGCAAATTTTCTTGTCTGCATACAGGTGAGTGCAATATCTGAGTGGGGTGGACCATGAAACAGTGATTGACCAAGTTGTGAAGAATGGGGTAGTCAAAGTTGTAAGTCAAAGGTAGCAGAGCCCTCAGCTCACAATTCAATATAAAATGTATTTGTGAAAGACAGGTTTCCTCGCTCTCCATTTCCTCTGTCATTTGTTGCTATGATTATTTAATGCAATATATTCCATTCCTGTGGCTCAGAAAAGTGATTGTGAAATAGTAGTAATTTTTGAAACTATTTTTTCATATCATATGTGAGGAAATTTTTCACCCAGAAAATGTTATTGCTGTGGGTGAGAGAGGGTGTCTGTCAGAGATGGTAGAAGAATCCTGATTCTGTGGCTTTTGCTTTAGGGTACTTGATTTTTCCAGTATTGTATTTCATATCTTTTCATTGATAAAGCTAGTTTCAAAACTGCACTTGCCTAATAGATACAATGATGGAAATTAGCCATATTTACATGTGTGGCTGAAATAAAAATTAGGAAACCAGTAAGTGGAATTCACATCAAAAATTTGATCTTGTAGTTCATTGTGATGATAGATGGTAATTAATTTTGGCACATGATAAAATGGTAATTCCCATCTGTTCTTTTGTGGAAGTTGTTGGGAGAGAGAAGTCTCTTTGAAATACTTCTGTAGCTATTTAATTTTATAGTATGTTCAGCTGGTTTACATGTAACGGAGCTTTGTGCTCACTGTACAAACCAGACTTATTTTTACTTTGTCTAAAAGTAAAGTAGACACTACAAGTGTCAGTGTCCTGATTTTGAATGGTCTAATATGTGCAAGAATAGTAGCTCTGAATATGTAGGGTTTGAAATTACGTACTTCAGGTATGTGCATGCTGTTTTGCCCCACTGTGAAGTCAGAAGTTTGTCTTCTCAAAGGGTATATGCAGTGAGTTTGTTTATCTCTCCTGTACTGTGGGCTATGACACACGTGTATGGTCAGGTGCTGTTGAAGAATTTCCATGCACCT
Source organism: Phylloscopus whistleri (assembly GCA_017589585.1). NCBI lineage: Eukaryota > Metazoa > Chordata > Aves > Passeriformes > Phylloscopidae > Phylloscopus > Phylloscopus whistleri. The sequence goes on along the minus strand of JADMLD010000110.1, from coordinate 1,904,459 downwards.
CTTGTGTAGCCACACCGAATTGAGACTGTTCAGTTAAAACAAATTATTGAAAGGTCTAGTGAATAGTAAAGCAGCTGGCTTTTCATACATAATCAGAAGTGACCTTTGACACTTTACCACAAAATAGCTGTGCTTTTGTGCTGCAGTGATCATGATTCACCAATAGTTGTCAGAATTGTCTGACAAAAAGTTGGGAAGTTGCTAAGACTTCAAAAGAAGGTTTTAACGACATGAAGCACGATAGTAAGGTGTACCAAATCCTTGGACTGTTACCAGGCTGAGTGTGCTGTAGACATGAATTTTCTCTGTGTGTTTAAGCAAACAATTTCTTGTCCCTCATTTATGAACTATTCTTCTCTAAATGCTTCTACGAAGTGCTGTACATCTCCCTCCTCATCCCCAGCATAGGAAGTACTTTACTCTGAAAACCTAGCTGTGTTGGAGAAATCTGAAGTTGTTAAACACTAAAAAGCCATGTTATATTCATTCTCCTTTTTCCTTTTTAGTGTCCTTATTTACCTGTTGTTTATATCTTTTCTCCCAGAGTCTAGCCCTGCATCATCTCTCAGCTTAAAAAGGGAAGCTTATTCCTGTAATCAACTTCTGCTTTAATTTTCATTTCTCTTTTTATGTAGTCTGTATAGTTACTGACTAGTGTTCTTTTCCTCTAGTTTCCAACAAATTCAGAATTAGACCCTGCACTAAGTTAAAATTGTTCTAGATGGTGTTGCTGGGGGCCACAGACCGTTCATGTTCCTCATCTGTGATAGGAATCTTTGACAATTAGGCCTTTTTTATTTTATTTTTTTTTTTTCAATTTACTGTCCCTTTCTTAGCTTTGTGTTTTTCCTCACTATCCTGTAACATTTGATTGTAGGAGTATCCATCCAAGTGTAAAAGTCCCAGGACTTATATTTTTTCATGCCTTCTCCTGATGCTGTACTCCTGTACTCCTGCCTCTCTTGTGCAGATATGTCTCATTTTGTCTGAATTTGATACCATCTGCTCTTTTTACTATATTTGCAGATACTTTCAGTGTCACTCCTGTCTCACTCTGTTCCTGAAGCATCAGCCTGTAGCCAGCCTGAGAGTAAAAATGCAGGACTCTAAGTCCTGCATGAGCTGCAGTGCTGTTTTTAACGTTTTATGCATGTGATTGAAAAATCAGTCTCTGTAATCGGAATGTTAGTTTTTATACCAAGAAGCCTCAAACTTTCTTTTAAAATTTGTTTTAATGATTTTATTTAAGAGTTCAAGAGATCCTGTTTTCCCAGAAGTAGTGTTGAAAAAGTGAAGTGTAAGCACGAGATGTTTGTTTCACAAGTTTGGCAAGCTGTAGAAAAATGTGCCAAGTTTCTGCAGCTCCCAGATGGTCAGGAGCATGTCTGAAGAGAGCAGTTCTAGTACTTTAGGGGAGCTATGGGATTTCATGGCCTGTTAAATAAAAAATGTCTAAATCCATCACGTCTTGTATCCTGAAGCCTTTCCAGATGTACCCAGTTGTCAATAATTTATTTCTTTTTACAGTTTTGCAATAAAGAAGAGAAAATGCTAATTAAATTCTGATTGTAATTGTATAATTTTTTTGTACCATACTGCTTGGCTGAAATCACTGTGGATAGATACACTGTATCTGTGTACTCACATAACTAGAATTCGGTATTTCAGAATATTATAGTCTTGTCTTAAAAATGCTTTATATTACTGTTTAGGTGCCTAGTTGCAATGTACATACACATAAGGGTTTTAAATTTTCTGGAAATACAGTTTTCATAACCTGTTGAAAACAGGATATGTCCATTATTAGTATTGTGTGACTTTACTACTACAATAGATAAATTTTTATAGCTATTCCCATGTTCTAAAACTTAATAGGACTAGTTTCTGTGGTTTATATTTTGCTTAAAATTGGTTTTCATTTAGCCAAGAGGTAATAAATCTTATATCATTGTTTTTACTGATATCTTAGATACAATCCTAGTGAACTTGAGATTTTTCTACTCTGGCTCTTGCTTGAGGCAAGGTCAACTACAGTGAGTTGCTCAGGATGTTTTTGAGTTTTGTATACCTCCAGTGATGGAGATATGCTTCAACAGAATTTTCTGTGCTTCAGTTTGTGCCTGTTTCTTCTTGTGCTGTCACTGGGCATGACTAAGAAGAGTCTGATTCCATCTTCTGAACTTCCAAACTGAGTAGTTTTGCATCATGGTAAGATTCCCTTGAGCCTCACCTTCTCCAGGCTGCATAGTCCTAGTTCTCTTAGCCTTCCCTTATTTGATAGATGCTCCAAGCCCTAAGCAGATGTCATATTTATATCAAGGCTTTCCTTTTCAAAACTACTACTCCTCACAGTGGTAAAGTACAGCAGTAAAGCTGTACAATTCAGGTCAAAAAAAGATCCTGAGAAACAGTAAAAGGATCTATTTTTGATTACTTATTTTGCAGTACTACCCCCATGTTGACTCCCTTATTTCACCCAAGGTTTATGGTTTTCATAAAGTATTTACTGGAACACTGACTTCATAATCTTATCTTACATCCCTAGGAATCTTTTTCAGTGTGGTGTTCGAAATTTAATATAATATTTTGTATAATCTTTTCCTTCAGAAGAATGAGGTAGAACATTCTTTGATTAATGGATTACCTTTTTATAAAGATTTTTTTCCTAAATTTCAATTTCTAGAGCTCATTTTTGCTTAGTAAGGACAGTATCCTTCCTTAGTTTCTCCTGGAGCAGCAATAGAGTCATCTTTTTTTTTTTTTTCTGAGTATTTAAAAGAATAGAACATATTTTATCAGACCTTCCTCTAAATTAAATATGTGCACTGAAAAGATAACTATTTCATGGGCCTGTGGGTATCTGCAGACTGTAAGGTGGCAGTCAGTCTCCTGAGTAAGTGAAACTTTTCCTTCAGCCCTCTGCTGTTGTGTTTAGTCTGGGAAGTGATTCTGGCTTTCTCTTGTTGCTTCTCTTGGATCACACATTCTGAGGCTCACATGCAGGGTTACATAATGTACTGTTCACACACAGAACACATGTAGCATAGTGTTTCTGTGAATGTACGATTTTTCTCCATTGTCCATCTTCTCTTGGCAGACTGTTGACAAATCAGCAGCAAAAACCATCAGAATTTGGGGGATATTAGCTTATCTTTGATACTCTTTTCAGAGGCAGCAGGTTCTTGCTATGAATTTTATCCCATTCAGAATGGTGCTTTGAGCAATGATGTTCCCTTCATAGAAGGAAAAATGAAGATTCCTGAAATACAATTTTTTTTGTCTTACATCTTTTTACTTGCAGAATGTCAGTGCTGTTCCTTCCTTTCTGGTTACTGATGTTATTAATATAATTGCTCTGTTCTCCAGAACTTTTTTTTAGCAAACTTTTTTGCTGTACTCAAAATATTGCACCTTTTTACACAGCCAGGACACCACCTAACTGAGCTGAGGACCCTTTTTCATGTAGGCTTTATTTGCAAGGTCTGTGCTAAGTCTTGAACTAAACTGTAATCTTCTTGTTCAAAAGTAGTCCCCACTAAGTAAGTAGCATAAAGCTTCTACTGAGGCATGTAGAAAACGTCATGATGTTTTCTTTAGGGTGAACACCTGCCCATAGGGCATGAACTGAGATTAAAAATGGGCTGCTGGTGCCTAAACTTTGAGAAATTGTGAAAACTTACTGAAGCATCTTTGCTTAGCACTCAAACATCACACTTACTAGTGTAATTTGCAAACTAATAATACCTGAACCATAGTGAGAGTTTGACTTCAGTTGCATTGCTTTTCTAGTCCATTTTTCTTTTCTAAAGTGGTTCAGAAGTTTCTGAAGTTTTTATGTGACTGCTCTGGAAAACCTGGGGCTGTAATACAACTCAGAGGACTGAAAATTGGGGAAAGGAAAGAAAGAATGGGGAGTAGGAGAAGATAAAAACTGTTTCGTAGGAGGGGCGTATGGAAATTGCTGTAGTTTTACCTATACTATATTAAAATTGAAGCATGTGTACCTCCCAAGAGTAACTGTTTTCATACCTTTGCAGTGTAATTAATATAAATACAGGCATTCCCACAAAGTTCCATAATAAATGTGGATTTTGAAGTTTCAGAGGACATGTGATAACCCCAGACTCATTAATGTTGATGAGAAGCCACCTTTATTGCTGAAAGACTGCACATCTGTAATTCCATCTCATTATTCTGTTACAGTTCTTCACTGTGGTTTAAGTTTTACCTCAAGACAAAGACAAAAAGCTGCTTTTTATTGGTTTTGGTTAATTCTTCTGTTTTGTTCTTTTTGCTAGGAAAGAGCAACATAGTTTATGCTTTCCTGAAGAGTGATTTCAGAATAGCTGTTTACTTTCAACTTCCTTCTTATATTTGTGTACTAAAGTTGTTTATATGTCTGTTGATTCTTACATCATCTTACAGTACAGAAGTGTAGGCTTTTTAGAATGAAATTTTAAATTATGACTGTATCATGGCATGTTGAGTTCAGATTATATTTCTTTATGCCTGTCTAAGGATGATTTTGACAATGAGGCAAATTGGACTCAGTCCAAGATTTCTAGTTTTAAGTCGTTAAACTTTGCCTCAGGTTGCCAATTCACTTGAGGTCGGTTCTGTAGTAGTACTTAGCATCCATTTGATCAGAACTAAAAATACCCAGTTCCTGAAAACAGTTCAAAATGTCTTGTGGGGAAGCAATTTAAAAAATAATTAATACTAATCATATGCCATGGCACTTTATTTAGGACGATGTCAGGATATAAAAAGAAGTATCAGTCCGTTTAAATATGTTGACACTGTAATATTGTTTTAACTGCAGGTACAGAGAGGCTCTTGTCAAGTGGGATGAAGCACTTCAGTTAACTCCAGAGGATGCTACACTTTACGAAATGAAATCACAGGTAAAGCATGACAATTGTTTGCCAGTTTAGAAATTAGAAAAGAAAATATGTTTGTGAACAGATACTGGTCAACATTGTTTAGTTGTTGTGTGCAGGAACTACAACACAATTTAGATATTTCATTTTTACCAACCAACAGGGTGACTTTTAACAGGAATTGGAATAATTTGTTATTCTGGCTGTTATCCCAGCCAGACACAATAAACATCTTCACTGGGTTGTAAATTAGGATGCTACATTGTGGGGAAAAAAATGGAAAAATTATAAAAATTATATTGGAGGGAGGGATCAAGGAGAGCCTAGTGTGATAGATTAGTGAATCTGACCATTAAAAATCTGCCTGCTCTTTCTAAAGAATGGGCTTAATAATATCTACTGTCAATATTAAACATGGGTATTGTATGTGAATGGTTTGCTTCAACCTGGTTTTGTATTAAGTGCTACATAGATAAATCAGTCATGCAATAGACTTTGTAATATCTAATCTAAACCTGCCCTCTTTCAGTTTGAAGCTGTTTCCCATTGTCCTATTACTGCATGCCCCTGTAAAAAGTCCCACTCCAGCTTTCCTGTGGTTCCCATAAGAACACTCTGGATTCTAGGAAGCAGCTCAACAGGCCCCACAGATCTGTGCCTATTCATTTCCAGCAAGCAGCCTTGAAAACATGCATTGTTTGAAGAAGAGAGGAAAAGAGAAAAAAAAAATCGGTGAATGTATTATGTAACTTTTAGGAAGTTTGCTATACTGTTTAGTTTTAAAATCTTTGTTGTTACTCTAATTCTTTTACTGTGTAAAAACCCCAATCAAGACCCTAACACCCCCGCTTCCTCAAAGAAGCCAAAAAAACCCAAACCCCAACAAACCCCAAGCTGGTTCTTTCCCAAGGTGTGGTGGCTGCTTTTTCTAATGGATATTACCACATTTGCTCCTCACAGTTGTCTTGTCTGGTGAAGTGAAGAAAGTTTGATTCTGCAAAAGAATTAATAGAATAATCATGACTTCATTTCAATACAGTAATACTGAAAGATGCTTTTGTTTTATATAGCTCCAGAAGGTTTAGATCTTACTGGGTTATGCATTTGGTTTGAGAGATACATCATGGCTTGAAATTGTTTTGGGGGAAGTGTGTTGTCTTTTTGTAAGTGTTAGTGAACTGAAAGATCTGTCTAGCCTAGTGGAATGACTGGGAAAGAGTTGCACGAATGGCACAAGCATGTAGCAGTACTGTTCTCCTGATCCTTCTCCCAGGCTCCAGCAAGCTTTGGCTCTGGAACTACCCTGTGTTTAGAAGCACTTGAAAGGTTTTTCTTCAGCAAATTTGTGTCAGTGCCTTCTGTTCCTGTGTAAATTTCTAACATCTGCAGAGCTATGTATTAAGGAATTTCAAATCCTGATTGTGCATTACTGGAAGACACAGGATAGTACAATTCTGCTTTAATTAGCAGCAGTCCAGATTGCTGTAAAGGGTGTATGTAAATGTACATAGCAGTTCCTTTATACATTTAATTTGTGACTTCACTAGGAAAGACAATCTGCTAAGACATGAAGATGATATTGGTAAATTTTATTATAGTTTAAAGATTTAACTCTGTTTGGAATAATATGGAAAGCTGTTAAAAATCTCAGGACAGTTCTGGCCAGTGGGGCAAATTAGTGAACAGCTCCCTTGTAACTGTGCTTTATTATGGTCTTATGTGAATTCAAGAATTTAAGATAGGTCCTCAAAAGCATTCTATTTAATTGGAATTATGCAAAAATAAAGTATTTTCACACTGAAAATAGCAGGAGATCTGGAAGTGTGTAAGCTTACCTGGATCTGAGCTATGATGCAGTGAATTATCCAGAGAAGTGCTTACTGCAGTGTGCTTCAGTCTGTGCTCCAGATCCAATATCTAATACTGAGGGCTTGTTGATTACTTGGCTCCCCAGTCCCTGTATTTCAGCAAAATGGCAGAGGTGAGCTAGAGGCACACAGCTTTTCTGCTGACCAAGAGGAACTGAGAAGTAGCTGTGTGACTCTTGATTCTTGTGAATTATCTGTCTTTGTCTAATGAAACAATTGGAGAGTAATGAAAGCTAAAAAAACGAGGGAACCCAGGCCTTTGCTTACACCATGCCTTTGCTTTCTTTCCAGAAAAAGAGAGCAGTTCTGGGCAGTTGCACCATTTCTTTTTGATTTCACTTTCTTGCATTGCATAACACTTGTTACACTGTGAATGAGAACACAAGAAAAGCTGGTGTGCAAAATACACATTTATAAAACTATTTCTTGAATCTTTTTCATAGAACATGTAATGTTTCAATTGGTAACATCTCTTTCATACATGCAAATAATTATTGCAGATGTTTTTTTGCAGTATGACTTATGCTTACTGGAAGCTCCTTAGTAGAATGTGTAATTTGATACCCTTGTACTTCTAACAGCACTGATGTGAGCTGTAGAAATCTGCTTTTGCCAAAATAGAAATACGTAATTCATTCAAAAAGTATTGTGGCCAGTATTTAAAGGATCCTGTCTAAGAGCTGACTGTGTTATTCCAGTCCAGCATACCTGCACAAATACTGCAGTGTAGCTCAGTGAAAATGTTTCCAAAGAACTTACACCAACTTCAGCAAGGCCTTGGCCAGCACTGGGTCTATAAAAATCCCCGTCTTGGTATGTGTGTCACATATTAGAGGAGGAGATTCATGTTAGGAATGACTTTGTGCAATATGCAAAGATTCTTTATGGTCTATATTAATTTTCTGTCTGTGAGAAAATGTCCATTCATGAAGTGGCTCTGAGAATTAACACTGGAGGATGAAGTGGGGTTTTTTTGCACTGTCTTGTGTATCTGTCTTATATCCTTGCATTTATTAGGATAACCTTATGTTGGGGCAGCCTCTCCATTCTTTAGTATTTCCTTTCTCAACAGCAAACTTAGTATTTTCAATACTGCATTGTTTAAATTTGAGCTCAGATAAATATGATAGTGACACTGTAGGAATCTGTAAATATTTGTGGTAAATTCTCAAAGATCTGTATTTTAACAGATGTAGAACAAATGTCTTTCAGTACTTCTGAAGAGCAAAAATAGTGTTTAAAGTTCCTAGTTGTTAAAGATACTTGAAATAAGTGTATTTCCAGAAAATCACATGGGAACTGTGGAATTGCTCAATTGCTTAAAAAAGCCCATAGAATTTTATGAGATTTTATTCCATTGCTCTCAGCTACTCTTTGATCCATTTAAAAACAAATTTTTGTGGTTTTTGAGACATTTGGGGGTACACTTTCCTTTGCATGCAAGATCTGTCAGTGTACATACTTGATACTTCATCAGCAGCCTAAGCTGCTTCCCCATTGCAAGAACAATGACTGCAATGTAAATGTTTATGCAAGTTCATTTCTGCATTTTTGTTGAAAAGCAAAAGCCTTAGAAAGACCCAACAACAGTAGCCTAATGTTGATTCTGGTGTTAGGTAAATAGTATTTTAAGTATATTCAAAGGAGTGTATAAAGACTGCCTATTATAATGCAGCCACTAAGACTGCTTGAAATTAATTGTGGGCTGAATTTCTTAAATATTGACTGGATCATTTTGTTACTGCTTTGAATAACAAAGATGGAGGAGCAGACCTCAACATAATCTTGGATTTTTTAATCTTAACATTTGGTGATTGGACCATGTAGAACATGGTTGGATGAAGAGGGATATCAAAGGACTTGATACTTGTGATGTTACATAACAAACCCTCTTGGGAGCCAGACTTGCTGCTGTTCAGTACTACCAACAATTCACCTTGTTCATGTTGCTTATCTCATGACACTTGCATCTCAGATAACTATGCAAGCATGACAGAATTTTTAAAGTAGACAATACAGATTTCTAAATATATATTTTTAGAAACAAGTAAATTCAAATGTAAAATGTCAGGTTAAATTCCTTCTAAAATAATGTTTTTGGATGTTTTGTCATCAGCTGTATGAGAATCTAGTTTCCTAGAATGCTGCATCCTCAATTTGTATTCATTGAACAGGATCAGGATTTCAGATATGTCTCTTCTTTTTTTTTATACATGAAACCCATCATCTTCAAATTACTCCACTTTTCCTAATTGCTTTAGGGCATGGATAAATGTAAACTACTTATGGGTAGGATGTATTTTATTCATCTGTATTTTGAAATGGGTTACTGGATGGAAAAAGGAATGGGGATTTCACTGGATGTGGAATGTATCTATATATAGTAATTCAGCCTCAATCCACTGAGCTCATTTAAAACCAGAACTTACTCAGATTCATAACACTTTCAAAATATTGTGAGCAGAACAGGCTGGGTCACTCCACTGCCTGGATTTTTAGTACTTGGTCAGTCTCCTGATGAGAGTTGCTGTGTTTGATTGATTTTTAGCCACTGAGTTCATCTAATTCTTCTAATCTCTCTTGTAGGACTTTAGAAAAAGCTAGGTATGTTAAACTAAGTTATTATAGGACATGGATGTTTTTTGTTTTATAGCATGTAATAGGGGTAAATTTCTTGGAATAAAGCAAGAAAATCCACTTACTGAACATCTTTATAAGACATTTCCCTCCAGTCACTTTTAACACATACATATATGTGTGTGTGCAGTGAGAGTCTTGAGATGTTTTTTTCTGCTTCGTAAATTGTTTTTCCTAATTTTTTTGACAAGTTTTAAGAATGTTTTCTACTAGAGCCATTATCACTATACATATATATCACTATATATACACACACATCACTTTATATATACACTATATGTATTATGAATGTGTGTGTGTGTATATATATGTATACACACATCCTTGACATGGCTGGACATTGAGCATGTGCAGGCATGCTGTGTGACAAGGGGGGGCTACAGCACATGTGGTTCCTGTTTGGCTTTGTCTTGCAAATGTGGCCCTACCTCAGAAGGACTAAGCACCACTTGTCAAATCTGTGCACAGGAAATCTTTGTACTAACAGTGTTTTTTTATTCCTTGTTCAGTGTGGGTTTTTGGGTGTAGAGTAGCTGGTTTGCTGGTTCAGTTTCCAAGTAGCATGCAGAGGTATTTTATTAAAGTGATAATGGTACACGACAGAATAACCCAAGACAAAGCTGCACACATTCATATCTGCCATTGTAGGTTCATTTTGATAATCTCTGCACCTGAAAAAAAAAAGTTTAGGAAAATAGTGTGCATTAATAAGTGCATTTGTTATGCTGATTGACAAGGGTAGTGGAGTAATTCTACTAATAATTGAAAAAGTTACCTGTGTTGGATAAAAATGCATATACATTCAAATGAGTGTTTGTTTGAATGTACTTTGAGAATCTAATGCAGGAGGTACTAAGAGCAAAGTAATTACTACGTGATCTTGAAGAGAATTTTTAAAACAGCTGTTTATGCTAGTACACATCATAGTCATAAATAGATGAAAGTGGAATAATTGCCTTTATTAGTGAGGTAGCAATTCAGTAAACAAACCAGTAAAATTCATTAAACACTACAAAAGGTTTCCTGGGCTCTTACACAGATGTTTTATAATCAGTTTGCACTAGAAAGTACTGGTAGGAAATACTGAATACTTGGGATGCATTAAAATATTCTTGTGAGTGTATACTTGGATTTGTTTTCTCTTACGAGAATAAATACATTAAGACACGGATGTAGAAGATAGCTGATAGATGGAGAATCCTTTCATCTTGGTAGCATTTACACCTATCCATTAGTAACAGTTTGATTAACTTCATACATCTGCTGCAGATAAGGGAAACTGCCCAAACAAGTGTAATTCATCTGAAAGTTTTAGGAAAACATAAAACATTCATCACAGACTTGGATACAAAATGCAGTCATTGAGGACTGTTGAGCAGGAAAAAGAGGGAAGATGATATACTGCTGTAGATTGTTTTTCTAAAGACTTTTAGGTACTCCTAAGGTACATTGTATTGAATGGAATTAAAGTGAAGCTGTAAGACTAGTCTTTAGAAAAATTTAGTCATACTAGAACAGCAGAAGTATCAATCCAAAGGGTTATTCAGAAGCTATGCTTAGGATGTTTCTTGGCTTTTTTCAGTCTAGGGTTGCTTTCCGTAGTAAATCTTTGCCTTCCCCTTTCCCTCCTCTTCTTTTTTATAAGGTACTGCTCACATCTATGCTGTGCATGTACTGTTTGTTAATTAGAGTAAATACTCAACATCATCACGTTTGAATCCTCCTTTACTCCACACTCATATTTATCTTCTTAATATATCATAGAACAGTAAGGTTAAATAAATCTGTTTTGAATCTGTTTTCAGCAATAGTCCTAATGTGTTCTAATATTATTCATCATAGTTGTGGCCAGTTGGGATGAAAGTGGTTGCCCACACATGAGTCTAACCCTTGTGGTTGACATTCTCATCATACTGCAGGAATGCAGTTGTCATTTGTTTCTTACACTGGTATCTATCACCATAGCATGTGGGTGTCTGAAATCATGATCTCAGAGTGATGCAGGTCTTCAGGTGATGTGCCAATCTCATGGTGGTATTGGAAACATAAGACAAGCTTTGAGCCACGTTATGTATTGCTAACTGTGATTTATTGCCTTAGTTATGGAGATTGAATGGAAGAAGAATAATCCTGTGGTAACTGCTGAGTAACAGAGATTTTCACATTCAGAAACCACTTTTTTCCTTAATGTAGGTGACTTCATGTCTAAGTTCGGCTCTGCAGAACGCTTGTTCTCTAAATACAACAGTCATTGTTAAGGTCTGTTTCCATGCTGAGTTACAGGGATTGTTGCTGTAATTATGTCATGTGCACCATGCTGTTCCTGGTAGATTCCAGTTCTCTCTTAAAAAAAAATGAATACAGTCCAGGAGTTTTTCAACAGTTCCTACACATTTATTATGTTTAGTTTTCCATGTGTTTGTCCTCTTGAGTATTGTGTTAGGCTTTTATAGGCTGTAAGGTTTGTTGACAAGGAGAGACACCTTCAGAAGCAGTTCATCTACTTCTGGTAGAGTTGCTTAAATAGTTTGGGTGAATCATCCTCTAGCATGCATGTTTCTCTCTGTGGGGATTGAAATTAATCTGGGTGACTGTCTGATGTCAGACAACTAACTTTTAACTAAAAAAAGCTAGGTAAGATGAATCCAATCCTTAGTTATTGAAACAGTGGTTGTTGCTAGGTAATCCCAGAAAACTTGAATTTATTTTCAGTTTTACTTATTTTTCTTCCTCTTCTTTTTCTATTTCTGATACAGGTCCTGATGTCTTTACATGAAATGTTCCCAGCAGTGCATGCAGCAGAAATGGCTGTCCAGAGAAACCCACGTTCCTGGGATGCCTGGCAGACTTTGGGACGTGCCCAGCTTGGATTAGGAGAGATAGCACTGGTAGGATAACAGAATTGTGTGTGAGAAGGAAAATACAGAAATACCAAGGTTGCTGTATATCCTTATGGTAACTTGAACATAGACAAGGAAAAAGATTGTTATATTTATCTCCAGTGTTCCCTCTGCTTTATTGTGTTACACAAATGTTTCCTGTGTGGTTTTGTTGCTGGACTTGTGGAAGACCTGTCTAGCTCCAAGACTTTTGTGTCATATACTGTAGTTATGTGGTGGCTTTATGCAATAGAACAATTATGTTGACATAACTGCACATACTACATTCTGTGTGTTGTACTGCTACAGTGCAGCTCACCGTAGTTTAAAGAAGAGGGTAATGTGAAGTCCAAGGGTCAGCTGATTATACAGGCTCAGTTTTTATACATGCCTGCTGGTAAAATTCTGTTGTCTTGTTTTCCTTGTGTCCTGCTTATGCAGCAAATAATGTGTGCTCATTCCTGCCTTCCTCTGGTTCCCTGACCTCAAATGGTGACTGAGGTGAGGTTGCTTCTTCATTGAATAAGAGAGCAGAAAGCTACTGTGCAGTAGCTGACGTGCATCTTTTTTTCTGGAGTATAATAGTTTTCTGCTAGTTTCAGTGAAAACAAAACAGGTGAACTTGCAAATTCAGACACATTGACAGAGATCCATTAGAGAAACATCGCATCGTGACCTCCTAGATGAAAAAAAGATGCTGGTTGCATTTTGAATAGAAGTAGCTGTGTTCTGTTTTGTTGCAAATAATTTTGTTGGTAATTTAGTGTTTTTGCAAAGTTACAATGTTTGATCTGAAAATTTTCAAGAATTGAAAAAAGATAAGGTTTTTTTGATGGAGGTTAACAATTCATGCAAAACTAATTTTTAAAATGTAGTAGGAGCGGTGTTCAAATCCCCAAGCCAATCAAAACAAATGCAAACAATGTGAATCACCTAGGGTCATAGAATTGTTTGGGTTGGAGGGAACCTTAAAGATTGTCTAATTCCAACCCTGCTGTGCCATGGGTAGGGATCTTCCACTGCATCGGGTTGCTCAAAGCCCCATCCAGACTGGCCTTGAACATTCCCAGAAATGGGGCATCCACAGCTTCTCTGGTCAACCTGTTCCAGAGTTTCAGCACTTTCACAGTAAAGAATATCTTCCTAATACCTAAATTTCCCCCGTTTCAGTCTGTACCCATTACTCTTTGTCCTGTCTCTACAGTTCCTGACAAAGAGTCTCTCTCCAGATTCCCTGTCATTCCCCTTCAGGTACAGGCAGGTTGCTATGAGGTCTCCACACAACCTTCTCTTCTCCAGGCTGAACAGCCCCAACTTTCTCAGCCCATCTTCACTGGGGAGGTGCTCCAATCCTGTTAGACAAAACCTAAGACAAAAGCTGTGTGTTGCAGATGAGCAGTGTGCTCCCTTTGTTGGTGCAGTACCATAATATGAAATATCTCATATGAATCTGTATATGAATATCCACAATTCAGGAGTGGTGACATTCCATGGCTTTTGTGGTGTAGAAGGTAAGGGTAGATGGTCTGGTCTGTCTCGATCTTTTAAGTGTTTGGAACTGTCACTGTAAATTACGCCTGAGAATTTTAAATGCACTAGTCTCAGGAAAATTAGAGTGCTATTTCCTTCAAGGATCTTAATAACTGATGCTGTTTATTCTGTAAAAAATGCTACCGTTGCTATAATATCAGTTATAAATAGTAATATACCTGTACTAGTGGTATCCAGCAGGTAGATTCTCCAGATCCTATAAGCTTTTTCTACATAGGGAAATCATGAAACACTAGTGGGACTGGATGTCTTGAGTACTGGGGACCTAGTGTTCATATTTTATTAATTTTCTTTTATTTTATAGTAGCACTTCAGGTACTCTTAGAGTGCATTGTTGAGTTTAATCAGAAAGGGATCTAATTTATGTATCTGAGACTAGTTGGTGATGCAAAGCAAAGCATTTTAAGTGGGAACAATCAGAGATTTGGATCAAAGCACTTCATTCATCTGAAACACTGCTCTAGGTGCTCCTGTAATTGTTAAATTGACCTTACTGTGGTGAAGAGGGAGGATGGAGGGGTTATCACAGGTAGTTTGCTTTCTTAGTTTTTTGATTGTCTCCGAGTAGGGAGCCTGAGGTGAGGAAGCTCCTGTTGGTGTCTCCAGTGCTTTGGTACTGCCTGTTCATACTTCATTGCCTTTCTGTCTGTAGATTGAACTGCCTTCTGATAAGTATGTTCTCACACACAGAGAACTTGGGGAGTTGTTCTGAAATGCAAATAATGTTCACTATTTGTTTTTGAACCAAGCGATTTTTAAGAAATTTTAAGAGGTTAAGCCTGAAGGAGTTTTAGAATAAGAAATGAGTTCATAGTTATTGAACTTGACCAAGTGGTTTAAGTCATAATTATCCTTTTTCCGGTAGTCTTTCATTGCTACCATTTTCTAGTTTTTCCCTGTATCATATTTTTTACAAAGAAAAGTTCATAAAGCATAAACATCAAGATTTTTAGTAATTTTTTTGAGAATTGGGAATTACTACCCTTCTCAAAAACTGCATTTGCTGTTTCTTTGTTTCATTTCTCCCCCACCAACATCTGTCTTCATTACCCACATCCTGCCAAATGGTCTGTTGTGAATACTTTTATTACTTCACAATGAATGATGCATTTTTTCTTAGGGAAAAAACCAATTTACTGTATTTTAATTTGAACTTTCCCACGTCTAAAATGCTGCTTCCAAACAAATCTAAAGTATATTATAAGATGTGTAATAATAAAAGAAAGATTTACTTGGATTTAGTTTTTGTCAAACTTGTGACAAAAAGAATAAGGTAAGTTAGTACCTTTTTATTTAGCTTTTATGACAGTTGTTTGGTCTTTTTTTCCCCCTGATTTGCTAAATAGAGTAATTAAACAGTAATACTTAAATGTGAGGAGGGAGAACTTTATTTCTGTAAAGGCAGTAATTTCTTAAATTCTACAAATCAATGTGCAGAGCATACCTGAGTAAACCTGCAATGTGGATGTAGTAACTGTAGAAATGCAGTCAGGCTTGCAGTATTTCTCTCATTTCATTGCAGATACTTGGTTTTACAAATTACATTTCCTGTACTGCTGATGACATCTTAACAATTTCACACTAAAAGCTTCATTAGACCAGTTCCTCCCATGAGACAGGGTGGGCCCCATGCTTTGATTGATCTAAGAAAAAAAAACCAAAACAACCAAACAAAAGCAATATTAAAAAGAAAAACCAAAGCTAATCACAAAAAAATCAAGGACTGAATGAAAGCACTGAATCTCCCACCTGTGTCACAGTCATCAGCCCTGTGACATGGTCCTGGGCAGCCAGCTTAGGTGGCCCTGCTTGAGCAGGGGCTTTGCCAGGTGACCTCAGAAGGTCCTGGCCAACCTCAGCCATTCTGTGGTTCTGTGATTTCAGCTTCACCCCATTCAGGGTCCCTGTCAAATCTGAAGTACTGAGGATCATGGAGTTGAGGGGGTAGATGTGTAAATATGCACCAGTTGTGCATGGGTTTTGTTTGATGTTTTGGAGGATGTGGTTTCCTGTATTCCTGCTAGTGCTTTAGCAGTCTTTAAGTGTGACACAACATTTTGTCAAAAGAATCATGCCTTGACAATATGAATCCTCCGATCAGCCCTTTCCTTTCATCTCTGCTGAAAGAAATAGTTTTAGGTCTTCTAGATAATGATGGGAGTTTTGTACTCCCAAAGAGAGAAATGTCTGTGTTTTATTGGAATGCAGCTAATTAACATCTAATCTGAATTTGAGATAATTTTTTAACATGTCACAAATGTTAGCATTTAGAAGCATTGAGTATTTTGGCAATTAAAAGGAAACTGGTGGTTGACCTTCCACTGAAAAGTCGAATTATTTAGGGAAATGCTAAGTTAAGAGAGAAAGTACCATGCTTTTTCATTTAAAGTGGGGTTCTGTTAAATTCTTTTCATCAGCTTTAAACAGTCTTACTGAGTTACTGAGGTAATACCCAGTAATAAAATCTTCCCCAGGAAGGCCCTATGTTAGTCCTGCCCTCTCCATCTACTATAGGGTAACCCTTTTTTCTCTTTTAACCACTGTTGGAAATCATAAATATATTTTGTGATAGTAATTGTTAATGCACTAAAATATCTAAAAATTCAGAGGTGAATTTTATTTTCTGTCAAGAAAGCTGAAGTGCAAGCAAGTCTCCAAAAATTTAAATGTCCTTCTCAGCTACATTTCTGCCAGGGGCAATCAGTTTTTGCAAGTGCTTGTGGCTCATTTGGCTGGCTCATCCTGTTAGTTACCTTTGTCCGATGCTCAGGACTTTTGAGGAGTGCATTTTTCAACATTGAGATCTTGTAATTGAAGGCTTTAGCCTTTGTCTTATCCAGATGCACCAGGATAAGACAAACAGGGTGTTGAAGGAAGTTTATTTCATCATTGTTTTAAAATTCCTGCAATAATTTTGGCAGTATAATACAATAATAAAGACATAAATGTTTTCTTGGATTTTCCTGATTTGCAAGGTGAAAGTACTGGTAACACTTCTGCTTTATTTCCTTAGGCTAACTGTGTCAATTTCTAGGATGGGATTGATTTTTGTGGTTAGTGTTTCCTTGGTCATCCTGGATCATCCCCCTGCATCTGGTAGAGCACAGTGCAGGAAGTCTGTGTGGTAGAGGCAGCCTGAGGCAGTGACTTCAGCAGGACATGCAGCAGCCTTGCAGGGCTGTGCACTGAGGTGTGAGGGCAGAAGGGCAGTAAATGTGAGGAAGGAGGGCTGTGAAGAAATGAGTTGGTGCAAAATGACATCTGTGAAATCTGTCAGCGAAGGAAAAGAAAGTACAAGAGGAGGATAAGGAGGACACAAACTTCTTCAAAAAGAGAAGGAAGGTGTGGAAGTGAGGATGTCTCACACACATCTACTAGATGGAAACAAAGACTTTTATGCGTTTATAACTTAACTGAATCCCAGTAAGCATAAGGCAAAAATAGCCTTTCACATCTGGAAAATTACTATATTTCAAGTACTTTCTCCAGAACATGAGAGCTTCAGAACTCTTAAATAAAGTGGTTTTGTAAATGTTAGAAGTGCAAAATACTGTGTTCACCTCATTTTTAAGACACCAGAGTTACTTTTGATAAAATTGCTAGAGATTTTTTTCTAATTGAAAAGCAGAAATAATCTGATCATTAACATCTTGAAAAGTTGTTACACAGAAAAGTTCAAGATGACAGTTTAAAGTTAAAAAAAAAAAAGTTGCCATTCAGATTATATCATAAAAACTATTAAACTAGAATGAAAATACCTGAAAGGTTGGGATTTTTTTTCTTGTTTGCAAGAGAGAATTGTCATGAGGAGTCTTTAAATAGATGAAAATGTCATATTTCCCTATTTTCTATATTACTGTGATAAATGCTTCTGTAAAAATTATTTATTTTATGTTCATGGTGAGTAGTACAAAAATAAAACTCAGATTCTAGTAGTATATTGTCATAGAATCATAGAAAGCTTTGGTTTGGAAGGGACCTGTAAAGATCCTCTAGTTCAACCCCCTACAATCAACTGTGACACCTTCAGCTAAACCAATTTGCTCAGAGCCCTGTCCAGCCTGGCCTTAAATGTTTCCAGGGATGGGGCATTAGCCATCTCTCTGGGCAACCTGTTACAATGTCTCAGTAACGTCGCTGTAAATAATATCTTTCTTACATCTAGCCTGAATCTACCCTTTTTCTGTTTAAAGTCATTACCCCTTGTTCTATCACTGCATGTCCTCGTGAAAGTCCTTCTCCAGCTCTTTTGTGGGTCCTTTACAGGTACTAGGAGGTTGCTGTAAGGTGTCACTGAACCCTTCTCTCTCCAGGCTGAACAGCCCCAATGCTCCCAGACTGTCCTCATAGGAGTTGTGCTCCAGCCCCCTGATCCTCTTTGTTGCCTCCTCTGGACTTGCTCCAGCAGGTCCCTGTCCTTCCTGTGCTGGGGCCCCAGAGCTGGATGCTCCAGGTGGGTCTCACCAGAGCAGAGCAGAGGGGCAGAATCCCCTCCCTCCCCTGCTGCCCATGGGGCTCTGGCTGCAGCCCAGGACACATTTGGGCTCTCTGGGCTGGGAGTGCCATGGCTGGGGCATGTCCAGCTTTTCATGCATCAGCACCCCCACGGGCTATGCTGAGGGCTGTAAAAACACAGACAAAATTCTTCCATATTAAAGCTCATTTAACACAGAATAAGATTATATACTTCACTGATAGATGTCCCTTGAAACAGGTCAGAAAGTGTCTGCCAAGTGTAACATAAAGGCCTAATACATACTTTGGTAGCAGATACAACCTCTTAAAATTCTCGCCTGGCTTTTTTGGGGGTTTCTATATATTGACAGTTACTAAGTCCAAGTGTTACAGAAATTGTAAAAAAGTGTGGTCTGATCAGAATTGTCCTTCAGACTTCAAGACTGCAAACCAGCAGAGGAGACTCTACTCACGGGACAAATGGAAGGTTGTTTGCTACAGAGGACTATTTTGTGAGACAAAATATAAGATACTTCAAAAGATTTTCCAAATACTGTAATTCCACAAGGAAGACTGTCTTGCAGAAGGTTTTACATTGCACTTAACTGCAGAAGCAAAAGCAAATATGTGACTGTACTGATTGAAAGTCCTGTAGTCCTTATATGCAGGATCTCTAAAATCACAACTCCTCTTTGAGATGAGGCTAGTAATACTGATTTTATGTAGTGTCACTGTGTTTTCCTGTAATGCAACAGGCAATTGGAGGAGATTCACATCTCCATTAGGGGAAGAATTAAAAGTAGCACTGTTCCTTTCTTCTGTCTTAGTAGAAATTAATGGCTTTGGGCACTGTTCCAGTGACAACATAAAATTTTAAATGGATGACAAGTGTGTATTTTTCAGTTTTACATTGATGCTTTAAAATTAATCCCTCTGATCTTTTGCAGCACTAAAAAATTACTTTAATATTTTGTTATTTCTTTATAAAAATGTCAAGCACAAAACTCTTTTCTAATAGATTTACTAAGATGATATTTTAATGCAGTATTGTATGAATCATCAAAGCAGCTTTGACGCTTACCAAATTGTTATTTATTGTGCATGAACATAACTATATAGACAGGTTTTAATTAGGGGGCCTCTTTCATGGAAAGCTTAAAAGCAGATGGTGTTTATATTTTGTTTTCAACAGAAATCCAAAAAAGAGCATTTAGTGTTTACTTGTTGTTCATGTGTCCCTGAAAATTAAAAACTAGCAAAGTTGTATAAGGTGACACTGTTTCATGAGAACGAGACTTCAGTTCTTCTTCTGTTTAAAGTTTAACATGCTCCTACACTTCAGAGCTGGCTGTGAACCAATAATCAAGCTTTTTTTTTTTTTTTTCCATCTGGAATTGAAAGACTGCTTCTTACAACAGCAGTAATATTGATAGCATAGGCAGCATTTCTTAGATCTGATTTGGTACTCTTCAGTCTTCTGAGTTCCCATCATATGGAGTCCATATGATATCTGATGACATATCATATCATATCTGGTGCCATCAGAAGAATCAACTATCAGTTTCTGTCAGTGAAGAAGAAAAATCGTGATTTTCTAAATTAATTGGCATGCTTTAATTATTTGTAAACTACAACAGAATATGCAAACTGTGGTTTACCATATGTCTTTAAAGTTTTAATATTTAAACTCTTCCCAAATATCATCCCAATCCGTATCACCAGTTTTCCCATCTTACAGGAGGGCTTCTGTATACATATCGTAAAAGAGTTCAGTCACAAAGGTGGCCCATTTTCACAACTGACTGTACAGTTATAAATGTGAAATACACTCATGCTTTTGTGTACATCTACCTGAGTTTGAGGAGGTAGGTTCAGCCTTGACCACTGTTAATATAACTAAAAGACAATACAGTTGTAATTCTTGGCGTAGCTTTTTTCTAGTATTGTAACAACCTCTTTTTATTTTAGATGGTCACACTTCTTTGTTTTTAATTTCACAAATTCTCTGTTAAGGATTTGTATTAATATTTTCCCAGTTGAACTGAAGGAAAGGAGAAGCATCACTAACTACACTTACTTCTACTACTATTACATTGTTGATAAGATTATAGAAGTTTTTTCTTAGAGCAACTCACAAAGTTTGGAGTTTATTTGGCTCCTGTGCATTTATTTATGTGTTCTTGTAATCACATACCTGTTACAGAAACTGTTTACCACGTGGCTAGTATTAGTGTAGTGTTAGGTCTGTATGTGAAACGACTGCTTTCTAATTTAAAGGCAGTGGTGCTTCAAATTCCAGTCATCCCTTTTCTGTGTTTCTTTAAACCACGTCTGTCTGCTTTTGCCTTTACATCTGATAATGAGAAAAAAGTGGAATAGGAAACCATCCAAAAAATTGTTTTTCCTTTTACCTTTGTAATTACAATGTTGTTTTTCATATATGAACTCTTTATTTGTTCCCTTGTTGCCAAGTACCTAGTTCATTCATGCATTTTTATCCTTTCAGACACAATTGTTTGGGGGTGAGGCTGCTGTTGAACCAAGATGAGGGGGAATTGCTCCAATAAAAACAGGACTAAAACGGCTTTTGGCTTTGCTCAAATAATATATGTAATTTTGGTGGTAGTTGTCAATTTTTACAAGAAAGGTAGGCTTTAAAGTGTCCCATCTTTGTTTCTTCCCTGTTCTGTTTATAGGCAATCCGGAGTTTCCAGGTATCCTTACACATCTTTCCAATGAACCCTGAAGTATGGAAGGAGGACCTTTCCTGGGCAAGAAAACTACTGGTACAGCAGAAGGCCACAAAGACTGAGTCAGTGCAAGCACAGGCAAGAGGAGAAGAACTTGTACAAGAGTCAATCCCAGACTATGACTTTGAAAGTGATGAAATTGTGGCAGTCTGTGCTGCCATTGCAGAGAAGGAGAAAGCTCTTTCAGGAGCTAAAACGATGGTGATTGTGTCTGCTTCAGGCACAGTAGAGACTGTTACTGAGCAGGACAATTGTCCTGCAACTCCTGATGAAACCCTTTTCATCAGGGCCCGGTAGGGCAGCCTCATGGGTTGTCATACCCATAGTTTTAAGAACTGCTGTTATTTATTGTATTTTGCTTGCGTTGTGTTTGTTCTTTTTTTATTAAATGGTAGGATGGCCTACAAAAGTTAAAGAATTGAAATTATTTTTCTTTTGTTAATTAAAAAAGCAATGACTTGAGTTGTTGTTCCATGCATATTTTTCAAAAAGAAAGCCAAGAGTTTATTCTAAAAATTCTAAATTCTTACGGACAAATGTGATGTTGAAATGTTTAACTGCATTCTAACAGCTGCTTTCATCTTTGTGTATTTCATAATTTTACAAGTTAATACGTACATTTTCCCAGTAATTTGGAAAGTTTTATTTAAACTGTAAAAGTGCTGTGGCTTATCCCCAGCTGACAGCTCAGCCCCACACAGCTGACTGACTCCTGGTGGAATGGGGAACAAATTGGAAGTGTAAAAGTGAAAGAACTCTTGGGCTGAGATGGAAACAGCCTAATAGGGAAAGCAAAAGTTGCAAATGCAACCAAAGCAAAACAAGGGATTCACCCACAAGTTCCCATGGGCAAGCAGATGTTTAGCCATCCCCTGGAAGGCAGGGCTACACGTGTGACTTGGGAAAACACTCTGAATGTCCTGCCTTCCCCTACCTCCTTCTTTCCCCAGTTCTGTCTGTTGAGCTGTGGGAAGCACAGCATCCCTGTGCTCATTTGGAATCAGCTGTTTTGGCTTGTCTCCTCCCCAGCTTCTTGTGCACCCCCAGTCTTCTCACTGGTGGGGTAGGATGAGGAGCAGGAAGAGGTCTTGACCATGTGCAAGCACTGCTCAGCAATAATGAAAACAACTGTGTATTATCAACACTTGCCAGCACAAAATCAAAACCTAGCTCCCTACTTGCAACGCTGAAGAAAGTTAGCTCTATCCCAGCACAAAAAGGACGTTTAAAAATCATTTGTCACTATTAATTAATATAATTTTTCTTCAAGTGAAAATGTGAACTATTTTCTTTTATTGACAGTCTTTGTTTTCATTAAGATTGCTTGTTCTATGAAAGTTTCCTGTGAAGCAGGAATGGATTATCGTTTTGTGTGTCTGTGTGTGACAGATCTGGTCTGTAGGCAAATCAGGTAAAAACCTTTATGTTGCTTTCCTGGGTGAGTGGGTTAAACACTTTCTGATTAGATGAAAGGAAATGCTTTACTAAACAAGGCGCTGAATGCTTAGTTACAACTAAATGTTTCACCAGAAGAAAGTTTGTACTCAAACTGGCCTTTCCTTTTCTTGTGTGCTGTGCTACAGACATCACCAAAAGCAGAATGGTGAGAATAGGAAATAGATATGGCTGAATTATATTGTATTTGGGGCTTTTCTTTCCTCGTGAAGCTAATCTGATAAAGGGAGTCAATTTGCTTTTCCTAATTCTTATGACCTGCCTTAAAAATATGCTCTTAGGGAAAACAAAACAAAACAAAAAACAACCAAAAAACAGTTTTCCAGGACAGCACTGCTGGAGTCTCCCTTTTTATCTTTTTTGGATTTTGAATGCAGTGGTGGGTAGTGAGGCGTACCCTAGGAAATTTTTTTAATATTGACTTTTTTTCAGGGGGAGACGGCAATTGGTTCCTCACACAGGAAGTTCAGAGAAATGAAATCAGGCTGTTTCTTTGATGTGCTCTGTGGAGCACATCAACTGTTCTCATTTCATTGTCTTGGAGACATAGTAGAGATGATCACATCCTAACAGTATTGGAAAAATGGTCAGCTGTGGAATTTCTGAAGAATACAGTTTGGGAACATGTAATTTTTACTTGATTTTGATAAAATTTTATATGATAATACCTAGTTTTGTAGACAAGTGAAACTTCTGAAATCAGTCATCTTTGCACTTTTCAAGTCGGATTTCTAACTTCAAAGTAATAAATTTTAAAAGAAAATAAGGTTGCTTGAGAAGTATAGTGTTTCTGCAGTGGAAAATGCATTGCAGAAAAACTATCTCAAATCATGCTTTCTGATATCAGAATCTTTAGTTAAGAGGATACATACATTTTTTAAGAAGATTTAATTGTCTTGTACTAAGTTTTCATTAATTTTTTCAAAATGCTCCCTGAATTTTTTTTTGTATGTGTGAATTTTTAGGTCTGTGCTTGCATGAGCACACATTCACACAAAATCACACCTTTTACTATCTTTTGAGTATTCAAAATAATTAGAACTACAGTGGCCTAAATATATTAAGAAATGTAAAACATCATCATGCTACATTTTTATTTATTAAGTTCAGAAAGATTTTTAAATGCTTACTGGATAGGCACTTGGTAAAGATATGAATTGATAGTTTAAATTATTAGAGTTGAAGGATTTCTTAGTCTTTCTCCTATCAACTTAATATAGTCTAGTCAGCCGTAGGAAAAATTAGCATGAGAGTGGTTTGGCTGAGAAGAAGAGATCTCTGGCTGGAAAAGGAGATGTGTGAGATGCCCAAGGGTATGTTTTCATTTTGAAGGAGCTCGGCTTGTACCCACCTCATCTTTTCTTTCTTTGCGCTTTGTATTTGCGTCAGTGTTCTGTCTTTACTCATACAGGAAGGACTGCTGCTGTTCTCTCAGAGGCCTGTGTTATCGCAGAATCTGTTTCCACTGAAATGATTCACAAAGTTCCTATTGACTTCAGCACTGCAGGGCCAGACTGCTGGAGGGGTGTACATCTGCAGCATCGGGCTGTGCCAGCTCGAGGGGTGGTGGTTTCCATCCCGTGTGTTTTCCTTCTGATTAGATTAGGTTATGAATTCTAGGTATTGTCAGAACCATAGTGTTTTGTAGAGCAGGTTAAGTTCCTGGGACACTGGGGAGAAGTTCAAATATTGATGATTTCAACATTGTTTTTTGTACAGCGTGCCATGTTTTGCATGTATGTAATTTTCTGGATCGGTTTGCGGTTTGAATAAAATACTGACTTTTGTTTCTTAGTGATGCCTGTTTATTCTTTGTGTTATAACAGAAATAAAAATTATTTCCCATTCTGAAGTGTTCCTCATTTAATAATTGGCTTTTGTCTCTGGTGAACATGTTAATTTGTTTTAGTAAAACAGTAAAGAAGAAATCTTGGGGAAAAATATTTAATAAAAGGTGATCTCAGAGCTTTTAAACCTTTCAGGGATATCCACATGAGGTGGACCAAAAGGAGATGTTATCCAAAAAAGGATCTTAGTGAAATACACTCCCCCTTTGACATTAGAAAATTATTTTTATTGTTCTTCATTATCATTAGTGGCAATGACTGCAGCAGCTTTCATGTGTTTCCCTTCCATATGAGTCACATATTAAAATGCTCCTCCTGTTGCATTCAGGAGGAATGCTCAAGAACAGCAGTGGGTTAGATTGATTAATTTTGCTTGATTTAAAAGCCTGCAGTTAAACATTCAAATATATTTTTCCCTTTGAATCCCTTCATATCCAGTGGAAAGAAATACACAGCCTCACAGGGCCCTTCATATGTCTTGTGTTAGATAAGTATCAGAATGAGTTGAATCAGCCTCCCAAGGTGCCTAATTATTTCCCTTGACTACAAAGGAAGCTCAAGGTGACTGACTGGCAGTTAACCTCAAATGCTGAAACTGGGCATGTGACTTCCACTCTGATAGACGGAGATAAGTATCATTAAAAACTTTAAATGTACTGAGAGAGAAATAAATCCTTTCTGACAATACTAGATGGTAAAAAAGGAATAAGGATCAGATAACACAACAGTGGCTCTGACTTGATAATACCGTAAGATACTGGATTTTAAAAGTAGTCATAGAGAGGCATAAAAAGCAAGTGGAGCAGTTTACTCTGGGTTTAGAGATCAAGATCAGAGAGGTAGCACTGGCAACTTGCTTCCCCACACAAGGTAAATTCCCTCCCAATCCTAAAACCAAGGGAAAGGAGGTAAAATAGTGTTGAGGTGCTATCCTAAATTTGAGTTCACAGAACTGCTGTAAAAATAAAAATGACTGTAGTTAGGAGTGGGGCACAGGATGAAAGCAGAAGGATGTGGGCTTGGTATGTTGGCAGGTTGCAGGAGCTATGTGTTTATTGTAGGTCACCATCATGTTAACGTGGTGTTCCCAGATGTGCTGGTGTCCTCGGGCTGTGGTATCTCCAGAGGGGCTGGTTCTGGAGCAGGAGGGGCTGATGGGCACAGATGACTATGGAATCCTGCCTGGTGTGCTGCCTGGCTTTGAGGGCTGATTTCCTAAGAGCCACAAGGCTGGGAGCTGTAAGGGTTGTAAAGGGTAAATGATCAAAGATTAGATGTGGGGCTCGAGCTGCCTTTGGTTTCACAAAGCAGGGGATTCACTGGGTTTCCAGGTTTGTAAAGCTGGCGGGCAGGTTTAGAAGAGGGCCTAGAGTGCAAAGGCCTGGTGGTATTTGGTAGCTCTAATAGTAGATTTGCCTTAAGTGGAACAGGTCTGCTGTTGTGTCTGGCAGCAGAAATAAAACCTCAAAAGCTTCCTGACTTAGGATGTTGGCTGTGCCATTTGAAGATAGCAGATTGCCCTGATCCTGTTAGTGCACCGGCACTGGGTCTGTAGTGCCAGTTCGGGTCTGGCAGCATGGGTGTTCCCGACAGCAAGGAATGTGTGAGCCTGATTTAAAACAGCCCAAGTCCTCTGACAGTACATCCTACACCCTAAACTGTTCATAGACTAACATACCATGGATCAGAGATTCAAACTAATCTACAGATCTTCACAGGAACCACTGTCTGGTACAGATACTGGCTCTCATCCTGCCTGTGGTGGGTGGATCCTCCAAGCCCTGCCACAGGACAGGGGCTTAAATTGAGTTAGGGCTGGGGCTTGGGGTGTGGTTGTGGGGTTGGAGGTCTAGCAGTGTGTCTGCACAGAAAGGGTTCAGCAAAGCGGTGATCTGGGATGTGTGGGCAGGACAGACTGCTGGAAGTGAGGGAGGGGGACTGCCAGTCACAGGACTAGCAGGGTGGATGGAGTTTGAGAGATACAAGTTTGGTATGAGAAATTTTTGAATCAGTACATTTTATGTGAACACAGAGGACTGGGTAATGTGGACACCAATGGGAAAGGCCAGTCTGAGGGGATATGGATCTCTGAGGTTTGGGAATATAGGGAAGCTATTAATGTGTGAGAAAGGAAACCCTTTTCTATATATGGAAACTACTTGTAATACCTAACAAGAAAATAACCTTTTAACCTCCATGTGGCAAATTAGACTCTTGAAACATGTAACCTTATTTTAGAAGCCTTAAGCTCAGGGAGGCCGAGGAATGTAGTTCAGTATTGTGTCTGTGGCCAGCATTGGAGGAAGGTGCTAAACCTGAGTGGGACTTGTGGGGCAAGGTGTTACCCTAAAAAAAGGCACACTTGCTCAGTCATTCTGCCCAACTGCTCCTGGACACTCATCTGTGTTGCAACTAGACAACAGAAGTGCTCTGATTTTGCCTTTGTGCACTGCCATGGAGCTCTGGCAGGCAATTCAGTATTGCTCAGAAGACTTTGTGGGCTGTTTGGGAAGCACGGAGTTCATTCCTGAGGGAGTTCATGTTGATGATGAGTCTAGTCCACTGCTGACATGTTGTGAATGCTGGGGGCAGGAGGACTTAGGCCTATCATGTTTGCTAAGGGAAGCTACTTAAGATGGTCTATTCTTGCTTAAAGCTCTTTCAGACAATGTGTATTTCTCATCAGTAATGATGATAAAAAGCAATAAAAACATATTAATAAAATAATTTAAAAAATAGTGAGCCCTTGCTTATTTACATACTTACACACTGTAGATATTTAATTCTGTCATTGCATAAAGTACCAATAATATTGGTGTGCTGCTCTGGGCCAGCTGCAAAGGTGTGGTCCCATATTGGTACATGTGGTGCTATCTGGCAGTGGCAGTCCCACCTCCCTGCTCTGCCAGGTGCTATTTCCTGTCTTGGGAAGTATGGTGAGTCTCTTTTATTTGTTGGTCACTAGTAAGCAACAGACCATAGTGAGGTGGTTTAATTGCAAGGAATTCAGGCAGATCTTTATCTGTAGCTGCATAGGAGCTTGGGTAATAAATACTGTTCTCTAGCTTAACTGGTGATGAGTGGCTGCTGCTGCTGCAAATATCTGTGTAGAGATTTAACTTCACTTTCTATATGTGCTCAGCTCTCCCTTGTTAAAGGAAAATGCCCTTGTTCAAATAAATAACTTTTGTGGCTCTGTGTCAGTGCTCTTGGGGACAGTTTTGAAGACAGCTGGTTCTTGCTGATGGTGATCGCGCTGTGGTGTTTTGGAAACTTGCAGCACAAAGTATGTTTTGGCAGTAGCTGAGTGCAAAGCATTCCAAAATGGGAGGCTTGTTAAGGCAAGGAGTTGGCACGGAATGGCAGACTCATGTAGACATCTGAGATCAAGCAGAACATTTCCATTTAATTGTGATCCCCAAAGTTGCTTTGGTCGGTACAACTGCTTAAACATATCAACATAAGGCTCAAGATTTTCATTACAATGTAGCATTCACATGAAAACACTTTAAGCAGCAAAACATGCTTTGCATTTGACAAAACATCCCCCAAATATCTGTACAGAATTATTTCAATACACGGTATTTCTGGAACAAGATCTAACCCTTACAACATACAACACAAAACTCCTTTTTGTCAGTGGTTAACAGCTGGTTTTGGTGATGTGTTTGTCATCAAAACTCTAGCAACAAATGCTTTTCAAGGTGTTTAAGACTGATAGTTCTATATAATCTATACTTTAAATGAAGATTCTGCTTCCATGGTTTCATACATTTATTTGATGGAGTATCAGATTATACAGTCATAAAATCCTATTTACTATTTAAAGTAAAACGATAAATGTTATGAAAAAATACCTTTATAACATCAGTGATGCTTTAACTAAAGTGAATATTAAGACTATTAACCAGGAGTTGAAAGTTTCAGGCCCTGATATTGAAAGCACTTCTTTATGTCCTTAACTTTACATGTAAGGAGTCTCCCTGGCAGCAGAGGGACCACTCTGATGGGCAATGTTAAGTGTGTGCCTAAGGTGTGCGGACTGGGCCAAAGTACTCAGAGAGGCGCGCGTGTGTTACACAGAAAAACATTCTCAGAACATAAATAAAATCTGGTTTTTTTTTAGTATATACATATATATCTTAACTGGAAGGATGTGTTTTCTTTTTCTCTCTTAAAAAGGCATATATTCCCATTTCACTCAGAAAGTGCTTATGTATTCTCAGCTCGAGAATTACCTCATCAGCTGTGAATCTAGCATGGACAACAAATCTAAGCCAAGAATGCCTTATCAGCAGGAAATACTGAGGGAAGAGAAGGCTGGCAATCATTTCTATATACCTTGTATTAATAACAAACCTTCTCATAGAGAAGAATACACTTTTAAATATTTTCAATCCTGATATATATACAATGATAAAAATTCACATTTTCATGCTTTAGTGAGACACTTTAAAATCCTACTGCAGGCAGCTCTCAGAGTAGCCGTGTCCAGTTCCTAGCAGCTGCCTCATATTCAGCTCAAAAGAAGCTTAAACTCTTGATAGCTGAGCAGCCACAGGGAAGGAGCAAAATCAATTCTACTAGACTTGGAAAGGGAAAGAAAAAAAGAAAAAAGCAAGTGATGGGGTCTTTCTATTTCCAGAGGCACAGTAGCTCTCCCGTGTCCCACAACAAGACAAGGCAGTTCATGTTTCCAGTCCCATCAGACCTGCTCTGTACCATTTCTGACGGCAGGGCCCAAGCGCAGTGTCTGTTCCACACAGTCCTCAGTAGTCTAAAGGAAATGTACCCATCACACAGCGAGAGGAAAATAGCCCTTTGAAGCACAGCTGAACCCCTCTTCCCACGAATAGGCAGAACACCTATCTATTGCACCAGTTTTTCCAATGTACCAGAAAGTATCCCCAGGGTCGATGCCGTTCGTGGCTATCTATATGCACTTCTCTGACAAATTCAATGTCTCTGTGGGGAAGGTGACCTGCAGAGGGCCGCTCTTGGAGGCAGAGCTGGCCCCGCCGCCGGGGCCGATGTCGCCCACCAGGAAGGCGCTCTCGGAGTCGTGTCCCTGCGAGGACTCCGAGGTGTCGGAGCTGCGCAGCGTGCGCACGGAGGTGGTGTCGGAGTGGGCCGAGCCGGCGCTGGGGCCCGGCAGCAGCACCCGGCCCCCCAGGCTGCTCTCGCTCAGCTCCGGGGGGTACAGCAGCGTCTGGGAGGTGCTGCTGATCTCCCGCAGCTCCCGCGAGATGAAGGAGGGCGACTGGCTGGACATGGCGGAGGAGGTCCTGCGCCCGTCCACGCAGTTGAAGTTGGCCCCCGAGTGCTGCCTCCGAGCCCCTCCGATGCGGCAGAAGAGGCATTTGATCTTCTCGATGGCCTTGCTGAGCACGGTCTTGCGGAGGAGGATGTAGATCCAGGGGTCCAAAATGGGGTTCACCGAGGCAATGCGGATGGCTTGCAGGTCAGGGTTCTGCCTGACATCTTTCACCGATTCCGGGCGGTACAGCTGGTTCACGAAGACACGGACCTACCCAAGGAGAAGGGGGAAAAGGAAGACACAATTACATAACTGCATCAGGACAGAAAAGCGTACACTTCATAGCAGAGATCTAGATTTGCAGATGTAAGCTACGACAGAAGAGCAGCTGGGCAAAGTTAGGCATCTCAGATTTGCAGCCATGAATTAGCTTTTGGAAACAGCAAAAAAAAAGATGAAAATTGTAACACCTTTGTACATGTATAACGAGACGGGCTTTTTCTCTCTCTTTCGCCTCATAATTAATCCCTGAACCTCCAAGTTTAGGCTGGTGTCTTTAAAATTTCCCAGGAACAAAGACAGGCCTGTATCCTGCTTCCTTGGTATACCTCAAGTCTCATACAATCTGTAAAGAGGTAACTGACTGGGGAGACCTGACCAGTTCCTCTAGCAAAGGTCAAATAATCACTTAGAAATGAACTGAAACACACACAATAATCCCAGTACACGAGACTCTGTAAGCAAGTCCCGAGTTGTCGATTCCCAAGTTTAGAAATGTATTTTCCTGGCACCTGTCCTTACTGGAACTGCTTATATAACCACAAGTGTTTGCTTGCTGCAGCATGGTTTAGAAAAACAGAAACGAAAAAAAAAAAAAAAGAAGAGGAAAAAACACCCAGAAAGACAAGTTGCCCAGCTGGGAGATTTTTAACAGGCCAAGAAAATGAAATTATTTCAGCACTCAACTAGACTACCCTGTTCTCCTATATGAGCCAGCATTTTGGTTTTACTTACAAAAATATTAATGAAGTGGTCTAGGGTTTAAGATGTTGAAGCTGATGTATGAAGTGACTATTTACTTAGTGATTCTAGTTTATTATGCACAAATTTTAAAACTGAAGGGCTCTGTCTTCTACACAGAAATTCATTCTTCAGCTTATTCTAGTTTCTTCTTCATCTGGTCTCTCTCCTTGTTTTAAGTCCCTTTTGTAAATGCTGCTGTAAGGCACAGTCCACAATGGCATCAGAGGAGTCTGTGGTGTTGATTAGTCTCAAATAGCTCCTATCCAGTTTAGCAAGACCTAAGCAGTGTCCAGTCAGAGAAAGGCTTAGGAAAGCCACTGAAAAGTGGATAATGGAAGATTCTATTTTCTTCAGGTTCCTTAACTATATTTTTATCTGATACAGTAAAAATCTAGTAGCAAAATTACGAGGTTTTTAGAATCTCATCCTTGGCTTCTGGAAAGAAGCAAGGCCCACATAGCTATGAGGTTACAGACATGGAGGCAAGGAAACATTTAAACAAATAAGGCAAATTAGGACAGCCCTCATAAGTAATTTTTTTACAAGTCCAGCATGTGAAGCCATCCAAGTCTGGTAGAAAATTTCACAATTCTTGAGAAGTTCTCTTGCAGGAGGCAATGTAGTGGCATTCAGCCTTGTCAGTACTCAGAGATGGAGTGTTCTTCAAAGCTATCAATGGTATGTTTTGAATAATGCAGAGTCCCTCTGTGGAAGTCCTGTGCCTACAGTCTCTCTCATGTGGTCTGTCAAATTGATGATTGACTGTATTTCCTTTCTCAGTGCTTTTCTCTAGGTTTTATGGGTAACCTAGTGAACTCAAGATATGGGAAAATCTTTATAAATTCAAGATTTTAAAATTGATGATTGACTTAAAAAATCAATACAGTGATGCCAGTTTTATCTGCAGTTACTTTTCTAATGATTTATAGCACTGCATATGTCTTTCTGACTACTAATTTCTTGGCCTTATTGATCTGTTAGGCCAAACATGCCATTCAGGTGCTTCAAAGAGTATTCCTATGGATAACAAACTTATTTTTATGGCTTTAAAAAAAAAATTGTTAAGAATCTTACCCTTTTTTTTAATATTTGGCTTTATTTTTAACTCTTTTAGACGCACCTTTATGTACCATTATTAATTTTATTCATAAATAACTTCGTTACAATTTTATTTATCAGATCGTAATTCTGTTACTTTATTTACGATTTGGACTGCTTGTTCCGCGAGCAGCTTTCCCCGTTTTTACGCAGTGAGTAAAGGATTCGGAAATCAAGGGTGGGTAAGTTGTTGTTCCCGGGTGCGCCGCTAGGTGGCGCGGCTGCCCCGCGGCGGGCGTGGCTGTGTGCGCAATGCCCGTGTCTGTGCACAACGCCCGGACAGTGCGAGGGGTGTGTGCAACCTGCGTGTGAGCTTGTATCTGTAATGTGCACATGTGCACAACGCCCGGACAGTGCGAGGGGTGTGTGCACCTGTGTGCAACCTGCGTGTGAGCTTGTATCTGTAATGTGCACATATGCACAACGCCCGGACAGTGCGAGGGGTGTGTGCACCTGTGTGCAACCTGCGTGTGCGCTTGTATCTGTAATGTGCACATATGCACAACGCCCGGAGAGTGTGAGGGGTGTGTGCACCTGTGTGCAACCTGCGTGTGAGTTTATATCTGTAATGTGCACATATGCACAACGCCCGGACAGTGTGAGGGGTGTGTGCACCTGTGTGCAACCTGCGTGTGAGCTTGTATCTGTAATGTGCACATATGCACAACGCCCGGAGAGTGTGAGGGGTGTGTGCACCTGTGTGCAACCTGCGTGTGAGCTTGCATCTGTAATGTGCACATGTGCACAACGCCCGGAGAGTGTGAGGGGTGTGTGCACCTGTGTGCAACCTGCGTGTGAGTTTACATCTGTAATGTGCACATATGCACAACGCCTGGACAGTGTGAGGGGTGTGTGCACCTGTGTGCAACCTGCGTGTGAGCTTGTATCTGTAATGTGCACATGTGCACAACGCCCGGACAGTGTGAGGGGTGTGTGCACCTGTGTGCAACCTGCGTGTGAGTTTATATCTGTAATGTGCACATGTGTACAACAGGTACGTCTGTGTGTACGATGTGGATATGTGTGACATGTGTGTGTGTACGTGTATAACGAGTATGTATGCCCAAAGGCATGGGGGTGCGTGTAATATGTATGCGTGTATGTGTATAAAGTGTAGATATCGATAACAGGCATTGTCCATACGTGTAATATCTATGTGTGTATATGTATATGTATGGGTAAATGTATATTGATAAATATGTATAATGTGTATGTGTGGGTATGTGTAATGTGTATAACAAATCCACCTGGATCACACAACCCGAAGGCACAGTTTGAAGACAGCTGAAGAAATACACAGTTCAACCTGGAGACCTGGCTTGTTGGTTTTTTGTGGTGTTTTTTTTTTTTTTTTTAAACGCAGAGCTATAGTTACACGTCAGTGATTTAATAGTCGGATTGTTCTTTTGATAAGCAGCACGTGAAATTGAGGTACTTATTCCACCTCTTTCTGCTATCTGGCAGACTTTATGGAAAGACGAAAATGTCTCCCAGTGTTAACTCTGGCTGAAAAGGATGGCTGAAAAGGACTATTGCTAAAGGTACAGGACAGCTTGTTTTATGCTCTCTCTGCATGCTATATTTCCTTTTGACAGCTATGCAGCATATGGAGGTTAACAATTCATGGAGTGGACATAGTCAGTGAAAACTCTGATTGTACAAAACTATTTCTGCTTCCCAGAAGAGTCCCAGAGAAAGCTCCCCAGAATGTCACACCAGTCTTATATTAATCACAATAGGGCAAAAAAATTTATCTGTGTAGGAACGTAAATTCTATCCTTTTTTACTTACTGGTGAAACAACATTTAGTAAAGGCTCACTTAAAGTAACAGCAAGAGATGTACCCTGTTTTGGCTATAAGTCCTCTGCTGCAGGAGGTAATACAACAAAAGATACTGCCTGTCATCTTCAAAGCAAGTGCCAAGTAAGTGGAATCCACTACTAAATAAATTATCTAATCTGATGCTTGGATTTGTGCCATTTGAAATCCTAATTAAAGAAGGAAGTAAACTAGAACAATTCAGATCTCTAAATACAGGGCTTGTATATTAGCTTTAGAATTCAGACAACATATCTTAAAAGTACTACCAGTTTATTTGCAATTAGGAAGTACACAGCTCTAAGGTATGCCGAGTTTATACTCAAGACAGGCATTTATAGGATCAGAGTCCTTGTGCTGTTTGCACTTTTCCTCTTTACTAACTAGAGATGCAAGTCATGATTTCTAATCCTATGAAGCATTATAAAATGACTTTTATAGTTACAGTCACACTTGTAATTGTTTCCACAGCTTCCACCTGCCTTCAGAGTCTCCCCACATGCTGATATGATAAATTTAAAAAACATATGGGTAGTAAGCAGGAACAAGTTTTTCAGCTCCAGAGGCCAATAACCTTTGCCCTTCAAGGTCTTACTGTCTGCTTGGTGACTACTCTACCGCCAAAAAGTCATGCCTGACACCTTGCAGTTGGTTATGGACAGTCCCTGGTACTAAAAAGTTGAAACCAACCAAGCCAAAAGAAAATCCAATTTTAGATGAATTAAACATCAAGTTAGAAAATCCTGATTGTTTCATACAATGAACAAAATGTATACCCTGAAACATTACGTTTTACTTTTCATACCATCATAATTTAAAAACAACGTTCAGTGGTCAGAATGAGAAAAAGATCAAACACTTAAAAATTTTAAGAGTATCTGACAGACTGCTGGAGTGAATTACAGACTTGGAGTAGTGTGTGCCCATTTACTCTTGAAAGGAGCTTGGCATTTTTAGAAAGGCCAGATAAAAATTTCTACTCTCTTCTTAACAAAATCTCTCCTAATATAACTATACATTTCACACTATGCAATCCTAATTTCTAAAAAGCTCTATCTATTTTAAGAGATGACATAACCTGTGTGGAGTCAAGACAAGAGTCAGCACATAAGCTATGTGCTTTTCTTACTTAATTTTTAAACTACTGTCAGATTCATATCTTTCACACCCCCTTCTGCACATTGAGAATACACAGGGTTATATAAAGTCTCCTTTCACAAATCTTTTTTCCATTCATCTTTTCTTTCCTTGATATATTTGATCAGCCTTCAGTTCTGTCAAGTTCATTCAGTATTTTGCATAACCTCTCATAATTTTGTTACAGCACTTGTTACTTTAAAATTTTGTTGATTTTATGAATAACCACTAAAACTCTTAACTACCCTACTTGTAAATCCTGTGCTGAAGCATCTCATTATTAAAAACTGCTGTTATCTGTGACTCAGTTATTTCAGGGCTGTTTAGTACTTCAAGTCTTGAAATTTTTTTCTATCAAACCATAGTAAGTGGATCCTGTTGGATTGACCCCATCTGCTCTCTTATTATCTTGTGAAAGTGTTTGCTCTAAAATGTTGGAGGTTTATGCGTCTCTTCCAGAAGTTGCTTTTCTTTGACTTACTTGATGGTTTATTGAGCTGAAATCATCACTGGGAAGTCAGCTCATCTAAAGAAAGCTTAAGTCATAAAGCAACCTCTGAGCCTGCTTTGTGTATCTGAATCATGCTGGCACCACCACCTCACCACTTTTATGGTTCTTGATGAGTGCCAGGCTGACCTGTTATAGGTGAGCCTCTCACAAGCTGAGGACTCCCTAAAACTCCTCCGAGTCATGAAAATTTAAGTCTGTATATTAGTAATCTACCTACCTTGCCTAGTGGCTCTTTCGAGGGATTTATAGCATAAAGATGTAATTTCTCCGAGTTTCTCCCTTCTTAACCTCAGTGTCCGTGCATCCAGAGGGCTTAACACAGCAGCACACATGGCAGCTCATCATGGCACAAAGCAGCAAAAGTGGCTGTGGCTTATGCCCATAGAGGGAGGCAAGAGACTTTAAAAAGCTACTTAACAATGAAGAAATTTAACCACACTGGACACTCTGATGGTTGTGTATGTATATGTGGTTATTTGGGTTTGTTTTTTTTAGAAAAACCTTCCTTTTATTTTTAGTCATCCATTTAAATGAAAGTAGGGTCTCTTATGTCATTTTAGATACAGAAAATACATAGTGCTTTAACTGGTAAAAGCTAACTTACGTGAACATTCCCAAGGTAACACTCTGCCTTTGTACGAAGTGAAATCAAGGTCTGGGAGAGCTATACAACTTTATCACTTGCACCTTCACATACTTCTGCTATATGCAAGTTTTTCACTAGGTACTGTTTAAATAATAAACCTTTTGCTCCACCCAGGTTCATTAATTTTAGCTCCCAACAATCTAGTTCACTTTCTGGTAAACTCTCCCTCTTGATTTCCGGTCCCCCTCCCCGTTTTGGTTTTTTTTTTTTTTTTTTTTGTAAGTATCATGTAAAAGACTGCCTAGGTTCAAATAGATATGAACTATTTCATTTTGCATTTCACATTCAGACTTCTCAGAACTCCTCTAGCTGCTTTGCTACAGAATGAAGCTTGGCTTGTTTTCTGAAGCTGAAGTCCATCACATCATGATACTGTATTTAACTCAGAGAACTCGTTCTCTGCATTTACCAGTATCTCTTTTGGAAGTGCAATATTGCTCTTTAGTGAAGTAGCTGTTTTGATACTAGATTAATCAAATTAAGTACTGTCACCCTCAGGGTTTTGGCCACCTGCTGCATCCCGGTGCAGCAAGTCAGCTCACCCCTGCCATTTCTGGAGCTGGACTGCAGGGCAGGCTGGCACAGTTCCTCTGTCTAAGGCTTGTGCTCCTCCTGGGGACACCCTGTGTGCAGCTCAGGCAGCACCTCTCCACCTCCTTTGGGTGTCAGGCAGGGCACACACGGTGCCATGCTCGGTCACGCCTTGGCACCACACCAAGTGACAACGGGAGGTGGCCTTCGGTAACAGCCAGGACCCTGCTGCTGCAGCACAGCCAGAGTTCACTAGCTCCTGTTTGTCAGTAACGTGGCAGCCCTGGTCAACCCTGGCTGGGTTATTAGAGCTGGGGTCATTACAGCTCCTCTGAGCAGGGGGACACACTTGCTGACAGCTGAGTCCTGTTCACAGGCACTTCTCTAAACTTCCTTACGGTGATAGAGTTTTGCATCTCCAGCTGGCCAGCTCTGTTTGACATATACTGACTCCCTCACTATGACAGAGGGATCACCCTACTGACAAGAAACCTCCTTTAAAAAGTCATTCTAAAAACACCTTCTGTCTGACAGCCACTGCTTGAGTCCCTACACTGTGTTCTGTAAGATGGCAAATAAGGCAAGCCAACTATTTGTTTAATGTCTCTGAGCCAGAGTAGGACAGGATTTTTGACAAGCTTTATTTTGGTGGCTGGCAAGCAAGAACTGAGCCTCTAGCTGGTGGATTTGGGGTTTTTTGTCTTTCCTGAAGATAAGCTGGAGGAATGGAAAAAAGTGGATCCTGTGCGTTCAATTTAATAATACTAATTGTATCAGCCTTTTCAGAAAATGAGCCAAGAGTTAGTTGTAATGTTGTTTGACATTTCAGCGTGATCTCAAGGTTTATGTGGGCCAGATTCCTCCAACGCTCATTTCACTGAGCAATACACTGACAGGTGGTTCCACTGAGTTCACCCCTCCCACTGTGTGGGGAACTCATGGAAGGATTGCCCCTGTGGGATCTACCCCAGATATGGTGCATGAATCCCTGAGGAGTGGAAGCTTAGCTTAGGTTTTGGTTGTGAAGAACTTTATAAGTTGCTGGTGCCAAGTGAACAGAATCCTATCTTCCTTTTGCACATCAGGGACTGTTGCACCCTTCAGCAACAACATGCACGTCTTAAAAACACTCTAAACCGCCAGAAATGCAGGCCAGACCCAAGCCTCGCTTATCACAAATTAATTTTGCAGGTGAACTTTAAAGTGCCTTTAGCACTCAGGATTTTACTGCGTGCATTCCAGTTGAACAGTGAAACAATTATTGAGCTTTTCAATCAAGTAAAGGACTCCAGGACTTGGGATAAGCAGCTTTCTTTTTGTGTAAATATAAATCTACTCAACTTTCTCTTACCATGCATGTATGCTAACAGCCACTGAGTTATTGTAACAGTTTGTGACACCAACTATAGGTGCCACAAATAAGCACCTACTCAACAGGAATCTGACAAACACAGACTAGGAGAAGAAAAGACTCTGCAGTAAGGGTGATGGAACAGAAAAGGGTTGCACGCTGTTACTCACCACCAGAGGAATGGAGCAGATGACCACGACCAGGGAAGTGGCAATGAGCAGAATAACCATCTGGATTTCTGCTCCAGCCATCCGACGGAAGCTCCGGCGTCTGCGAAAGTCAGATAAACGGCTGGAGGTGGTGTCCGTCCCCAAGGACGTGCGCCGCATGAACTGGCGGTGCATGCGAATGAGGGCCACGCACACCAGGATGTTGCAGATGACAGTCACCAGGATCAGGAAGGAGCTGAAGCCCGCATACATGTAGGAATATGCCGCATGGGTGGACACGTTTGTTCGCCAGTCTATGAAGCACCAAGTGTCAGGGTACTGCAAAGTAGATCTGCCGAGCCCCATGCTGGGGAGGGCACAGAACAGCACGTTTGAAGCGTAGATGGCAAAGAGTGTGAGCCCTGCCAGCTTCTTGTCTACGTAATGGTTGTAGAAATAGGCATGGTTGATGGCCAGGTACCTCTCTATAGACATGGCACAGATAATGCTGAGCCCAGAGAGCCCAAAGAAGAGGAGGATGAAGGAGCTGTACTCACACAGTGCAGCTCCTCCTGGCCATTGGTTCTGCAGGTAAGTGGCAATTGTGACCGGACTCACCAGGCAGGTCCCCAAAAGATCTGTGACTGCCAGTCCACAGACCAGCGTGTAGAAAGTTGTCTCCTTCTGCTCCTTCCTGGACTTGCAGAGCACCACGATGGCTATGAGGTTGCCCACCACACCGAAGATGAACATGACAGTGGGGATCGTGGGGGGCTTCCCGCCTTCGGCCCCGCTGGCGGTCCCGTTGGCGGAGCCGTTCGCAGTGATGGTGGGGTCGAATGACATGATACCCACGCTGCAGCTGGCGAGCTGAGAGACGGCAAGATCGGGTCCGAAAAGGAAAAGCCGAGTAAGGGCGGGGAGAGGGTTGTATAGTGCGAAAGTAAAAATTCAAATGTGCGAGAAGTTATTAAAAAAAAAAAAAAAAAGAAAAAAAAAGAAAAATAAAGGGAAAAAGAGGTGTGTCTCAGTTAAGAAAGAAAGACAAAAAAAAAAAAAAAAAGTCCTAAAATGGGGCCGAACCAGGGTGCCGTCCGTCAACCACCGACCGCAGCCGGGGGAGCCGGGGCTGCCTCTTCCTGCCGCAGCGCTCCGCGCCCAGCCCGGAGGGGGATCGGGGCGGCCCGAGCCGAGCGGAGCCGAGCGGAGCCGCCTCACCGCCTCTCGCACCGACGCCGGGGAGGGCTCAGCGAGGCGCTGCGGCGGCGGCTCCAGGTGCCCTCGGGGCGGCGTGAGAAGGTGCCGGAGCGCGGTGGCCGCGGCTCATCCCCCGCCGCCGGCCGGCGGAGCGGTGCCGCGGAGCGGAGCGGTGCCGAGCGGTGCCGAGCGGTGCTGGCCGTGCGGGGCGCGGGCGCCGTCTCAGTCCCCGCGGCGCTCCCGCCGAGTTTCGCCGCGGAGGGCGGGGGCGGCCCGGGCCGCTCCGCCGCTGCTCCCCGCCCTCTCGCCCCATTGGCCGCGCCGGGCCGGGCAGGGCAGGTTGAGCGGGGAGGGCGCGGGCGGGGGCCGGGCCGGGCCGGGGCTGGCGGGGGCACCTGTGCCTGCGGTGCCCCGCGGGGGCGGCCGGCGGCAGCGCGGGCTGCTGGCAGCGCAGGGGCCGCTGCGCTGCACGGTGTTCGCACGGTGTTCGCACGGTGTTCGCCGCACAGCTGCGCTGTCGCCGCCCGGCCCGCCGGGCTCCGGCGTAGCGCCCGGGCGGGGGTCCCGCTCCCCGGGTGCCGGGCCGAGCCCGGGTCACCCCCGCGCATCGCAGAGAGGGGCGCGGGTGCGACGGGGCGGCGCCGCACAGGACGGCTCTGGCAGCAGGGCGGCATGTCCCGCCGCCAAGGACTGCTGTACCGCCTGTTTCTGGCCTCTGTTAGTGTGGGTACCGTGCACGGGAAGGGTGTGTGCACGTTCAAGGGATGTATTTGTAAGTTTGTACCGAGAACTTGTTCGGTCTTGACTGTGAGACGATCACGGGTGAATTGGAAATAGGGTTACGCTTGTTGGCAAAGCCCTACGATTATAGTTAGTCTTACTGGGCTGATGGAAGGACAGAAGTCGCTTTATGCAGTGCCTGTGTGCAGCTTTCACCCAAGCGGCGATGGTGGTGATGTCCCCAGTCCAGAAATGTCCATACAAGACCTACAACCACAAGTATGCCCATGAGAGTTTCTCTGCTAGTGACCTGTGCTATTGCCTCTGGCTCAGGGATGAAGCTTCCCACTGTCGTGCTGGATTTCACACCTGCTGGGCTATTGCCCTTGTACACTTGCTGACATTGACTGCTACAAAAGAACACAAAATCTCTGTCCCAAAACACAACATTTGTATCCTTAGAAGAATCTCTTCTCTGATGTACAGGCAAAATGTGTTATATAAGTCTGTTATTTGTCAGTCTTATCATCTTCCCTCTCTTTTCTTTTAAGCTTGTGAAAATGATGCCTGTGGACTTGCTATGAGTAAAGTCATGATAACATCATGATATACCGATGACAAAAGTACTGACAGAACAAAATATATGAGGACAAGTTTGTACTGTGGGAGAGAGAACAAAGAGTTTCAGTTTTCCGTGCTGTATGGGCAGACATGAAGAAAAAAAGTTGGTTTTTATTTGATCAGCTTTTTTTTTGTTTTTTTTTTTTAGTGGTGTTATCTAACTGCTTCAAAAACTAAAATGCAGTTTTAGAAAAAACATTGATTTTCACTTAACACATATAGGTATAAATATACCATGGTGGTGATCTGGTCTGCTCAGAGAAAACAAACACCACTTTTCCTTACATTTTGCTGGTATTGGTGGATCTTTATTTTTTACAAAAAATAGAAAGTCATTCTGTCACAAGCACAGGTTTACATGTGGGAGTAGAGGTTGATGAGTTACATTTGCCTATCAGAAGCAAATTAGAAGCACTTCAAAACAGTTTCCAAAGTGCAGCACAAAGGTTGTTTTTGCTTATCTTTTAAGCAGTTTTCTGACTGTTTCAGGGAAGCTGACCCACGTGCAGAGCAAGCT
Organism: Phylloscopus whistleri; assembly: GCA_017589585.1. NCBI lineage: Eukaryota > Metazoa > Chordata > Aves > Passeriformes > Phylloscopidae > Phylloscopus > Phylloscopus whistleri. The sequence goes on along the minus strand of JADMLD010000110.1, from coordinate 1,863,560 downwards.
CTGAATTCAGGAGGTGTAATTGCACATGCTTTCTCAACAGTCCTTTTTTCAAACACTGGGACTTTGGAGCTCTGGCATTAGAGACCATTATATGGGATTAATTTAACACACGTGCAGCAGTACTTACCGGCATGGAAAAAGAACTATCTTGCTTCCCTGAAGCAGTGCAAAGGTTTTTCATGACTAAAGGCAGAGGAAATATTTTTTGTTTCTTTGTTGCTGCCTTTTTTTTTTTTTTTTCACTTCTTTTCTCATCTGCACATCCTGTTTTATGAGGAATTTTGCCCATCAAATATCAGACTGTGTGTCTTAAGAAGTCTACAGCAGAGGGTGCCCAGGCCCTTCTGTGGGTGCATGTGCAGGAGTGTGGGTGTGAAAGAGAGAATTCCATCTTTTGTTCCATAAGGTCTGCCTCATGAGGGATACACCTGAAGAACTAATTAAAAAGTGCAGGAAGGTCAGGAAAATCAATGAAGAAGCAACATTTTTTTTTAAGGAAAGCTGTACAAAAAGTATAGTTTTGAGTGCAAGGATAGTATGATCAGTTTTGTGAAGTAGTCCTTTAATTAAAGAATAGGATAGAAATCAGTCACACAGTTGTGGGATGGGTTTTTGGGGATGTGAGCTTACTGTGTCTACCTGTTGTCTAGCATTCAGAGTTATTAGAAAAATACAGTAACTTTTGGGAGTTTCCCACTGAACTAATAGTTTTGATGTGTAGAACTAGTTAAGATGAAAATAATCATGTGAAATCCTTAGTCTTCAGAGCAAAGCAGACACTGTGGAACTGAAGTGGAACTGAAGAAATGAAGAAATTCCACTTGTAACATGAGTTGTCATCCTCTCGTAGCAGAAATGTCACACGTTGTAGCATTGAGTAACCACTAAACAACTTCTGTTTATGAGGAAACCACTTGCATGAGAAGTCAAAGTATCATAAATTAAAAATAAAAAAAAGCTTTGATTCAAAACTTCAAAAAGCTTTGAAGAGTAATCATATATGGGAAAAAGCCTTCAATGAATTTCAAAAATCCTAGATTAGAAAATATTAGGTCAGTCAAAATGTTTATATTTTGCTTTTAATTGCCTCAGAGTAGACTTTTTCTAATTATTTTATTACAGTTTTTAGAAAGTTAATTGTGACAGACACGAGTCAACTATTATAGCTTGATCAGTTGAGAGGTATAACTAACTGTGGTCATATTTATAGCTTTGTGAAAGATTTTAATTTAAATATTTGACCTTTTTTTTGTTTTTTTTTTTTTTTTTCTTCCATGGCATATTTATTCAGCATGTCTCAGCTGCCACGTGGTATCCCTTGTATCTCCTTTAGCTGGCTGATGGTTCCAAAACCTTGCCTACATTGCTCAGGGGCAGCTGGAATGTAGCCAGAAAAACTGCAAAGGCCTTCCTGCTGTTTGTAGCTGTGATATTAATACTGAAATGCCCATGTAGACATTTGAATTGATGGGTACTTTCTGGCAGTGCCTCTATGAGCTCCACTGCCAGAGGAGTGATGTCTTCAGCAGGCAGTGGAAATGTCGATACAGCCAATTTTAGAAACTTTGGACAGCACTTAGCATGCTGCAGGTCTAAAAAGAATTCTGCATATTAAACTCCCATTACATATTTGGAGTTCAGTAACATTCTAGACTTACTCAGGAGTTTGTCAGCCTTTCTCTTTTCGTGGAAAATTTGGCTATGGGAAAACCATATTGCTGCGCTTTTTTTGCTTAATTTTTGCTGTCATACTTTTGACACAAAGTTTTTTCAGGAAAAAAAACCAACTGTTAGAGTAAACTCTGTCTGTATGCCAAAATAAAATCATTATTAATAGACAATGGAGATAGACTGAACCAAATGTTACGTAGCAGTCTTTAATTAATAATTAGAAGAGAAAAATCATGCAAGGAGTAAGCTGAAAAACTGTTTCAAAGGAATTGGGGAATTCTGTAATGTCACTTGAACAGAAGTAGCATTGTAAGTAAATAAAAAATTTTATACTTTTAAAAACAGAATATCTTCCTGTCCTCATACTTTAAAAATCATTAGAGATGGGAACAGTTTGGTGGGGTTTTTTGTTCTTTTTTTCTTTTTTTTTAGGAATTCTAGTTATTACTAATATTGCTAGCATTATTACTAGCACTCCTGGCACATTTCCTTGTTCTTGACAAAACACTGTGAAGAAGGGGGGGCTTTCCCAGGGCAGGGTAGTTTTTTGTGGAGTGAAAGCAGTCCTGTCCCATTCCTGCTCATCCTGTTGCATGCCTGTCTAGGAGAGAGCTGCAAAATGCCACTGCCAGGGGACCCCGTGGTGCACGGCGTGCAGGGCACCTCTGCACCCCTGTGGGACACTATCTGTCACACAGCTCTATAATTTACTCCACAGTCATGTGTTCCATATTAGTCAATCATGCTACCGAAGTCTGGGAGGGTTTTTTTGACTGTTTAAACGATGCTGGTAATCTTTGTAGTACACTGGGTTTTTCCTCTGTAATAACGTCCGTCACTGCACTAGGGGACAATTCCATTTTAGCAGTTATGAAGTCTGCTAGTTGTTAAAATGATTAAAATTCTTCATTTTTTCGATCTGTTTCTTTGGAACAGTGTATGTTAAAATGGCTGATCCTTCAACTGTTGCTTATACTATCTTTTAATTTTTGTTTGTTTGTTTGTTTGTTTTTAAGTTGGCAGTTTTTACTTGCCTTTCAGAGGCCAACAGCAGAAACGAAAAGTTCATAGAAGAGCACTGATAGTTAGCTATCAACATATTTCCTTTTTCTAAAAGCCTTTAAAGTACTTTTGACTATTTCAGGCATTACATGATGTGTTACATGTAGTCAGCTAAGTCAGATCCTATGCATCTTCTTATGTTACGAGGTAAATTCCTCTTTCCTACAAACTGCTACCTTTGCTGAAGTAACCTGGTGTTTTAGAATATATGCTGGATGAGTTGTACAGATGCCTTAGCATATACTTTGATAATATTAGTAATTGGAATTTTTTGTATGTTTTAAGCTTTCCATGGCTGCTGCTGTGTGCCATTTCATTTTGTTGTGAGGAGGTACAGGAGGAGCTGACGGCTGTGGTGGGAGCAGAAACTGCCCAGCGCTGCACATGAAGAAGCCGTGTGGCAGGTCCTGTTCCAGTCTATCTGTTCTGCAGATTTTCCATGAGAGATCGTAAGACTGAAGACCCTTTCCAAAGATCCTGGCTGTAATTCTGTGACGGCATCTGTGTGCCAGAAATTTAAACAAAGTATCAGGCTTTCTCCTGGTTGTTATTTTCGGGGGTTTTTTGGGTCCTGTGATAGCGTTATGTCAGGGTGTGATATACACCCATATCCTGTGGATTTGAAGGAAGAATCAGAGCTTTGAATTTCTGTTTGAAAGCTGAAACTTTTACTGGGTGCTGAAAGCTGTGTACCAAAGGCACCTGTGATGAAATGAGTGTACCTGTGATTTTTGCCATTGGTTTAACAGTCATGGAGGTGGCTGAACTCATGATACGGTTTTGTAGCATTCCTTTCTCTGTTGTCATACTTGGCTTCGTTTTTTGTTCAACACCTCCATGTAAAATAAATTGTAGTTTCTCTGGAAAATATACTGCCTGTATACAAATTGTGTTCTGTTTCTATCCTGGTGAAGTGGTCCAAGAAGGTGGTCAGTAATTTTGAGGTGAAAGCTGTTTTTTCTTCCAGGAGGGTACCGGGGCCATTTTGCAAAGAGGGCAGAATCGTTTGTAGTGTGTGCTGGGTCTGTGCTACTTTGCAGTGTGAGGGCTGGCTTGGGCACATGATTTCAGGAGAGATGTGAGTTACAATCAGCCTAAAGTTTAATAGAGGTTTCTTCTTGTACCATCCTGCCCATTGTGGGGCTGGACTTGAAAGTGTTTCCAGCTGTCAGGATGGGCTAGCAACTGGTAGTGAAGTGCAATGGTTCTTTTGTTACCTGCTGAAAGAATTATCTGAATAAATGCTAAGGCTGGGCTCTTCGGGAAAGATTTTTTCTTTTTATAAATTCTTGCTGTTGCAATTATTCAGAAAGAGTTTGTACACTGTGTAACTACTGTTTGGGATCAACTCTTGTGTGGGGTGAATTATGTTACGTTAAGTATTGAGTTCTGAAAGATTCCAGCATCAAGAAAAATAATAGAAAAAAACAAGTTACCAGACATTATCCGTTACTCAGCAGCTTAGTTCTTAGAAAAAACTACTAAAGCTCCCTGACAAAAAGGCTAATTTTGTGGGAATGATTCATGTATTAGGTGAGTCAGTTATCTTTCACTAGGAGGACACTGGCTGCAAAATCACTGAATACGCTCCAGCTTCAGTAAGACTGCAACAAGTGACAAACTGTATTTACAGTAGAGTGTTTTTAAGAAAGTCCACAAGAAGTTTTCAAGGAAATGTTTTCTTGCCTGTAAATTCTCTGTTATTCCAGCAGAGGGTAGTTTATCCTCTAGGAAGCTAGGTGTGTTGAAGGAATGATTGAGAAAGGTAACTTAATGATTCCCATTTCCTCTTGTTTTAGATAGGGCAATAAAAATTAACTTCAACAGACTGACCTCATCAGATTAACAAATACTGAAACATACTGTTAGGCTATGGTATGTTCTTAGGCTGGGACTGGAAAAGGCAGCCAAATTCAACAGTAGTCCCATTTCTGTCCTGCTACCAAGGGCTTTTTTTGCCCTTCAAGAATTACTGCATTTTACTTGTGCTGAGAACAGTTGCATTATCAGCTTAAGAGGTATTTCACTTTCATTTGTCAGCTAGTGAAGTAGATACAACATGAAGCATTTTTTTTTAATTCAAATACATAAAATCACTCTAGTTGAAGAGTGTTTGGCTTGTTTACAGTTGCTTAAAAGCCCTTTTTTTTTCTGCCACTGTACTCACTGCTGCAGTAGCTGTTGTTGAGGAGAGTATATGTTTGCAGTTTGTCGTGGTAGGACCCACCTGCAGCAGCTCCCTACTCTGCTCACTGGTAGTGGGTGTGGACTGGGGGATGCTCTTTCTATGGTCTTTCCTTCTGTCATATTTTATTTTAAATCAGTCATCAGGGAGCTGTCCTGAAGTAAGCTTTTGTGGTTGTCAGTCCTGAGGTGCAGCAGAAACTCTTCTGACATGAGGCCCTGAGTGACTGGATATTTGAAAGGGTAGCAGATGAGATGTGAGGATACACAGTTATTCAGTTGCTCTGTTTCAATGAAGCCCTGTTACTCAGAATTTGTTTCCATTCAAAAAAGTGTTACAGCTCCTCATGGATATTGGCCTTTTTGCCTGATTTCTAAAAAGAATATACTAATATTTATCTTTTTTATTTATCTTAGTGTAATATGTTCAGTGTCAATCATGTCCATGCTTTCATGGCTCATAATATCTTGATGTTACTATCACTTGGAGCTTTCCCTTCCCTTCCCTTCCCTTCCCTTCCCTTCCCTTCCCTTCCCTTCCCTTCCCTTCCCTTCCCTTCCCTTCCCTTCCCTTCCCTTCCCTTCCCTTCCCTTCCCTTCCCTTCCCTTCCCTTCCCTTCCCTTCCCTTCCCTTCCCTTCCCTTCCCTTCCCTTCCCTTCCCTTCCCTTCCCTTCCCTTCCCTTCCCTTCCCTTCCCTTCCCTTCCCTTCCCTTCCCTTCCCTTCCCTTCCCTTCCCTTCCCTTCCCTTCCCTTCCCTTCCCTTCCCTTCCCTTCCCTTCCCTTCCCTTCCCTTCCCTTCCCTTCCCTTCCCTTCCCTTCCCTTCCCTTCCCTTCCCTTCCCTTCCCTTCCCTTCCCTTCCCTTCCCTTCCCTTCCCTTCCCTCCCATCAGATAGCCTGTAATTCACTTCTAGCTGTATCCCTCTGTGTTACAGACTTTCCCCTCCTTTCCTAGTTTTGAATTTGCTTTCAGAAATGACACATTATTGGTTTCTACCTATAATTTTCTATTGGTTAGATTAAAAGGCCCTAATTATATCAGGGATGAATAATGTGTCTGAATTCTTTATTTTGGAGCAATACAGGCATAACCAGTTAACTTGCTTCTATTTTTTTTTACACCAATATTCTACATGATCAAAGGGATATAGAAAACTTCTGCATGGATCAGGAGAAGACACATGTCACACTGTCTACCTTCAAGAAACCTAGGCAATCAATCTCCTAGTGCAGGCACTTTGGTAAGCTATTTTACTAACATGGGATGATTTCAGACCTGACTACCAATCCAAGATTGCATTTGTCTAAACATTAGACAGACAAAAGAAGGAGGAGGAACCCAGGACAGCTTTTCCAAAGTCATACAGAGTGTTAGTGCCAGATTTGCTACTTGCCAGTCTCTTGCAATCTCATGGACTTTGTAGCCTTTCAAAGTGGAAATAACTTTGGAGGACACAGACCCATTTATAGTTGATTTGAAGTATTTAGTTTTTACTTTATGTTGTTTCACTGGTAAGCAGTTTGCAAAGTGCTAATGCCTGGTTAATTGAGACTGTAAGCTTGTCACACAGATGTGGAATGTCTGTGCTAGCAATTAATATATTATAAATAGGCATGAGTAAACTTTGAACCACTGCACTCCAAAACAACAGTTCACCATTTATTAAAAATATGTATTAACTTAGTAATGTTTTTGAGATTTTGTAAGTGAATATTCGTATGCACTTGTTAAATTTTTATATTTTATCCATTATTCTGACATTTGGCTATGGTAGAGTTACAGACCGGAGCAAAAATGAACTCCATTCTCTTTAGAAATGTAGATAGATAATAGTTTTAACTAATATACACATTGAATTCCTGATGCTGTTTTCCTCACCAGCTGGAAAGCCTCTCGCTGTCGGAAAGGCATTCAGTATGTTTGACATTACGGGTGGGGGAATGTTTGTGTAATAATAAATGTTAGACTTGCAAATATGCCTTCTGATTGCCACAGCCTGAACTTCCACATGTCAACAGGAATTTTAACTTCACAAGATAATCCTTGGTTTATGTACCTTGGCACCTTGCTCATTCCTATATAATTTCGGTGTGTGTATCGCCAAATCGTAGCTGAATTTTACATGTGTGCACATGAGACATTTGGATAATGTAAGTACTCCTGACTAAACATTGGGTTGCCCCAGCTACTGTGTGCAGCTGTAACAGTTTTAGTATTGCAGTGAAAGCTGAAATCACACTGCATAAGAGTAATTACCTGTGATCTTAGAGGCTTGTCATATCTTGTGCAGTGCTGCTGAGCCTGGTATTAATTCTAGAAAGGCTGTTGCTTGCTGAGGTCTGAACATTTTCAAGGAACTCTACGTGATTCTTTCCTAGTTATGCAGCACAAAAACTTCAGTGCTTTACAGTGTCTCCACGGTGCTTCACAGGTGGGTTATTTTTAATGTGGTATTCTTTTTCTTTCAGCTGAAGGAATTATTTAAGAACCTGCTTATGGATTCAGGGAGCAGAGTGGCTGCAGTTTTCATCTGATGTGAGGAGGAAGAAAGAAAGAAGATTGAAGCTGCAACCATGTAGTGAAGGATTGCACTTTAGGACTGTTTGCTTTAGGATGGTAAATGAAGTGTCTGTGTGCTTCCCAGCCTTTCACAGATAAACTGAATTTCACATGACATATGTTGTCAAATCCTGAGAATGACCTCAGAAGAAGGATAACTCAGGATATCTTAATATTTCTGTGGTATGAGAGACCCCTTGAGACACGCTGACAAGAAAGAAAAAGGAAAAAAAAATGCAAAGGAACAGTATTTCTTGTTGGATGATAAGGGCCTCTGGAGATCTCAAACGTTTATGCCATCTCTTTTGTCATTTCTTCCTGCATGTGTATCTGTGATAAGCTTACTGCAGTAGTGCTTCAGCCTCACCCACCTGAGCAGGTGCAAACATAGCAGTGTTGTGGGACACCCTCTCTGACATGGCAGATCTCAAAGGAATGTGTGTGATGTATCACTCAGTTCATGGACATGTATGCCATGTGGAGAGCATTCCTGCATAATGTCCTGATGCATACTAATTAGAAAAGCAAGATACTTATGTGATGTAAATCAGATCCTTTCTTGGAAATGTACTGATTCGTATCACAAGCCAGAACCTAACCCAGTATGCCCAGTATGTCAGAAATAACAATCTGCTTTACAAATAATCTAAACTATTTTTTGATGCACTCAGGGAGAGAGAATGTTTTATTTTAGTGATTAATGGTTAATCATGTTAATTTTATTAGTGTGATGAGAGAAAGAATATTACCTGTAAAGGCTGTGGAAAGATGGTAGCTTTCACAAGAAACGGTACGGCATACAAATTGTAGGAGGATTGGTGATAAGACTGTAAATGTTGAAAGAGAGGAACACAGTGGGAGCACATGGACAAATGGAGTTGAGGAAGACCTGTTTTGCAGGTGCACTTCTTTTTCTTGGATCTTCATTATTTGTATATCCTGAAGGTTGTCTTTACTCCATTTCCTCATGACTTTCTGTTGGATTACAATGAATGCTCTCAGTCTGGGCTGCTCACTCTGTTGTCTGGTGTGCACCCAGAAATGTGCTGACCCCAAGTGATCAAGGTATTTTCCCACTCTGGCAGTGGCAGTGTGCTTCTTGACCTCTTCTCTAAGCTGCTGGGCACTACACTCAGAGAAAAGCATGAGAAGTTGGTGCAGCTTCAAGCTTTGCTGTACCCAGGTGCCTGGTGTTTCTGAATTTGCATCATTAATGTTGGATGATTAGGAAGCCTCTAGGAAAAGTTACTTACACGGCAAATCCCAACAGGCTGAATGCAGAGCTGCTTGGGAGAGATCTTGAAAATGGGGAGTACCTTAAGCAGTGTCATTGCCTGGGACCAGTGTCCTTCAAGACAGGCTCCCTTTCCTGAAATTAGCCATATGGCCTTTTTTGTTCAAAATCTCTTACTGTTCTGTTGCTTGCCTGCCACTCCCAAGGTGTGCTATGCACTACCTCAGCAGTTAAAAGGCAGCAGGCTTGCATTCAGTTCCTTCCTCTGCCTGAGGGAGCTCTAATCAGCATCTCCTATCTTCCAGGAAAGTATCCTGGCTATAAAATACTGAGGTGGGATGGTTGCAGTGTCTCCTCTGGAAGGTGTTTTGCTGTGCGTGGAATAATTAAATATTAATTGGGAGTGCGAAAGAAGATCAGTTTGCAGATTAGCTCACACATCTGGGAGCAGAGAGACACGAGTTTTAAGTCCTAGCTCCAGAGAGTGCTTTTTGTTCTTCCTGCAGTCTTGTCTTCAGCCTGGTTTTCTGAGGATGTCCTTGATTAGAATGCCACAGTTAAGGGAAGCAGCAAAATGTGGAACTATCCATAGATATGAACAGAAGTGAAACTGATTAAAATTAAAATAGTACTGAAGATGTCAGCTGTCTTGAGCAATAGCAGCTGAGTGTGCTGATAGGCAGGTTTAACTAACAGGGATGATGCTGAGTATCTAATTTTGGAACTTAAGTATGAAATGAAGCATCTAAATACTACCTCTAGTGTACTTATACAGATCTAACCAGAAATGTCAATGCATACCAAAAATGCAAGGTATTTTTACAGCCTCTTGTGCTGCTATCACTGCTTTGCTCCTTTTTGTGTTGCATGTGCCTCTCAAACCTCATCCTTGTGTCTCTTGCTTTCACAGCTTTCCATTTCCATTAGTTCTATCAAGAATCCCTCAGTTCCTTTGTGCTAGATTCCACGCCTAAATTGCTTTTTCAAGTACAGTGTGCCATGTATCAGAGCTGGTTGCCCTGCCAGTGGTTCCTGCAGGTTGTTTTTAGCTTTCTTCACTTCCTTATTGGAGTGCTTTTGATACCATATTAATCAGCTTGACTAATGTATGGCAGTGATGGCATAGATGCTCTTTCTGCTCACTTTTTTTCTTACAGGAACTAATCAATGTATTTCATCTGAATTACTATCCAGTTTTTGATGATTATTTTACGGGATAGTCATTGGTAATCATCTTTTGAGAGAATAATGGCTCACCCAGTATCTTATAAAATATATAAAGATATAAATAGTAGAAATTGTCTGTACTAATAATATTTTTTATCAGTGATTTAAGGTCTTCCAGTGAGAGAAGGAACTTTGGGGACTGTGCATTTTATAGGACTTTGTTCTATTTCCTTAACAAGTATGACATCAAGAAAATAAGGCACTATTTCCCCCCAGTTTCATTACTGATTCAGAAGGAGCTGGGATGATAATTGTATTTTCAAAATGTAATCTGATATAGTTTTGGTTATCAAGGACTAAGGGTGAAGTAAGGCTTTCTGTTTTCAAGGTTGTGATGGATGTTAAAGTTAGCACTTCACTGCAAACTAAATTTTTTTTAGCAGAACCTAGTCAAGAAAGCTAAATCGGCTGTGGTAGCATTCTTTCACTGTCACAAGGTTTTGCTAATAGTGTGCTTGTAAGACTCTTCCACTAGCTTAAGAGAGTGCCACAGAATTCTAGAATACTACAGAAATTTTTGTAATAAAATATGTGACATCTGTAAACTCTACTGTCTTGAAATTGTTAATACAAAAGATGATGTTGTAGACATCAATTTTTGGAGCAGTTCCTATTCAGGAAGCTTAAATGCCAGAGGCAGCTGTACTGAATATTTTGAAAAAATTGAGTATTTTGAAAAAGTGTGTCTGTTCTTGCAGGACTTTTCTGGAAGTTCTGAGCACTGTGTTTTGTCTGGGAATGAGAAGAGAATGTGTCAGAGCAATACCTAAGCTCTTACAAAGTAGAAAACCTGATATCAAGTGCTTTTTAATAGTAACCAGAAACCTGTTTAGCTGTCTGAAATATCAAACATCGTGGCAGATTAACGAGTACTTTAGTGATAGAGAGAACTGCAGTATCCACTTTAGTAGACCAATGTGAACTTTTAAAAATACTATTTGTTTTATCTGAAGGACACACAGATATTACTATCATTCCAGCTTAAAGGAAATGGATCATTGTGACATTTTGAGAGCACCAGTAGAGGTAATTTTGATTAATGCTTACCCAGAGATTGAAAAGCACAATGGATATTCATTCAGTCCCAACATAAAGAATCTATGTCTTTTATCTGTGCAGAGACAGAGCAAGAAGCAGGTTCTCTTTTAATAATTTTGTTAAATGTTTTCACTGTTTATTTTTTTTTATCTGTGCCCTGTTTGAAGCCAACTGAGTGCAAGTATGGTTTTTGCTCAGATGGATGAACTCAGTTACTGTACTCAAAGTGTTTAGCCTTGCAATAATTTCTGTCATGATAATTCAAATCTAAATTAACTGCTTCTACACTTTTTTTTATTCTCCATCTCCCAAATCATTTAGTATTAATGATAAAACCTGATTCTCCTTGTGAACTTACCAATAAAGCAGTTATGATGCTGGTCTAAGGGGAAAAAGTATGCAGATATGCTTGGAATTGCCCAATTAGTAATGTCTTTCTAATTTCCCTGTAGCAGGGAAGTAGTGAAAAGAGCTTTTGATATCCAGCCAAGAAAGTTGCATCATAAAGGTTTTAAAATGACAAATTAAATTTCATTAATTGTGACCTGTTTCTATGAAACTATAGTGATGTTCCTAAGTCAAAACAGATTGAAATCATGCTGTGCTGTTCCTGGCTCGTGCTTTCAGAATATTTATGTTATCAGAATATTTGCTGACTGGTTGAACTGAAGGTATGTTGAAAATGTTATCAACCATTGTCATGATGAGATGCACAAATGGACATTACTTTTTTCTGTCAGCTATTTTTCACTCACATTTTTGTTCTTTTTTGAACTTGACACTCTTTGTATCTTTTTCACTTTGTTCTTCACTTTTTTTTTTTCAATCAGTCTCATTTGATTTGAACTTTCTGATTTTTTTCATTGCCTCAGAGACACATGAGCAGTATGCAGACCTGATAAAAAGTAGTATTGGATAACAACTAGCATAAAGTAACACTGTGTGGCAGCTACAAAACCTCACTCAGAGGTTTTTTTTTTAATTTCATTTTAAAAACTGACTTTTTAAACCCCTTTTTCTTATGTTTTGTGCATGTTTTTAACCCCTGAATCTGTCCCTATTCCTGGAAATAGTGCAGTTTGTATATGGAGCAGAGGGGTTAAAACTGATCGGGGACATTTCTCCTGTCTTCAGATCACCAAACTTGAAGCCATTTCTGAACTCCTGTGGGGCATATGGTTTTGAGGAAGATTGCAGAGGGGCATGAAAGAGGAACTACATCCTAAATTTGTATTTCATTTCCTCCATGCACTTTAATTTGGCCTCCAGAAGTTTGTTTAGCAGAATCCTTAGAGTCAACAGAACTCTTCAGCACTAATGAGATACAGAAAGATAAATACACTTCATAATAAATTCATGTTACTATCCACTCAGAACAAATTTTAGGGAGGCAAATGAAAATTAAATATTTATAAATAAAATGAACCAAATTGCAAAACAAATTTCAGTCTTTAAGAGGAAGGGGAAGCCTTCTGAAAGCTAAAATTGCTGTTACAGTAACTGGAAGGCTCAAATATTGCACAAGAGATTTAGCCTGACAGCAGATGAACACTTTAGGGAAATGAACAACTGAGCAGCTCTGCTTCCAGTAGAAGTAATAGACTCAGCAGATTACTTGTGGAGATTACAACCTCAGGAATGGAGAGCTACTAAGGTGTTTAATATTTTTGCTGGTTTTAAGCCTTAATGATCTATGTGTAAAAAGCACACTGAGAAATGCTGCTGACAGCTTTTAAAAAGGGAGCTCAGACCTCAGTAAAGCTTGTCTTTTCAGTAGGGGTACATACTCTTGCCGTTTTTCTCTGCTTTTCAACTTGCTCTTGCTATTTAATCTTCAAAATCTTTTCTGAGCCTTTGCCACAGTGGATGGATGCTGTCTTTTTGCTAAAAATAAACTTGTTGTTTAAGAAGAATTAACAAAGAATTTGCTTGATGTCCTGCTGAAACCTGCATTCCACTGATAAGCCTTTCAATTTTAGATGACTGAAAGGCAGATCTTTGTCTTCATGGAGATTAGATTGCAAATAGAAGACCAGTATGGAAATTTTCACCCAAATAATGACCCTGTGCAGGTCTTAACAGATCAATATTTGCTGATCTGTACTGTAGGGAACAATAAAGATACTTTTTATGATATTTTGCTCAGGATGAGACACTGAGAGGAATTTCTGAGAGGAAATTCATTGCTTGGTTTCAGTATGGCCTTTCAATTATGCAGTGAAAGAAAGACACATTTTGAAACATCTCCTCTCTTAGATAGCCTCAGTTTCGCGTTTCAAGAATGTTTCCCTGGCAAGTCCAGCATTTCTCTCTTTCTCTTTTGAGTCACAGGACTACTCATATCACTATTTCCTTGGTAGTTATAAGGTTCTCCCACAAGTTTCCCTGTACTTTTTCTTCTGAGTAATGTTTTTTCTCCTGCTTTTTTTCATTTTCTTTTTTTTCTCCTTCTGTCACCATACCTGCATTTGTCAGTGATTTCTGTGAACACTGACTCTTGCTTCATGTCTCTTATATCCCTGATTATTGTATCTGCATTCTCTGTACACTGTAAACCAGGAAAAATGCCCAGTGTTTTTGTTTGTTTTATCCATTTCCAAATTTGCAAATACTGATGTGCTCCTATTGCAATAGTACTCCATAATGTAAATATTTTCTATGTATATATTGCATACAGTACCTTTGTTTAAAGACTAAAACTGATTTTTTTACACAGTTAATCCTTCCTGAATGAGATTTGAACAGATAAAGAAAAAAAAAAAGAATTTATAGGATATTTTTTGCTATGAATTATTTTCTGGCCTTAAAATAAGGAGACACATTCTCCTAGCAGAACTGGAGAACATACAGTTCTAAACACTCAGCATATTTCTTGGTTGAAGTATTTATTTTAAAATGCAGTATAGTTAGCAAATTAAGTATGCCACCTTGGTAATCAGGACTGGACAACATCCTGGAAGAGAAGTGAAAGTGAACAATTTGACTGAGGTTGGGATTGTCGTTCTGGGGCAGAGAACAGGGAGATCAGAGGCTCTTGGAAGGGTGTTACTGTGGAAGTGTGCTGCCAGTTTCAGGGGCTGTGTTGTTTTGAGCAGGTGGCAAACTGGGGCTAGCTCAAGTGGTAAAAAGCACAGCTGTCTAAAACAGCAGTACAGAGACACAGAGACAAAAATAGGCTTCAGATAGATTTTTAAAGAGGTTTTACCAATAAGTCATTTGCTGGCAAATAAAGATTTTTTGGGGGTGGAGAACAGACAGTGGGGCTAGAGGTCCAGGGATGAAGTGTTCTTATTCAGGGTGCCAAGAACCTTGTGCCAGAGTCAGGCTTGGGGCACTTATGGTCTCATGGTCATCACTTTGTAAGCTCTAGGACAGAGAAATAATTTGGTGTTGCTAGATTGGCTGGTGGCAATCAGTTTCAAAATGGGACTTGCACCAAGTGAATCTGATGATTTCTAGGAAATCTGAAAGATTTGATGCTGTCTTCACAAGCCCTATAAGCAGCCTGGGAATTCTTACCAAAATCATGATTGGAGTTATTTCAATGGAAGTTGAAAACCCCAACATAAAGTTTTTTTCTATGTACATTTATGTTTCCTCATACTTAAAAAATCAGTCTTTCCTATAATCTGAAATATAACGTATCCAATCTCAAAGGATTTAAAATATCAATCAAAAGTTTTAACACGGGAATTGCAAAAATATATGTATCAGATTTTATTCTGTGCTTTCTGATATATAATATTTTTGTTTGTTCTAAAGATATGGAGTTATTTCCTAAAAATAATTGAGACTCTCTCGTTGTGCTTAGAAACCCTGTGGCACCAGCTTTCAGGGTTCTTAACTTTATGAACTAAAAAATACTAATGATACAAGTTTTGACAAAAAGAAAAATCGTGGAACAATGCAGCAGGGATTTAGAAATTCTATGCAGTATTCACTGAGTGCTTTTTGTCTGCAGCTCTCAGGTCCCATCAATTCTGCAGAAGCAATCTAAAATTGTTAAATCCTAAATTGTTACTCAAAGACTCTCTAAGTTGGAACTCAGTGGCACATAAAGAAGTTTATGACTTCAGTGTTGTGGAAGTTTAAAGATGAGCCTAGCTGGCTGCACTAACACTATAAAGGCAAGGACAGAAGCTTGCTTTGATGTTTGCATCATCATTGGAAAGAAGTTTTGTGCAAACAATTGAATGGTGTGTACAATTTTTTTCTCCACAAGCACCATGGGAAAAAACTCATAACCATGTGTAGGGAAATTTGATATAAATAAGCAGTTTTTATATGACTTCAGCTGTCTTACAGTGTTATCTAGGTTTCTTCTAAAAGGGAAAGTCTAGAACTTCCTCCTACTTTAAAATGCAGTTTTTTCACCATTTTAGATTAAACTGGATACAGGCTGTGGCTCTAAATGTGAAGATTTTTTTTTTCTGTAGGTGTTTGTTGACTCACATTGGGGTTTATGTTTCTGAAAGACTGTTGCCTGGGGTACTTTCACCTCACTTTGGAGGTTAATTTTCACCTTAATCTGTATCTTGATCTCATTGAATGAGAGCATACAAAGGCCTGTAGGAATGTGCAGCTGAGGGAGGATGGGGTTGTTCCTTCCAGCAGCTGCCTGAGTTCAGGAGTTTGTCAGGTGCCATACAGAGGTCCCCTGAGACCATGTGGAATTGTCCTCTGAGAGTGGCAGTCCATCTTGTCTGACCACAGAAGAATTCTTACCTTGCTGACACAGTATTCTTTAAGTGGCAAAAACAAACGTGATCAATCCTGCTCCCAAAGTCTGTGTTTCAGAGTGTTGTATTATGTAAGAGAGGACTTGTGCTGGGATATGGTCAGGTACCTTTAAGAAAACAGCATTAATTTAAAAATAAATTTCCATTGCTTTTCCCAAGCACTATATTTATAGAAATCTATTAAATTAATTTATTATATGATTTAATTTGATTTATCTTAAAAAAAAATCTTGTTGCACAGAAAAATCGTTTTATTGTGATTTAAGTTTCTTTCCAGTGAAAATATGGAGAATGGGTTTGATTCTTGAATCTGCTGCCCATGTGAATAACACCATGAAATGAACAACTAGAAAATTGGTGTAAAAATTTGGAGTGAGCCCATGATCTTTGAATTATTAATGTTGAATCCAGTGCCTTCAACATTAATATCTTTCTGTTTAAGTGGAAAGTAGTTCAGAAATCTGTCTCCTCTTTTTCCTTTGGTCTCTTTGTGTTTCACATTGTTGTTTGCCCATTGATTTTGGTTTAATTTTTCAGGTAAGTATTTTTTCCCTAGCAAATTTCAGAAGTCTGCAAAATAATGTGAAGAGAATAGATGGAAGAATTGTGGGTTTGTTTGCCGCAGTGTGTTTTTCCAAGAATGCGTTGTGAACATTAATCTCTTTTTTTCAAAGGAAAAAATACTTTCTTAGTCATTGTGGGAAGGTGATAGTGCTTCAGTCACTGTAAATAAAACAGAGGTCTCTTACAGTACTCTCTTTCAATAAACCCCAGGGTTTTTTTGTACTGTAAGCATTATAAAGATATTACTCATTAATCATAATCTGGAACTGAGCTTCAGCTTTAGCTTTCAAACCTGTTCCAAGGAATAGAAAAGGAAAAGACTAGGGAATTTTTTGTAAGGACATGTCCTCTGGCTGTATGTTTTTTTACCATGGAGGTAAACTTTCCTTGTATGCTTTGGGTCTTGTTTTGAACTGCTGATTTTGGAGAAACAAAATAAAGGAAAAAAAGTGGCTTACGGAAGCATGCTTTTGACCTGAACACAGCTACTACAGAGCTTCCAATTTTTGTGGTATTAAAGAACAAAGAGACTTCACTGAAGCACTGGGTAATAAAATGAAATAATGGAAAATGTGTCTGTGAGGTTAAAATAATTGTAGTGATACAATACTGTGAGGACTATGCCAAAGCACAAAGCGATGATTTGTTCTTAATTTTTGTTGCCAATGTCCTCTGTTGTTAAACACAACTCAACAAAACATTATCTCAGAATCAAAAGAGAGAATTCTTAATGTCTGTCCTGTATGTGACAATGCTGATTTAAGCCTTTCTTGTCCAAACCATTTAGAAACTTACATTGGCCTGTGAAAATCACATGTTCAGCAACCTGCCTACAAGACCTGAATTTTGTTCATCTTGTTCAATATCAAGTGGTGTAAATTCTTTGGATTAACTTGCCATTGTCATTTAGGCTGAATTACTTCATGCGTGCAAAATGGCATTGATTCAAATGGAATTAAATTTGTGGGACTGTTCTGTGGAAGAAAGAATTTTCTTAGCTGTTTATTTGATACCAGAATATCTGTCTGCTTTTTTCTATGCTTTTTAAGAAGGCAAGTTCATTAGATTCCAGAGCATATCACTGCTTGTGCCTTTCATTTGTATTGTGGTCACTGTAAAGTAAGACAGTTGTTCCACAACTAACATTTTGATCTCAAGATGCAAAACCAGAGACACCTAAGGTGATGTTTTCTGGCTGTATATCTATGAAGCTAAAACTTCATTTTCAACATCTTAGCTTTTGAAACTTTTATCTTGTTTATCTGTGATGTGTTAGCAGCCTCTGCCTGTGGTACCTGTCTGTGTCTGATGACAGGTAAAAGTACCTTTACAAAAAATTGTTTGAAAGCCTGGCTGAAGTCAACATCAGCTACACCTGTTAACTGCAGCAGAAGTAAGAATTTGATGTCAGCAGCCTCTTGGAAGAGAACTCCCACTTGGAACCAAACCATCTTGAAGTTCTTCAGGATGAATTTTACTAAGGACTGACACCAAAGCTTAAGTGCAACATAAAGATAACAGTCTGGCTCTGGACCTGAATGTTCCAGAGATGCATTTCATCCCCTTTAAGTCATATGGCCAGAGTCTTGATATGTACTTCTCTTGTTTATAAACCATTCTATCACATGATAAGTATGGAAAATGCTGCATAGAGGAAACTATTTTTGTTGTTACTTTAGATATAAACTATTGACATTCACCTTTGTCTTAAATTGTGTGCATAATTTTCTTGATTTCCTTTGTTGGGCTCAGTTGGGATTAGGGTATTGGTCATTGATCTCCTATACTGGGAAAATGCCATTTGTCATTACGCTGTCATTACTGCTTACATTACTGATGATTTTAGAGATACAAAAGTGTAAAAATCGTTGAGCATATTTGTATCTAGGAGGCCTGATTTTTCATTTTTAAGGTGGTATTTTGGAACAACTTGATATTGTTTGATCATTGTTTCACTTGACAGCTGTGTTGCTTTAAATTTTCCTCTTTTGATGGCTTGGACTGCAGATGTGTGTTCCCATACTAAAAAAAAGTTAGATGAGCACAATAAAGGAGGAGTTGGTTTAAGTCAAATAATATGAATGTGTTTTGATGGTCCTACTTATTTGGACAACTGCTTTTTGTTAACATTGCTTTGTTGGTGTTTCATTTTGGACAACTTCAACCAAAAGAAGGTTGAGAAATAAAGCCTGCACAATCATCAGGTATACAAACTTGGCACTTGACTCAAGCTTGATGTTTGTTCCATTTTCCTTTTATAGAAAATGTTTCTTGTGAAAAACAAGATGTCTACATTTGATTCAACAAGCACGGCTGATGTTTGCATCCTTGAAGTCACTTGAGCTGCTTATTATCTTGATGTTAGTACCAATGGATTCTACTAGTTTGAAGCACTAGAAATACATCTGACTTCTTTCCACCCCTTCTTCACCTTCATTTATACACTGAAGTGTCAGATCACACAGTTTCTATTATTCTACATTTTAGAAATTGCATTATAGCCTTGGATCTTCCCTCTGGACCCCTCACCTTCAGCACAAGGTCTTTGCATCAGTCTTCCTGCATATGTAGCTGAATTTTGTCATTCACTGAGGGAGTTGTGATCCTGGAAATAGAAAACAAAGTACAGAGGCACCAGGCTAATTAATTTGTGGAACAGGAATATTGTTTTTCATCCTCATTATTTGGAAAGGATAAAATAACATCAGAAGGGTTTTTTTTTTAAATTAATGACTGGCAGAAAGGTGGACTAAGTATATTTATGTCTGTGCAAATCTACATTTTGATGCAAGGAGAAAAGACCTTGCTGCTTAGGAAACATACCTAGGACCTGTGAATGTTAAAGAGCCACGGATTTTTCATACAGAACAAGGATTGTTTTTAAATATCAGCATCTAAGTTATCCCAAATCGCAGAATCTCATACAGGAAATGAATTAAAAATCTCTCTTACAATATGAAGATATGTGGTCATCCTGGAGTGACTAGATTTCCTGTGGCCTTTTAGACACTAGCTTCAATAAAGCAAGCACTTAAATTTTCTGTTTATGAAATTAAAGCACATGCAGTTGTATTTCTATGAGTAAGATTTATGGTTAAATGTAATAAAAAGCTCAGGCCAGCCTGAGTCAGAGCATTATTCCCTACAGGAACCACTGCCATCAGCGGGCAGTACTGTTGTCGTCAGTGGGACTGCTGAGTCTCTGGAAAGGGCTGTACAGATGGGCTTTGCAGATAGGTTGGGGTTTGTTCAGAGGGAGTAAGTCAACATTAACTTCTGGCAAAATTAAACTGCCCCACGTTGAGGGTTATGTGAAGATGAAGTTAAAAGTTATTCAGTGAGGCTTGGTGTTGTGCTCACCTGTCCATGTCAGGAGTGCTGTGCTTGTGTATCATCAGTTTCATCACCATCCATTCAGTGTCTGTATGTTTATGCAGAGCCTTTACGTGCACAGCACACTCTTCATTCCAACAGCCTCAAAACTGGAACAGGTTTCTGCATGATCTTTTTCCCTTTTTCCTAGATCAACTCAGACCTCTCCATTTGTGCAATAGATCAAAGATTGTTGCATTGGAATATTTTAAATAGTGTGGGTAACTCCTGACTATCAATATTAAGCATTCACCAACATGAATGCATGTGTACAGAAGAGCAAACTAAACAATCTGGTGTGTGATATTAAAATTTTCATATAGTTATGGAATGGGTCTGTTTAAATCCTTTGGGCTATCAATGTCATCATGTGAGATGAGCAATATTTGCTATTTTCTTTTCAAGAAGGTACTGTAACATCACTTGTAATCCAAGGCTGAATCTCCTTAAAAGAGAGATGCATTGATGTTTGTGGATCAGGATTATGCCCTGAGCCATCAGAATGTGGTTTACATTGCACTGAGCAAATGTAAAGTGGTGTAAGTGTTGAACTCATACCTCTAGGATCTGAGTTGGCTAATGTTGCTGATGCCTCAGTGTGTCCACTTTTACAGGGGACACACTCATAGAAAGCTCAAAGGAGGATCGGAACTAGAAATGAGACAGACAGGAGCTCTGCCTCCTAAATAGTTACCTGTCTTTTTAATATGATGGTAATGTGGGCAGTTTAATGTTTTACAGCCTTTGTTACACTAAATAATACAAAAAACTGAGGAAAGTAATATGGAGGAGTGAAGCAAATCATATGTATTAAAATATGTAATAGGCATGTGTATTTGAATTAAGAAGAATATAAACACTTGCACAATCCCAAACAAGTAAGTATTGTTCCTACTAACCTTTATAGCAAATTTGCCATTGATTCATGAGGGTCAGGAATTTACCTTGAAACAGAAATTGAGGTGGAGAGAGAAGTTAATTGTACTTGTCATCAGTGAAAGTGCAAATGGATTTTCTAATGCACGCTATTATCTTGAATATATGGTATGCTGTGGTAGCACACTGTGTGCCATATGCCTCACCCTTTCATGTTACTCCCCCTCGTTTTTAATGACTCGTTCTGTATATTAGGTGTGGAAACTGTTCCAAGAGTGAGACTGGCACATTCTTTACACAGCTGAATTGACACGTCTGAAGCTGCCTCTGGCTACTGTTTATAGACTGCCTTGCCTTTCTTTCATGGAGAATATGTTTTGCCTAATTTTAGTCATGCAAACCCTTCAGCGTGGTGTTGTCATAGGTTGCCTTGCGCAGTAGAAGGCAGCAGTCTGCCTCCTTGGCCATATATGGCTTTTGTGTTGTTGCCCTATGCCTGCTCTGACATTACCTGGGTGTCACGTGCACCTCATTTTGTGTGAACTAAGCGCATCACGGGGGAAGGAGAAGGCTGCCTGCAGGAGAGAAAACTGTCTATCTACCTGGGACTTACGTAATGAGAGTAATGAACAAGAGCAGTGAAGTCAGGAAAAATAACTATAATTAATTCTATTTGATGTTCCCCCCACTAAAGAAGAAAATGCCTCCATAATTTAAAAATAACATAGCTCAGACACTGGTAGTCAGGGGCAGGGTTCCATGAGCTGCTTTGTGCCAGAAAGCAGTACCAGGACATCAGATGGCGTTAGGAGTGGGCCTTCTCTGCTTCTGTGTCACCAGAGCAGCCCCTGCTGTGCCCTGGCCCAGCCAGCTGCCCCTGTCCCAGGCAGTTCCAGGGTATGGGTGGGGAGTGGACTCTGTCTAACACCTAATTCCATGTTGTGCCCTCTCTGTTTTGCAGACACGGGCAGTTCAGTAGTAAAGACCTGATGAGTTCATTGCCAGGTGGCCTCAGTGTTGGAAAATGATCCTGGCCATTTTTACTTTGCTTATATGTATTTATATATGAAAATATGCATATATAAACCAACAAAAATACACATATATACACATAAAACAAAACCTTAGCTCTATAAAGAGGACATTTGTAAATCATATGCAATTAGCAATTTATTTTGAATATCAGCCGGCGCTGAAAGTGTAACTTCTGTTAGTGTTCCTGAAAGTTGTGCTAAAATTTTTAGTCACTCAGGCACATGCTTTAAAATACAAGTTAGTTTGCTAAGTGCCTTTGTGGAGCCTCAAACTACACTCACTCTTTGAGTCACTTTTTGGACTAAGTTTTCGTTTTCCCATCTGTTTTTAGAATGTCAACTCAGCTTTAAAACTTAAGTATGTTTTTTCTGAGGCTATGCCAGCACACCTTTGCTTTCCTGCATAGATGTGCCATTTTAAAGAAAGCATAATTTGTTAGGTTTTCACATTTAAATAGGTTAGTTGATACTATAGAGGCCTACAATTTGTCTTCTTTACCCAAGCTTTTCCTCTGCTGGTTGTGTATTCACATCTCTGTCTTAGTAAAACCACTTCTTTTTTTTTTTTTTCTGTATATATAGATTCTACAGTTGTGTTCAGAGCTCCCTTGTACCTTCTTTTATTCTAGCATTCATTCCTGTCGTTCTCAAATTCAGCTTTGATGGTGGATTTTGACAACCTCTTTAAACTGCTTTTCACTGTTTATTTCCATCTCCTAAAAGCTTCTGTCTTAGCCATCTGCATTGCTGATGTATAGTTCCCATCAATTCTTTTCTCTCACAGATGTAGGGAAAGGACCAGAGTAAAAACACTTTTGTAGTTACTTTATTTCAGCAAATTGCAGTCAACTCTGTCCATTACCAGTTAGCTGAGGAAGTATGAGAAACTGCTCCTAAAACAAAGAGTAATCTCCCTCCTAGGTTTGGCTTACTTCTTAATCCTAATTGGTTTACTGTTCCATCCAATTTTTTTTAACACTGATAATTCTTAAATTTTTTTTGTTTAATTGCTTTGTAATGTATAGAAAAAAAGGGCAAACTATAAGTTCTCAACATTATGTTTATGCTTCATACATATTAATTACGTGTTAGATGTGAAGTATCTCCTGTTTGTGCTTGAGTTTCTAGTGTTTTTATGTCAATTAATGACCTTGCTCTTGTGTCATGAGTCAGGGATAAGGAAAAACTTTATTTGCTTTCTCCATACTTCATCACAGTGCACATTTGTCATTGTTGGCCTGGTCCTTTCAGAAGATAATATTTTTTTACCCTTTCTGATTATTGTATGTGAGGTGTCCAGCCCTTTGATCATTTACATTGCTTTTCTCTGAACCTTGCCTAGTTCTGCAATATCCTTTTTGAGACTGGGTAATCAGAAGCACGTACAGCATTCCAGGTGAGACTCCACCACTGATTTATATCAT
Source organism: Phylloscopus whistleri (assembly GCA_017589585.1). NCBI lineage: Eukaryota > Metazoa > Chordata > Aves > Passeriformes > Phylloscopidae > Phylloscopus > Phylloscopus whistleri. The sequence goes on along the minus strand of JADMLD010000110.1, from coordinate 1,840,576 downwards.
GGCATTACAATGCTTTCTGCATTATTCACCATCCTATGTCTTATCCTTCAAAACATCATGTCTGCTTTTTTTACCACAGCTCAGCATTGAGCTGAGGTCCTTAATGAGTTTTCTACAGTGATACCAGACTATTTTCAAGAGTTCATACAGTTAATTTAGGATGATGAAAGTACACTCTTCCTTTTTTCTTCTGTCCAATGTGGGTTATTTTGTATGTACTAACATCGAGTTTCATTTGCCACTTTGGCGACTACTTTGGTTTCTCTTGTAAACTTCTCATAGTCCTGTCTGGACTTGACCACCCTAAATAACTTTGAAGCACCTGCACTTTTCCTTGTTTACTACTCAGCCTTTGTCCCAGTTATACTTGAAAAGAAACAAACACCTTGATTTTATACTGGTCAACTTTTTCAGTAAAGCAAAGTGAGCATTCACCATTGATGCCTTTTTTTTTCTTTTTTTCTTTTTTCTTTTTCTTTTTTTTTTTTCTTTTTTTTCTCCTGTGTATTAGTGTATTAGCCAATTTTGATGATTCGAAAACTTCACAGCTCACATTTTTAATGGACTCTAATTACATTTGAAAGGAACTTTTTTGAAATCTGTTTTTTTAGAATATTTTATTAAGGTACACACCAACTCCTGTTCTGTGCAAGGTGATTTGTAACACATGAACTCCTGGCTTCTCAGAATGCTGATACATAAATCTACTTCTCTAATTTTCACCCTTCTGTCATATTTTTCCATGGTGAAAAGAACAGTAGTCTTGTGTTCTTGCAGTTTAGTAGCTGGGTAAGTGAATGTCATAAGAGACAGGGAAAAGCATGGCTCAAAATGTGTCATTGGTATTGTTTCACCCATTTCTTAAGGTCTCTGATGATGCCACTCAAGGCATTTGTCTCAGACCTTAACCTGTCCTTACCCTTACAAAATTTTCCTGAACATTTCCAGACTTTTCTGTTACTTTCCTAATCACTGTTCCAGAAATTTAAAGTAATGGCTTCTTTGCTTGTACATCCAAGACACAGGGGAGAGATTATTCCCTCATTTCTTTTGTCTTATCACAGCATCTGTAGTCTTCTTTTAGATTTCACCTTCACTCTTTTCTTCCTTAGGGTAATCATTCTCAGTATCTTTTTCAGAGTTCACGAGCTCTACATTTCTAATTATTGTTCTATGCACTGTTGTTTTCAGATTGTGCACAACTTCTGTGCAGTGCAGTTCTGCAGCCTGGACACAGCTGACACTTTTCCAAAGCTGAGCAGAGCCAGAGAAGGTAGTCAGGTAAAGCTTATCTCGGGAAGGCAGTTTCAAGCACTGGAAAGCAAAAACATTGAGAGTGTCAAAGAGAAGGAAAGCCCCAAATCTGCAGTTTGTTCCACTGTTTCTTCCAGGGGAAGGTTCCATTGATGTTCCCAGATTCCTGTCATCAGCTGACATCTCTGAATCTCAGTTTGTCTCCTGAGACTTTGGTATGAGGACTGAAAAGTATGTTTGGTGGGAGAGGTAGCATGAATAGCTTCAGCAAGTTTGGCTTTGTTTGCTTTTACCTGGCATTTTATATTATGATTTTGTTAGGCATTGAAGCTGATATTTTCACTGTAGAAGTACTACTGCAGTACATTCCACACAATGTTAAAGAGTCTATGAGATACCTGAGCTAAATATGTTGACTTTTTTAAAAAAGAACTTTCAAGGATGAGATTATGAAAAAATAAAAGGCTGTTTTTATTTTATTAGTGGGATGATTCTTTGTCCTCCTTGTTTGGAAGTGATTGAGAAGACCCGTGCCTTCTCTGGTGTAAATTATTTGCTTAAACTTTTTCAACTTTTTTGTAAATAACTAGGTGACAGTTTTAACGCCTGTTTTTTTTTTTTTTTTTTTTGTATAGTAATGCAAGAAATATGTGGAAAATAAAACAATTGCTTTACAGATCCCACAAAATTCGGTTTGCTTTTGAAGAGAGGTTGGCAAATTGTGGAGGGGAAGGCTGTTTTTATCTAGTATGGATCAGATAGAAGAGGATTAGGGTGCAATGTATTTTAGGATTTGTAACTTTAAATAAAAGTCAGAATTTGAGGAAGCCTTGGAAAGTCACTGCATTTATCTGAACAAGATAGAACAGTCTCAATATTCAGGTGGGCACTCTGCAAATATGAGTGCTCTGCTGTTTCTGGAGTACCTTGTGTTTCGACAGCAGAGGAAAGAGGCAAGGCAAAGAGGCAAGGTTTGTGGAATGGTGTTTTTTAGAATGGAAACCACAGGAAAAAAAATAAATGAGGCAAAAAATGAGCACTGCTCTGATCCTGAATGATAGGCCACTGTGTACGTTGTTTATCTGACTAAAGGTGTTCTGAGTTCTGCAGACGAAAACCAGCTGCTGCCTGGCCAAAGCTGTCAGTGGGCTCACTCAGTAAGGATAAGCTATATGTAGCTTTTCTGAACCTTTTATTTTTCTGTTTCTCCCACAGCTTCTTTTTGAAAAAATTCGTTTGTTTATTTGTTTTTCTTGGATATAAATTAAATGGAACTGAACAGTGTCTTGTAGGTGCATGTGCAATACTGCTTCCTGAAAGGATTTTTAAATATTTATGAACATTCTTGTTGAATAATTTCCTTTTGATATTATTACACACATATTACAGCGTTCCTAACTAATGGTCATTAGTGAATGACTTAATTGAGAAGTAAAAAATTCCTCTTCAGATTAGGCCTTCTTTTGCTTTGAATGACACAATGCTGACTTTTATTTGTTGCTCTCCATATGGCTAACTTTGTAAAGATCCTCTGATAATCTCACAGCATTCAGTCTTGATTATCTACAAGTTTGTATCATCTGCAGGTTTTGTTGTTGCATTGCTTGTTAACTCTCTTGAATGACCCATTTTAGTATGGAAGATTGAATGTCCCACCTTCAATTTAATAATGTATTGCTCTTTTCTATGTGTTTTCTTTCAGATTTCAGTCTGTACCATGCCAGTCAGATGCTCAATCTGTGTGAAAGCTTTTTCTGATGACTCATATAAAATTTTAAAGTTTATAAAGTTTTTCTTAAATATTTACTTACAGAATTAGTATTTTGCTGGCATTTGGATATTGACAAGGATTTTAGGATTGTCAGATAATGAGCCTGGGTTCTAAAGCTTCACCAACTGATTTTCAACCTTTTTTGTAGAGAGGGTGAGGAGGAAGTATCTGTGTTGAAGTCTTAGCTGTGAGAGCAATTTACACCAACATGCCCAACTGGGATTAAGTAGTTCTGTTGCTGATAAGCACATAACATGTGAGGCTGAGCTTGCAATGTAATGCATGTGTAGAAGAACTATGTAAACCTCAAATGACCAGCAAGCACATTGCAGTTTCCTAGCCCAGGTAGTGTTCTATCTATTCCCAAGCCAGCTAGTGTTTGTACATAAGGTGTAATAAGTCTTTTAAATGCAGTCTAAATACTTCAAGATTCTTGATAGTACCTCTTGATTGGAGGATTTCCATTTGGACACTATGACCATTTTTTTTTTTCTTTTTAAACTATGTAGATATTTTTGGGAAGTCTGTACTGTGGTTCTGCCCTCTGTTCCATGGGTTTGTAGAATATGTGTAAACTTGGCCTGGTAACCTCTGATTTCCTGCTTTTCAACTGCAACTGACATGCACATATCTCTGCTCACACAACTTGGATATGACATGTCTAAGAACTGTATTACAACCAGAGTATTCTTATTATAGGATATGCAATATAGATTGAATGTTCTTTGCACATGCTGCACAGTACATATTTGTGCATTACGATAAGCTGCCTATAAACCCATCTCTATTAACATTTACCATCTGTTTTGTTTCTTGCATAGTCAGATGATGTGGCTGTCTGAGAATCAGTGAATTATTCTACCTGGCAGTTTTATCATCCTTGGTTTTGTTTGCATAAGTCTCCCCTCCTATTTCTAAACATATCTTGCTAGTCTTGTTAACTGTATAATTGATTTTTATCACCTATCAGCTCTTACCAAATATGCATAGATACCGTTTCAAAGATAAAAATTTCCCACTTTTCACCAGTCTGAACATCTGTGAATTTTGGATGTCTACTTAATTTCTCACCCTTAGGACAATGTTTTCTGAAAGGGGACATTAATACTTAAGGAACATACTTATACAACACATCTTGGCAGGTACACAGTGATTACTGTAATTAGGAAAGGAGAGCCCAGTGCATAATGCACAAGTAAACACATTCAGAAGTAACTGCTCAGCACTGGATTTAATTGTGTGTCCATGTCCCAACCACAGGCATTTTGCACAGCTCTGAGATTTTGATGGTTCTGTGCCAGCTGACAGTTGCTGAAGACATGTCCCAAGGTATTCAACACTTAGCTTTTGGGAGGAAACCCTCACTGGTGGAGACTGCTGCTCTTCCTCTTCTTCCCTTTCCTACAACTAATTTTCAGTGACTAGCCTTGTCAGGCTGTGGGCTCCAAACCCACCCTGTGTAGTAAGAACCCTCTCTAATTATGGCAGAACAAGACATGCTGGGCCGAGGTAGTTTAAGCTACATCTGAGGATCTTACCTAGGATGCCATTAGTGTAACAATGCCTGTGATTACCAGCTCAGTATGAGTTAGGTCTGTGCCAGCACCACATTGCTCCACTCTGGAGGTGGCTTGTGTGGAAGTATTTCTGCTGTCCCTGCAAGGCACTGTCTCGTCCATATTAACACAGTTTTTTACCTTTCTGCTAACTTTGCTTTTAATCTCTGGCTCAATTTATGCTTTCCAGCCTTAGTTGCTCTCTGCTTCACTGCCTCTCTTGGGAAAGGTTGTTCTTTTGAGTCTGTGAATGTGTGGAAAAGGGTTTATGATGTCATGTATAAAAGCTGTTTCATTCTGTTTGGGCAAAATCAATGCAGCTTGTTAGCATTTTTTAACTAACGTATTTCAAGATAGATCTTACTGCAAATGCATAAGACAAGTGTGCCATAAAGCTGAGATGTAAGGCACAAGAGGAAAATCAAATACAAAATCTTTGTTGTTGCAAAAGTACTCAGTGATAAAAAAATGTCCCTTCCAAAAATGTTTGAGCAATTACTGTTTCAGCTGCATGTCTTTTGCCATGATGAGTTCCATCATGACAGCAAATGTAAATACCCTTGTTTTTTTAGCTTTGTGATGAGTATAACTTACACAACACCAATTCTACCCATGGGCCTATTCATTTTCTATTGTGCTGTTTTGCTCATGTGTCATCAGTCTGACTGAATGCTTTTTCTTTTGTTTTATCCTCATTAAGCCAGATGTCCATGTTTGTAGACTAATTTGGAAATGTGAGGCAGAATTTATGCCTTAGACAAATGGGGCCATCTGCTCCATGGTGGAATGACAAGGTCTGGGACTCAGGATGAGCCTGCAGTTCAGAAAAAAAAAAAAAAAAGAAAAAAAAGAAAAAAAAAAAAGAGAGAAGAAAAGAAGTTCTCAGGCAGGAAGATTAATTCTTCTTCCTTATGCAAAAATAAAAATCTCTTACTCATTGATATCTGTGCTAGCATCTGTTGTGGTGCTAAACTGCTTGTCATGACATGATAACCAATAAATCCAGGTGACTGAAACTGCCAGGTTCATATCCCTTGTCCCTGAGACCTAAGCTAGACTTGTAGCTAGTATAACATGAATATTCAGAAATAATGCTTATGTAAAATTTATTTTCAAGGAATGGGAGAAAAAGGACAGAAGCTTGTGTCACTTGCCTCATACAAATGGTGTTTCTCCAGAATACTGAAAAACTTCTGATAAATCCAGAAGATCTTTCTGAGTTCCACAGTGGTTTTCTTCTGCATGAGAAATGACAGTGAGCCTATGGAGGAATTTAACTTCTCAGCTCATTCCTTAAGCAGGCATCACTCATATTTAAATACATATATAATTAGTATGTCTCTGGATTCTGTAGGTAGGCTTTATCTTGCCAGTGTCACTCCTGATTGGTTCCAGCTGTACTGAAACAAGGAAGACCAGTGAGCTGATGACATTAAAGTGGGTCATGTCTGGTATACAGTTTAGCTGTATATAAGTATGTCTGATCTGATTTGAGGAAATACAAATATTTTGATCACATGCGGGAAATATGAGATAAACCTGTCTAATTAATAAAAAGATTAAAAGACAAATAATGAGGCACAAAGCTCATAAGTACAGAGACCCACACAGCCCTAGCATCCACCTACATTGGAGTGTGTAGGAGGCCTCACAGATGTTTCTTTATCAGGATCAGATAGTTATTTTCCACACTGAAAGCAAACTCAGATCTTAAGAGGGTGTAGATATCTGAAGTCTGCAGAAATATAGTAAATCTCCTCTTATATCTACCAACGCCTACATGAATTTAATTTTAATCATTTCAGTAACTGTGCTTCTATACAGCCAAGAATAAAATGTTTAAATTTTAATATTTTTACAGCAGTGTGAAGTTCCACTTCAGCTCAGCAATGGGGGTAACTGATTTAAACAGCACTTGGCAATAACAGCTTTCTGGATAAAGCAAACAAGAAATATTTATTTGGAATCAGCAGTCCTTCAGGTTTTTCAACCTCCTGTTGCATGACAGTGGTGTGAACTTATTTGATTTTCATTCACCATAATTTCTCTGATTTTTAAAAATATTAATATCTTCTGTCATACTTAAAATTAGGTTGCATTTATTTTTAGAAGGAAATGCAATTTCTCTGCTTCTAGTGTGATAATTAGGGCTATCAGGGTTCTAAAATTATTGTCATAAGTTGTCCATAGAGATAACCATAGAATAATATTCTAATTTCTAATATTCTAATATTCTAATAGCCATGTCCATAACCATAGAATAATATTCTACTTTCTTTTTTAAAGTAAAGTGAATTGGTCCTTTTATATACTCTTGTTTGCTGTGAGCAGCAATTAATTTTAATATTTTGTTCACAATGGACTACTTACAGAGCAAAACTAGATTTTTTATAGCAAGTAGGAAAAGCCTTCTGTCTCACTGTGACATTGATAGTACAGCATATGGCAAAGACTCATCATTCAGGCTAAGCCCACTTGTTAAATAAGTGAAAAGTTAAATGCATACATAAACTTTGGTCTGGTTCTGCAAATATGCATTGCTAGCAGTACAGCTTACACTGAGTCTTGATTACTGAGGGCAGTGTATTAGGATATGGACTCCTAAGCTAAGCAGGGGAGATTTCCAGAGTTGCATTAGGAAGCCCAGGGGCCAGGTGTCCCACTCTTGTGAAATGCTGCTGCTAACAAGGGGTTTTGCAACCTACACACATAGAATCCCACAGATGATCAATACAGGAACTCTTTGTTTAGGCATCTGTTTTCCCAGAGGTTTATAATACCACTGTTTCTATTTTGGGATAACATCAGGACGAGCAGGATCATAAATTCATATCTCCTAAATTAACGGCTGATGATGACTTAGGCAAGAAAGTTAATTTTTTTTCTTCTTCTTTTTTTTTTATTTGGATAATACATTTCCTTATTTTTAAGAATAGTTTGGTGTTGTTCCAGTGAAGTCAGCAGACCTCCTCTGACTTTAACAGAGGAAAAGTTCTGTTTTTATTAAGTGTATTTAATGTAAAATCCTTGTAAAATAAAGAGAGCCATCTGAGCTTTTCTTTGAGGTTTCGAGAACCAGCTGGAGTTAAAATATAACAGCTCCAGCAATTGAGACTCTTCCTGCAGCATAAATTTATGCCTGTCCTGGGTTCTGTCAGCAGAGTTTGCAGAGGTATTAACCTGACATAAAACGTCCTACAGTGATGATCATCAGTGCTGGTTCTTGAGTGGGAAGGACTTCAGAAGAAAGAATTTTATTAAGAGTGCCAAACTATATTTAACTGGGTAAGAAAAGGTGTGGAGTTTTAAAAAGTAATTTTTGTGTCTTCTAAAAACATTTTCTTTTAGTAGTTTTGGCCGGAATTTTTTTTTTTTTTTTTTTTTTTTGATGAGTCACAGCAGGCCAGTGTAATTGTGGCTTTTCTTATATTAATGTGCTAGGTGGTTACTGCAGAGACCCAGCTGGCTGAGGGAATACTTTGTCCCTCTGCAAGTGTGATCAACTTGGTGATTGCTGGTGGACCAACAAATGCACAAGACTATTCTGTCCTGGTAGCTCTAATAGCACTGATTAGAGCTCAGTCTGATTAGACGTACTTGATTATTAATCTGTTGAATATTTTACTATGCAGTGGAATGCATAGTAAAACAAATCACAAATCTGGAGGAAATGAGATATATCAATTCCACTATGGGAAAGACTACTACCGGATTCATATTTCAGTGTTTGCAACCTTCCTTTTTTCTAAAGGAGTTTTTCAGTTGGACAGGAATGTCGTAGTTCTTTGTTAAAAGGCTGGTTTTTACTATATTTCTTAAAATTACCAGGAAAACAGTTGTAAGAACTGTTACATTCACAGATTCACAGGTTTGGATTGAAAGGGATCTTAACTAGATCTCATCTAGTTCCAACCCGCTGCCATTGGCAGAGAACCTTCCACTGGACCAGGTTACTCAAAGCCCCATCCAGGCTGGCCCGGTTACATAGTCAGAGCTTATTGAGGTGTTTCGGGGCGGGGAGGTTTGGTGAAAGTACCAACTGGCTCTGTTGGGTTTTTTCCTGATACTCTAAATACTTTGTTTCTTCTGTAATCAAAATATGTTTCTCACACGCGGTGTCACCTCATAGCAGAGTTTATGACAAATTTCAGTATATGCATTTTGCTGCTTGGCAGTTTATGTGTATAACACTGTAAACCCATTTAGTCAAAATGAGAGTAACATTACAGTTACTAACTTGGAGCTGCTGGGAATTGATATTGTCTGAATCAAGTGGTTTGCATGATTTATTTTTTAAAAGGTGATATAAGCATTCTAAACCTAGAGAAGATAAAAACCAATATCAGCTGAAATAATATCAGCTTCTGTAATGTGGCAGCTCTTTTTTCCCCACAGTGGATTTTGATAAGAAAGTCGCTGTTCTGAAATATTAATCAAGAATATTATTCTAGTGTTTGTGAAGAGCTGTTCTAAATATTTTTGACAGCACTCTTCAAAATGGGCTACGTAAATTTTCTGCACATGACATCAACAAATTGTAGAGTGCATACAGCCCACTTCTTTATTATAACAGGAGAATGGGTGCCTCTGGAGATTAAAAACTGTCAGGTGGATAGCTTTTCAGAGTTGTGCAGCCACAAGGTAAAAGTGAAGAGATGTATAACTTAATATTTGTTAAGCGAATGCATAGGTGACCACCTTGTTTTAAACAATTGTGGTGTCAGTAATCTTGCTTAGCATACTGTGAGAAAATAGCATGTATAGAAAATGCTTAGAATAAACTTGGCCAGGTATTTATTGAACAAAGTTCTTAGAAGGTGTGGTGATATTTTGAGAACTGTTAAGGAGTACTATTACGGGTCTCACTTCAATACTTACTCAGAGTTTCGGTTGTTAGCTCTTGTGTGAGTCAGTCCAGGCAGATGTCTAAGTGCTTGCTTGCATGGACCTCACTGGCACTGATCAGGTGCTTTAAGTTATTCCTGTGTTATTAAAATGATCAAGATGAAAATCTAAGCCCTGAGCTCTAAGCTGTTAGCTGAAGCCTTAGGGATCTAAGGCTAAGATGAGACTTAGAAACTCATATTTGTTAATGAATATCATTCCATTAGCCTTTTTGGGAATGCATTATAACCTTTCCACCCGGGCGAAGCTTGTGCATTGGCCAAACAATCAATTGCTGTAGTTTCTAGATGCACAGGACTCCATGCAGCCTGGAAGAGAGACTCGTTCAGGAAATCCCCTGGACATTAAGAGCTCTGCAGTAACCCTCACTTTCCTATCTCATGACCATAGTCTTCACTTTCATTTAAAATTAGAAATAATCAAATACTTTATTGATTACAGAGTGAAAAGTTATCTGCTGCAGTGGTATATTCTGTTGATATCATATTTTGCAGGAGATCTGCCTTTATGTGTGCTGTTCTATCAGTGACCCATTTTTTTTTTTTTGTCTTCTTCATGTATTCCTCTTACTTCCCAGCACATTCTGAGGTCTATATGGAATTAGACTGCCTCCTGCACAACCATGTGCCCAGTACTCCTTATGCAGGTGAGTAGTCATTTCCCCACTGCAGTTATATTCTGCAAGCCTCTTGCAATAATGTGTGGAGTGCCCTTTTTCCTAAAGCCCACTTTTGGGGTGGGCTTCCACAAGAAGGAGCCAATCTGATAACCAGGTATTTGGTACAGTTAAAATCAAGTTATTGAGAACATAAAGCCAAGTAGGATTTCAATTTTCTGACCTCCAGTCCTTCAGGTGTGAGGAAAAGACAATGCAATTTGAAGTAAATCTCAGTTTTGTGTAACTCTCATAAAGGACTTTCTCTTTTGCTATCTCTGGAGCATTTTGAAAATTTGCATTGTAAGGATAAAGTACATTTGAGAGGTAATGACAGGACTGTCTGTCTACGCAGAGAGTGAGAGATTTATTTCACTGAGTGCTTACCAGGTTTGTCTCAGCACCTCAGATCACAGGTCATGGAAATGTGGTTGAAACTCTGTAAGTTTCTAGTCACACTCTGTGCTCCAAGGAAGACTATCAATGTTATGTCAGCAAAGGCTTTGTCTAGCCAAGTCTGAAAAACCTGCAAGGATGTAGAATTTCACATCTTCTTTAGTTGCCTGTTCTAGTGCTGCCCTGCTGTCTTACACGTAGAGCCTTTTTGGAGCAAGTAAAATTCACAGCTGTAATTAGTCTGTACCAAGTCAAAAAACATTTCTCAAAACATCAAACAAGTAAAATAAATTTATAAACATTTTAGTCTGACATGAGCCAGTGATAATACTTAAGGAAGTGGAATATAGTGAGAGTGGTACTTCATGGCAGTGGGAAAGGTTGCTGGATAAGGAGTAAGGCCTTCCCACTATCAGTTTCAGTTCAGGTCTACATTTTGACAAATTGTTAGGAAACTATTCCCATGAAATACTCTTTGCTTCATAACTGGCAACATCAAACTGACATTTCTTAAGTAAGTTGAGTGGTGATGGAAAGGTGCATGTCAAAGGTATAAAAGATCTTCGGTACTGGAAGAAAAGCTTTTTTATTCCCCTGTGCCAACATCAGCACCTATTGCAAGTATGAGAAAGTTCAAATATCAAGACAAAATCTTAGATTTTTAAAAAATTTCCTTTATAAAAGAGAAATGCCACAGCAGAAATCATTGAAACTTTTTCTGAATCCAGTACAATTTTCTGAAAAGACATGTGTTTCACTATGTAGGTCTCTGGAAAATTTTTGTATCCTGTAGCAGTGTGTGTCTTCCTATGACCTTAACAAACTTGATTGTAAACAAGGAAGACAATTTGTAACGTGAAAAATGTTGTTCCTTTATGCATATTTATTTGCACTGGGTAGCTGTCTTCTTGTATTTTGTTCTTAAATGTGTTATAATTCACAGCTTATCTGAATTCAGGAAAAGAATGCCTTCATTGAAAAAATTGTCAACCTCTTCTAGGTACCATTTTGTGCCTCAGAGAGAAAATGGAGTAAAGTGCTTTAAAGCATTTGAAGGACTACAATCATTAGAAGCCAAAACCTAGAATCCTTGATGATGAGATAATCACTATTTTCATATTTTCTTGTGGTGTAGCAGTCACTGTGCCCTCTGCATTTTGTTCCTGTGAGAAATGTCAACAATATCACACGATTCATCAAGGATATGTCCATGTGTTTTTTCTCCTTGTGAAGGAACAGGGTCTTTCTGACTTGCTGAGTAGCAGCATCTGTAGGGCTATCCCTGCTGCATTCCTTCTTATTGTTATTATTCAAGATTATAGGCTACAGTTTCTGTAACCGATTATCTTTAAGGATTTGATCCAGCCTTCATTGAAGCCAAGGGAGAAACGTGACTGGCTGAGAGGGATTTATTGCTATAAATGAACTATGTGAGTGCATGTGCTTCCAAGGGTAAAGCCTACTTGAGAGTCTACTTTGAGGGTGGTATTTTAAGGCCCTGGTTTAAATTCCTTATTGTGCATCTGAGCAGACTGTGTGCTTCAGATAAATGTAGAGAACATTTGTGCTGTTAAAACAGGGCTACAATCCACCATAAATCTTTTAATATTTAAAAGTAAAAAAAGTAAAAAAATTAGTGTTTCAATCCATCACCCTAAAGGAGTGTGTCTGTGTTGCCATATTAGACTGTGTTATTTGTTGAGGAAAGTAAAATTACATCAGGAAGCTAGAAAAACTCATGGAGTTTGCAGTTGCATGGCGGCACTATTTACAGCAGTTTTCAAGCTGCATAAAAGCAATTCCACAGTTAGTTATTTATCATTAGATTGAAAACTGTTTTACATATGCTTTGTATTACAGAAATTAGTGTTTCCTTTTGTCTTCCATGGGCTTGATGTTCACCTAATGCTGTTTACACGTAAGAATTTTTAATCAGAATGAAAATCTGCCAAAACAACTGAGGCTGAATCAGTCCCAGCAGTATCATCTCCAGGAACTGTGTGAACCTAGGTGTCTTGAATTTTCAGAGGAATCATATTTAGTTTTCTATTAAAGGGGTACCACTACATTTTTAAATTAGAATCTATCCTTTTGTTAAGTTAAAGACATACATGAATTTTTCAGTCTTTATTATAAAGGTATTCTGTCATAAGGAATATTTATTCCAAATCCAGGATAGGTGGGTAATCACCATCCCTTACATAGTGATTGCCTCTGCCTTGGTAGCTGATGAATGTTTTTAAATAGGCTCTTGTTAAAATGCTGAAATGCAAAAGTGTAATCCAAGTATAATAACAACGGTATGTACAGATGAACACACTTAAAACCACTTAATTCTTTAAACTTACCTCCCTAGTATCTTCTTTTGTGCAGAATTTCCTATACAAATGACAAAGTTGACAAAAGTCTGAATTCAGTGGGTAGAAAGAATGTCACTAACTAAAGCTTTATGCATTAGCAGCCTTAATGCAAAAACTGGACCAAGGCAGGAAGGGCCATGTCTCTTTGATTTTTTTGTGTGTGCATACAGAAAGGTAAATAGAATACAGTGGCATCTCCCTAACTGCCAGATGGTACCATGGCACTTCACTTGCAATAGCTTTAAATGAGAAAGAAGTAGAAAGAATTGTTTTTTTTCTTGGCTCTACGACTTGAGAGAACTAACTACCTTAGAAGTTTGAACTGGTGGGAGAGCAGCCCTGTAAGATGAGAGAAACAGAGAGTGAAAGCCAAGCCACAAATAACTGCAACATTGTGATCCCTTAAGCCCCACAGTTAAGAAAGGAAAGAAAAAAATCTCCTTGTTGAGAATTCAGGGCGGGCAGGGGAAATAAAATGGGTGAACCGCAAGATGGAAAACCGGTTCCAGACTATGATGTTCTAGTGACGCAAGCTGAGAAAGGTGCTGCGGCACAACGGCGCTCTCCTGAGACCCGGCAGGAGTCACTCCTATAGGAGAGAAACCACATGAAGACAGTGAGTAAGGGAAATTTTAACAGCAAAGTAGACTGGAAGAGACTGAAAATCCAAACTGTTTTCGTAAAACAATTCTGTGTCTGAGTGGAAAACAATGAGCCCTTAGCCACAAGTGAAATGACGATAGAGCACGTACTGGGAGTTCTTCGCAACAGCTGACAAAGTAAAGGAAAAGCAGTGGAGGGGAAAAGATAAGTAATCCTGTAAAAAATTCTGCTTGGGTGAAAGCAGAATGCTGGTAGGGAAACTTTAGTGAATATGTCCACTATGGACATGGGTAAATGGAAGATAAGAGTGTTTCTCATAACAAAGAATGAATCAATTCCTGGATCAAGTTCCGTCTCAGGTAATTACAGATCTGTCAAAAGTGGTCTGAAACCAGAGGTACCAGATCCTCTGTCACCCATTATGAAGGACAAATCTCTACTAAGTGATTTGTAGATAATCCAAAGAAGTCAAATTTTTCTTTTCTTGATCAAGAGACTTTCCTTGTTTAAGTTAAACAATCTGAATCATGGTGACTGATAAGAGATGTGGGAGCCATCTTTTCCCCATTTGTCTTCATAGGAGACTTTTCCCATAAATGTTGAATACAATTCTTGAACAGGATGATTGTAGAAGGTTAGATGATAAATCATCCTGTCTACAGATGCCAGCATCAGCTCAGTTGGCATTATCACTGTGCTAATAATGCTCCAGGCTGTGGGTTTGATCCCCATAGACTTGATGATCCTTGTGGGTCCCTTCCAATTCCAAATATTCTGTGATTCTGCAATAAGGAATTTACCATGTGGCTTCTCTGAATGAGATGGGGAATTGAAGAGTCTCTGGACTAGTTTCCCAAACTGTCTGTTCTGAGATTATAACCTCAAATCCACATAAGTGAAGCATTTGTTAAAACCTATATGTCTCCCTTGTTTGAAAAGCCCTACGTTTTATCTTCTCTCTTCTCTATTTTTTTTTTCTTTTTTTTTTTTTTTTTTTTTTTTTTTTCCCCAGTCCTTGATTACCTGAGACCTCCTTTTATGTTCCGGAGACTGAAACTCACAGCAGGAAGTCAAATAGTAACATTCTTGTTGCAGAATAGCTTCCTTCCCTGAGATGGAAAATTTACACTGACTAGGTATGGCTTAATTGAGTATTTTCATACTTATATCCTACAATGTTTGATCACTTCTATGAGTACTTAGTCATGACACCATAGAACACTTTGTGCTTAATACTAAACATTTGCATACCTTCCTGGAACTAGGTTAGGGTGCATATGAGGAACAAGCTGAATATGAAGTGAAAAGAAATGTTAAGAACTGAGTTCTAAAATTTGCTACATTGCTAATGAAATGTGAATTTTAACAAACATAGTTGACATTGATGATATATTGTTCAAAACTAGGTAAAAAAATCCTGTAAAAGCCATCTTTCCCAGAACTTTTCCATATGTAGGCATGGAAAAACAGCCAGGTACTTTTACGTAAACTGGAAGATGTTTTTTCATTGACCATTCTCTTTACAAGCGCATGAAGGACATAGTACTTCCAGTTTCAGATTGGTCCTAATTTGGTGATATATTCCCAAATTTTTTACCTGTGCAAGTCCTTCATGTGAACAAGTGAGTTCCTCTTACCCTCCCAAATAACCTTGGAATGTTGTAACCAAGCAGGTCTTTACCTGATTCTGCAGTTTGCTGTGCCCTTCATCCCGTTGCTGCAGTGGAGGAGGCTCTGTGTTCCTCCCCTGATCAGAAAACAAACAGTGAAGACTGCATACACTGGAGACTGGGGGTTGAGATCTGACAGTCACTGACATCTTAATCTTAAAAAGACACTACCCTATAATTCCTTCTTGATTGGTGAATTAACCTCAAAAAGGGTGAATAAAACTGCAGTCTCTTTTATATCTGAGAATGGAAATAAAACAACCATTTCTGCTGTTATCTTCACATTAAGACTTTGGAAGCCTTTGGAAGACTTATGGTTGTATCAGCATCATATCTAAGTGTCAGATTTACTCCTCCTTGGTACCAGACAGACCAAAGTCCAAATCCTGGGCCATTCCTCTGTCAAAATTCTGGCATTATGTGTACTATCTGTGGACAAACATCTCTGCAGAGGAACTCTCTTAAACTTCCTTCTCCCTTTTTGACAATTTCTTAGTCTTTACCATTCCTCCGTGTAATCCCAGTCTCTGCTTGGAAGAGACTGGAGTCTCCTACTGGGAAATCCACCTTTCAAGAAGAGACAGTCTGACCATGGCAGGTGAGAGCGGAATGTTGGTGTCTTATTAGGAAGATTTCACATAGCAATAGGTGGTAAACAAATGGGAAAGCTCAAAAACCACAACCCAAGCTGGAGTCCATACCCATGTCATTCCTGCTCTTTTAAAGGTGATACTTTGCCTACAGGTTCAATCCTAAAGTTTGATCCACAGGTGAGTGGACACAATTCATTAGTGGGCCTAAGTGCATGGTCAGCTGGAAGAATGTGTGATATGTCACAATAGGTCATACTGCACCTAATAAGAAAATCAAACCTATTTATGTGTGTCAGTGCTTTGCTGGATTTTAATACTCTAGACTTCCAAAAATTAAACTTCAAAATGTTTAACTAATGATACTGAAAGCTAAAATTGAGGTTGCAAGTACAGAATGATCAAGTCAATCTATCTCAAGAAACAGCAATAAAGATATGAATTCTTTATGGAGGATTACTAGGAAATGTGTATGTATATATAATTTTCACTTAGTCCTAGTGAGATTGCATCTGAGTACTGTGTCCAGTTCTGAGCTCCTCATCAGAACAGAGACATGAAGCTCCTGGAGGAGGTCCAGCAGAGAGCTGTGAAGCTGATCAAGAAAAGAAGCATCTCTATTATGAGGACAGGCTGCAGGAACTGGGCCTGTTCAGTCTCAGGAGGAGACAACTGGGACCCCACCACTGTCTGTCAGTGTCTGCAGGGAGGGGTCAGAGCAGGGACCAGGCTCTGCTCGGAGGTGCCTGAGCAATGGGACAGGAGGCAATGGGGAGAAACAGATGGACAGGAATTTCCACCTGAACATGGGGAAGAACTTTGCTCTGCAGTGGCTGAGCACAGGACACGTTGCCCAGAGAGGCTGTGGTGTCTCCCTCACTAAAGATATCCCATTTTTTTTGGATGCAATCCTGTGCCATCAGCTCTGGGATGGCCATGCTTGGGCAGGGGTATAGGACCAGATGAGAGCCCTTCCAACCTGACCCATCCTGTGACCCTGTGGCTTGTTCCTTGTTTGGTTACCAGTTATATTTCATAGTTAGTTATTGCTAGATTTATCAACAGTGGGTTTTGTGTTAGGGGCACGTGTCCTCAGGAATGAAACAGAGGGATTCAGAGATGAGAGATTTTTGATATAATGCCAAGTAAAAGAAATTTATCCCTGTAAAATATATGAATTATTCATAATGCAATTAAACTGCTTAAAGCTAAATGAAGTTCATATCATGTTTGTTCAGTATGTGATATGAAAATATTTTGGTTTTTTGATGGAGTAAATTAAAATCATTAATTATTTAAATCAATAATTAACACACTATGCAAAGAAATAGAATCAATATTTTCATGATTTTAATTGTAATTAAGTTTTTTATGTCAATGCTTTGACTTATTTATCTTGGTAAAGGTAATAAGAGCCTTTTTTTGAACCATTAATTTACATTTTTCTCAGCTGAAAGGAATGGAAAAGCAAATATATAGCAGAAATCAATATCAGGGAGATTTATGGAAAATTTAAATCAGTTGACCTCGTATCTGTTTATTCTTCTGTACTATGTCAGCCATAGACCACCCAAAGACACGTTGCTTATAAGAAACTCAAAAATAGGTGATACGTGCTAGAATAGAATCTTAAATGAGATTCATCACCCTTGAAGCAGAAATAATAGCAACCAGTAATTCATTTAAAAACCTAACAGACTAAACAGGTCTACACAGTAAATTTGAGAAGTAGCTATTAAAATTGTTCTTGGAGGAATACAGGAAGGAAATTCTTTCATTCCTAGTCCACAAGGAATCCAAATTCCTTGGGGTTTACAATGAAGGGCAGCCAAAGATTTTCAGTGAAAAGGAAGAAAAACCTATATTAAATAAGTAATTGCCTCTGAGAATGAAATTTGTGGAACTGCATATAAAGAATGGTGTATTGTTTTCAGCTATATTAAGGTGCTGCAGAAGTAGGAAAGCACTTAAGAGAGCTTTTAAGTTAATTTGTTTTATTTAATGTGTGTTTCACTTTTATGTATTCAATTTTAATTTAATTGAGTGTAACAGAAAGACTTCTGATGACCTCTCTATGCTTTGGATTAAATATAACACTTAGAAGAGAAATTTCCGTTAAGTGGTGTTCACTTACTTTTTCATAGCATTAGATAGCATGACTCACTATCAGCATAATACAAGTAAAAATCTGGGATCAGAGATTTCTAATTTGTTAAACGATAAAATTAGTTTAATAAGTATTATAGTTAACCAAAAAAGTTACATTTTATTATTTAAGAACCTAAAAAGTTTTTAATTACTAGTAGACATTTGCAATTGTGTTAAATGTTTTAATGACATATAAAACTTGTCAGCACGTGCCAAGTAGCCAGCAGTTTATTTTAAATCTCCTTGCCTCATGGTTTGTAGGATGAAGTCACATATGCTGATATTGTTATACTGTGGAAATGGTCTGTCTCTTTTGGTTGCCAGGATTTTAAGTTCTAAAGGTGTCTTGCAACAACTTGTGGCAGAAGATTCACACACACATCTGTTCTATGCAACAGCCTCTTGCTATTAACCAGACACATCTCTTTATGTTGTAGAGTGCAGATACAACCTGAGAATAGAGGCTTTCATATAGGATGGACTTCAACAAGGTGGAGTAAATGCTGATGCCATGACTTGGCTGAAAACACCTTGCTGGTTACATAGTACAGCTAATACCTGCCCTGTGAATGGTACTTAATGGTACTCACTTAAAATTTGAGACAGAAATATGCAATTTCCTATCCATCTGTCCATCCACCCATCCAAAGATATACACATATACCTGTTTATGTAAAAAGTTTTGAAAATTTTCAAAAGTGTAGAAGTGAAGAAGAAGTACTAGAGATCATAACCACCAGACTGCAAGTTATATTGACAAATACAGGGCTTAAAATTCCAGTGGGATTGAAAGGACAAGATGAGCAGCCACATCTAGTTGAAGATGTCATTGCAGGGGAGTTGGATTAGATGGTCTTTAAAGGTCCCTTCCAACTCAGTTAATCTATGATTTTACAATTCTATGATGTTTATGATTCCGTGGTTCTAGTGAAAGTTAAGTTATTCAGCCAGTTCTTGAAGTAGATTGATAAAACATCTGCAGTTTAGGTTGTTGTTCGATCTCTCGCAACTCAGACAAGCTTCAGGCACTGTAAATGATTTTTATGTCAGTCTTTGTTTTCTTAGTCAATGAAGTTTTTACACAAGGTAAGAGAAACCTTAATGAGAATAGCAAACCCTCATTCTTCCAGAACCCTACAGTTATCATTCACGCTACTCCATTTTTCCTCCTTGTTTACATCTAGAGAAAAATAATTATGACCTTGGATTTTTCTCTCCATCAGTGAGATCTCCTCAGATCACTAACAAGCCTTGCTTAGGCTTCTGAGTGTTACTTAAGCTTGAATTTTATTTAGCATCATCTCACAGTTTCCACTATATTGTTTTCAAAAATAAGTTCACTGAGGATTTCCTTGGCTGAGGTTTAATTCCATCTGTTCTGTTGGTCAACTTCTAGGTTCTTAGTGCTAATTCACAAGAACTGTTCCTCAAATATTTTAAGTAATTCCTTCGCAAATGTAGTTTCTATCAACGAGTTACTGTTTTTAACCACATTATAACTGTAGTTGCTTTAAAAAATCATTAGACAGCCAGTTGTCAATTGGTGCCTGTTTCACACGAATGTGAGAATAAATGTTATGCTTTGTGTGTTCTTATTTCTCAGACTCCTCTAGTAATTAAAGAAAAAAAAATTGAAGTGTTTTTTTTTCTCATGATTGTACTTGTCAGAAACCAGCTTGGAAAATCAAGGGCCCTTATTTCCATATCCTATATCCTTGAGCACTGCCTGCCTTTATTTTGGCGTGGCAGCCTTGTTGTGCCACAGCTCCACTCACGATGTTTCATTGGCTGAGAATGTAGAACATGTGGTTTTGGCTGGAATCATTCCTGAGCTAGCTGAGACACTGTTGCATAAAACACCAGGGGTATTTTTCTGCTGTATCATCCACTGACCTCAGAGACGGGAGTACTGAACGAGTTCTCCCGTACAAATGGCTTGTGTTATGGTTTGGCTTGGCTGGAAAACTTGGGCACATCACAATTTTCTCCCAGCATAACAAACCATGAAATGTAACAAGAGACTTGGATAACCTCTAGCCTCTGTGTGGGCATGTTTTATTCCCTAAAAAAACAAATGGAGTGGTGCCTTACACATCATTACCATGGTTCCTGAATTGAGGTTGATTCACAATCTACTGTAGTCAGTTTTAGGACTCTGCTTTACTGATGGGTCAAGCATGAGAACATCCTCATTGTGAATTGGAAGACCTAACAGTGCTCTAGTTCCTGATCTTCACAAGGGATGAGAGGGACAGAATTCAAATCTAGTTGCTATGTGTTGTTGAACTGCCCATTTTTTTTCGTCCTCTTCTACTTACTTAATTTTCTTTTTCATTTTCCTAATACAGGAAAAGAATTGACATAAATAATATTAAGTATTATTTTTCATATTATTTCTTACAGTGTGTCGTTTCCATCTACATCTGCTTCCTTTATTTGTCATGTTATTGATTTATGAGTTGAAAATTCAATCACAATATTTTTCAATGACCATTGAAATTCTTCTATAATCTCCAGTACACTCTGAAATACTTCTGAATGCTGCATAACTCCTTGTCATTTATCATGTGGTAGAGGGCATTAAGTAATTTTACTGTCTGCTCAAAAGATTTAAAAATGACACTTAATCTCATTTGTTACTTATTAAATCATGATAATGTCTATCTTGCACAGGTAATAATAACATGAAATAATTTATTAAGCAATTAATAACTATCCTACCAGCAAATAAAATTGTAGATAGTATGTCTGAATATTGTTTAATGTTTATGTGCCCAAGTTTACATCCAGTTTACTTGCAAGTTTAATCCTTGCTTTTAGGCTAAAAAAGCGAAATGTAGTGTCAATATGTGGTTGAAATGAGTAAGTTAGTGGTTGCATAGATGTGTGTGAAAACACTGAAGTGCAAGGACTGCTCTCTAGCAATAACTTGCATGAAACAACCCAGACAGTAACAGCATAGGAAAGTGAATCCTTCCAGGGTTGTTCACTAGGACTGTTTAATTTATGGGCATACATGTGGACCGTATGAGCACGCACTTGTTTAACACCTGAATTCCACTCTGAGCTATTTAAAAATTGTTCCATTAGCAACAAATTCTGGCATTTGACCTAGTCCTATCAGCACTGGAGACTTACCAGAAAAGTAATTATTAACTTATGTTAAACAGAATTACCGAGAAGCTGAGTCTCCCTCAAGAGCAGCACAGGAGAGAAAGCAGTTTAAACTGCAGAAGATACCTTTGGGTAAACTCAGAAAAGGCAAGAAATAGGGAATCTATCCCTGTTGGGAAATCAGTTGAAGAAGAAAATATTTGAAGGAGTAATGATTTTCCCAGCCAAAGTCTGGGCCACACAGTCAGCCAAAGAACAATGAATCAATACAATATATCAAGTTCTGGAGAGCATAAGTGTACAAACTCTCATGAATGATGTCAATCAGGATTTTGACATTGCAGTGATTGAAATCACTATTTGGCACACACTTAAATTTAAGTCTGTGAGTCAGTACAATGAATGATATTAAAATTAGACAGATTCTGCAGAAAACTGGTCAAAACCATTTATTCTCCTATTAATTAAGCCTGTTTTACATGCCCCCTTATTTAAAATGCAAAAGCTTTCTGATTGATTGTGGCTAAGAGATGTGCATTTTTTTTCTTTTTACAGTCAGTGTCTTCCTGCAGCCCCATATAATATGTACATCCTTATGCTTATATATCTAGAAGACATATAACATATCTAGAAGATATATAACATACATACATCAACAGTTTATGTGCATGTTAATTTTTCTTCCCCTGAAAATTGAATAAAAAATCTTTATGTTTTCAAGCTATGTTAGATAAAGACTTCTCTGTCATGCCAGCTCTGGTCTCTGTAAGAGCTGCTTGTGCCTCAGAATCCTTTTTGGACTCCTATTGCCTGCAGAGACTCTACTCATGTGTGGTTCATAACCCATAATTGCTTTGTCACTCTAGCAAGTCTTCTGTAGGGAAGAGTGACCTTATTAAATTAATTTCTAACTGGAACATATAAGTGAGGGGCCAGTGTAGCTCTCATAATCCATATAGGAATTATTTTTAATTTTACTTTTGTTATTGATCCTGTTGGACCTGCTGTATCAGACTGAGATATTCTGCTGTATGCAGCAGGTACTGCTATCGAGTGCAGTATTTGAGTCACTGCTTTGCTTGTCTCAGCTGGAAGATGTTCTTTGTGTATCTCATAATGACCTGCCCTGCTGACTCATTTGATTCAATCTTTTGAAAAGAACAGTGTTGCTCTCTACAGTTTGTAAATCAGACCACGTTGGGCTGAGGGCTCTACTCACTAGCTTTGTGAACAAATGCTGCTGGGCTTAGGCTTTTATCTGCTTTTAAAGCCAGTTCTACATCTTTAAATATGGGATGCAATGATTATTTCCTATTAGGTGTTACCTGCAAGTAACTTCTGTGTGACTGTGTCTAAAGCTGATCTTTCTGGTTGTTGCTGGAGCAATGCCCAAGAAGCAGGACAGAGGACAAGTAAAATGGCTTTGCTTGAGGAAAATGCTGTGAAACACAGCAAGATGCAGAAAGGGAGTTAGCTGTCTCAAAACTCATGATTGGTCAGCACTGGAGATCCAGCTTATGCTAGGAGAGAACAACAGATTGAATTTCCTCAGAGAGAGCCCAGTAACCATGTAACCCTGCTACAGAAAATTCCCAAGACTACAGAGCAAGACAGGTATACACGGCAGTACAGAATAAACACAGGGATGGGCTTATGATGGAGTGCCATCTGTGAAGCAGCAAGGTTCTCTGCAGAGGAGTACTTTATTGTAGCTGATCCCTATATCTGCAGTTTTGAAAATAATACCTTCCTGTGGAGGAAGTTTAAATAAAGCTAAAACGTGAAGGGACTCCAACTTCCTTTATTATCCCTGAAATTGTCATTGAATCAAAGAAAAACTCAAAGTATTCTGTAATGTTTTTTTTTTCTCCATGGTTTTGGCAGCATTACACTGTTACTGAAGCTCTCCATCTGTTAAATGTCTGGAAGACCATGTAGATATTACACATAACTAGGGCAGTCACTTCCCCTTGTGTCTGATCCAGCAACCCAGTATGATTTGTGCAATCTAGAATGGCAAGAATTAACATGACACATCTGAGGAAACGTGAGACCAACCTCACAGCTAATAAAATAGAAGACATTTGATCAACTAAAAACATCTGCAATTTTTATTTTTCTTGTCTTTTATTAAGCATGACACAGACTAAGAGTGAGAAGCTTGTAAAGTCTAGACAATGCTAGATCTTAAAAAGATGCTCAGTATGGGTACCAGGATGTAATTAGCTCCTCTCAGCCAATCATTTTTGCTTGTGGAAGGACCAAGCCAACTGCAGCGTGTGCCACTTCCTTCCTCTCACCAGAAGTGGATGAAAGGATGAGGGATGTGTGGGTGAAGGCCATGCTCTACAGCACCAAAGCTGCACATTTTCCACCCAGAGGAGCAATAATGGTAACCCTTTACACACCTGAAAGCTGAAGGGGACACTGTTTCCTGACCCACTCTTACTCCTGGGACCTTCCAACCCAGACTGTAATGTAAAGCAACATAAAATCAGGCTCTGAGATACTGCAATAAAAGGGATCTCCTTTTTGTTAACATTTTTTTTCCTTGATAGGAACAGGAAGTATTTGATATCTGCTCTGTGCATGAAATGTCTATCTCCCCTCATGGAAATTATTGAAATACTTTGTTTGGGGATTCCCCAGTGTTAGGAAGATTTTCAAGTATTTAACAGGAATCTTTCTCCCCCCCAAAATGATTTCTTTTTTTTTAAATCTCTCTTGGCCATTGAAACAAGACCTTTCTTTTTGCAGCAAATTGGTATGTGTCTAAAGATTGTTCTTACCTACAGGTTAAACATTCCTGTCCTTTCTCCTATTTTTTTCTTTCTATGGGTATAATAATATTATTACCTTTTGTGTGGATCCTGTGCAGTTAGTTCACAGTTTTTTAAGTGCAGTTTAGAGAACTGAATGCACCATTCCATCAAAGGCCTGACTAAAGATCAGTAAAGCAGAAAGCAATACTTGTGGATAAACATCTGAGTATGGCTTTGTCTGTTTTTTGGCAAGAGCAGTACTTTGTTGACTCATATTCAGCTAGTGATTCATTATTATCTGTTCTTGGACAAAACACATAAACAAGGTTTATCCCTAAGGATAATCTTATATGACACAGTCCTATATACTGAGTTTTTCCCTTCAAGACTTAAAAACCTTCTAATTCATGGGAATTCTTGATGGTGCTTAGTTTTGGACTAAATGAAAAAACCAAAACTCTTCTCTCAGTTCAGGTACACAAATCACATGTCTGGAATGTCACTCAGTCCTTGTATGCTACATCACCACAAGTACTATTTTTTCTTATGTAAGAGGGATAAATTGTCAAACTGGATGCCACCCTTCCTGCTGAAAACACTCTGCTAGTGAGGGGGCTGTGTTTGGAAACTTTTTTCAGCCTTTCCTTTTCCTGTAAGCCTGGGAAGGCAATGTGCTTTGGAAAATATGCACATGTTTGTAGTCTAAACTTTACACTCAGAGTTTCTGCAGAGCAGAAACTCCAGACAAAGCTGTGCAAGTTTTGAAAATGTGCCCCTTTTACTTTTTTCCCCATGTTTTGCATCAGAGAGTCTAGACTTCACAAAATCACAGAACATCTTCATTTGGAAGGAACCCACAAGGAATATCAAGTCCATCTCCTGACCCTCCACAGGACATCCCAAGAATCAATTCTACCATGTGCCTGAGAACATTGTCCAAACATTTCTTGAACTCTGTCAGGTTTGGTACTGTGATCACTTCTTTGGGAAGCCTGTTCCAGTGCCCAACCACCCTTTGGATGAAGAATCTTTTCCTGATACCCAACTTAAACCTCCGCTGACACAGCTCCAGGCCATTCCCTTGTGTCCTGTCACTGGTCATCCCAGAGAAGAGATCAGTGTCTGCCTCTCATCTTTCCCCCACAGAAAAGCTGTAACTGCAATGAGGTCTCCCCTCAGTCTCCTCCAGGTAGAACAGATTGAATGATCTCAGCCACTACTCATTCAGCTTCCCCTCAAGGCCCTTCAGCATCCTTGTGACCCTCTTTTGGACACACTCTAATAGTTTCATGTATTTTTTACAAGACAAAACTTGGGTTTTGGTGCCCAAACCTGCCCCCAGCACTGGAGGTGAGGCCGCCCCAGTGCAGAGCAGAGGGGACAACCCCCTCCCTTGTCTGGCTGGCCGTGCTGTCCCTGATGCCCCCAGGACAGGGTTGGCCCTCCTGGCTGCCAGGGCACTGCTGGATCATGTTCAACTTGCCATGGACCCTTTCCATGGCACTGCTCTCCAGCTTCTCCTTCTTCATTCTGTCCATACATCCAGGGTTGCCCCATCCCTGGTACAGAATCCAGCACTTTCCCTTGTTGAACTTCATATGGGTACTTGCCCATCCCTCCAAATTGTTGAGGTCTCTCTGCAGGATCTCCCTGCCCTCGAGGGAATCAGCAGCTCCTCCCAGTTTTGTATCATCTGTGAACTTGCTCATTATCCCTTCCAGTCCTGAGTCCAAACTATTTGAAAAGAAGTTGAAGGCCACAGGGCCTAAGATAGATCCCTGTGGAACCCCACTGGTGACAGGTCACCAGTCTGATGTCACCCCATCCACTGTGCCCCTTTGTGCCTGAACCATGAGCCAGCTGCTCACTGACCACAGGATGTGTTTATCCAGCTGTGAGCTGGACACTTAATCTGGAAGGACTCTGGGAGAGACAGTATCAAAATCTTTTCTAAAATGCAAAAAGATTCCACCAACAGGATTCTCTTTGCCAGCTGGGTGAGTTACCTTATCATGAAAGGAAATCAGATTTGACAAGCAGGACTTTCTCCTCATGAAGCTGAGCTGGCTGTGGCTGATGATTGTGTTGACCTTTAGGTATATTTCAGTACCTCCCAGAATAATCTTCTCCATAACTTTACCAGACACTGAAGTGAGGCTGACAGGTCTATAGTTTCTGGGTCGTCCTTCTTGCTATTGAAAACTGGGACAATGGTTACTAGCTTCCAATCTTGGATTCCCAAGATTGCTTATAAATTAATAGACTTTGTGATGACATCAGCAAGGACTTTGAGGATTCTTGGATGGGTCCCATCTGGCCCCACAGATTTGTAGGGAGCTGGAACAGCAGATCACACACAATTTCAGGACAGAGTGTAGGTTGATCATTCACAGTCATGGTCCTCCAGCTCAGGGAACCAAGACCCCCTTGGTCCATCATTTGCATAAGATCACAGTATTTGGAACTTTAGCATCATAACTCTTTTACATTATATATAAAATATATATTATCTATTATATTCTCTTAGAATTATATTCTCTTAGAAAAAGATCTTCGTTTCAGTGATGGTCTCCGCAAAAATGTGTCCAAAGTACCTGATTCTTGATGTAGTATAGTGAGACAACCAGAGCAGTTAAGATGCCTCAGTTCTTTCCTTCCTTCCTTCCTTCCTTCCTTCCTTCCTTCCTTCCTTCCTTCCTTCCTTCCTTCCTTCCTTCCTTCCTTCCTTCCTTCCTTCCTTCCTTCCTTCCTTCCTTCCTTCCTTCCTTCCTTCCTTCCTTCCTTCCTTCCTTCCTTCCTTCCTTCCTTCCTTCCTTCCTTCCTTCCTTCCTTCCTTCCTTCCTTCCTTCCTTCCTTCCTTCCTTCCTTCCTTCCTTCCTTCCTTCCTTCCTTCCTTCCTTCCTTCCTTCCTCCCTCCCTCCCTCCCTCCCTCCCTCCCTCCCTCCCTCCCTCCCTCCGTATCTCATTACAGAATTAGCTGCAGGGCTAAAGCTTTAAAAAGCTTTAGGTGTTTAGAAATGTAATCTCCAGAGCTGGCGAACACATACAAGATTTGGGCTCACTTTACATTGAATCCTAGCAAAATCAGGAAAAAACAATAAAAATGCTTTATTTTATGACCTCCAGGTACTGTTATTTTCAGTTCATATAGACAGAATCATTGCCAAGACTGTTAACAGGAAAATTCTTTTTGTATGTTTACTTGATCATGAATTACCAGATAGTCTTGGCGTTGTAAAAACAGTGCAGACTCAGAATGTCATGCAGATATAGTTTTCTGATTCAAGACCTTAATCTCGGATTAAAGTCCTAAAATTGGGAACTCTTCTGAAGTGTTTGAAGCAGCTGTATTACTAATTTGGCTATTAAATTTACCTTGTTAGCTCATCCAATAGCAGTTCAGACTGATACTTATCTACTGAATATAACTTCTTCAAATCTGGGCACTAACATTCTTCTTTTTTAAAGAATTAATGGGTAAATTAATTTATTGGGTCATAATGATTTACTCGACCATCCAAAACAGATTTGAGCAGATAGTGTACCTTAGTCATTACAAATATAAAATTCAAAAAATGACACTAAGCCTGGAAAAAGAATCCAGAATTTCTGCTTGAACATACTAAATTTATTTCAATAACTTCAAATATATAGGAAGTACAGAAATGTCAAAATATAGAAAGTACAGAAACATTCAGTTATGACTATTTAAGATAGCAAAATACATTTTGTTCTGCCTACTTTTCCAGGCTTTCTGCCTTGCAGGTGATATAAACTATAAGCACTCTATTGATTATTTGGATTTATATAAATGAAAGAGATATCAATAAAATAGAGAAATTGAGATTGATCAGGCTATTATCAAATAATAATAACAACAATTTTTAATTCAGGGTGTAAAATTACCCCTTCATATCTTGAAAGGGGAAAGTAGATTTCTAAAGTAAGTTATGATGGGTAGGGATTTTATCTGTGATTATATTTGTTGAAAAAATTATTATTTTTTTTTTTCCATAACATAAGAGAGGAAGTTTATCTAGTCAAACTCTTGTTTGGCAAATACATAATCAAAATGAGCCCTTCAGAAAAAGTGCACCAAATCTTTCCAATGTAATCTTCAATTCAGAGAAGTCTTTTTTCAGTTTTAAATTGGAAATTCTAGAAAAAGTCATCACTTGGTGAACCTGAGACAAAAGTGCATCTTTTTAGATCATCCCATCATCTAAGCTATTTAGTCTGTTTCCTCTTACTATGCTTATTTTCGTGGTAAAGCATGGCTAGGAAACATTACACTCTTTGGCAATTGAAATATAAAGAAATCATCCAGGAAGCAATACTGGGCAATAGTAAGATGTGGTGTGACAAGTTATAGTGTTAGCTATGGATTCAAGTTAATTTTTATAGGAAATGTAAAACTAATACTTGTCCATTCTTGCAAACTTTCTCCTTCATAAGAATGTGCCTTATATTTTGTTTCTGTTGTAGAAATATCTGTAATTGTCTGCACTATTTTTATTAAAATATTATCAAGGGATCAATTCTGCAATTAATTACTATGGTGTGAACTTCAACAAACTTTAATACATTTCCTCGAATAATCCTCTCTTTTTAGCGACAATAGAATTTTGTGCCCAGATTAAAATTCTAATTGAATTTATGAGAGGGGAAATGGTAAATCACAGGAACATTACCAGCCACCATGACAAGATTTTTATTTGATATATTTCTAGCCTGCAGTCTTTACTGCTGGGAAATAGCAGGGAAGATCTCCCTCAGAGGGTTGGTGCAGCAGGTGGGTCTGAGGAGGTGGGTGAATTTGAGGCAAGTGTAAAGCAAGCATTAGACAGCATAGGTAGACTTCGGGCCAGATGCCATTTTCCTGACAGCACTGAATAAACTCTGATGTGAAGCTGCAGAAGAGCTGGCCAAGGTTGCTGCCAATAGATGCAGTTTAAGAGCAGGGTGCTGTTTAATCCCATCTGGAAAAAGGGTTTGGAGGAGTCTGGGGAACCACAGAACCAGTGGGTCCTATTTCCGCAGCTGATTAAACGCTGAAGTGCACAATAAAGAATGTGATCTGTGTGTGCATGAATGAACATGGCCTGTTGGGAGGGAATCAGCGTGGGTTCTGCTAAAGGAATTCTTGTCTCACTTGCCTGCTGTAGCTCTCTGAGGGCAGCTATAAAGCACAAAGATAAAAGAGAGCCAGAGATGCACTTTGTCTTCTGCCATAGATTATTAAAGGGTTTATTAAAGAAGACAAGTTGTGAGAAGGTTGGATAAGAGGTTTTTTCCAGGGGCTGAAGGTGGGTTGAAAGCAAACAGTGTTAAAAACTTAAATTCTGCTTAAGGCTGATCCCTCAGCCTTTATTTTTTCATGTATTTTATGCTTTATGGATAATCAGTTCATTGTGTATGTAGACACTTCACAAAATTGACTATAAAATGGTTTTTAATTGTTCTTCTGTCTTATACATGTGTTCCCTTTGAAAATGTCTTGAAAATATTTCCTGATATCAAAAGATAGGTATCAGCCTGCAAACAACTTGGTCTCAAACATTCTTGGAAGTGTTTATTTATGAGTAGCCTGGTAAAATTGTTAAAAGATATAAATGCTCCAACACTTAATGCAAGTGTTCAGCTCTTCAATGCATAGTTAAAGAGTAGTTGTATAAAAGCTTTTTGAATAAAGTATTCTGGGTTGGACTAAGAGTGTAAAATGTTTTCCACGTTACTTCTTTTCCACTAGGTCTTCTATACCGCAAAGTAAAGGAGATGAGCATGTGAGATAATACTTTTATGTAGCCCAGCTAAGTTTTCCCAGGGTTTTCAATAAGTGCATCATTCAATTTCAGTGTAATTCAGATGCACATAAGGGTAGCAGAGAAAAAATAATACTCTATTACCTGTAGCAAATATATGTGTCATATATACACACATGCACAATCACTGCTTAGAAAAGCCATAATAAAATTGTTCCAGTACTGGGCTGGTTTTCTGCAAAAATGTATATATAATTAATATTTAAATATATTAATTGTAATTTATGCATTAACTTCTCCTATACAAACTCGCTTGGAGCTCTTCAGCAGGACCAATGAGATCCTTTTATATATCCCCATGATAAAACTAATTGATATGAAAAATTTCAAGGAAAATATATTAAGGCAGTGTTGTAGTAATTAGAATCTTGTACATCTTACACAGACTTGAATTTACCAGCTGACAGTTTCACCACAACTGTTTTCTTCCACCTGGTAACATTTTTCAGTAAAAATAATAAAGCAATAATATGTCCTTGTGCCTGTCAAAAGCTGAAAGCAGCCAGTTGTGTCTTCTGCTCTGTAGCACTGCCTGAGCAAGGCTTTTAAGAGGATCGGAGTCATTGGCCTTTCATCTTATTTTGGTTTCTGATGCAGCAACTGGCTCTAATGATCAGGCTCTTTCTAGGAGAAACAGCAGAATTTTGGGGAAAAGTACTCTCCATTGATAAAAATGTCATACATATAGCAGAAAATGTAAAGTTTTGGGTTTTTTTAATCTCTTCCTCCATGCACACTCCCCTCAGCAGTTTATTTCAATCTGAGAATCCTCCAAGGCTCTCACTTGTAATCATTCAGACACTGGAATTAACCTATTCCAAAACCAGATAAATGCTAAAGTATTTAAATCTAAGAGAGGTGAGAACTGCAAGATGTTTTTTCTCTCAGGGGAAGGAGTAGGAAGGTAATAAATGTTCTATATTCTGCTTCTTAACTTTCTCCCTGTTTGTGATCTGGCTGGACCCTGTACTCATTAAACTGTTTATGTCAGAGAACTTCAAACATGATCTCATTGAAATGCAAGGTTCTGGTGAGAGAGCAGGAACATGCTAAAAGCCACAGATATGTTGTTGCTTGCACAAGAACCCCCTTTCAGCACTTTACCACAGTAGTATGACTTACAGCCACTTTAAGTCTCATTGATCTTGTATGCAGGAGAATAAAGAGATCCAGCGAAGAACCTATTCTGCTTTGGTTCTTAGAAATTTTGCTCCAGAGACATGTTTTGGGGATCCTATGTATCAAATAACAAGATTGTAACACAATCTGAAAAGGTGATTTACTGGACCTAGTATGTCCTTCATTTTTCCCTGTTCTCAATGGTATTTCTTGCAAGATTGGTCTGTTTTATTACCAGCTAACCCATGGTATCTTTATAGGTATATAAATTCTGCCGTTACCTTGTTAAAATACCACATTTCCTAGCATTGAGATGGGATCACCTACATAAATATTTGCCAGAAAATAAAAGGGGGTTTAAAGTCAGTCTGAAGTAACAAGCAGAGATTGTCAGTAGATAAATGCTTCCTTCTGTAATTAGGGCTCAGCCAAAACACAGAGCCCATGTTCACAGCATTCAACCCTTCAGAACACATTGCCCATGTACAACATGCCTCTTGTGAATGGCCTCTTCTAACTCTTGATCTGTGTTTGGGAATTATTTGGAAGCAATTATTGGTCAGGCAACTTATCTCAGGGCTTCACTTATAAGTGGTCAAGTCCTATTGCCCTGGACACCCACAGAACTGTAAAACTAGATAATGGCAACTGAGGCCATGTTGCATTTTTGTGCCTGAAACATCTCAAAGCCTGGGGATTATCTAAATTAAATTAGAGACTTTTAACTAGTAGACTTCAAACAAAAGTTAAAAAAAAATAACTACAGAGGGCAGTGGAGGTTTGGATTCAGTATGACTCTTCAGAGCTTTAAAGTTGTCCATTAATTTTAAAAGGTTTCACTTGACTTCAAGGAAGAGTATCTTGTTCATGTACTTCACAATGAGATACCACTATGGAGGTACTCTGCCAGTTTGTTTTTTAACTTTCTTTGTTTCACAGAGAAAATTTATGTGTGACTTCTCCTTGTTTCCTGGCATAACTTCCCCCAAATATCTGTCAAACCATGTAGTGAAACCCATTTGAAGATATCAATAGACACTTAATGACATTTAATCTAAGTTTTGCAAACAGTGTGTCTGAAGCTCATAATTGCCACGCTAATTGCAAACACTGAAGTATTTTGCTGTTCTTCTGATAGAAAGTAGGTCCATAGGCATGTGTATCCATGTGGAAACTCTCTGTATGCACATAAGGCCACATTCACCGAAATCTGTCACTTTTGACTTTTCTGGGTTAGAAGTTGTGGATAGATGCTAGGGAAGGATCAGATCCTCTTTCCAATGTATGTATGTCTCCTAAAATTCTCCAAATTTTTTTTTCCATATCCCAATGCAACAATACCCTTGTTATATTTAGAGTTGCAGGACAGGTTATTTCACATATTAATAAATAACTTCAATAAATATTGTTCAAGAACAAGTCAGCACAGACTGAGACTCTGATGTCACATGAATATGTACTCGCTTCTTTGGTCTTGCACTTAGAAGTAATGCACAGATATATAAAATGGAGAAATAGAACCAAAATAAGAACTGACTATAAATAAGTAAATAAATAAGTAAATAAATAAATAAATAGAAACCCCCATAATTTTCTATGTGGCAATATTTTACTGTGTATTTTGCCATTCGTTTTCCTTGCCTAGCAACTCCAAAATGAGACATTCTGGATATTTTCTCTAGGGAGCTGAGTTCATTTCAATTTTTGGAATGTCGATAACACTATCAAAATTACCACTGTGTTTACTTCAACTTTGTTTAATGCAATTTCTTTAATCTTTTTGGTCTAGCTTTTAAGGCCCAGCTTTGTTCCCACTGAAATCAGACAAAAAACCCCAAAACAAAACATACATAATCCCATTTGGGCGATACTAGATGTTGCACAATAGCAGCTCTGGGTTCCCCAACACAAGAGGGACATGGAGATGCTGGAACAAGGCCAGAAGAGGCCACGAAGTAGATCACAGGGCTGGAACAACTCTTTTATGGTGTTCCAGCTGAGAGGTTTCATCAGCCAGAAGACAAGGCTTCAGGGAGACCTTAGAGTACATAGAAACCTTCTGCTACATACAGTGGACTTACAGTGAATCTGGACAGGGGCATTTTATAAGGGCGTGTAGTGACAGACAAAGGGGATTGGCTTTAAACTGGAGGAGGGCAGGTTTAGATTAGCTATTGAGAAGAAGTTAGTTACTCAGAGGGTGGTGAGGTGTGGAGGCCGGTGAGCCTTCCACCAAGAAATCATATGTTGACTCTGGAGGGGTCAGAGTAAGTAAAGGGATGTGTTTTTTATCTTATGGTGAGAAAGGCTTCTCTCCATGGATTCTTACAACAACATGTCAGTATCTCTTAGGTTCTGTTATTCCATTCGTTTGTTAAGTTGGTGTAATCACATGTCATGCCTGTTTAGCCCCCATTTTCCATACATGTTCATTCCCTAAAACGTTCTCCCTTCCTTTGGTCCTCGTTGGTTTCTGTACCCCTGCCTATCCACTCTGGCATTCCTTATTGGTTGTTACCCTTTCCCCGCCCATGCACCACCCCAGGACCCTCAGACCATTGGAGCTGATGCTCTGCTCCGCCCCCACTTCCCCTTTACTTAAACCTATACCCTGCATTGTTCTTGGCCTTTCTGTCCCTGGAACCCTTTAGAGTGACACCAACAAACCCCACGGAAACCCCCCACAGAAGCCCCTTCCCGCCTCACTTGCCGACCTCTGCCCGCTGTGTGTGACTGTGTGCACGATGTACTTGCTGGCCTGCCTGCCCAAGCAGGTGTAAGGAGATGCTTTTGGGAAGGTTGCAGCGTTTACCATCCCCAAACACCGCCGCAGCAGTGAGGCACTGGCACAAATCACCCAGAGAGCTCCTGGGTGCACCATCGCCAGCAGTGCTCAAGGCCAGGATGGATGGGGCTCTGAGTAACCTGGTGGAAGGTGTCCCTGACCGTGGTGGGAGGCTTGGAACTGGATGATCTTTAAGGTTCTGTCCAGCCCAAACCATTCTATGATTCTATGAATATTTATTTTACATTTGGGCTTACAGAGAAGATAGCCGATTGTAATG
Organism: Phylloscopus whistleri; assembly: GCA_017589585.1. NCBI lineage: Eukaryota > Metazoa > Chordata > Aves > Passeriformes > Phylloscopidae > Phylloscopus > Phylloscopus whistleri. The sequence goes on along the minus strand of JADMLD010000110.1, from coordinate 1,806,786 downwards.
TTGGTCGCTGATCCCTGATGTCTGTAGGACTGCTGACATCAGTTGCTTTATTCAGATAAGAAAGCTTTGCTTAAAATCACAAATATTTGTGGGATAAATTTCTAAATATCTCTAAGATAAATATTACAGAGTCTACAGCTACAGAGATTTTTCAGACAACTTCTAGTATTATTCTCCAGAATATTCTCCCTTAATAAGAACAAACTCAACAAGCCCCGAAACTAAACCACTAAGTTTAATGATCTAAAAGAATTATTTAGGTGGGAGCTGAGCACTTCCTGAAAGACCTGGAGTTTCCAAAGTCCTGCTATACTTTATAATCTCACAAGAGGTTCAGACTCCTCAAGGTGTCAAGTTACCCAGCACACATAATCATTTACTAACTTTGAGATGGGTTGAGTATTTCGTGCAGGGGATTGCTTCTGAAAGAAAGCTGATTCTGATTAATGACTTGTTTCATTTAAATTATCTGTCTGCAGAAATTATTGGATTGTGTCCAGTAAACTTCCGTATTTCAGCTGAGAGAGAATGCTCAAACTTAAAAACAAAACCAACCAACCAACCAACCAACCAATCAAACAAAAAAAATTTGTACTGTTTTTTGAAGAGGAAACGGAAACAACTGTTGTACATTGTGACACTACATAGTTTTGAAGAAAAAATATCTATTGTAATTACTGTTGAATATTAAAATTGGTGTAAAATAGAAAATTAGAATACCTAAATGGTAAGAACAGAATTTAAAACAAAGAGAGAACTTTTATGGAGTGATTCTATATTTTGCAATAATATTAATTTAAAGGTGTAAGGGAGATTGCAGTTTCTGGTAAGTAAAGGTCATACAAAATTTCTCCATTCTGAGTTTATGTGGTTGAGAGGCAGTATTTATCCACATTGTTTCTGGTTAATGCCAATTTGTCTTGTTCTCATCAAAGTGCATGTCTGTTTTCCTCTGTCGTTTGAATCTTGTACAATGCAATTCTCATTACTGGGGGATCTTTTCCAGAAAGTTATGTGATACTGCCTAGTTCTGGAAGTTAGTGAGTTAGCCTGTACATCTTGGTTTCCATCCTCAACTCCCATGTTTACTTTTGGGGTTTTTTTTAACTATATTCACTTAGATTATATTTTTAGAATACAATTTGGAGTATTTTACAAATAGAGGTGAAAGTTTTTATGTTTTTGTGTTGAGAATTCTGTAACTCTGACAAAGAAAATATTTCCCATATAGGTATCCTTGCTGTGCTGGTAGTTGAAAGAAAACTTTCATCAGTACAGCCCTTGACTGTATTACTAGAGTTTCTTGTCCATCTTTTTGGCATAACAGAACAAATCAAATCCATGTTGTGCATGTTGATTTAAGAATTTTATGAATTTTCACTGAAGAAAAAAAGTAAATTTTTCTGAGAGAAAGAATGCTGTTAATCAGAAACATCAGGCGTGACCAATCCTTACCAGGAAAAAGTTTAGCAGAAACCGCAATATGGTCTTTTTTAATATTAAAAAAATAAATAAAAACAATTTCTGATTTAAATTTTCTATTGTTGACATAATTTTTTAAAATTATGAAAATGCCATGAAAAAATTCAACATTACAAGAATCAAGAAATTGCAATGTAGTTTGCAGGAAGGTGGTGTGACATTCTTGCAAATCTGAATCTGTTTAGAGCTTGGGTCAAAAGTTCTAATGCAACTTACTAATAAACTTGAAAGCAAAGTTGAATGAAAGTGAGAGAAGCAAGTGCCTTTAGGGAGAGGGCAGAGAGATTTCACTTTTTGTGGAGCAGCTCACCTACGGACTGTGCTCAGCTGGCTTTGCTGCAAGCCACTTTCTGTTTCCTAGAAGTACTGAACTTGTACACACCACAAGAAGTTTAATGTGCTTGTTCACTTTATATACACATAATATACATATGTAGCTTAGAATTTTCTGTGAGCAAAATGTAATTTATTGTTTGTTGAACAATAAATTTACAAAAAATTATTTGAAGAGAGAATTTACAAAAAACAAGTTAAAAGAGAAACTATTCTTTCCTAGTTAATGCACCAAGATGACACTCCGGAGATGTGGCTCTAGTTGTAGTTTTTGCAATACTATTTATAAGTTTGGACAAGTCTTTTCAGGTCTTGCCATCTCCCCTGTGCCTTTTCTTTGGACAAAACTTTGACAACATACATATGAGTAAAAATACATTAATTTCATCAGTGCTTTTGAATGTGGTTTTGAGAGACAAGAAGAGTGGTGGTGCCTCATTTCTGTCTGCAATTCCTTCATCTTCTCTCAAAAGCATCTGTCTGGGCTCCAAACAGAAAACAACAATGAAAAAAGGTGTTACTTATTAAGAGAGAAATTTAATTTAAAAATTAGTAGAAGACTATTGATATACCCTCATTCTACAGTCCTAAAAAGGCTACTGAGGAATTGTTTAGCTGTCTGCCTGAAGAGAGCTTCAGATCTTTCTTTCACTCATTCTCAGAGAGCTATGAATTAAAGATTGGCTTCTACTGAACATCACTGGGAGCAAATATGCCTAGTTCCTGTGGCAGTGTTCATAACAGGTGCACCTCTGTAGAAGCATTAGCATGAGCACCAGTGTTTTTGAGCTGGTTTTCAAAGCTTTGCAGTGATTGTGTATTACTGCTGTGCCTCAGACAGCACTAAATGCATTTAGTGCACTCAGGTTTGATATTTCTTCCTAAGGAAAAGGAACTAAATATTAGATCCTTGTGATGGAGGAAAGGAACTTGTGTCACCTTTACTGCATGGGAAAGCAGTGCCAACTTCTGTTCCTGCAGAGTGCTGGGCCAACAGATGTCCCGGCACCCCTGCCAGGAATTTGGGCAGAGAGTGCACAGAGTTTACACTAGCTGAGATTCAGCTATGATGACTTAATTCCAGGGAGATGACCTCTCCTTGCAGAAGGATTTCAGGAGATAGCACATAGCTAACAGCAGCTTACTGTTCCTGTGCAAGGAACATCAGATAGTGAGACCCTCTGGGAGATGTGTGACTGTTTCCCTTTTCTATTTTTAGGATATCCCTCAGTACAAAGGATGGCATTTGACAAATAAAAGACATCACTGAGGACTCAGACTGGAAAACCAAGATTAGCAATTCAAAATATTCTACACTGTAGAAGGTGGGAAGAAATTATTACATCATTCAGGATCATGGGGTACCTCTCTTGGATTCATTTCACTTGTCATCACAGTTCTTCAATGCCAGCTTAATCTTGCAGCCCTGTGGTGGGAGCTGATATCCCGTAAACTCAAGAGGGAATTCTACTAGAACAGAAGGCACAATGTGAGTTTTGTAACTTAATACATCTACTTTTCATTTCCAGTTGAAGATCTTTTTTTGTAGATGTTTTGCCAATATTTGAATAGGATTTTGCTACCAGCCCTGTTTTTCATTTCCCTGACAAGTTTCTTTGCAAAAACTAGTGTACAATATGAAAAATACATGTATTTGTCCAAAGAGAGGTGAGGCCTGAAGAATGGCTTCCTTTGAAATGCATCAGCAGAAAGAAACTGGGAGGAGCATAGAGAAAATTCCATTGAATAGACTCACTAGAAGTTTGTTTCACAATAGATATTTTGCACAGTGTAAGTTTTAAAGAAAGGCTGAAGGGTGAAAGATTGCTGGTGATTCAAAGCATCTGTAGGTAGACATAAGCTTTGCAGCAGTTGAGGTTTGTGCAATAAAGTCCGTTCCAGGACTGTCCTTCATCTCCAAATTTGTACTCTCCCCACAGTGCCTTCTTGTGCATAGGTGGGTTCCTGCACATTTCACTGACTTTAGGTGTCTCTCTTCTTCATGTGCTAGAGAAGACTCAAAATTGGAAACCAGAAAAAAAAAAAAATAGAAAAATGGAAAGCTTTGAGTCCAGTCAGCATTCAGTCAGGAGACCTCTGTTGCCATCTGTTGATGCAGTTATTTTTATGAGTTAGGATGTACCTAAGAAAAGCTAAGAGTTAAGTTTCTGAAAATCCAACACAATATTAGTAAATTCTAAAGCAAATTCAGTTCTCAACAACCTTCATCTTCAGGTTTCCAAATATAACCAACATTGAGTTAATCTGGAAGAGAACTGCTGTCTGATAGCTGCTTTGCTGTGCTTCTTAGGGAGGTGAGTTATCCAAATGTCACGTGCTGCTTTCCCAGTTGTTTTTCCAGTGTCTCTATTAAGCTGGGTCAGTACACACAAAGGATAAAACCCCAACCCATAGAGTTACATTATCTGTATCATTATTCAGAACTCATAAACTTGTTACAGATTTTGCATTTCTTACAGAGTAGTTTTGTGTCCTCTGCAAAGCCTTATACTCCCTGTTCAAATGAAATAGAATAATCATCACAGAAATCATAATAAAATCCTACTTATTGTGTACTTTGCACAATCTGTGCTGTCTTATGATATCCAGACACATGTATTATCCAGCAGGTTTTGAATCATGTGGTTTTAGACTTTCAGTTCTCATTTCATTAAAGGTCCTAGTTATCCCTCAGGATTGTGAAAGAAAAAAGAGTTGAAGAAGAACGATATCTCATTACCTGAGACTGATCAGTCTTAGCTTTGTACTCTCAGATTTTGATAATACTTCTTAAAAATATCTTGTCACCAGAGAAGGACAGGGAAGCATAATATTTTGTATGGTGTCATGAGATCCTCCTCTGATCTCAGTATTACTATGAATAAGGCATGATAAAGCTTTCAGATTTGTTATACACAGCTGAAGTTGTTGGCTTTTTCCGCAGTGCTCTGGCTTGTTAGTTTGTAAAGCATGTTATTTGTTTCATCTTGGTTTTTAGTAACAGCAGATGTTTTTATTTGTCTGGATATTGCTAGGTTCATGACAACTGGAAATCTCCCATGAGGGGATTCAGTGGTAGGAGGATAAAAAGCAGTTATATTTCCCTGGGACTGCCAAAACTCTTTTAACTTTGCTCTCGTGGAGGTTCACAAGTTGTTAATGAGGGAAAGGGGAAAAAATATAGTGATCTACTGTCAGAAGAGGATTCTCCTTGAATTAAACCTGTTTATCTTCCTGTCAACTGCAGTAGGTCCCGACTTCCAATTTTAATAAGATTTTTTTTTTAATGAAGAAGTAAACATTATCAGTTTCATCATGGGTGCTTGCCACATCAGATTTGATGAAAAGAGATACAGCATCTTTCTTTGAACACAGCTGTGGGACTTGATCTGACTCTTCTTGCAGTCTGATCCTGCTGCTGGCCCTTACACTATCCCCTTTTCTCAGATGCACCACCATTCTCTCTCCTCTTCCATTGCATTTGCCAAGCAGCTACTTAGGAAATCGCAGCAGAATTCAGGATCTGGCCCAGAATTGTCATCAACTGATGTATTTCAGCTGTAGGGAAAACGGTAAATCAGAGCCTGAGAAACAGGCAAGGGGGGAAGTAGGCTCAGTCTTTGTGAGCAAACTCTGTCAACAAAAACTTACTTGCCAGATACTATTGCTTAGAGGATTAAGTTTCCTCTGGGAGCAGGATAGCAAGGTTGCTTAGTCTTTGTAGATACAGAGTGTTTCCCTACAGCTCTGTAGTTATGAGTGGGTGTCACGATGTCTGTGTGCAGGTTTGCCTGATTTTGTTAGTTGATGAGACTGAAAGTAAGCCTAAGTCTACATAACAACAAAGTTTTTCAGAAAATACTTAATTCTCAGGGAACCAATTTTACTGTTTATTACAATGACAAAATTAAACCCTTCCCAATATCTGTAGTAATCTAGGAAAGTTAAACTAAATGAATAATTAAATCTTGTTTGTGTCAACTGAAAAGTCAAATGAAAAAGTGTTCACTGAATTGTGCCTCTTTTCTTCCTGTACAGTGAAAGAATTAGAAAACTGTTTTGCCCTATGTAGTTCAGGCAGGTAAGCTGGGATTGTACAGAAAAAGTATCTTGAATTACACCATCTTCAGTTGCAAGAATATAAATAAAATCAGAAAAAAACCCCCAAAACAAACAAACAAAAAACCCCACCACAAAACAAAAAACAAAATACCAAAACAAACCCGAACAAAAACCCTAGTGTGTTAGTTAATACTGGAAAATACATGTTTTCATGGATAGAGATAAAATAGAACCAGAGCTGATGATAGGTAATACTTGTGGGTCAATAACTCATGATTAGCTGAGGCATTAATAGGCTGATCAGAAAATAACATTACACTGATAATCTAACAGCCACTTATTCTTCTGTTAACTGTTTTAAAATATATATATGCTTTTATTTATTTTTTTAATATTAGAAGCTTTTATATGTTAGTTTTATCCATTTTACAGAGGCTGTGTGAATGAACTGCAAGAGATTATTGCTTACTTGCATGAGCAAATAAGCTCATGCAAATAAGCTAACATTTTTTACTTTGAAACTAATCCAGTAAAAACATTTAAATAATTTCAAACATTTTCTAGAACTAACCAGTCTTTGATCCTGATCAAAACCAAGCAGAATTAAAGAATTTTCAATCTTTGTAGCAATAATCGATGAGGCTGGTAAATCTGGATAAAATTGATCTGCTGACGTATAATCTCTAAAGAAATGGTTTGTTAAAAAGCAACAAAAACCAGAACTCTTTCTTCAGCTTCTCAGCCTGTATTTCATATCACCAGAGGCTGGAGTAAAAATGAGCTTTCATTTGTATTTGGCGTGCTTTTTAAAAATATTGCTACCTTGATTTGTAATTTATATTCCATTAGTGTGTTGACTTCTTCTATTGACAAAGATTGTCAAAGGGTTAATTAACTAAACAAATAGTTTCATAATTAAAATATTCTAATGAGTCTAAAATGTAGTAAAATAGTAACAAAAAAATCCCTCTCCACATGAAAGAAAATTAAGTTGTCTGCAGTAAGATTGGGAAGTTCCTCTCTCAAACCACATTATTTCAGCTGTGAGGGTCATCTTTGCTGAATAGCATTTTTAAATTTCCATTAAATATTTTAGCCTTCTTGAAACCCCCTGGATATACATAAGGAACTGTGTGACTGATATGACGTATCATATCAATTTGAGCATTTTTCTGAGAAAAAATTATTCCGTATCCTACCATGAAGGAGAAAGCTGAGACCAAACCACCAGGTTTCCTTCACTCAAAATATCTCTCAGTTCCAAAAAAGTCCTTAAATTTTATTGGGTTTTTTGAAATAGTTTTACAGCATCTTTCATCTTAGAGGCTATCACCTGCTGGGCTCCTGCCTAGGAGCAACAGATTAATGACAAGATAAAGATTAATGATTCAGTAATTAAAGGTACTGTGATTCTTTAGAAATACGATTGTTAGCAGTCTCATTGAAAAAGATTATTAGTCTTTTCCTCATGTCTTTTCCTCACAGCAAGGAACATAACTCACAACACAATCTACTGGCAAATATGCAGTTAAGGTTTAGCGTAAAAGCAACCATGTTTATAAACTATTACAAGTTAACTTATTGTATTAAACTACTAGTTGAGTACAAATGACTGCAACAGAATCACTAAGTTGATAAAATAGCTTATATGACTTTTGAAAAACAAAGTAAATCATGTGGAATAAGTGAAAAAATCAAATATTTCAATTTATGTTTCTACTAAACTGATATACTAATTTGTACTCCTTATGTAGTGTTGAGAAATGTGGCAATTATTCTTAAAATGTCTTTGAAATAAATGAGTATCTATTTCTAAGAAATGTCTTGGTGGCTGCCACATTTAGAGCCATTTAGGAGTTAACTTTCATAAAATCACAAAATATCCTGACTTGGAAGGAACCCACAAGGATCACCAAGTTCAACAGTTTGTCAAGGTAGGTTTTATTGCCTCACTCAAGAAAACTGCAAATGTAAACTTCTTCTGCTGTGTAATATGTACAACAATAGGGTTTGGACTGCCTTAAACAGAAAATAAAATCTGGAACTCTGGTTTGAAGTAGGACCATACAAATGTAATTTATGAAATGTAAAGTGATTAGGAAGCCTGGCAATAAATTGAAAACTCTTTTTCTGTATACCAGATATCTTGTCACTGATGTTTAGTAGGGTTATAGTCAAAGATCAGATTTTTAAAAAGTGGGCAGATGGCTGAAGAAGAGATGGATAGATTGTAAATTATGTATCTCAAAGTGGAAAACTGCTTCAAAATCTTTGGCTGAGATGCTGGCAATCATGGCATGACCTTTGCCATATGAGGCATTCAGAGATATTTAAAAACAAACAGAATCCTTGAAGATTTACCTTGTGTATATTGCACCTATTTTACACTCATTCCTCTCTTACTCATGGAGGAATCCTGAAATAAACACTGAAAAGCAATGCAAAATGGAAAACACATTTTATTAGTGGCACTCTGACTCTGCTTGACATAGTCAGTGCATCCCAAAGGGTAGCACTGAATTCAGCACAAGCTAGAGAAATTCCAGTCACCTTTCTTTAAAAACATCTGATGGTAAAGGGGTAAAAAATCTCATCCATATTAGGCCACATTGTGGAGTTTTGACAACTCCCATATCATCATTAAAAAAACCTTTTGTACTGGACATGGGGGTATCGTTGCTTCTGCAACTTCCCTTTATTTTTCACAGAATCTCTGTCATCAAGGTGCAAAGTAGTGATTGTGGCATCTTCAGATGTTGGAAAAGTTTGAATTTCAATCAGCAGCTTTTTCTACAGAAAGTGTTTAATTTTACATAAATAAGCTACAAGCTGACACAAAGAAGAGGATATTTTCAGTCTGAAGCTGAAAGTTTCAGAGCACTAGCCAGAGGTTATAGAGACAGTTGTTTTGTAACAGTTTAACTATCAATCACAAAATCAGCATCCACTGGATTAAATTAAGAATCAACAGACTTGTTGATTCTTAATTTGTTCTGCTGTAAAGACAGAGTCTTACAAATTTGGAGAGACAAGAATCTTTCATGAATATTTGAATTACCTTTGAGTTAGATGAAGAAAAATGAACAGTAACCAATGCAGTTGTAAAAACACATTTTCAAAACAGTTCAGCTTGCATTTCTAGTCTCACTAAAGTGAGTGTAAATACTTAACTGGGTATTGACTACTTGCAAGTGAAGGACTTTGCTGGAAATTATTTTTAAAATATTGGAAAGATAATTAAGAGTTATTGTCAAATTAAGAGAAAAAAATTGGAAAAAGTTGTCAAAGAATATCCTGAGATTTAAAATTGATTCAGAGGGAAATGGTAGAATCAATGTCCTTGGAAGTGTTCAAAACACAAATTAACATGGCACTTTGTGATATGATTTAGTGGGCATGGAGGTATTTGGCTGAAGGTTGAACTTTCTGATCCTAGAGGTCTTTTGCAATCTCTGCTACAATTCCATGATCTGGAAAGCAATAAAAATGCGTATCAGTATGTGTCTAAATTGACATCAGCTATGGAGAACCAGAGTTTTGATCTATAACATGGGAAGACTATGGAAAAACAGACAGGAAGATAATATGAAGTGCTTGAGCAGCATAAGAGGATAGTTCACTGATGGATTCTAATAACTGTTTCTAAAACCTAAAACATTTTGTAAAATTAGCATATCACAAATCCAACAACGTCTCTTCATGTTTCTTTCGCTCGTTTGCATTTCTAAATAGTGGTGGTTTTTTTTTTTTTTTTTTTTTTTTTTTTTTTTTTTTAATTATGACATCAAAAAAATAGCCTCTTGTTCTACCAATTGTATATGTAGACAGGTCACTAGCAAATTAGTTACCTAGTCCAAAATTGTATGTTTAAGCTGTCTCAGTTTGTAGTTTGTAGTTTGTAGTTTGTAGTTTGTAGTTTGTAGTTTGTAGTTTGTAGTTTGTAGTAGAGAAGGACTAATCCTTTTAGACAGGGTGGGTAGGATGTGTTGTTCTCCAGAAGTCTCTCTCTGGTTAACTATGACAGTAGTTTATCCTGTCTGTGTACCTTTTTACATGTGTAATATTTGGTGAGATGAGTCTGGCCCACAGATGAAAAACCAGGACACTTGACGTGGTACTTGGGACCTAGGTTACTGTAACAAAGAAAAGATGAGGGGTATCTATGGTTAACTTCTGGATGTATGCTTATATAGTTCACGTGCATGTAAAATTTGCAGTTTGGTCACTAAGATGAGGATGTGCTTGCATATGCAATGTTTATGTCTGTGTTTCATTAAGTAAACACAAACCATTTTGATACAAAAGTGCTTCTCTCTGAATGCAACCGTTTTCTAGAGAGGCTCACCATTTTCTTACATGAAAACCAGTAAGCTTTGACAGCAATGCTTTTTCTGGAACACTGTATGTTATGACATGCTGATGAAAGCGAACGTGATTCAGTAGAAAAACTTGTTCACAGAAACAGTCTCCTAATCCAGTTAGCTGTTTAATTGCAGGTCTAGGAACAGCTTGCTTCTGCATATGTTCAAGTTTTAATTGTCTGCTGAGTATAGAACTTTGTATAATTTCTAAAATCCAGGAGCTGTATCATCATAATTGTTCTTAGTCAGAGAGTCTACCACCGTTCTAAGGTGAGTGCACCTGCATGGATGCAGACAATAATTACATTTAGACTAATGCTGTGCAGGGGAAGTCGTGTGCAAGATAAACTCTCCAAGGGTTCTGGAGAAGCATAAGTCCACAGAAGAAGAATTCCATTTCACACTATGTTTTTTACAAAGGACTTCATGTAGTTTTGTCTTCAGCTCCTGGATCAGGACTTCTGATTTACTTAGTCTAAGATTTTCTGCAATTAAACATTTTTTTGATTACGCCTCTGAAATGCCAGTGTTCTGAGGTCCTTCTGGATAGTCAGTCATCTCCCCCAGCACCTTTGGGTTTTTAGGCTTTTTTTGACATAGGGACTCTTCACACAAATGGACAACTAAGCAACCAGACCTGCCTTGACACATCTCAATCGTTTGGGAACGAGGGAATTTGCCACACAAAGGGTTGCAAACCATTGCTGGGTTTCTCCCACTGGCATCAGGGAGGGAATAAAGCCATCACAAGGGGGTGAGAGAAAGTAATCCTGGCTTTGTTACTGCTGCTGCTGCAGGTGCAGGCAATAAAAAAAGAAAGGTGTTCTTGCTGTCAGAAAAACTCTGTTTCTCATAAATCTTGACTCTGAGTTGGTGCTGGAAGGAACACCTATAGACTTGCCTTTCCAATGCACTGTGGGTCTGTGGCTGCTTTGCCAATCCTGCAGAAAACTGCTCTAGGTGACTGCTCTCATCTTTTTCTAGAGCTGCTCCTGATTATCTGTGTGAGAAATGCACCGTGCATGCAATGCCCTAATTCCCTTTGTGTACATACGTAACTACTTTATCCTGGGAGATTTAGCTCACATACCTCACACAAGCCAGGTCAGAGAATCATTTTCCAACACAAGCAGTACAGAGCCAAATTGACTTTTTTTCATGGCAGTCCCTCAGAAAATCTTGTTTATATTGTGCAAACGACTTTCAGGGGAGGAAAATGAGAACAATCAGCTATTCATGCAACAGCATTGGTTTGGCTAGAGGAAATGTTCCTAAACCCTTACAATTGTTTTTGAATGCTAGCCAGCGTGAAACACAGAAGTAATGTTAAGTTAAATGCAATTTCAAGTAGCTAGGGTGAAGGAGCTTACCAAGGACAAATGTCTACAAGCATTTAGGCTACCAGACAGACAAAAGCAAAAAGGTGAATTTTCTCAGGCAAGCCGCTACAAACTAAAACTTTGTCATCATATTAAAGGCACATTAAAAATGAAATACACAATATTTAGCCTTCTTAGCAATTTTCAGAATAATTTCAACCCGAGGCATATTTAAAATTATTCTTTCTGTCTGATTTCTTTTGTGATGTGTCTTTACTTGTCCTTATCTAACACAATTGCTTTTAATTAATGTAATATGGATGTAGACTTGGCAGCTGTTGCAGTGGGGTAAGTCAAAACCAAGTCCTTCAGTGCAGAGCTGCAGAGAGGAAAAAGGTGTCAGGGTGCCTATTTACAAATGATGAATAACATTCTGCACTTCCACATTAAAGTTGAGTGTGTAGCTAGCTTCTACTGAAGATGGCACAGGAGCACATGAGTCCAGATACATCCCACCTAAGGCATGGCGCTTACCTGAGGCATCCAAACTAGGAGTTTACTTAATGTTGTCCTCATGTCTAATTGGAGAGTACCAGCATATCTGGAAGGTATTTCAGCACACTTGGGATCTGGCTGTTTCCCCGAAGGTGCCCTCAGCTGTCTCCTTTGGCTGTGCAGAGGATGGGGAGTGACTAATGTGGTAGTTGATGTGCCCTAGCTGGTCCACAGTTAGGTGAGGAAACATAGACCGCCATCCTCTGCTGCCCGTTTGTATTGTCACCCTCAGTTGGGCTCCAAGGCATTGCATTGAACAGAGATAGATAGATAGATAGATAGATAGATAGATAGATAGATAGATAGATAGATAGACAGATAAAGATAAAAACCATAACCAAAGAGCCAGCAAGCTTTTGGAGAATTGCCTCAGCCAAGGAGAGCAGTATGTATCAGGGTCATGATGCTATTAATACCTTGTGTAGTGCAGCACCCACAGCTCTAAATCAAGGCATGTTGCTTTGCCTATGCTTTATCCACATAAACATGGACATTGGGTACAGTTTCCTACTACTAACAGGAGGACAGACAACTTATTGGGGTCTGCTTGTCTTCTTGAAGTATAGAGGAAAATTCTGTGTATGACCCTGAATCCCAAACAGGGAAAATGTGCAAGGGTTTCTTCTGTATGTGAGAATTTGGACTGTTCTTCCAAGGAGAGGTTTTTTATGTATTTATCAAACACAACAATTCATTCAGTGTTTCCGAATGCATTACCAATATGCTACTCTAGGGCTGAGGAGAAGTACAGCAAATTAGGACTAAATCCAAATGGGAATTCAAATGTTGCAATGCTGAGGCTTGCACAGCTAAGGCACATAATCTCTGCAGCAGACTCCAAAGATGAAAGTGGCCCTTCTTCCCCTCTGCAATGAACAAGGCCTAACAGGTTAATCAAAATCAGATTCAGAAGCACATTGAGTAGGGACTCATATGAATCAAAAGTAGGAAAGTCTGAGGACCACAGTGTGGTTACAGTCATCTGCTGTTCAGTGTTAAAGCAATAATAATATATATACTAATAGCTCAGGATCTGGCAAAAGACTGCTTTTCTTTCTGAAGTGTAAGGAGGCAGAGTACTCCTGTTTCCCGTGTGTTTGTCTGACACTAGTAACCCTGTTGGCTGAATTCATGACTAGCTTATTGACAGGGCCTTTAATTCTTATGTACTTATGCAGTGTTTTAACAGCAGGGGAATGCCAAAGGGGTTCTTCCCAGAAAAATAACAACCAAATGGGATGATGTTGGAAACAAGGCATGAGGAAACAGAAGCTGCATTTGGTCTGTGTGTGAAGGTGCCATTTCAATGGCTGTACAATTCCCACAGCAGTCCTGCAGTGCCAGGAAGAGTGAGTGGGCAGCAGTTTGGACGGGGGTGCTCACGCAAAGATCACAGGAGAAATGCTGGCAGCACTTCCCCTCTTGTTGTTTGGGGCTGTGACACAAAGTGGATGTGGTAGGATCAGTATTCAAGAAGAAGTACACAAATAATCCCTTGACTGAAAATAGTTCCCACCAAGATGTTAGTCATCTGGGGTAGGGCCCAAACCACAGCATACTGATCGAAGAAAGCTTGGAGCCTTGCCTAATCCAAAAGATGTGAAGCAGAAATGGGGACGGTCTGCTCTGCTGCTGTGCACTGTGGGAGCTGCAGCATCTTTAGATTTGCTGTAGTTTATGTAGACAGTCTTACCTACCAATGGAAAAAAAAAATCTGTACTTGTTGCACAGCTTCACGGTTTGGCTTACTGTATTTCTTCAAGGGAAACAGAAGTGTTTTTCCTAAGTATTTCCGTTGTTTTAGTTACAATTTAGATTTAAAAGGGAATCTGATGAACCAGGACAAATTGATTTTGGTTAGAAGCAGCAAAACAAAGCCTGAACCGTTAGTTGTAGGTAGAATCATCTTCTACAATGTCAATGGAGGAAAAAAATCCAGATTCAGAGTAAAACAAAAGATTTATTAAAGCTGAAGCTTAAGTGTTTTTGAGACTCTACTTGACTTCCAAATGTTAACACAACAAATGAACTGCTTCTCACACGAACTTTTTGCCCTCCTTCTCTCAGACACCCAAATCTAGACTGAAGTCCATGTGTGATGCACTTTGGGCAGGAGGTCTATCTAAAATCTGTAGCGATTTCCCCCCTTCCACAAAAGGACCTTGTTTGCATGCATGGATTTATACCCAACATGCCCTAGTACTATTATAACTAATATGAACTCTTAGTTAAATTGGGAAATTTGATCTGGAAGAAGAACTTCACTTCACCCCTATGGTAGGTACAAAACCTATATCCCCCCAAACCAGGCAACAGAAAACATTCAATCTCTATTGTGAAGCAGAAATCTCCTTCAGAGTCTTTGCTTGTTTGGTTTGACTAATGGAAAAAGTATAAGCAGGGCATACTTTGTAGTCTTATTTTGACATTATCCATATTTGTTTTCCCTCAAGAAAACTGGGGAAATACAATCTAGACTGAATCAGCATGTGCATGTGTTCAAGTAGTTGCTCATTTTCATAGCATTAATTAATGTGGTGCTGCCAAACCAGGAGGCCATTTCAAATCTGTCTCTGCATTTCTCTTCTGGGCCAAAAGAATAAGTAATTTCCATTCTGAAGTGGCCATGTCCATTCTGCATGCACAAGTAAACGAGTAGAAAAAAGGCATAGTAATAATGCCTTGAAGTTATTGCTGTATGTGTTGTCTCTTTCAGAGCGTCTGTGCTGTCATACATCATTGCAAATGCCTCTTAAAAACCTGATGACATCCTGAGTGTCTGCAGCATGAGAAAAATTCTACAAATCAGAATTCAATGACAAGAACAAAAGTACAAAGTATAAGGCCAGCACAGATACAGATGGTCTTGCTTTGATTTCTTTATAAGACAAAGAAAAAAAAAAAAAAGATGCTCATTAAATGATTTTTTTTTTATTTTGAACATTTCATAAATTTGGACCGGTCCTGGGTTTGGAAAAACATTTCAGTTTTTAACAAGAATTAGAAATTATCAGGAGTTTAATCCTTGATTTGGCTTTCACTTTTATTTTAGTCTGGGGAAAGATGATCTCAATTGCTTCGTCTTTCAAAAATTTTTAACTTTTATTGGTGTAAATGAGGTTTTACCTTTTATGAGCAGCCCATATTTCACAATGATTTTAATTGAATCCTCCCTTTTTGTAAACAGTGATTTCTATGACAATTAACCAGTGCGACTGGTTTTTAAAAAGTTGGGGGGTTTGTTTGTTTGTTTGTTTGTTTTTCAAAAAGGGGTAACAGCCAAATTCTCATACAAAATCTGTGATGATATTTTATATGCACCTTGATAGTTTCTGCAGTTGTACTAGTAAGTGAAGCCTGTTAAGCTGTTGGCTGACATTGATCATATTTGAACATATTTCAAGGTCCTGTTACTTTAGCTCTGATCAGTGGGTTTTAATGTGGGTTTTTTTGCTTGTTTGGTTGCTAGGGGTTTTGTTTTGTTTGTTTTCAAATGTTACATTTGTTTGTCATTGTTTCTTTTTCTTTTTTAAACCTTAAAATTGATTTATATGACTGATAACTCATTCTGTTTCACGTATGTTTAAAGGGTCTAAAAATGTATTGTGCATCATTATAGTGCTGGGGCTATGTTATACTTTGAAAACAGATTAGAATAAATCAGTATAATGCATAAAAAACTTTAAATGTTAAAGCATATCAACAAAAACCTATTATTTAATCAAATAGGTGCAGCTTTCTTCCCTGGAAATATTTGGATGAATTTAGCCTGCACGTGGTAAGCAATAGTGCTCCAAGATGGTTGGTTTTACACTGAGGCAACTCCAGCAGGGTTCTCTCAGTGTGAATCACTTTTTTCTTGCCGTTCAGCTGAACCATATGTTTTAGTCCTATGGATGCTGGAAAAATTTGCTGGTGTCAGAAGCTGTGATTTAATGAGCCTAGTTTGTTACATTTCCATAGCCAACTTAATCTGTCAATTTTGCATTATAATGTGAGATATTTGTTTTATAATATTATGTTTCATAAAGAATTCTGTAGTTCTGAAATTCATTAGAGAGTTATAAAGATTCTAATTGGGTATATTTGTAGTTTATCATGATTGCAATTCACTTATATTAAATGTCTACTCCAGTCTGTATGAAATGAGTCAGATGTTCTCCATTTTTTGCCACTATTAAATTCAATGTGTGTTATTGAGTAGAGAAATGGATTGATATTTGGTGAAAAATCTTTTTCTACTAGACTAAGAATTCCAATATAAAAAAGGAAAAACTATTTATTATAAACATTTAGGCGTAGCTAAGATAACTATTATATATGGATACTCCAAACAAATGCAGGTAGTTCTACCACAATACCCATCTCCTGTGAGTAATTAACATTATCATGTAGAATAATTTTTTTTCATAAATATCTTAACTCGTCGTGCAGGTCACTTTACAAATATTTGTTCCATCTTACAGTTAATTCTTTGAAAAATACTAACTTTTATCTTTCTCAATGAAATATTTCTTTATCTTATTTGATGAGTTTATGAAGTATATTAAGTTATTATGCTGCATTGGTTTACAACAAGTTTTAGTTTGACAGAATGAGGAAAGTAATATAGAGTAAAAAAAATGCTCATATTAATAAGGCTGTGGCAGCTGCTAATGAATGTGGAGCTCTGCTTAGGCAACTCACAGGTATACTATAGAAATAATTTGTGTAAAGAAACTTCTACATATGCCCATAAAGTACAGATTTATCACTGAAATCTACTTGGCTTACACTGTCCCTATGCTTGGAATGTTATCATTATCAAATGTATGTGCTTCATGCAAACCTGTTAAAATACCTGTTGATGCATTTTGCTTAAGTGGAACAAGATTGACCATAGCTGTTATCACTCCTTTAGTCCTGAAGTTATAATATGTGGTTTCAACAGTAATGTATCTGGGAGCAGAATCAGGCCTGGTGAATGCAATTATAGAATTCTAAAATTTCTTGATTAAATTGAGGGGCATGCTCTCCCAGCTTCTTGTCTTGATTGACCAGAGAGAGTTATTTGATCTTAAGAGAGTTATTTGATCTTAAGATATTTACCTCAACACTTTCCAAAACACAATGCCATTTAAAATCAAGGGTTCACAGAGTGTGAGGCTCCTGCCTGAAGGGACTCCTGTCTGTTTTGATTGTAAACACCCTGTGGATTGTATCTTAATACATATTTTTATGTTGATAATGTGTATTTGTATTTATATAAATAAGTGTTATGCTTCATTCATCATGGTTTTGAGTCATTCCTTCCAGACCTCAGTTTGATTCAAGTACCCTGATTCTCTGTGACCAAAATCTGTTGACACTTCACTCTGTATGCTTGGGATTAACTGGAAGACAAAGTAGCCCTGGGCATTTAATGTTACAAAATATCATCCAAAAATTATTTGGATATTCTAGAAAAAGATACCCCTTTAGAATTTATCTTGATGCTGTAAAGTTTGAAAGTGTATGTTTTTAACTTAAATCAGCATAAAACCTGCCCTGAGAAATTTTCATTTTGAGATTTTATACAGTTCTGCTGCTGCTACACTGACTTTGCAGAGACTCAGATGCTGGGAGTAGGAGTGGAGTGGACTGGAACAGCATCCAGAAAATGCATGTCTATGTTCGCCTTCAGTGGACATGTTAAATAAAAACTCATGTTGTAACACATTGTGCTTTCAAACACCACATGATAGTGAGACTTACAGAAGAATATTCAGAGGAATAACCACATCATTGTTTTTTTTTCCTGAAAGTGGTTTTGTTTTTGGTAGGCATAGGCAAGGCAGGTCATGATAGACATAATGAATAACAAAGACAAGCATGATGGTGTCTGTATCTGAGGGAAAAAGGTAAGAGAAAGACTGAAAAATACACCATCAATGGACAAGAGAAAATGACAGTGAAGGGCAGGTCTCTGACAATTCATACACACAAAAGAAATGGCTTTGGAAGCCTGCTTGAAAAGACTCACAGTCCCTGTGTATTGCATGCACAGCGGTATAACTGCAGTTCATTTCAGGTCTCAAACAGAACCATTAATGTTTTCAAAAATCAGGGAATATGACAGGATAGCCACAAAAAGCTCAGGTCTGCTAAGGATGATGTGATACCTGGATAAATTGCGGGTATAGAATAAAAGAAGTGTGTTGTATTTTCAGTGCTTGAAAATTCCTGTGATTGTAAATCTTCTCTGCTGGGAACAACCAGGATCATGTGGACTCTTTATGATGAAGATCTAGTTGAACACGACTTTTCTTGGTGAAGGAAAATGTCATGCTCTGTGTTCTGGGAGTGCTCTTAGTCTGTTCCTTGCTTTGGAGAGGAGGCTGCTGGGTGCTCTGCTGTGCATGTCCCAGGCTGAGGACAGCCCTTAAAGCGTGGGGCTGCCTTGGGGAGATGTCCTGGCTCTTTCTGTGTGCATGGGTGAGAGCATGGGTGTGTTTGAGTCTGTAGTGTAATACAACCATAATGGGTTTGTGGCTTGAAAGTGGGAAAAAGCTTTAAAAATCAGCTTCCAGAGCGCTTCAAGTGTAATGCTGATATTTGCTTATACAAATAGAAGGAGTTCTTTGTAGGCACATAGAAGCAAGTCAGTCACCAATCAGGCTGTCATATACAGATAGCTGTTTTAGTTGCACTACTGTATTTAGAATTTAATTCTCCTATTTCATGGAGTTGTGAAATTGCTTGTTTTTGAAGTAATTGTTAATAAAATTTCAAGATCTTTGTTGTTTCCCTAAATTCAGTTTAGAGACAGAAGGTGCCTCTGTAGAAGCAATGACAGCAAATTCAAATAATAATAATAACAAATACCACCTGGCAATACAGTGATTCTCATCACAGCAGATGAATAACTCACAATCTCAGTGATGGAGAGAATGTGCTCTGGATGAAAGATAATGTACCTGTGCAGCACAACATGTCCAGTACAGGTCTCTGCAATACAGGATAGTATGTGTTATCTGAATGACAGTATTGTTAGTGCTGTCCAGTCTGCCTTCTAAGCTATCTGCTCTGCCAGGGACACACAGGGCCTTTGACATCAACTGCATCACAGCCCCACTTGTCACACAGCAACTTGTCACACAGCAAGAACCACCAAAGCAGAAGCAGGCACTGCCCACACCCATCTCCTGGAACGCTTGCGATGAGTTTCTATTTATCCTGGGGTAGCTCACCTAAGCATTGCTGACCAACATCTGCTTTGATCTGTGCTGGATCTTGCCATACAGAAACAGGAACAGTTTCTAAGGTCTAGAATCTCTTGTCACTATGTTGGGATGTTTGGTCAACCTTCTTGATTATGTTCTCCACCCGAAGGATGGCTGTGAAGTGGGAGATGTTCCCCAGGGAAGTGGACATGACACCAAACCTGCCAGAGCTCAAGAAGAGTTTGGAAAATGCTCTCAGGCAACACTGTACAAGTCTTGGGGCTATCCTATGTCTGTAGTAGAAACAGTGTTATGAGCTGGGTATCTCAACCATCTCAACTGCCTGAAGTTCCTACTGCCCTGCAGAAGATGCAGTAAACTTAGCTTTAATCAAATGATAAAGGTAATAGCATCATGACATAAGTCCTGTTGCCTTAACACAGCTGTCCATTGTGTCTTTTCTGTATTCTGGGAGTAGCTTGGACATAGCCACTCCTTTTACTTTGCTACGCTTAGCACTGTGACACACTGTCCTGAGCACAGCTGTCAGCACACATTTTGATAATATGTATGCACATCAAGCAAGTTTTTCTACAGGGTCTCTGAAAGGAGAAGGTGGCATTGAGACTGATGATGGAAACCTTGTAAGTATCTCTGGAATCAGTCAACAGATGACTTTGTTCTGCTGAAACTTTTCTGTCACTGTAGGGGTATGGATTTTCCTGATTTAGCAATCATTTACATTGGCCAGAGCATGTGAAAAGAACTCCTCTGCTTTGGTTGCAACTACCTTTGATTGCTTCTGTCTTCCTCTCAATATGTTCCTTATGTCATGCATTTTAAGTGAGAAGGCAGAGAATCTGCATTTAGGGAAGTAAGGCAGAAATCAGAAACTTCCTTTAGTTCTTCCTCTAGGTTATGCAGATGCCAGGTTACAGTCATTGTTGTGTTTTATGCAATCTTCTGGAAGCAGTCTGATCATTTTCCCAAGTAGGACAAAGGCAAAAGCAAAAATAGGATCTAAATTAATGACCTAGAAATCCAAGATGGTTACTAGAGCAATCTTTGAAGCAATTGTATACATGTTAACTGGGTCATATAAATTTGTGGTATGACAGCTCATACAAGGAAGTTATAAATAGATGTCAAGAGGAAGTAGCATAAGAAGTGACAAATATGAGGCAATGTAAGCAGAAACATGACCTTTCAATTCTATTTTCCCCTTTTTAAAATATATTTTTTAGCAGAAGACGTTGTTAGGAAGGGTGGTTGGGGGAGTTTAATGAAAGCAACCCTTCCTCAGCCAAGGAAAACATAACCTTTGAATATGGATTTATCATCTCTCTGCTGGCATGTCATTTGCTGAGCTGGTGACAGGGAATCTGAGGTGTGCTGAGATCATAGATGTTCCTGATTCCGCTAAATGACTGGCTGAAAAAAAATGAGGGTATGACCTTGTAACCTCTCTAATCTGTGGGGACTGGACTTTTGACGTGTATTCACACTTTTTATGGTACATAGATTTAAAATAGGTGATTTTAAAATAGGATAAATACTTCAAAGAGTCTAGCTATTAAGTTTTGAAGTTTCTGCCTCAACTAATGTTTTTTAACTGCTTTATACAGGACAAATTGCTATTTGATTTCCAGCACTGATGGTGAGAAGATTTTTCCTTCTCCTTTGCTATGGGTTTACCAACTTCTGTTCCTCATAGTTTTATCCCAGAGGTGGTAGTGTTAGTAGTGTTAGCAGTGTTGGCAGTGACTACCAAGACCTTTTTGACAAAACATTCATTGGGTGCATTGTCACTCATTTGCATAATATATGCTCCATAATCTAAATATTGTCTTAACTTCTTCTAAAACCACACCAACTAGCAAGATTGTCTTCTGCCACGGTATTTTACAGAAGATTTATATAAGAAATTGTATGTTTAGCATAACACCAGAAAGAATTAGTATTTCTGAGACCACTTAATTTCTGAAATGCTTTTAGAAATTTAGATCCTTCCTGAGACATTTTCAAAGCTGATTTAGAGGTAGAATTGCAAATACTTATTTCAGAATAAGCTATAGAGAAGGGAAAAAAGCACAGGTTCTCATGCTGATTGAGGTTAAATGTGATATCTCAAAATATGCTGGGTCATTGATGATTTAATTTAATATATCCTTGGGGAGGAAGCTCATCTGGATGCAGTGAACCAGCACAAGGCCACGTATTACTTACCTGCATGGTTGTTATTGTGCATGTGTTTTACACCAGCCTGCTGCAGAATTGACTTATGTCCCCATCTTTTACTATCTTCTCTCCCCAGCCTTTTATTAGCTTTCTATCACTGGCCTTCCTTGTTCAAAGTAATCTTTAATCTTCTTCATCTTGCTCTTCCTCTACTTGAGGGGTTGTTTTTCTTCACTCTTTTGAATCCTTCATTTTGCACTTGATCCAAAGATCCATGTAACTCTGAGCCTACCCCTGCAGTGTAACACAGCACATTGCATGCATGCCTGGGCTGATGGGGTCCTGGAATCTGGAGGAGGGCAGCCCTGTCAGCACAGTGATGCCAGGCTCATTACTTGGGTGTGGTATCACACTGCTGCTGCTCTCCTGCTTCCAAGAACAAGTGGGTAGCTTGGCACTCTGCTCTGCCATGCAGACAGACCAGTTTGGGTATGTGCTAGCTCAGGTTCTCGCTTTGCACACCCTTGCACAATGCAGACATGCTTTCCAATTCTGCTCAAAGGGCTCTGCCCATCCTAAGTTCTACATAGTCTTTACTGTTAAAATCATGCTGATGTTAACTTTTGCTAATTATCTCATTGTTTCATTGAGTGCAAAGAAGTCTTCACTGGAATACAAAATGGTTTTTTCACCTGCACATGTTTGCAGTGGAGAGCAACATACTCAGGGGTTCTGGAAATCCAGCCCTCACAGTGTTGCTGGACTATACACACCATATAAAAGCATTTCTATAACACAATTGCAAAAAAAGAGAATGTTACTAGATTACACACCAAGGTGATTCATCTCAGGTGCAGAACTTCGTGGAAAAGCCAAGTCAATTTTGTTATGACATAATTTCTAACATGCAGAAATATTTACATGTTATTACACATCATCTTGTTACAGCACTGTGCTGTCCAGTGTTTCCAGGCTGCTTGATACAATGCAGTGCAGAATAGACAGCTGTAACAAGAACTTCTCTTTCTTATGAAATGTGCTGCCTTTAGATAGACAATCTGTGTTTCCTGTCTTAACAGGAAAATTTCTTGTTTCCTGTCTTAGCAGAAAGCAAGAAGATGGAAGTGTTCATTTGCAGGAACAGAAAAAAAAATCATCTTGACATCTCTTAGTCTGAACTGTGTGAGCTTAAGTTGCTCAGCATATCCTGGCATCCAAGCCTTGCCCTTTCCTGCTTTAAGTACAATGAAGCACATGTGATGAGGCAGACTGGTACAGCTGTGGATGTAAACCCACAGATTGTGCCAGTTTGTTCCTTTGCTCTGTGCAACCATGTGGCTGAGTGACACACTCCCTACTCTGACACAGGAAGCTGGGTGGCTGTGGCCTTGTCTCTCTCCTGGTCTAGGTCAGCTGGAATCACAGAGATAGAAGGGATGTACTTCAGTGGTACACAGAGGGTGTGCAGTGGCACAAGGAATCAGTGACTCAGTAATCTAAATCTACATGTCTAAAGACATTGTTAATCCCGGGTAGTTCAGATTTCTCATCTTTCCCTTTATCATGAATTCTTTTGGTATTTTTCCTCTCTCTTCCTCACTCTTCACTTACCACACAGCTCAATCAGCTCCGGGGAGCCCTGTGCTGTAGAGTGGAGTATAGTTTGGAAGTGCTCACTTGAACTTTCCTCAATACAACACATATCTGTTTACACAAGCAGAAACTTATTGACTGACTAATTTTCCTGAAAAAAAAAAAAAAAAAAAAAAAAGAAAAGAAAAAAAGAGAAAAGCAGTGACGAGCTTGTGGAGTGCTTTGTCAGTTTTCTTCAGGTAAAACAGTCAAGAATTTTAAACCCAGCACACCTAGCCCTAAGGCAAAACTCTTGAGCATTTTAATTGCAACTGATGAAATGGATGGCAGTCACTCCTTATCTAGAGTGAAAGACTGCTAGGCATACCACATGACTCTAAAGGTCACTCCTGACCTATTCCTATGATGTAAGTCTCAACCAGGAATAAAATGAAAACCTCAGAGAAGTCTGAGTCCCTGGTGTCCCAGAAAGCCATGGGTCAGAGAGCAGAGTCATCAACACAAGTCTGGGGACTTCCCCCGCTGCCCTGGAAGACAAATGTTTCAGCAGAAACAATGACTTTCACTTCTTAAAGTAGCACACATATAAGGTCAAGTGCATGACTAGATGCAGTGTGATCATTTTACACTCATAGAAGAAAAATTGGACCTCTCACTAAAGCAGACATCTATCTACAGAGAATCAGAGAATTTTATTTTTCTCATTATTTCTCTCCAAATCCCCCCCCTTTTTTCTTTTTTTTTCTTTTTGTGCTGCTAAATTGCTTCATCATGTTGGAAAAGTGAGAATACTTTGATTATTTTTTTGGTTTTAGTAGTGTAGAGAAGGTGACATACTCTTGTGCTAGCCATGACTCCTGGGAGACATTACAGTAAAGCCAGAATTGATTTGGCAAGTGTGGTCTATACTTATCACTGCATAAAACATAAAAATCAGAGTCATTGTGTGGATTTTAATGGTAATGTTAAATAATAGAGAGGAAAAGCCTTGCTATAAATACACCTGCAAATGTTCTTCTCACAGAATTAGAGATTCAAGGTCTGTTGAATTCAGTGGAAAGACTTTGTCGTCCAAAACCTCTAGATGATATATTGTACTATTAGGACCAGTTCTATAGGTAGTGCTAATCAGCTCAACTCGTCTGGCTTTAACTGTGCTGAGCTCTTTTACTGCATCTGAGAATTTTGGGTTAGATCCAGTGTGAAATTGTGATACAAATGGGTTTGGTGCCAAATCAGCTAACTCCATCTGACTCCCACAGTGATAGCTGGATGGAGAGGTATTTGTGTAGGCAAGCTTCCTGCAGCCTGTGGGAACAGCCATGTGCCTGAGAATGGTATCCTCAAACACATAAGCTGTTGAGAGAGAGCCAAAAGAAAGGGTTAAGCATGAGGACATGCTCTGGGTGGTTAGGTAGGGGTGTCTAGATTGTAATTTTTTAGTTAATTATGTAATCCAGCTGCTCTTTCCCTTTTGTCAAACTGTACATTGTACATTTGTACATGGCCTATTATGCATCTCTTATATTGATCTTATATGAGCTGTAACTACTTGGATGCTATCCTTTATTTAAAACAAAAACTTTGTTGATAGTACAGCAATAATTAGGAAAAGAGTGTTATGAATAATTAGGACCATGAATGTGAATAATTTAATTTTTTGGTAGGAAATACTCTCTTTTTACTTAAGAGCTCAGAATAAGGGAGATCTCTGCATGATGGTGTTAGCTGGTGACTCAAAACTTTTTGGTTTTTTGTTTGTTTCAGCTTTCTTGGTATCAGTCTTCCATCTTGACACCATCTTTAACACTAGCCCACACCCTAGAATGGCATGCACACTTACACACATGTGCACTGGCAGAAGTATGTCAAGGGGGCACAACAGGTATTGACACTGTGCCTGGCTCAGGCCATTATTAACATTTAATTGTTGATAATTTTTTTAAGCTCCTGACAGCAGTGTGGAATGGATGTGGTATGTAGGTAGAACACCTAGCAACCTGGCAAACAAGGATATTGGGAATGCATACCTGAACTGGATGGAGTCACAGGGTTCCTATCCTTAATCCTCTTGCTTTATAAGGTGATTGTGGAAAGGTTCACCCATGAATCACACTATGGTGTCATCCTTACTTATCTGTTGGCAGACTCTCCGAGGGCATGAGTATTATTGTAACAGAGGCCTTGCATTAAAGAGAAGAGGATTCTTTGACTGTGAACCCTACAATACTACTCAGTTTACAAGGTTATAAGACAGCTGAAAAGGGAGCCAGTCCAACAAATGGGAAGGATAGCAAAGTCTGCAGTATGCTTAATTCAAACCAATTAACTTTACGGGAAAAAGGGCCATTTGGCAACATGGCAAAATAGCTTTCAGCTATGTGATGGCTTTTCTGCATGGGCTGCAGAAATGAAGGCTGCATTGCAACACCACTGAGTTCTCCTCTGTGCTCTAGTCTTATCTATATGGCAAAATATTTCCTGAACACTTCTTAAACTTGAGAAGGCTGGGATGTCTCAATGTCTCTTTCTTCAGACATCCTGCAGTGGCCTTATGCAAAAGTCTCATTTTCCAGTGAATCTATGCTCTCTAAAATCTGGCTGTAGTCTCTTATTTCTTCTACAGAGTCCTGTTATGGGATAGTAGCAACAGGTTGCCCCAGAGCTTCCTGGGAACAACACATTTCAGAATGTACAAGCAATTGTGACTGGAGCATCTCACTGTTTGCCGTGGGTCCATTGTAAAGCTGCATAACTATCAGGGCAACAAGTGACCTTGGGATCAGGACTGCAGAAACTGGTAACCTGTTTGGAGACCACTTCCTTATGATGCTCAGAGTAAGCACTGCAAGACTGAAAGAAGAGACAATATTTGGAAGGAAGGTTTTGCAGATTGCCACTTCTCTTGGATGCCTTGGAAAGGTGATCTGCAGACACTGAGCCACCAATTAAAACACAAGTTCAAGAATATTTCTGCACTACAACTTCTCTTAGGAGCTATAGTACCTTAAACCAGAAATGATCTGAGACCCTCCCATCTACTCTGGATCTTGGGCATGAAGGGTGTTTTATTCATTTTGTTTTATTAATTTGGTTAATATATGGCTTTTGCTCCAGTCACAAGATTCAATAAAATCCACATTTTGGCACTTCCCTTTCTGGATCATTGCTGATGACAGAGTTTAGGAGAAAGTTAGGTATCCAGCTGAAAGAAAGAGAGTGTTTCTTACCGTGCATTGTTACTTCATTTTGCTGCCTAGCTAGAAATGCTTCCAGTCAGTGCTGGGAAGGACCTGGCTGATGCTTTCTTGGAAGTGTGTGCATAAATACTGCCTAATGGGATACTTGGGCAGTTGCAGGTAGGTCTGATCTCACCCCTTTAGTGTGTAAGGTTTGATCCTGGAAGATGCTGCAGTCATCAAAATGAATAAGCTTCAAGGTCTGGCTTCTACTTTTCTGGGTCTGAGTGGGAAGCCGTGAGTTCAAAGAATGAATCCGTTCCCCCTTTGGCACAGGAAGGAAAGGTTGTTCCCACAGGTCACAAAGTGATGGCAGTTCCTCCTGCTTCATGGCTCGCCTGGAAGGTCGTTCAGAAGAGCAGCTGCAGGCTGCACGTTGCTGTGAACAGTGCCAGACTGTTACCTCCTGCCTTCCCTCTGTGGGATCACCACATTCCTGCACAGTCTCTACTTACCTTCTTTGGCATTGGAGAGTTCCACCAGGGGTTTGCTGCTCCTGGAAACCTGTGCATGGCTGCATATGCTACTGCACCATCTCATGGTGTTGTTTCAGATGAATTTACACTGCTGCTTTGGTGGCTTTATTGTAACTGCAATAGGTGCTTTACTGCAACTGCTATATTGTGTAGGTGTCTAAATTCTGCCTCTGTCTCACTGACATTTTGTTCCTTGATGCTCTTGTACACAATAACTGTGGGTTTTGATACCTAGAGCATACATATAAATCCCATTAGCATTATTTTGTATCACTAACCCTTCCCAAGGTGTGCAAAGTTTGCTGGAAGACCTCTGAGCATCATTCCCCAAATGCCTGGAATATCAAAGGCCCATATTAAAGCAATGCACAAAATCCTTCAGTTTGACCTTCAAAAACCAGAGTAGCAGGCTTCATTGCTCAAGGCTACAGGAGATGCTATTATGCAGGTTAGGGAAGACCTGAAGTTAGTGTTACCAGATAAACACAACTGCAAAGCCATCAGTTCAGATAGTTTTCCTTCTTTGAGAGGCTTATTTTTAAGTTCAGAGTATCTCTTGAAAAGCTGTAAACCAGAAAGAGATTAGGAATATTCCCAGAAAATTTGTCACTCTGATCTCTTGTTATTTTTCTTGTTATGTACGTATCATGTAAAATACCATATAGAAATACAAATTGTTTTAGATTAAGCAAAATATTATCCCAGCTTATTAAATAAAACCCTCTTTCATTCCTCACTTGGAAAATGAAAATTTCAAATATAGTTTGAATTAGTTTTCAGAATATTTTATATTTTCATGCTGAGTTACTTTCTCATCCCCTGGCTTTCAGCCTGGAGTTAATCTTACTGTCACGTCTACAACCAGTCTAAGTACAAATGAAATGCTCATATTCCTGGCTTGCCTCCTTCATCATTCCTCTTTAGACCCCACAACTTTCTTCCAGTCACCTGGTTCCTCTGTGAATGAATATACACCTCTCCTAAAGTCCCTGATTAGATGGGGTAGTAGCCCTATGTGTGACAGACTAGATTTTTGGTGTGTTTCAAAAGCACAACTAGACACAAACTTTCAGGGGATCAGTAAACCCACAGAGTTTTCAGCCTTTTTGTAAAAAAAGGAACTGAGTTGCAGTTATGGAGCATTGACCCTGGCTGGGGCTGGGGCACAGGGAAAGAGGCAAGATCTGCTGAACACATGGTCTAAGTGGGACTTAATCATATTGCTGTCATATAAATATAAAATGCATGGCTTTGGATAAGGATGTCAAAACCCAGTAAGACAATGAAATGACTCAGGCTGACTCCCACTGTAAAAATCAGGATGCCACAAACTGGTTCTGCCAGACACTTTGACCAAGTTGGCTTTTGTGGACAGGTACACGCATTTACAAATCCAAGAAGGGTGATTGCCATTATGTTTAGGGCCTAAAACTATTTAGATAGACTTTCCCCTTAACTTGTGAATAATAATCTCTCCTTTCTCTCTTGTCCATGTCTATATTGTCTGCTTAGATCAACAGATTCTCAAAATGGGATTGATCTCTTATTCTAAGTTTGGTTTGCCAATGAAGGTCAAGGAATTTTGTCTCATGACTTCAGGATTTTTGACAATTTTAAACACTGAAAGCATTAGTAGAGAGGTACAAAGTATTGAGGAGAAAATGTAGGGTTTTCTTGCTGCAAGGATCCTTTTATAGTATTCTTTCATTCCTGTCTTTGAAGAAATAGCAACTTAACTTTCCAGACATATGCAAACAGGACATTGTCAATAACAATGACACTTTATTGCTTGGTATTTTCACCAGTATTTTATTGCTCTACTTTTTTTTTAAAAAAAGCAGCAATCCCTATCAGAATGGGCTGATAAGGCAGATCTATCTTAAGTAAATACACTGCTTTCACATCTGGCCTTTTCTTCAATAAACTTTTAATCTTTTACAAAGGCTTTTGGATATGAATCATTACTTGATTCCTAGGGTTTTGAGTTTAATTTGCCTTTTCAATGGCTTCATATGTTGGCAACATGTACTCCCCAAAATGGTAAAGCTGCTTGCTGTCAGACTGTGAAGGCTGTTTTGCCAGAACAGGGTAGTAGCAGAAAGACTCTTGGCATGGCACTTCTGTAACCCTTAAGGAATTTCAAGATCTTCAAGATGGACAAGATAAATCCCCAGTGAAGTGTTGACAACCCTGAAATATTTAGGGTTATTAAGTCAAGTCTAGAAAGCAGAGGGCTTGGAAAATTTGAAAACTGAGGGAGGCAGGAAGGAATTGCGTACAACCCCAGTCTTTTCTTGTATTATAGCATCTTGAAATGTCTCCCTGTAGTGATTTTTGTAAACCATGAATTTGACTATAAGATAGATGCAAGGCATTATAAAGGAAAGTAAGATTTTTAAAATCTTATTTCTTTCATTTTAAAATTATAAGTAGTTGCTGTGAAGCAAACAATACGCATGTGAATACTAGCAAGGTGAAATTACTGGCCCAATCCTAAAAAAAATGTTTGAAAGAGTTTTGGTGTTAGTCTATTTTAGGACTGTGGGGTGAGGTTAAAGAAAGATTAACTAACTAAACCTCAAATTAAACCTACAGACACAGTTTATTGCTATTTACCTGTACTTAGTAACAGGCAGGGTTTGCTGTTGATTACAACTGACCTCACAGTGACTTCATATTGTCATCAAACTTGTTTGTAGCAGCTTGCAGAATTTCAAGAAAACCACTTCTGCAGCAGATGAATATCCTGGCTGCTGCCAGCTGCTGCGAAAGCTGACATACAGTTCTGCTGTCTCCTGCAGGTTCCTCTGAAGTCTGACAAATGGTTCTTAGAGTTGTTGAGGGTAAAACAATAAACAAGTTTTCAAAACTTTTTCATAACAAGTTGACCCTGAAGCAAGCTGATAGAAGATGATCTGTGGACGTTTCTGACACTGATTCTAAGCTGCAAAATGTCAGCGCTTTAACTCATATTCATCACACTCGAAAGCTGCTGAACTCTGCCAACTCTCAGCTGTCCAGACACCCTTTTACAGTATTCTGTAACTCTTTTCTAGACTTTGATATAAGAGAATCCTCAGAATTTTTTTCTTTTTTTCTCCATTTTAGGTATTGTGACATATGTTGGGGTTAAATATAGTGGGGTCACAAAAGTGCTATTCACTTTGATGTTATTTATTTCCACAAAGATGTCACAAGAAGCATATGCAAAGTGGTAGCTCTGACTCAAAATTTTAAGACAGGCACCTCTTTTAAGCTTTTCATTTGACCTTAAAAAAGATTTCCTTTAAAAAGGAAGCTTTGTAACTTTGTTCAGTACTTACTGGTGAATATCTGGATGTACTTCTGACATTGGTGCTGCTGTTTCAAGACACCTATAGAAACATTGTTTGTAATCCAAACAATAGAGAAAATAATCTATTTGCATTGCACCACTCTTTTGAACATCTTTTACCCATTAAAACAACAAGTGTACTTTCTGAAGAATTAGATTTGACCTGGAATTCCTTCCTCTAGGAACAAGTTGTGTGGAGTTCTTATGATTGTCCAGAACTGCTCTAACCCACAAAGTTCATTAAATGTACCTATTATTGGGGAGCAAAAATGAATTTCTGATGTTTTTATGTGAAGAAATCTTCACAGAGTTGTTGTCTATAATCCAGATTTTCCCTTTCAGCAGTGTGTTGAACTAAGCTTTCCAGAAAAGTATTTAAAACCCGAGGGTTTGCATTTTTATCAACAACTTTGAAATGTTTGAAGTGGAAAATCTTATTTCTTCTTCCTCTGTGCTTATTTCTCTTTTCATGCAGCAAGAAGCTGTGAATCACTCCATGTGTAGATTCCAATCACTTATGTCTCCTCTGCTTATCTTAATATGGATGGTAAATAAGAGTCAATGCAGAGTAAGTGGACAGAAATGAAACCACATTGGAGTATCAAAATGAAAATTTACCCTACTTTTGGCATCAATTTTCTGAGCCTCAGATTTCCCCAACTGTATGAGTTTGATGATACTAACTGGTATTTGGAGAATTTCTTAAGATTTCCAAGTCCAAAGGCCTAGTTAACTATCATTCCACCCAGATGAACCTCCCCATAGGGAGGGCACATTGTTGTGCCTTTGCAGAGATAACAGCAGTGGCAACAGTGTTGTGAGTAAAAAGGGAAAGTTGTTTTTTCTTGAAGGCATTCAATGACAAACATCCTAGTAAGGTCAAAGCTGAGATCAAAGACTATCCTGGAATTCATGGGCATGTTTATGTTCAATACCTTTAAGCTTTGATATGACTTTCTACTAAATTCGTTTACAGCTTAGCCTTATAAAAGTCCCAGATTTCCTGGTTTACATGCTTTCGTTTAAGGTGGATTGCACTTGATCCATCTGTTTGATGAGACTATTGTGCTTTTGTCTTACTAGTAATAAAACTTCTGGGGGTAGGGCCTTGCATGTTTATCTGGGCGTTGCAGGAAACGCTACCACTGACTCTTAAACAAAGGGTCTTTCTATTCACTGCATAAGTTATTTTTTCCAGAGCAAGAGAACAAAGATTTCAGATAGTTATAAACAGTAAACTGAAGGGGAGTTTGGGGTCAAAGGGCAAAAAGATGACTCAGATTTCTTTTTGCCATGGCTGAGAAAAGGTACACAAATGCAGATGAAAACTATTGGTGTTTCCTTCAGAGCATGTAGGCCAAAAGGCCACTTTCTGAAGTCTGACATCTCCCAGCAGGTCCCTGCAGACCTCAGAACATACCTCTGCCAGTCCCAGCCACAGGGTACTGGTCTGTGTAGCCAAAAGACCTTGAATTGTAATAATAAGCTAACCTATTTCCATGAACAAGACATGAATATTAGTCATCATTCAATGCAGTAAAGAACAAGTCTTTGTTTTACAATGTCCCAGTTGGAATTGTAACATTGGACTGGAAGTGGCCCCAGAAGTGAGAGTCTATGCCTTGCATGCAGACATTGGAAAAGTTTCTGGTGCGTCACAGCCTTCTGCAGCCTGTTATTCACAAAACATTTTCTGAAGCCTTTTCACAAGTCAAGACCTTTAGTACTAACCTCCAAAAATCACAGCAAAGCAGTTTGCCAAAGGAAGAGAGCAGGAAAGGTTATTGCCAAGCCAGTGTTCACAGTCCTGCAAAAGCAAAGGGGGTGTTAGGCGATAATGCCTGCACGACCCTAGAAAATAAGTGAACCCACTTCTACAGAATGATGCACTGCCTTCTCTGCTGCCAGCTGGACTTGGAGGAATAGTCCCTCCAGGTTTAACACTGAGAACATGAAAAAAAGTCCAATTAGACTGTGAGAAACTTTCAAAAAGCTTTGAATTTCATTTCAATGAGGTGTTTTTCTGCTCCAGGAAATACCTCTTTTATCTTTTAGGTTCAGATCACAGTGGAGATATTGCCTTCACATCTCCTTCACCAAAATATGAGTCTACATCTAAATAAAGTAAATTTATGATGTCCTTCTGGGTAGTTTCATATCAGTGCTAGTGCTAGTAAGATGTAAGTATTTTGAAATGTACGTCCTTAACATAATTCCTTAACACAATTCTTCTAAGATCACTTAGGTTTAGGTCCTGTATGAGCTTTGATCCCCACACTATGAAAATTCCACTGGGCATCCTAACAAGTATTTTCCTAACAGTGCTACTCTTTCCAGTGCATTATGATAATAAAAACATTTCGAGCAATAATAATGACTGGTATCAAGACCAAAACTTTCACAAAACATTTCCAAGGAGTTTTGTTGCCTTGCATTTTACTGTAAAACAATAGTGTGCTAAAACAATAGGAAAGATTTGGCAGGAAAAAAAGATTGCTGCAAACTCCATATGTAGGGAGTGGGAGACAGCATAATGGAAGTTCAGTTAAGGGAGGAGCATCTTTTCTAGATGTTTTTGATGCATTTTATTTCAATGCCAGCTGGTCTCAGAAAGCATCTATCCATGTAGAAATATCCTTTGGGAAGACAAATTGCATTAAAAGCATTTCTATTATCAAGAACCTCTCTGAGTGAGATAATTGTTCAGCACAATGTGCTGTTTTTATGTGATGCATGGGAAACGATGAAGATTGTTTTGAGAAAGCTGGGGAAAGCAGCTTCTTCTTCCTATGAGAAAACATATAAAACATGCAGACACACATATACAAGTAGATACAAATGCCACATTATCATTACCATTTCAAAACACATTTACTCTTTGAAAATATTTGAGATGAGTTTATACAATGTGATGGGATGAGGTGAATTCCCTTGAGACGAAACCTCGTAACCCTGCATTAGCTGAGGAACTCCCAAGAAGGGCTTTCTAGTGTATCTCTGCCAGGGAAGTTTGAACAAATCTTGGACTATCTCTTTTCAGACCTAAAGGCAAACTCGATTTCTTTTCCCCATGAACGTATTACCAAAGACTTTAGGTGAAAACTGCAAGAGAAAATGACAAATCAGTTTAGAGAAAGAAGGAGAAAAGGTCTTTAGAGTTCAGGACTCAGCTGCAAGGAAGATGATGCTAGAGCTGATTTTCACTTGACTTTACTCCCTTCAATATATTTCCTTTGGTGCTGAGATACCAATCAGCATACTACAGATACTGTAGATAGTCCTGATACTGCTGACAGTGGTGGATCTGGAGAGACCCACAGATTTGCAACATGCCATACCAGTGACAGAGCCCTGTGTAGATAATCTGTCATTTTTTCCTCGTGCCTCGCTTTTGGCTGTGGATTTTTCCACAACAGTTAGATATTCCAAAGGAAATAAGAGCAGAGGCAAATAAATAAATGGACTGCGGTTAGAGAAGGAAATGTTTATTCAAACGCAAGAATAATGCCAGTTGTAGAAATCTGGATGCTTCTCACGTCTTGTTGTTTCTGAGGACATCCAAATGGATGTTTACTTATGGTGAGCAGTATCCAAAAAGCCTGCAGCATATTAATTCATCTGTTCTCAAAGTGCTATTGGATTTTCTCAAAATTCTGTTTTGCCACAGCTTAATCCCTCCATTGCTATTTGCATTCTTTTTTTTTTTTTCAGACACAGAGAATATTTCATTTACAGTTACTAGGAAGCCATACAGCACACATGCTTTGTATTCTGTGTCTACTAGTACTTGTTAGCTTATAATAACTATAACATATTACAGAACTGTGTAGGAATGAAAAAGGAAATCACCTGCTTGTTTAAGTACATATGTATACAGTGTGTGACTGGAAAGGCATTGTCATTATGGTAGATTATATGCATTTTGATATGCAAAATTGACCTGTTTTGAGATAAATGGGCTGTAAGATTCATCTGTTTAGCACACTGGAAAGCAACCAGCAGCAATTGCATTTTCAAGGAACAACTAGAGATCAGCTTGGAATAGAGCAACAGTTAAGGATATTTAAAAAAAACCCACATCATCCTCTCCCCAAATTAATACTCTTCTTGCCAATTTCTGTCACTTATGTTGGTCTCAGAGGTCATGACATTGATGTACACAGCCTGAGAATAACAAAAATAACAATGATGGGGATAAAAGCACATGAGAACTGTTACCACTACAACACAAAATGGAGAACAGTACTGTCTTTCTTTCTGGGTGTTTAGGGTAAACCAATGACCTCTAAATTTATGTACAGTTGTTTTAGGTTCAAACCTATACATATACACGAAAATATTTTTCTTCCTGTTAATTGATTCTAAAGAATTCTACATTCCCTTACTTTGAGATGAGTTTACTGCAATTCAGTAATTATTTTGTGTCTGAATGTCCCCTATATTCATTTCTCCTTTTATTTATTTTCCATTCCATACCTCACTTGAGTTGGAAAATTGTTGCTGCAAAATTTTTCTGGGTGATTTCCATGGTCTTATCTGATGGTGGAAAAGCAGAATGACTCCAGATCTTCCTCACCTTCAGGGCACTCACAATATGTAGTTCGAAATCCTGAAGGTCAAACCACCTCCTCCAAATGAGGCCAAAACAGATCTATGGCATTTCACACCATTGCAGATGGTGTCTGAACCATCAGAGAAACTTCCACACAACCAAAGGGATTTTTAAGCATTCTATATAATGGGGTTGAGAAAAAATGCTCTGAAATCTCAGCTATTTTTGCTAAGTAGAAGGGTATGGCTCAAGTTGAAAGGGGATTGACATTTTTTCTAGCTCTCACTCCTTATACATCTCATTCTCCCCCCATTTTTCTTATCCAAAAAGCAGGTAAGGTAGCTTTTCTTTTTAAATGCAAATATTAATTAATTTTAGGAATTAATTAAATGTCAGCCATCTTGACCAAAATATTTGTTCATCAGCCTTGACCAAAATATTTGTTCATGGAAGATAATGAATCTTTGTAGCTATTTTAGATAATGTTAAACATTAACATTAGCTAGAATTAAAAAAGAAAAATAAAAATCACAGAGTATGGCTACATCAATGTCAGACTTTTCCTCCTGCTATCTTTGTGAGTGTGACAGTACAGTGTGACATATTTTCAGTTTTAAACATACAGCATGGGAAGAATCCTGTTTCAATAAAAGAGATGTGATTGTATATTTTACTGCTTAGCATATTAAATAATCAGATTTGTGTAGCAGAGCAGAAGTCAACAGTCTTGTTTCACTACTACTACTACTACTATTACTACTACTACTACTACAAATTTCTAAACTTCTATATGAAAATCCTTGTCCAAAAGCACTTTAAGCAATATGTCCAAAATTATATAGAAGGATTTTTCAGTTTGGTTGCTAAATCTGTATTTAGGTATCTGCTTGACTTTCCACTGCTGACAACCAGAGTTGTATTGGATTTATATCAATATTTTACAGAAACCACTAAAATCTATAGGATAAGAAACACAATATTCTGAGTTGGAAAGCACCCACAAGGATCCAACCTCTGGACTGAGTACAGGTTCCTGGCTCTGCAACAGGAAAACCCCAAGAATGCTCTCATGTCCCAAATGCTTCTTGAACTGTGTAGGCTGGGTGTTGTTGACCAAAAGGATGTAACTCATTGGATATAGAACTGCCAATGTGTTTTTGTTGAACCTGGTGTACATATATCTGGGATATTAAAAAATACTAATCTAGAAAAAACTAGATCTGTCAGAACTAAAACCATCCCACCTTTCATGCTCATCACCCCCAAATAAGCAAGGTTGTTAGCTTTGCACTTCAGCCTTGCTCTTGGCTGTTCGCAAGAATCTGCCTGTGGTTTTAAAGCAAAATGGAACATTTTGTCT
The DNA here is from genome assembly GCA_017589585.1 of Phylloscopus whistleri. Taxonomy (NCBI): domain Eukaryota; kingdom Metazoa; phylum Chordata; class Aves; order Passeriformes; family Phylloscopidae; genus Phylloscopus; species Phylloscopus whistleri. The sequence goes on along the minus strand of JADMLD010000110.1, from coordinate 1,770,761 downwards.
TGTGAGAGAATTTGTGTCTCTGAGAAATTTGTGAATGGAATGAAGAAGAGCAGGAATAGCCAAATACTATGTCATGTCTCATGTTCTCTGAGACTGGATCCCCAAGGACATGCTGTCAGTCAGGTTAACTCGTCTGCTCCCAGATCTTACTGCTCCCTGGGTGGCAGTGAGAGGCAAGACACATCTCTAGAAGTCACCACCATTACTTATTGATGACTCACAGCTGCAAACTCCTTGGATCCCTCAAGGAGAGGAGAAAGCAAGACTGAGCAAACCCAGGAACAGGAACAAGAATTACAAGTTTCATGAACCTGGAAGGGTGCTTGTCACACTGGTTGGTTATTAACGGATGACAAAATCTTTTTAAGCTGTAGTTAGGCCCATTCTTCTCTTACCCTCCACATGGAGAATAAACCAATCATCAGAAATAGCAGGAGCAACATTTTTAAATACTTCTACAGAGTATAGTCCCTTAGTATGGAATAATACAATGGTTTGTTTTACAACCAAATCAGGTATGCAGAGTAAGTTCCCCAGGGTGGCTGAAGGGATAGAAGAGGTTAGTCTGGCTGACAAATGGGGTTGGTGAACAACTGAAGTTAAGGTTAAATGTTAAAATAAAATGTTTGAAGACTTATGTCACAGCACAGCAGAGAAAAGACATAAATGTGCCATTAGTGTAGCTGAACAAGTTAGAAGAAGAATGTTCAATCTTCAAATTGGTGTAAAAATGTAATTTCTCCCTGGAGAAGCCTCCCTCAGTCTGGCAAGACACAAGAGACAAGTGCTTTGATGCAGGCTTTCATACCCTTTAGGAGAGAGAAGTGAGGAAGGGCAGATGCTGTGGTTTCAGTATTGATTGCTGTGCTTTTGCATCATCCCTGATCAACATGGAAGCATGGGACAAGACTCAGGATTCCCCTCTCTAGGGAGAAAGCACTGATTGTTAGAGTGTAAGGCTGCACATCCTCCTGCATGGCCTCTTCTCCTTATTAATTATGTCTTTCTTACTTAAGAGAGGCACAGCTTTGCAACTGGGGAAGTGGTTTCCCCAGTGTAGCAGGCTTCCCAGCTCATGCTGAAACCCTCTGAGCTTGTGTCTTTCATCTGGTATTTCACAAGCAGGTGCTTGCAGGTGATCATGCCTGTAACCATAAAAGGGAGATTCTAACCTGGCAGGTGGCTGTATTGCCTCATAGGAAAATGGTTCCCTGTGTATCTGCCCATTTTCCATGGATACATATGCATGAGATCTGACACAGTTAAGAAAGAACTGCCATTTAAGTGAAAAAACCTCCCTCTGGTAAGGAGCCACTTCCATGAAAGGAGATGCATGGAGACAAGAAGGTCTGACAGGGCTGCCAATTCCTTGCCACGCTGCTGAAGAAATACATGCTTCCACATTTTTTATTTCTTTTTGAAAAACCAAAGGAAAAGGTAAGGTTTCTGTCAACACCTAGAATTTTTGGAAAGTACATCTGATCCCAAATACTTCAGGTATAAATAACACCCCACATAGAAACACTGCCTCCTTAGAGGGACATAAGTGCAAGAAAAGCTAAATGATTCTTCCTGGACTGCTCAAATATTTATATGATTTTGGATGCAAAATGGAACCCTAGGTAAAAAGAAGATATGTTTAGAATTTCAGAATTCTCAGATCAAGACATACAGTATAAAAACAGGCTTTCACACCTACACAGTATATTAAAACTATGAGCATTTTCATTCAACTGCTCCCAGCTTTTTCAATGGTAAAAAGCTTCAGGAGAGACTCTGAATTTATTTTTACATGCTGCCACTCAAGAAAGACCTGTGATCTTCTCAAAGTGCAATAATCCTTGTAAGTTTATTGTAGTAAATACTGACTTAATTTTTCCCTATTTTTAGCTGGTGTAGGCTAAAGTAACCCTTGCAATCAGTATGGTATGGAGTCAGTGGGAAAGATCAAAGAGAAAGATTTCTGTGCAGTGCACATGGCCTTATGCTGGGATTGACGTCAGTGCTACCTGTTATCGGGAAATGTACTTTCAGCGGAGACACAAGTAGATCTATGGCTGCTATGTAAGTGAGTTGGGAGTTGGACTTTACTCTCATTTGTGATTGGGAACTTGAATTCTGTTAAGCTGAACAGGAAAAGTCTTTCTCCAAATTCATATGCTACCACATGTAAAGGAAAAGGTCCCTTAACCACCTGCTAGTATAAATCTTCAGGTTGTACACTTATAACAGGATGTCAATTCTTAATATTCCTGAGGCCACATTACTTTACCTCTTGTGTAGAATGCCTGCAGCCGTTAAATACACTGTTGTCATTTAGTAACAGTCTAAGGAATGTGATTAGATAAAAGAATATGTTGATATTACCAAAGTGAAAGCAACAGCGCTTGAGAAATTAGTTTTATGGTCCCTCAATGGATGTCTGAATCAATACCTTTAGTTAAGACTTCAGACGTTAATTACTAATATCTTTTTGCTCTCTTCCATGTATTGTCCTTTCTGATTTATATTACATTTTATTACTTAGTCTGTACTTTGCCTGTGGGATGGAGGTTTGCTTTCCCTTTCCTCTCTGTAAAAGTGGGGATTACAACGTGAAACTTTTAGGCTGGGAGAGTGATGGACGCAATATCCTTAGGAATAATGCAATTACTCCTGCATCCTTAGAGGGCTCATGTGGAGTTTTAATCTCTTTGATTTTGAAATGGGAGCAGGGAAATGAGTTGGGCATGCATGGTGGCAGTTGGAAGGGGAAAGCATTGCATAGGGAATAAGCACTTGCTGAAAGCTATGGAAAAGCCCAAGCAGAACCTTTCCAAACTGTTTCTGTCTCTGGATTTTTACTTTTGTTGGTGCTGACCCTTACCTCTCAATTAGCCTGGAATAGATCTACAATAAATCTGCTGAAGTTATAATTTTGTAAATTATCTTTAAGGGACTGTACCATTATCTTTGTTCTAGGATAGAGACTAATTCTGTTTATTATGGATTCTAAAAATGCATGATGAAGAAACTGCTTTAGATATTTGTTCTATGTATTAAACTTCATGGACTCAAGTTTAATTTAAACATATTCCTAAAGTGAATCAACCTCCTCACAACTTTATAGAGAAAGGATTTTTCAACTGAAGTTTTTCATCCAGAGATAATTATTTAAATCCCTGTAAATTAAATGGCTTTGTTTCTAGAGCTACTGAGTCCTAGATATACTTGCTGACTTCATGCAGTGATGAAACAGCTCATTAATGCCCAAATTAAAAATCTTAATATCTTTTATGACAAATGAAAATACATTTAATATTTTAATTTCATTGACTTGTGATGTGATGCTGTCATAAGATTAATCATGTTCCTAAAGAAAAAAAAAATCAATATTCTGTAAAGTGCAATGGAGCAGGAATAATGAGGATTAAGAAACACTTTTAAAGATATTGGTGTAAAAAAATTACTATCTTAACCTTTCTTTGTAATGTACTCTATGAAGCCAGCACATTCTGCGGCAGCCAAAAGCATTTTTTCTATTTTTTTTCTACACAAGCTGATCTCATTGGAGACAAATTATAGATCTGTGTAACTTTGTTCTGTACCAGAATGTTGTGTGGAACATAACAGTGGGTGTCTGAGACTAGTTTCAGTTGCAGCATTTTGTGCTCTGGAGTGAAGGCTTTCAAAGTCTAATCACTTCCTGTATCTTTATAGCATTAACTTGTCACATAAGCCCTTCAGGAAGTTAGGCTAGAAGAAAATTTCCTTTTCAAAAATATCTAATATTACTCCACCCTGCTAAAATGCAATTTCTTTTCCTCCTTCCTCTTTCTAAAGACCCCTGAAGTTTGATTTGATGCATCTCATGCAACTCCATCCTGCAGATTTGACAAATGCCTGTGATTCCTTCTAATTACTGTGAAGCAGAGACCTTTGAAAAGTTTCAGAAGACAAAACTTACCTGAATTAAAATGTCAGATGTCATAGCATTTGGGGATTATGCAAAACTAATAGGGGTGTGTAGCTATTTTTGCTAAGATGCAAATAGATGTGATGCAAAGGCCCAGAATCACTTTGGCATTTGAATAGCAAATCATACCTAAGTTTCTTGTGCATCTTGCATTTTTACACTGTTGAAATAGAAACATTTTTGGTTTTTTTTATGGAGAAGTTCAAAGTAAGGAAAAAACCCCTTCATAATTACCATGGACTTTGGGTGCTGGGCTAGAAGAAAGGTAGCTCCAGGATAGTGAAAAAAGCAAACGACTGCTAGTATTCACTTTTACAGAGAACCTGAGCTCAAATTATATGTTGGAATCATAGAACGGTTACCAACTGGAGTATTTTCTGCTGTTGACAGAGAAAAAAGTCTCTCTGAGAAAAACACCAGAGGCAGGCAATAAAAGCTCATTGTCCTTTTCACAGTCTTACCTGCACACTTCTTTCCAGTTTACCTCCTGCAGTACAACATCAGACAACCCCTGAAGTTCATGTCAGTCTGTCTGTCCCTCCAGAATTAAAATGCCTCAGGCCTGGGATGAACAAAATTCAGCTCTGCACATGCAGCAGCTCTTGTAGTCATTACTGTGTTACCTTACATTACTTACTGGAGAAGTAAAAAAATACAATAATGTATAAAACGTTTCCAGTGTTATGGCAAAAACCGCATCATAGCTGATGTCTAAGATGAAGAAGTACAATTTCTATGCTCATGGTTTTATTAGGCACCGCATATGTGGGTCACTTTTCCTGTCACTGTGGTTTAATTAAGCAGCACTCTCTAACAGTGTGCATCAGCGGTGTCAGTGGAAAAGGAAAAAACACTGAGCAATGACGTTGTATTGACGCCGTCAGCCAGACACAAGTGTCTCAATTAGATGCTGATCTGAGGAATGAAAGGTTGTTGACTTCAGGGCCAGAGAATATGTTCTTGTTTTCTTTCTTTTGATGTAGGCTCCCAGTAAACAAAATAGCAATGGTACAGAGGAAATCTGCCTAAAATATTGCCACAATGCTCATAGTAGCTGTGGAAGGAGTTCACCGTGTTCTCGCTGTCGGTGTCGTTTGTGGTCCAAGCACAAGGAAGTGAGCTGATCAAAAGGCAGATGAAATTGTGGTCTTTGTCATTATGCTGGCAGAATAATCTATATGGCACAGCTGTGGATATCCTGTGAAATAAAACAAATGCACAAAGGCTTTGTGGTGGCGGTGTAGACATGTACAAACACTTGCCACACAGTTAATCTTCAGGTGCATTGCCTCTGTATTTGTGAAGTAACCTGGTTTAAAAACAGTTCTTACAGTGGATCAGTGGGATCCACCTGAAATGTCAGCTGTTTCAGAAGTTCAGGTGTTCATCATCCTTTACAATACGAAAGCTTTGGTTGTTCCTTACACAAAAGAAGCAATGGTAAGGGTATTTAACACCCAGCCCCATTGCATGGGGTGATAATCTGCTTAACACTTCTCAACATTAGAACTTGGAAATTTTAGGGTGATGGCCAAGTGTCAGTCATGCTGCCATGTCTAAGACATTCTTCAGTGAAGAAGAGTAGAACAAAAAAAAAAAAAAAAAAAAAAAAAAAAAAAAAAAAATCCAGAGATCAGATTTTCAGCTGCATGCTACTTCTTTTGTTCAAGTGGACACAGTAAAGTTGGAGAGCAAATTAGACTGGCTGTGGGCTACCAGAGCCAGCCACAGGTGGACAGGCTGGGCACTGCCAGAACCCCCATTTTCTTGGGTGCGAAGTTCTCAGCTGAGAGAAGCTTTAGGTCCTTGTGTAAACCATGATGAGCTAAGTTGGGAGAAATTAGTAACTGAGGTAGCACTGTTCAAGATGGAGAAGAGAAAGCTCTGGGGAGATTTTACTGTGGCCTTCCAGTCCCCAAAAGATAGGGACAGACCCTTTAGCAGCAGACCTGCAGTGGTAGAACATGGGGTGGTTGTTTAAACTAAAAGAGACTGGATTCAGAGGAGATATAAGGAAGGCTTTTTCCTCAATGATAGTAGTCAAACTCTTGAACAGATTTCCCAGAGAAGTATTGGAAGTCCCTGGAAACATTCAAGGTCAGGTTGAACTGAGCTCTGAGCAACCTGATCTAGTTGTTCTGTCTGATTGCAGGGGTTTGGGCTAAGTCACCTTTAAAAGGTCACTTCCAACTCAAAATATTCTATTTTTCTATGAAGTTTATGCCCAGGGGTGCTGCCTAGGTCACTGTCTTTTATTCTTGCATGGGGAAATGGGAGAAATATAAAATTTGCACAAATGTGCCAAAAAATTGCAGGTAAACCAATGAGCTAGTCTGCACTGGCTTGCCTCTTCTTTCCTTGCCATCAAAGAAGAATTTGATTGCCAAGCTAATTTGTCTCTTTAACTCATTTTAAGAGGTCATAAATGAAGGATACAGCCATCCTAGAGGAACTAGTGCCAGGATCCTTTTATCTATCCATTGCCTGCATGCTTCTGGAATAGCTGTCCAGGCCTTGCGCCAGGTCTGCCTGTGTGTGGGTGTATGAATGAGGAGCAGGTTCTTGCTTCAGCAGCTGCTGGGAGAGAGCTGTTCTCTGTCTCCCTCTGAGCTTAAAGGTGCTCATCCTGATGGACTCAGTTACTGGAAGTTGCATATACGCACAGACAAATGTCCCCCAACCCATTTTCTTGGTTAGATTTTTATAGTAAGAGGCTTTTATTTAGATAAATATATAAGGGATTTATTTTTTGAAGAAAAATTACCTTTGTAGAGCATTCAGGAATTCTTTGGCATACAGTATTAAACCCATATAAAAAAAAATCATGATCTTCCAGTGGTCTTGTATACACCATACAATACGTTCCTTTATGTGCTAATCTGGCTATAAGTAAATGAATCAGGTTGAAGCCATCTTTCTTTTAAATAAGGATGTTTAGTGAACATGTAATAGAGGATGCATAATGTCATCTAATCTTGAACCAAATATCAAAGGAAAAATTTGATTTGCATGATGTTCACAAGCCCTAGATAAAGTCCATAAATAGCTGTGTGACTAACCCCAACCTTATTTTTAGGTACTAGTAAACCAAAGATTTTAAAAGTTTTTGCCTTGTTTTGTCTTTACAGGTCTGTTTTCTGTAAATAAATCCATAGGAGGGCAGAAGGACAAAAATGCAAAGGATGAGAACACAGGTGACAAAGTACCATGCAAAAAAGTGTATACAGCTGTTCAGTGTGAAGAATAATATCCTGAAATTATACTGGACAATAATGTAGTATATCTATAAGCTACCTTGATTTCATATTTACAAGTAGAAAAACACTCTTATTCCAATACCTTATTGTTATCGTAACACCATACTCTGAACACCTTTAGTTTCCACAGATATCTGAAAAATTTCTGATCATGTAAAAATGGTGAAAAACAAACATCTGCCCAAATCAATTGTAAATGCAGTATGTAGGAGGTGTAAATGGTCAGAATTCAGTCAATGGTGCATGGAAGAAACATCTTTATATTGGCACTTCCTATCCTGTGTCCTTTATTTTATACAACATTGTTAAGGTACTAGTTTGTAGATTAGAGAAACAAAGTGAAAAATAAACTTGTTGATTAGTATTCATCAGAACAGCCATGTAGTAGCAGATCCCTCAAGCAAGAAGCTTGCCTTTCAACATGTTCTCCAAATTCAACAATCAGAATTATTTCTGTAAATCTAATTTTTCAAAACGTATTTTGATGGATGGAGCCTTTGTAAAAATTAACTTAATGAAGCAGTCATTTTTTCATGCCTCTTGATTCTTCCTCGCAAAAAAATGTTCTTTTCAAGCAAACTCCTCTTTATTTCCCGTGCCAGTTGCTTCCACCCAATGAGAGCACATAATCGGGGCCCAGACAGAATTATTTCCTCTGTGACTTTTTGGAGGAAGTAGGTGGAAATAAACCTACATTTTGAACAAAGATCTGAAATATGGCCCTCACTTCAAAGTAGCAGCAGCTATTTTTCACCAAAATAATAAAAATATAATTCGATTATAACGCATATCTTCTTGCAATCTGCTCAATGAAAATTTTCTGATATTCTCACGCATAATGTTGGGATACACTGTGTGCTGAGTAGGAGGAACACATAAATCCATGTTCACAGGTGAAGATGTTGCGATTCAACTGTTAATATAATTAAGCTGATTTATCTGTTTAAAGTAATAAATTCAGTCCTGTGTACTTTAACTTGCCATAATGCTAGAGAGCCTCGTCATGAGGTTAATTCCATGGCTACCTGTGCAGAGTTCATCTTACTTTTTGCTCAGTGCATAAAGCTTGTATTGCAATGCATGCTGAGGAGGTGCCTGCAGGGAAGTGGTTTGCTACAAAAACTTTATAAGATGCTATAGTTAAGGATGCTCTAAATGGTACACAGTAGATCTCCTCACCCCTTTGACTGTAGGGGGAGCTTCAGCAGCTGCCCAGATGATACTGGCTCTCTCCAGTGATACTGAGCCAGCAGCAGCAAAGGTGCCCCTCATTTTGAATGACCAGAATCCAACAAGAATAGACACCTCTTACACAGACTGAACAACAGGAAAATACTGACATGAAAGAGGAAGAGACATCTTTGTGTGTTCATGTGTGTGTAAAACAACAAGGTTTTAAATTTAGTATGCAATTCCACTGGTGAAATACATTAATGAAGATAACTGCAGAAGAGGAAAGGGAAAAATTAAATTTAACACTAGCCTTTTCTGACAGAACACTGTTTCTGGGACATTTTAAAAACAGAAGGCTCCATGTGACACATCTGTTTTTTGTGGATCTCCTGTTGACTCCAGACTAAGTGCCACACAGTTGGTGGCTGGCTACAGAGAAGCTGGGATGCAATTAATGTGCTAATTATAGTGGTCTGGTGTGTCTTTCCACTTTGATGTATATTCTCCTTTGTGATGTTTCTTACTATTTTGCCTGTGGAGTAAATTCTGTCATAATCATGTGGAAACAAAGTGGAACATTTGGAAAATCAGAGCATGTACACTGCATGAACCTGTATGGACTAAAGGACAAAGAGAATGTGCCAATACATCCTAGGAAAGTTGGAAACTATTTCCTGCTAGGCAGCAGAGAATAGTAGCTAAATAAAAAATGCTGATATCTACTTTCTGTTCTTTACAATAAGAACCTCTCATGTTTAGGAGAGTCATGCAGGTTCTGTGAAACTGCAGTAGGATCCTATATACAAATTATTAATTACATTTAACAGGAAAAAGTCTCTCCAGTTTCCTTTTTTTTTTTTTTTTTTTTTTTTTTTACAACTGCTACCTCTGTATTCTCAAATGAAATGTTTTGAAGAACACATTTTTGAAGAATAAACTCCCACTTTGACCTTACATATGTTCATATAGTCACATTTGGTAACTATGGGAGTAGTTGGTGATACTATCAGATCTTGTCTATTATTTTTAAGGATGAGAAATATCAGAGAAATTAAGGCCACTATTTTCAAAGTACAAAAGTTTAGCTACTCCTGTGATTTGTAGTAAGTCCCTTTCATTAAAAAAAAAGTGAAGCATCTTACTCTATGTCAACTTACTCAGTTGACAACACTTCAAACTTTCAAACCAGCTAAACATCTAAAATGACTCTATATTTCCAGTACCTATAAAGTTGTTCTCAGAATAGCTGCATGATAGATACCTAATATTAAATTTCTCCAAATCCAGATTCTTCTAAAATAGATTTATGTGACTCATTTGAAATCAACCAGTGGAAGGAATCGGGTGTCTGTTGTCCAGTCTACTACTAAACCCACTGGCCTGTTTTCTCACAAGTCTGGTACAGATTTTACAGTACATGGAGACAGTGATTTTTCACTCAGCCAAGGAGCAAACGCCGAAGTGTAAGAATATGTATCTCTATGTTGGTTTAGAAAACAGTGCCAGATTATGAAATGAGTAATCATGCTTTATGTAGCTCCCTTGTTCAACCAATATTTGGGAACTAGTACTCCAGCCTGATTTAGAAAATATTTATTTTACGTACAGCTTTTTTTTTTTTTTTTTTTTTTTTTTTTTTTTCCAAACACAGGAGCTCTTTTTCATCAAGAAACTTGAACTTTTTCTTTTGGTTCATTTTCATTATAGACACTGCTGTACCTAGCAATCCGACTTTCATTTCATAGAATCTAAAGTCATGGAATCAATCATAGAATCATAGAATCATAGAATCATAGAATCATAGAACAGCCTGGATGGAAAGACACTTTAAAGACTGATCATGTAATTCCACCCTGCCTGCCATGAACAGGAACAACTTCCACTACAACAGGTTGCTCCCAGCCCCATCCAACCTGGCCTTGAACACTTCCAGGGATATTCACATCCTCTCTGAGCAACCTGGTCCTGTGCTCCACCACCCTTTGAGCAGAAAGTTTCTTTCTAATACCTAAACATACCCTCTTTCAGTTGAAAGCCATTTCTCTTGTTGTGTTCTTGCAAAAAGTATCTCTCCATCATTTTGTAAGATCCCTTTGGGTACAGCATAAACAAGCACTGAGCCAAACTCAAACCAAAGATTTTAGACTGAAAATTTCTCCTGTCCCCATAATCATTGTAGCTTTCTCTGAATTATTTAATTACTGTGTTCAAGTCTAATTTGTGTGTAAGTATTAGGTTATTCTTCATGAATGTGGAACTATCTGCAGTATTTTGCATCATGAATGGTTACGTATAAAGTAATTATTTCAATGTCAATGATCAGTAAATGTAAGTCTTTGATATCTATGTATGTTAACAGCAAGCGTGTCTCCCAATAGAAAACTCTGCTGTGAAAAATTTTGTGACACAGCTTTGGGAATCCATGAGGCTCCTGTGTAAAAATCCTTATGGGCAATTAAAAGACTCTCCCTCACTGTTAGCATAACAAGGACATTTGCTTCAGAGGAAGCAGCAGCTTATGAGAGTATATTCCTTTTTCTAGGGGAATTCAGTTAATTTGTGTTGGTATTGCTGTTGGTATTTTATGGACTATTTAGCCATTGGGATTTAAAAGCCCTCATAGCCAGCTTGTGCAGCCCACAGAGCTGTCCTGGCTGTGCAGACCACATATCCTGCTTGGCTCCAGCCTCTCCATGTTACAACCTGCATCATCCACCAGGAAGCAAAATGAATATAAATAAAGGCTGTGGAGAAGAACTGGAGTCAGGGCATTACCAAGCAACGCAGGGATACAAAACTGTAGGGAATCAAGTTTCATCTGTGCTGTTGTTGCTCACAGAGCTGTTTGTTTTTAAGAGAGCAATTCATGTGCCATGAAGGTCACAGCTTTTTTCTTTTTTATCTTTTTTTTTTTAATCTTTTTTTTTCCTTTTCTTTTGTTTATTCTTTTTAGGATAATCTTTATCTTTCCTTTCTGGAGGTTTTGTTTTGTATTCAAAATGAGAAAAGAGAAACATATTTGTATAACAAATTGCCTGATGCACATCTGCATTTCAGCTCCAAGGCTAAGCAGATATTTATTCTAACATATGCTAGAGCCAAACAAATGGGACTAATTCTCCTTCCCATCCTGACGAAGCCCAGATTGCTGAGTTTGGTGCCAGAGGGCTCCTGCAGGAGAGAGTGTCATCTTCACCTGATTCACAGACAGTCCTTGTCTATGCACAGTGTGGTCCTGAGGTTATCACTGCCCTTCCTGCCTTTATACTCCTTCTGTGGAGAAAAAGTAGCAGATAGTCCATGTAGCATCTCTGGTACTCCTCAGCTTGTCTGTTCCCATATATAAACTCTCCAACTCATTATTCTTCACCTATTCGAATGGTCAAAGGAATCTCTGGGGATGTTTAGAAATGGACTGATTTTTTAGGGCTAATTGCTGAAGTGTAAATGTGCCCATCATGGTGGGAAGGCTAAGGAAAGCAGAGAAGCTGAGCTGCTCACAGCCCTCTGTAGTGCTGGGATAAGGGTGATCTGGTGGTTATGGTGTGGAAATGCAAACAACTGACTAAGATGACAGAGATTCTATTCAGGTATCATTAGCCCCTGTCTCAGTGTTTCTGACTGAGCAGCTGAGACAGTGGCATGTCCCTACCTTTCACATCTCTGTTAAGAAGTAAGACAATATGGGATGTGGATGAATGTTTCTAGACGAATGAAATATGCAGAAACACATCTCCATTTAATTTTTATCTGTGTTATTAGAGGTTGGAGCGATCTGAGCATCTCACTGAGGTCACACTTGGGCCCTGATTTGAATCCTATTGTACATATTGTCAGAAACAGAGCAAAATATTGCATTTCTTTTCAGAAGAGTAGAAAGAGTCTGAATGTTGTACCCTGATAATCAGTTGATCTGGTTTTGATTTGCTCTGACCAAATCCCACATTTTTCTGTGAGTGATTTGCATCCTGCAGGGACTATTCCTCCACCCCCTCAACTGATGTTGCAACTGGAACAATGCTTAGAACATTTATAGTGCTTTTTTCTTGTCTCTCTCTCTTTTTTTTTTTTTTTTTTAATATATATATATAAATAGTCTATGAACTGCTTTTTGTTTTCTAGTTTCACTGTCTATATTTTCAAGGCATGCACAGGGACCCTTCCTCTTAGATATAGCTATTTAACTTCCTTTGAAACTTGAAGTGAGCTATACTTGATTTTTTTTCCAAAAAACATTCAGAGTTTTTTTAAAAGAAATTATTCCCCTGGTCTGATTATTAGTTCAAAATCAGGTCATAATGAACCAAAACTAAATCATATCCAGTGGGACTGCTATCAGAGCAAAACTTAGTTTCTTCTATCTAGCCCAAATTCATCCAGTTCAAGATAAAAGACTTCAAAAGACTTTACATCAGCTTTAAGGTAGTGTAGGATTAGGTCCATAATTCTACACTTACTTTAGGTGATTTGATATTATTGAAGGTGAACTTGGAGAGCACCTTTTCCCTCAATCATGTACTTCAGGAACAGAAAGTTACCTTAAGCTGCAGCATGTTTAGTGTTTAATTAGATTTAAAATACAAGTCTTCAGTAGGAGCAAATATGATTACTTCATATTATTGCTTCTCATTACACAGCTGTCTTTGCTACCCTCTGTTGCCATTACTGATATACCATTATTTGAGAATTAAACTGGCAAAATTCTGTGGCCAGACTCTCTATGAAGGTGTTGTGTGAATTTTATCCTTAATGACTGTATACTTATGTATACAAATGCTTCATATACATATAAAATATTTTAAATTGTTGAAATAGTCTTGAAAAGCCTTATAAATAGTCTTAAAATCAAAGACAGCGGAAAAGAGGGCACAAGATTTTGTGTTTGCTGAATAGATTCTTAACAGTTCCACAGTTCTGGTGCTGAATTCAAGAGGTTCTCCTCTTTTAGATTATGTTGTTATAAGGAGGTGGACATAGAAGGGACTTAGATAACAACACCGACAAAAGAAATAAAGGTGGTAGCAACTCCATTCCAGATCAAGAATCAAGTTTCACAAAAGAGAAAAAAACAGGAGAAAGAATGTTGCTAGAAAGGAGGACAAAAATTGGACAAAAATATTATGAGAAGATAATCTATGTTCATGATATGGTGTCATATAACTTTATAAGCCTGTAATGTTAATTTCCATCATCTTTTTTATTGTATTTTTGGTAAGACTATATGAAAAACATAAATTGTAATCTGATATACAGGTTTACTAGAATACTATTGAATTTGCTTGCCAAAATCTGCTAGCTTTTTGTTGCTCATTTAAATAAACCAGAGAGCTCTTGAAAAAATTAATGTTATGTGGGCATGCAACAGAAGGAAATCGATCTGCAATATAAGTGTCAATATACATTCACCTACAAACCCTGTACAGCTGCGTGTGAATTCTCTGTTTAATACACTCAAACACAGAAACAAATAGATTTAACATCCTTGGTTTTTTCTTTCTGGCAGCATGTGTGCTGCCACCTCCCTGGAATGTCATAGTGTAGTGTGGACCTAACACTTGAGGGTATTTTATGTTACTACTACTCCTTGGGAAAGATATTTATGTGGGTGGACATAATCTTTTTCATGGTGTACAACCCACTTTTTGCAGCATATCACCTGGTGTACTCTTAACAAAACTTCATGGGGAAAAAAAGGGGATTTCTCTAGTTTTTGGACTTTTACCTGAAGGTTGTTGAAATCATTTTGCAAATAACTAAATTGCTCTTCGGAGACAACAAAAATCTTGTCCAATAGAAAATGTGAGGCAGCTGAAACCTACGAGTTTGTACCAGCTCTCCACTAATAAAGTAATCTGAAGGACAAATAGAACAAAAGTAAATAACCATTCAAATGCTTACCTTGTGCAATGGTGAGTCACTGCACAAATGCTTTCGACATACATCCTTTCTCTGAAGCTGCCCAGTTTACCTATACATTATTTCCCAAGTTTCTTGGATATGCATAGCTGGGAGAGATCTTAAGAAAATCTCTGCAGAAATTGCAATTCTTGGAAGAGGGTTGGCTATATTGAGACCAACTATGAAAATATCTGTCTTAAAATCCCACAGTGAAGGACTTTCTCTAGCAACCAGAGCTAGCTTTTTCCCCAAGTGGTAGATGGTCTTTGTAATTGTCATAAACGCTCTTGAAAGCAGCAGATTTTTACAGAACAAATTAAAATAAATTTTTTTCCTGCCCCAGCGGGCATGAAAGACAATTGAACAGGTTTCTTCTTTCTGCTTTCCTAACCTAAGCAGCCCAACTGTTTAAAGCAACTCATGTTACCCTGGGAAAGTCCTTGGAAAGTGAACCAGATTTGCTTTCTCAGCTATTGTGCAGTTGCTGGCATGGTCGGTGTTAGGACTGAAGCTGTTTTTTGCAACACAAAGAAATTAAAAAAGCAACAACCGATTTGAGAGAAAATCTTGCAGAACTAGGTTCATCATGTACTGACGTAAAATACACACATATTTTCACTGTATGTGACCATCCCCTCCTGCCTATTTCATCACAGTGAACTTTGGGGCCTGGGGCCTTCAAAAATAGTCTACTTATATCCTGTTTCTTTCCACTTTAATTAAACCAAGACATGAGTAAATTTCATCAGACCCAAAAGTGAGTGTAACAAAAAAAATTGAGCTCTTCAGTTATCTCAGGGTCTCAGTAGTCTCAAGGTCATGGAACCACAGAACGGTTTGGGTTGGTAAGAGACCTTAAAGACCACCTGGTTCCAGCCCCTGATGGGGACAGAGACAACTTGTACTAGACAAGATTGCTCAGAGTTCCATCCAGCCTCTAATCAATTTGTTGACCCTCTTTGGGACTTGCTCCAGCAGGTCCTTGTCCTCCCTGTGCTGGGACCCCAGAGCTGGATGCTCCAGGTGGGTCTCACCAGAGCATAGCAGAGGGGCAGAATCCCCTCCCTCCCCTGCTGCCCACGGGGCTCTGGCTGCAGCCCAGGACACGTTTGGCTCTCTGGGCTGGGAGTGCCATGGCTGGGGCATGTCCAGCCTCTCACCCACCAGCACCCCCAAGTCCTTCTGGGCAGGGCTGCTCTGGGTCTGTTCATGCACAGCCTGTGCTGATACCAGGGGTTGTCCCTACCCAGGTGCAGCACCAGCACTTGGCCCTGTTAAACCTCATCAGATTCCCAAGGGCCACTCCTTGAGCTTGTCCAGGTGCCTCTGGATGGCATCCCATTCTTCAGGAGTGTCAGCTTGGTGTCATCTGCTAATTTTCTGAGAACATATTTGACCGCTTTATCTACGTCATTAATGAAGTTATTAAATAACATAATCCCAGTACATAGTGCCCCTGAGGATGTCACTTGTCCCTGATTTCCATCAGGATTCCGAGCCATTCACCACTCTCCTCTGGATGTGAGTGTGCAACCCCTTTCCTATCCATCTAACAGCCAAACCCATCAAACCCATCTCTCCATCTTAGAGAGAAGGATGTTGTAAGTGACCATGCAAAAGGCTTTACAAAAGTTCAGAAAATCTGAACTCTTTAGCTCTTTCCTTGTCCACTAATGTGTAAAGTCACTAGGCTGGTTAGGCAGGACTTGATAAAATCATGCTGGCTGTCCTGAATCGCCTCCCTGTCCTCCATGTTTCTAAGCACACTTTCTATGAGTATGGTCTGTGATCTTCCCAGGCACAGAGGGAAGGTTGAAAGGTTGCGAGGTCCCAGAGTCCCAATTTCTATTCTTTTTACAGCTGTGTACTATGTTTTAATTTTCCAGTCACCTCAGACTTCATCTGACTGCTATGACTTTTCAAATATCATGGACAGTTAAACCACAGGGAGGAATAAAAATCAACCTGAAACAGTGGCAAAGGAAGTGGCAAACAGAGATGTACAATCTTAAAAGCAAGGTAAGGATGCATTTTACTTCAGCTGGTGTGGATAACAAACTCTGAACAAACTTCTATAGAATTGATTTAGGACTTTAGCCCATGTACAATAGCGAAACCACAAAAGCTCAGTGCTCCCTCTAGAAATGTACTTGCTGCTGAATTTGAACTAACTCCCCTGGCTTTCTCTGTTCCTCCATAGAGTCTGTGCAACTAGAGCCATGTCTTGATGCAGGACAATGGGTGTCTGGTCCCCTTTGCCAGAGATCAGAAGTTGCAGGGACACCACAGTGTAATAGGGTGTGCAGAGGGCCCCACAACTGCTATGTGTTGTCTGGGGTCCTCCAGTCCTTACCCTGCTGCAGTCTCACTTGAGTCTGAAAACAGGGGCAAAGCAAGGGCACAAAATATTAATGGGACACCTTAAATGCATAAATGTCATCTCCTTTTACCATATCCTTTAATTCTCTCTTAGAACTTCCTCTGAAGTGGTTCACAGAAATCTGAGCACATAGACAGTATCTGAATAGAAAAAGGGCTATATTAAAAAAAAACAAAACACTTACCTACAACCTACTATTTTGAACATTATCTTTTGGTCAGCACAGTGTGTTGAAATGGTTTACATCTGTAGGAGTTTTGCTGTTCAGCTTGCAGTTTGCTAATCCCCAGGCATGTCTTTATCTAAAAAAATATTTCATCTTCCTCTGCAGAAAAGGCATTACAATTAATCCTTTAAATCAGGAATTTGTAATACTTAAAAGTGCTTTTATGATGTGTTTTCTGAGTTGTAGTTGAAAGAAGAAAAACTTGTACTGGGAGCCAAAGAGCTGCCAGAATTAAGCCAAGTGTATTTAATAGAAAGATATAGCAAGTCTGCAATTTTATTCTAAATCTGTAATGTCACAAGATTTAGAAATCCTGCCTCTTGAAAACTTCACTTTTATTGAACTTATCTTTTAAAAAGGTATCCTTTCTTAGAGCTATGTGTAGCTGTCAACTCACAATTTATCAACAAAGATCTAATAAATATTTTGCACCTATTATCTGATTTATCTCTATAAATATTTTTACTGTGTGTAAGCTGCATTTTCTAAATCTTTTATTTCTATTTGTAAAGAATGAAATAAACTATTAGTTTTATTTGTATCAACCTCCATAATAACATCTGTGGCATGCTTGCCAAAAGCCCCATTAAAGACATATGTGTTTTGACACAGCAGTTCCTGTGACAGAATGTGTACCAGTTACTAGCAGCTGTGGCTACACTTGTTGCTGAAAATTAAACTAAACAAACTGAGAGCTACTTGAAAAAGTGTTTTTGATATTCTGTCCAGAGTTTTGCAAAGTAAAATTTCAAGACTTAGCTCAAAAATAACACTCCTTAAGTCCTATTTCCAATCAGATTGAACCCACAGTTTGCTAATTTGTGTGAGAAGGAGGACACATTATTCAAATCCAGCTTGTGCTAGTGATTTTGGAATCCCTCAGTAATACATAATAATTGTAAATGATGTTTATCTTGAAGCAACACTACTCTTGGAACAGTGCATTTTGTCATTTGTGCATGGAAAGAGAGGAGAGGAGAGGAGAGGAGAGGAGAGGAGAGGAGAGGAGAGGAGAGGAGAGGAGAGGAGAGGAGAGGAGAGGAGAGGAGAGGAGAGGAGAGGAGAGGAGAGGAGAGGAGAGGAGAGGAGAGGAGAGGAGAGGAGAGGAGAGGAGAGGAGAGGAGAGGAGAGGAGAGGAGAGGAGAGGAGAGTGGCTCTTTTTGCAGCAACAGCCTCATTATCTACACACCCCAGTAATACAGGTTTGAGAGACTGGATTTTTGATGAGGTAAAATCTACCCTTGCATTTAATATTTGTATTTTTAATATATGAAGTCATTAATTGAGAAAGCTGATGAAGGCTGCTAAGCAAAATCCACTTGATTTATACAAAAAAATTCAACGAGTCTAGTAAAATTTCTTCAAAAGTTTAGGGGAACCTTGTGAAAAGTGAGATGCAATGAACAGGAATATAATTCATGAACAATTTAGTGAGGGCAAGGAAAAGAGTGCAGTAGAGTGACTTCCCAATATGATCTAAAAATAAGAATCAAAACCATTGCTCTCCTTAGAGGGAAATCCTGGTTATATCCAGAGGTCTTCTGAAAAATCAAAAAAAGTCTTTTTCAGAAGACATACCTAGGTTTTTTGCATCCTAATCACTAAAATTTACATTTTCATTATTGCCTCTAGTATATGAGTCAATACATTGTGTAAATTATAATAAAATAATACACACCATAGAATTAGAAATAAGCATATTTTTGGTTTAGTTTGTGTCTAGATTCAAGACATTTGCAAAACACACTCTCATCAAGGGAGGAAAGAAAAGCTGATGCAGACAACTAACAAATTATCTGCTAAAATTTAGTCATACATGTTCTCATAACTGTCACCTTGAAAAACATTGTGATAAAACAAATAAACGAGCATGGAAAATTACTGAAAATATCAGGAGAGATTAATGAGAACCAGGAACTTTGCATTGAACCAGATAACAGAGAGATGTCTTCCCCAGCCTTCAGTACCACATTTTATTTCTAGTGTTACACTTAAGGATTGTTTCTCTAGGATGGTAAGTGTGCAGCACTACTTTTTTTCAGGGAATTGCAGCTATTCTAGACATGAAAGGATAACTTCAGCAGCAGGGTAAAATTTTGATGAACCAGAAAATATTTTGTGATCAGAGGAGAATTTGTTCCTGCTTTTGCATTCTGGATGATAAGTAGTGGATTTCTGGCTGGTTCCTGTGTCATCTGGACAGATTTGTCTGTACAAATACTCTATTATCACTTTACCATGTTTCAGAATGCAGCAACCCAAAGAAGATTGTACTTGTAAGCATCAAAGAAAATGCAGCTGAAATTTATTATCTGTATCTTGACAAAAGATAAAATCTTAAGTTGTCTGCCATTAAAAAAACCAACCAACCCAAAAAAAAAAACAAACCAAACCCCAAAACTGATGTACCTATATAATTTAAAAAACAGTGTGCTGTGGAAATAAATCCCATTGGTTTGTGAGAAAAAACATGTGCATTATGCCCCAGCCTGCAAAGTGAAGTGGAAATGCTGAGAGAGGTTTTTCCCTGTCATCCTTTGTGGAAGAATGGAATTGCAGCTACATGACCTGCATTGTATTTTCCAAATGGCCAAAAATAAAGATGCAATGTAGTCAGTATGAAGAGGGAACAAAAAAAGAGATACGTACTAGCTCCAGGTCATTGTCTTGGCTATATCTATTGCCTGAAATAACAAGAATAAAATACTGTCTACCAAGAATTTCTCCATTTTCTTCTCAAAGGTGCAATTGAGTATATTATGTTTTTGTGGAAAACCAATTATTTTCAGTTATCTTCTTCAGAAAAGTCAACTTTATTTTTCTATTTTACTTTTTTGGATAGTGTGACAGTCAGCCACAAAATAATCCAAATACTTTTTAAGTGGAATACTGTATAATGACCTCCTGATATGACATCCAGCCCAGAAAATCTCCAGGCAAAGTGAGATTGTTTAGCAGAACACCAGTGGGAATTGTATACTTCTAAAAAAAGAAAAATTCTTCTTCATAATAGGCTTTTTCAGGAAAAATTCAGTAGTTGCAATTGAACTGATGCCTTCTGTAGATGCTCTCCACCCATTTTCAGTTGTTTTAAGACTGAGAGATTCCTTTAAAGTGGGAAACTGACAGACTTTATTTCAATTTAGACTTATTTTTTATTTCTCCCCTGGAAACAAATGATTACTACTTATGATTTAACAGACATAAAACTCAAAAACCTGACTAGATGTGCCAACCAGGATCCTATTCTGAGAAGCATCTCCAGAGAAACTCTTCAAAAGCTGAGGAGTTCTGTACATGACTTAGGGCAGGAGAAACCTTCCTAGATCCTGGCTACTGATAACAGCTCAAGGATCAGAATTCCTGAGGTACAGACAAGAGCCTGCTGAGCTCTTGTATCTGATCGTCTTGGTTTGAAAGACAGGTATCTGCCAAGGGAGGCGGGAACCTCCCTTGGAATGGAGAATACGACCCCTTTCCCTCTGAATTATTACAACTTTGAAATTAAGGGGCTTTCAGGTAAAAATATGGGAAAAGGAACAACAGTTCTTTATTAGTGTATGTATGACAGGGCAAACAATAGCTGGCAGCAACAACAGCCAGAACCACAAACCCAGCAACGGCCTTCTCTTGGCCACTGCCCTTCGGTGCAGTGCTGGTCACAGCCAGCAGGGGCGCTGCTGGCTCCCAGCTGGGCGGGGTGGGTGCAATGAGTCCCCCATGCCTGCAGGGGGCGCTGGTGCCAGCTCAGATGCTTCTTTGCATGCGGTGATGGCGCCTGTGCCGAGATGGGAAGGGATGGAAAAGTTTGCTTCACAAATCCCTGGGGCAGTTGGTCCCGGTGCCCCTCTGGATGGTAAAAGGAGCTGTAGCAGGGACCTTGGAAGCAGCAAGCTGGAACTGCATGGATGATGAAAATACCAGGATGGTGGCTGAGGTGTATCAGAAACTCTGTAGCTGTAGTGGGAGCCACAGGGTGTCCAAGCTGGCAGGGGCTCTGAGGCTACAGTGTAGAAAAAACCACCTGAGCAGTGGCAAAGGAACAGTGGCTCTGGACAGCACAGCCCAGCTCCCTAAGAGGGCAGGGAGAGGCTCCCTTGGAGGTGATGCCTGGAGAGGTTACCTAGAACAAAGACCAGACAGAGTTAGAGAATAAAGTAAGTATTTATTGAAAGGCCTTCAAAGGGTACACCTTAGGCAGTGCAAGAACCTCACAGAGGCTACACCTAAGAAGGACGACAGATATGAGTTTTCTGACTGATATAAGTTTTGTCTATTGTATATCAGAGGTTAGTTGTCCAATTACAGCTTCAGGTAATGAAGTTATATTCCCTGGTTTGCTTCCACCACCCCGATTCACTTTTGCTTATACCTTCCAGGGCCTGAGGCAAATGGTATGACCTTGGCTCCCAGGCCCAGAAGGATTGTTTAGTCTGACCAAAATGTGAAGAAAGCTAACTAGCATTCTATATAGAGCCAGATCTACACAGTAACGCAGTACAGAATTTGAAAAACACAAAAGCATCAGAGGGGGAAGGGCCTTGGGGATCCCAGGTCTCCCCTGAGGCACCCCAGCAGATGGTGAGGGCCCCCTGTTTGGTGAGGCTGGGTGTTAATGAGGTCCCAGGGCAGCAGCAGCTCTTAGGAGCAGAACTCCACTCACGGTAGGAGGAAGGCAGCAGGAGACGGAGCCTCGCAGTGGCGGCGAGTTCTTCCCACAGCAACTGCGGCCGCTTTCCCCCCGAATGCCGAGAGAGCAAGAGCAAGCTAGGAGCTGCGCCCAACCCCTTTCCCTAGCCCAAATCTCTGCTTTTCCCAGGAGAATGTCTCTCACCTACCATAGTAAAGCCAGCTGCACTCCTCCCCCTCTCCGTGGTTACTTCTTTTGTTTCTCTTATATTTAAGATTGTTATTGTTTCTTTGATGCTTTAAGTTTTAGCTTTCATGTTTTTTAGATTCTGTGCTGCCTAGGAATGTAGTTCTGAGCTCTGATTAAGTGTTAGTAGGCTCTCTTCACAGAGTAGGTACACAAAACAAATCCTTTTCCTACTGAAGACCAAGGACAACGAGTACAGGTTTCAGGCCCAAAAGCATAAACTGAAGAACGAAACAAGAAGGATGAGGCTTCACAACCCAAAGCTGTAATTGGACAATTAAACCCCAATATGCAAATAGACCAAAACTTATAAAAGTGCAAGACCTTCTGACTCGTGGTCCATTTTGTGACTACTTTAAGTCTACTTTGGGTGTAGCCCTAGTAAGGGTCTCATACTCCCCAAGGTGTATCCTTTAAGGCCCTTCAATAAATACCTACTTTATTCTCTAGCTCTGTTCAGTCTCTGTTCCAGGTCAGCCTTCCCAAGGCATCATCTTAGGAACAAAATGGGAGAAAATTCCCTAAGAGAAAGGGGGAAAAAAAGGAAAAATCCTAGCCCCCAACAATGGTGCTCACCTCTTCAGGCTTCAGCTTACCAACCCATAACCAGGTTGGCAACAATAAACATAAATTATTTTTCCTACATACCCTAAGGAACAGATCAACTCGTTTTAGTTCTGGTCTATACCAGTGCTAGGAGATATGATCTGTAATTTGGAAAAAATTCAATAAATTCAACATGTCAGTGATCATGTTGAAGTGTGGTGTGATTTGCTTCTTCTGCTTGATGTTCATTTGTTTCTGTGTATGCACCTTACACCCCTTACACCAAAGGCCACTTGAAACAGTGTGGCATCATGGAAGGACTCTTGCCTGACCTAAAATCACACCACAATTTTTATTTTCCTGAGATACTCAGGGTAATTTCTCAGCAGTGTCTCCTGTAAAAGCAACATGATTTGGAGCAATGGGAAAATGCAATTGAGCCACTTCTGACTTTTGCTGCCATCGCTGTCAGTGGCTGTTTCAATTAAAATTTGTATCTTACACAAACAAAGCTATGATACAGAAGCATCACTGTCAGGACTTTTAACAATGTATTTTTTCTTTGTCTTGTGCTCGGAAATGGTTGAGTCATGTTGGCTACAATTTTCACAAAAAAAAAAAAATCACTGGAGGCAGATAAGCAGATATGAAAGTTGATGAAATGTTGGGTTATACTGCATGATAAGTGATGGAAAAAGTTTTTTAAAGGAGGCATGAGATGCTGTAGCTCCCACATGTCAGGAAATGTAGTAGTAAAATTGTAAGTGTAATATAGTAGTAAAACTATAATATAGTAATAAAACCCCAAAATGTTATTTAAATCTTATAATGATGCAAGGGAATGATTTTTTTCCTTAAGCTCATTGGACTGATGGGATGTGGGGTTCCCCTCTCCTGAGACTGGAACCGGGTTGATGCCGGCCCCCAGCAAGAGGGACACTTGCACCTGGAAGACATTTTGATGTGGTTCATGATGCAAGATGACAGAAGATGCAACCTGTATTTCATACTTCGGCTCTGTGATTTTACACCTGGATTCTTGTGTCCATCTCTTTACCTGCAATAGGATGCACCGCTGCTGCATGGTGTCATTTGCTCATTCAATGCATGTCAGCAGGTGGATTTTAGCTGATTTCCTAGAAAAAAAAATAAAACAACAAAAAAAAGCTGACAACTGGCTACAGTGGCTCTCTGACACAGCTGAGGTGTGACTCATGCTGGAGTCAGAACTCTGGAAGTGGCTCTGTCCCTGAGACAGGATGTTCTCTTCTGCCAGATTTCTCTGTGAACTATCCATTTGTCTTCTGAATAGAATTATTCCTCCAATTTTTCTGACTTTGACTTTAGAGTGAATGTTCTAGGAAAATAACTTTTCATCAGGCATCACTCAAACCCCAGTTGTTTTCAATAGACAAAAGGACTGAATGACAGTGGTAGGCAAGAGAGGTACTAAAATCACAAAGCCCCCCCTTTTATTTTTCCCGCCCTTATCAGGTCATTCATGACAATACTCATGGAGGCTAAGAAAGGAATGGACCTCAGAATCCTAAAAGTCAGCCTCTGTAGCTGTGCAAATATGTACAGGTGTCTATTCTAAAGTGATGATGATGATCAGTGCATGCAGATCTGTAAACTGGTCTTTGTGTTTTATCTAGCAGTGAAAGTGGCATATCTACTTATCCTATTTGCTGAAGAGAAGGAAAACTCTTACCTCTTCCTTTTCTGAGTCTTTTCTGACTGAAGTGATGCATGAGACAGACCTCAGGCTTCTCTTCAGTATCCCAATGGACCTAATTTCCTTTAGCGTGTTCCCACAACTCATGTTTTTTGGTTCTCTGGGTGTCTGACCACTCTCCTCTGGACTCTTCTCATTTGCACCAAGCTAGTGGATCTTCCCAAACAGGACAAAGTGCTGGGCCCCTGCCAATGCTAAGCAGAGCAGAAGGATTTCTTCTCATCTGGTGGGATATATTCCTCCAACTGGAAATTTGAATTTTCTTTGCAGTATCATGAGGGGGACTCTTGTTCTGCCTTCATAATGATCTGGAGATCTTTTTCTTCAGCTTGTTTTTCTTGTTCCCATACAGTTGACACTTTTTCTGCAGTTTTCTGGTTTGTCTGACGTGTTTTGATTTCTCCTTGTCTGCTTCAACATGACAACTGTCAGCTTGTGCAATAAACCTCCTGTCTGTTTTCCTGCCCAGTTACCAGTAAGAATACTGAACAGGTCAGGACCTTCGACAGCTGTTGGTTGCTCATCTTGCTGTTATCTTCTTTAGGAATATGTATCTATATCTGCATATATATATATATATATATATAAAATAATCCAGTAACTGACATTAAATCAGGTGGTCTGCAATGCTTTCATTCTAACTTTTATGAAAAAGTCCATTAGTGCCCTTTCCAATGTTTTAGTTCAAGAATTTTGAATTTTCAGAGTTACCTACTCACCAATCCTCAGGTTGTTTTGGCAAGGCTTTTGGGGTTTCGTGTAGTTATTTCTTTTCTGTTTGGATTTGTTTGTTTGTGGGTGTTTTCATTGTTGTTTGCTTGGTTTGGTTTTTCTTTTTTTTTCCTTTTTTTTTTTTTAATCCTAGTTTGCCAGATTTATGTGGTTTAAAAAAATAAATCTCTAGAAGCACATGCTCTTTAATTTGCTCCTAATGTTTCTATTTTGAAATATCACCCTTTTGTCATTGGTATTAGACAGATGGTTCTACTGACTCTTCTTAAGTGAATATTGATATAAAGAAGACAATAAATACTTTGGCTTTCTCCATCTCATTTGGCAATAGCCTTCCCTCCTGCTGAATATATGGCCACTGCTCATACTGGTCTTCTTTCAGCTTCCAGAACAAATTTCTTCAGGTCTCTCATTAGCTGTATCTCTATTAGTGACATGCCCTCTCTGGTTTCTACCATAAATACTCATTCATACGTTCTCAGCAACCTGTCCTAGCTCCCCCTTCCTGCATATTTGTTTTTTGTGTTGGACCTTGGTGAAAGGCCCCTCTGCTCCTGCATCCTGCCTGTGTAATGGGAAATTTGATTCCGCTCCCACTTCCGCAGAAGACTAACAGTTCTTCATAACTTCTTTTTTCACTTGCAGTTGTTTCTCACCTCTTGTGCCTGGACTTTTTAAACTTAGTTCTTGGAGGCCAATCCTTTAAATTTTTTTTTTCCTTTTCTACTGTATATTTTTTTCCCCAAAATTTGCTATTTGATTATTTTTCACTCAGTCTTGCCCTGGTTTTCTTCTAGTCCTCTGTTGGAATACAAACTGGGATACTGTTTTTGCCATCTATGACAAAAGGCTCACACACGTTCCAAGTACACTTCGGATATTTAATGTTTTACTGTATTTTTCTGACAAATGTTCTTTTAAGCTGTCTCATATTGCATTTATCACCTGTATGACAGTGCAATGGTACAAGAGAAGACATATGTTATGTTTGGCAGCCATGATATACAGTGGAAATTTTAGTACATTTCTTATGAACAATGCCATAAATTCAGGCAAATTCAGCTGGAAGTATCAAAACTCATTACTCAAATATTGCAGAATAAGACTGGACAGAGTAATAAAAATTCCAAAATGAGACAGAGGCTGAGCTGAGGGGGAACAGGATGAAATACACTGCTTTTTATGGTAAGTACTTTTCAGGATAAAGTTCCTGAGCTCCTGAAATACAGGGCATAGAAAAAAGGAAACTAGGCAGTGACGTTGTACAAGTACACTGAGTAGTTATGGAGAAGTTCTGAGCAAAGAATTGAATCATGAATTGGTTTGGTGTCACATGCCTGCTATTAAATCCTAGTGTATCAGATGGCTAAAATTAGAAAAGAGAGTAGTTTAGCAATGCCTGTTTAGTAGGTCATGCATTTGTTTCATTTGTTGACTGACATGGTAGCCCAGTTAGTGGTGTGTGACAGCTGCTGGTTTCTGGTCTTACAGTTAACTGTGTTAAGGCATCACCACAGGTTTCAGTTCATGTACCCTCTCCACCTCACATGGCCTGCTTTTAAGGTTTTAAACTCCATGAAACCTAGTAATGGAGAGGAACTATTAATTTTATTAACAGTAAATATGATTAAAAATAGGCATAAATTGGAGGGAGATAATACTCTTCAAAAATTCATATTACTATTTGTAAAAAAATTTAGATTCATTGAACTAGTGCCTTTCATCTTGGTCACATCTCATCTGAAACTATTGAGGAGTTATTACAACCACAAGATTTTGCGAAGCAGTTACTGTGAAGTGCAAATTTGGGTAAATTTTATTCATATGTCCATCCCCAAAGTTGGCTGAATATTTATGACTTTTAACTAAAAAATTATGTATGGAACACTTTCAAGGTGCCTGAAGAGGGAGGGAGATTCTGAAGAGAAGCGTCTAATCTCATATTTAAGAGCCAACCTTCAAATTTTCACTATTCTATTTAACCTAGCTCATTTGGGCAAGAAGGTATATATGCTCAGAAAACTAGTTTTATGTCCTAATTTCAGATCAGCCTGACTCACTTTTAGTGAGCGTCTCTAGCTACATTCCCAGTTTAACAGCCTGTATTTGCATTTATTTAATTCCTTTCACCTCATATAGCAGGGAGATACATTTGTTTTTAAAGGTGATTTGATCTGGAATACTTAAGTATTAGGAGTTTGTTTCTTGCCAGGTAAAGTATGAAAAAATAGCTACCTGACATTGCTTTAAACTAAATTACATAAAGTACACACAAGCCACTGGAAAAGTATTTCCTGTTATCTCCTCATACATTTCAATATTTATGCACAGTCATCTGCCCAAATGGAACCTGAGAGCAATGTCAGCAGCAGTTTTCCATAGCCAGTGCAGAAATACATTTTTAAGGGAAGTACATATGAAGGAAAAAATAAGTTAATTTAAAGGGGATTTCAGAAATACCTCATAGGAATCAGTAACACAATGTTCACATGTAGCTGCTAAGAAATCTCACCTTATTACAGCTGAGGCCACCACAGTCTTTAATGATTTTTACCCACATTTACTCTTCTCATGAGCTAAGAACTGTAACTTCAATTAAAGATAGGGACCTGAGAAAAATCTTTGTTCAATGTTCCATTTTTTTTTTTTTTTTTGTTATGTTGTTTTGCAATATTTGGTATTTTCCTGGAAAAGTCCCTGGAAACAACATTAAAAAGCTTATAAGTAAGAACTTTAAGAACTTGATCATGCTATGTTATGAAAACCCAAAATCAACAAAAACTCACCAAAATGAAACAAAACAAAACAAAAAACCAAAACAGAAAAAACTTCAACCATCATAAAATCCCAGAACACAATAATAAGCAACCTTTCCTCTTCATTTCCTTATTTATTTTTTCAAGGGAAGACAAAATTATGTTAATGAGTTTAGAATGCTTTGATGAGGCATCTCTTATGATTGAAAGGAAAGATCAGTAAGAAGAAGTCCCAATTTCAAGTTCTTGCCTTTTTTTTTCTTCAGGTCTGTTGAGGCTCTGGAATAGCATTGTGTTTTACAGTCCTAATTTCTAATGAAATCATGTGGTCATGGAGAAACTCCAGCTTCCAGAGGTCTCTAATGAGTCTGTCCACTCAAAGCAAGACCATGTTCAAAGTGAGCTGAGGTTGTTTCACTGCCTTGTTCAGGTGAATATTGAATATTGTCAAGGATGGAGATTGCCCAGCATCCTAGACAGCCTGCTTGTTCCTAGCCATCTTCTCTGTTAAAGTAGTTTCAGTTTTTATTGCTGCAAGGTGCAGTTATTTCCCTTTGCCTGCATCTGAGAGAGGAATCAGTGTCACTCATCACTGTAACCACCCATTTGGTCTGAAGACAAGAGTGAGGCTCCTTGCTGGGAGAAGTTCTCTCAGCTCCCCTGGTCTCTGCTGGCCTGGCACGTCCTCACTGCTGGGGAGCTCACTTGGCCCACTGGAATTTCTCTTTGTTTCCTGTGCACTGGGGGCCGGAAACAGGCAGTGCTCTGCACGGGCTGCAGAGGTGAAGTGATGGGAATGTCGTGTTTGCCCATGTGTCAGATGTGGGCTCACTACGATGGTCTCCATGCAGGATCAGGATCTTAAAGTCTTATGAATTTCTATTTGTATTCGGAACCAATATGTCATTTCAGAGTTTTGTTTTCTCCATAAGTTCTAAGCAAAATCTAACATTGTTCATTTGATTTTATAAAGTAAGTTAAGCTTTACAGTCTCATTTCTGTCCTTATTTGCTTCCCTTGGAGGAATCCGATGAGAAATATTCAGGTAGTTTGAATCTACTTGAGCTGAAACTAATGTTGGTTTTAGTAGATGCATTCATACAGACAATATCTAAAAAACAAACCACACTGAAACTGCAGGTTTCACCTTAAACATGAGTCATTCACCCACGAAACCTGAAAGATACTCAAAGTTTTTACTGAATTGCTACCTCTCAGCCACCACAGATCATTGTGGCAAGGGGTTACTGTTTGTCTAGCCTAAAGTAGGTTCAACAATAAAAACTATAGTGTATGGATGGGAAAAATGGGCGTGCATGCCAGAAAAGGAATAGAAAAGTGTCTAGACAAGTCAAGATCACATGCTCCTCTAGATGTTCTCTAAATGATGCAAGAGTTTTACACTGGAAATATGGAAATAAAGCTTATTGAAATAAGCATAATAATTTAGATTAAATTATTAATGTTATACCATTAACCATTCATTGAATTCAGTCAAAATTTATTTGTTCCTGTAGTTACTTTTTGACCTGCATATTTGTTTAGGTAATTTGCTATTAAAAGAGGCAAAACAGTGGCAGAAAGATGTCTTCATATATTTCTGACTTAGCCAAAGTAGGAAACACTGAAAATGTAGGTTCAAGTGTAATTTCCACTTTGGCTGACCAGAGAGCTGGGTTGATCATACATTCTGAATCATTAAACAGAGTGTGATTATCACTCATTGTTAGTAACAAGTTGCACTCTCATTAAACAATCAATGACTCACTTAGTTGACACAGCTAGAGATTTTGAATAGTTCTTGTTGTGCCAGTTGCACCTCCATGGTTATGAAATTGTTTGTGACTTGCTCTGCTTGACTGCTTATTTTTCATTGCCTGAGCTGGGTGATTTTTTGCTGGATGCAAGCTGGTACTGTTTACTCTTTTTATTTGAATGACTGAAAGTTTGAGATTTCTGAATGGCAATTTCACTTGCCATAAATGTTATCAGATGCACAGTAGGCTGTTCTAAAGCTGATGAAAATTCTTGAATATATTAACATTTTAATTGTGAGACCATAAATTACAGACAAATAAGGTCTGTGTTTAGAGACTTTCCAGTTCTCATATTCCAGACAGTCTTTGGAGACACCACCAGCACCAGAACTTATCTCTGTTTATCTGGATTGCAGAACCCATTCTACACCTTAATGGAAATAATTTGTGCTTCCATTTTAGCTGTCCTGGAGAAATGGATTGGAGCACTTCACTCTGCAGGAGCGAGCCAGCACCAGATTAGAAGATCTGTGTGTTGTCTGGATGCTGTGCTTTGATGTTTGCCAGATGCTTTGAAGTCATCCTCACTCCTGGTCAGGTTAGGGTAAAGCAAGGAAAAGCATTTTATTTACAAAATCCACACACAGACAACACGGTTACAGAAGTAACAAGGATTACTAGAAATAAAAGTAAACCATGCATGCATTTTCTTTTCCAGGGCTTTCCTTGAAGTCTAGTTGTTGGCACACATTGCAATCTTTAAATCTTAAGCTGAATATTGTAGTTTCAAGGGCAAAGGGACATTTTCTACCCAGTGTCTTCTTGAGTTACTCAAGGATTCCTTCAAACTCACATCTTTGCTCTTCCAACCCTTTTTCTTCTGAAGTGAAATCATAAACCTTTTCTTACTTGGGAGACAGGTTTTACGTACTTATGCTGGGATTCTTATCCACTCTTGTGCTTAATTAAACAACTAATAAATTATCCACCTCTATAATCCATCAAATTTTCATTGTGGCAAGTGGATATTAATAAACTTTTCACAGCATTTCACACATAGTTCTTCATGAAGAACATGTGATTTAACAACTCTTGCGTGCAAACACCAACATTTAATTTAATGCCTGTGGCTCATTGCAGGCCCTTATTGGTGATGTGAACAGATTGGATTTGCCAACAATCAATAATATTAGGTGTAATAATTCCAGGTGTCTGACAATCTAGGATCTTTTCTGTCCTTACTTGCCTGCTGGCCTGATTCCACCATGGTTTTCAATTCTGTCTGTGTTACAAATTAGGCAGTTCCTTCTTGGGATTGAGCCTTCTTGGAGGAAAAAACTGCCACCCATGGTACCACAAGAAATTCAGGAATCTGATAGAGCTTCCCACACAGCTCAGAAAGTGAGGTCTTACCCAAGGAAGCTGGTATTTAGTGACTATGTGGGCATGGTATCCAGAGGCAGGTAGTAACTGATCAGCTTAGAGTGCACTAGACTACCATAACCAGTGATGTGGCAACTTCAGGGGGACGTTCAATATCACAGTTCATTCAGCACTGTTGACTCTGAAGTTCAAGCACAGTAAGTCTAGTATATTTTTAGTCCCTGTTCTCTCAAATGTATGATGAAAGGAATATAAATAATAATGTGCGTATCCCTTGGCATTTATGGATAAGGGTCTTTTTGGTTGTGGAAAGGACTAGCTAACAACAACCAAATTATTGTGTATTTTTTAGTGTCTTCATTACTCAATCATTTGCACTTCAGCTGTCTGTGTGAAATTGTGTGTGCTTTGGTTTTGCAGACTACATACAGAAGGGACCTTACGCAAACTGGTGCCTTTCATAATGTGCCTCCTGCTAACATTTAAAATGCAGTGATTCATCTGATGGATCATTTAAATTGACTTCAATAAACAGAGATTTCCAGTAAAACATGGAAATAGAAATGGGAAAGCTCAATCCATGGCTTAGAGTTTTCCAAAAAGGAAGAATGTATTTTTATGTGTTTTCACCTGTAGCATAGCATCTCCTAGAAACAAAAGCAGAAAAGTTACAGACCATATCTTTATTCTAACTTTCTCACAGGTAAGAGTTACATCACTGTAATTTACAGTCAAAATACGACTGAGCAGAGAATTTGCCTGGATAGTTGGCCTCTGTCTTTCCTATAGGGAGGTGAAAGATTTATTTTTAAATTTTGGTGGGTTTTTTGTTTTGGTTTTGGGATTGTTTTGTTTTGCTTTTAAAACTTAAGTAACTATTAACAGCTGAATACCAAGAGTGTGAAGAGTACAAATTCTTCACAACATCAAGAGAACCATTAAATTGGGATTTACTTTTTGCTATTCAGCTCACTTCAGGTTTACAGCGTGAGCTTTGGTCTTGCTGAAATTGCAGGATACAGACTTTCATTCATCACCAGTGTCCTCCCCACTGTGCTGGACAGAGAAACTGCCCAAGACTCATCTCCTGAGCAAGAACATCTCCTTATCCCTCCCCATCATGTGATAATCCAGTCAAAGAAGTCAGCCTGTGCTCTGTCAATCTGTCATCCAGTATCAGATATAATGAATATACCTGATTTTTGTGCCACATGTTTTGCTGATTCTGTAAGTTCTTCAGTTCATCCAACTCCAGCATTAAACCTTTGGACAACTTCTGATCTACTTACTCAAAGACCTAGGAACTCAAAGGTATTGACTGTGAAATTTTCTGCCGCAGCTCTCTGACAATGCACAGCACCTCATGTTTCAGTTGCATTACACTTGCAAGTGAATACACAGAGGGTGACCAGGGAAACCGGGACCTTTTTGCCTCTGCAGATTCCAGAGTGGCTGCCTGCAGATGCCCGTGTGGTGCTCTCTGGCTGGTATTTGTTGCCAGTGATTTCTAAGCATTAAATACAAATATTAGCTACCCTGTACTACTGAGACTGGAAGGTGTGTTTTATATAAATTCAGTCAAAATGCCCTCAGAAATATTCTGTTAGTTCTGCAGTTCTTTGTGCAGCACTGCTTGCTGTCATCTGGGTTTGGTATTATTCTGAGTGTGTCAGATGATAGATGCAAAAATGAGCTGGCTACTCATGCAGCACCTCCATTGCTGCACTTTTTATGTGCTTGGGGAAGGGCAGTATGCTCAAGAATATTGTAGCACATCCATGCAGGCAGTGGTCAAGTCTCTCACCATGTATTACTGCATTAGATTTGAGGTGCTTTCTCAGATACTTGCTTTTTTTTTTTCTGCGGTCAAGCTCATTTTCATCCACTAGGTTTAGTTTTGCTTAAGTAGCAGTGGAAAAAACAAAGAAAGAAACCTTTTTTTTTTTTTTTTTTTTTTTCCCTGGCCATATTAAATGAATATAGAGGGCCAAATTATCAGCAAGGACAAGACCAGCAAAGACAATTAAGCTAAGAATTTGAGTTAATACACCTAATAGAAACTTGATCCTGGGAAACGGATAATGTTGATACTGCTTAATGGGAGGAAATTAATAATTTGAATCATATTTTGTACCAAAATAATGTGGTTCAATAAAGAAAAAAATCTTATGTTATTAAATCAACCGAATTATTTGTAAGGAGGTTACTGAATAGTGTATTATAGTTCAGTTTCAATTGATCAGATTTCAGGGTTAGGTGGGCTGTGTTTCCATATGGTCCTTCCCACAGCCCAGCCTGCATTTTTTGATTGTGCATTAGGTCTGCCTATCCGAGTTTTAGCTACCGGTGTCTCTTCTCCCTCACCTGTGGGAAATGGCTCTGCACCAGTGGCAGCTGTTCCCTAGATATATGGACAAGTCCTCTTTTTCCAGCAGAGGTCAGAGGTGGGAATGATCCCCGAGGTTCAGTGTGACACCAGCAGGGCTGCACTGTCCCTGTGTCATGGCATTTTGCAGTCTCATGGATTCATCCCACACTGTCTGTATCTCTGCAGCTGCTGCAGCGACCATCCTCAGCACCAGCCCAACCTGCAGAGAAATGCCTTCTCCTGTTTCCTTTGAAGAAGGAGTGAGATATGGAGGTGTGAGGTGGCAGCTCCTTTTCTCCTCAAATGCCCAATCTGAGAGTCTCTGATCAGTTTCCTTCATCCCTTGTTTTGTGCAATATGTACAGTGGTGACTGTACAAGAACAACAAGGTCTGATCTTGCTTTCTTCTGCTTTTCAGTTCTGAGCAAGATGCAAGTTGAAAGGTTAAGCATGTGGAGTGTTTTAAAAGT
This sequence comes from Phylloscopus whistleri, assembly GCA_017589585.1. Lineage (NCBI taxonomy): Eukaryota > Metazoa > Chordata > Aves > Passeriformes > Phylloscopidae > Phylloscopus > Phylloscopus whistleri. Next base: position 1,737,249 of record JADMLD010000110.1, on the reverse strand, counting down.
AAATGCTTCAGAAAGTTTTTTAGCTGCATGTGCCATCCAACCCTTCCAGGTAAGTATTTCATAAACCAATAACATGAAAATATGCAGAGGCTTCAAAGGTTTTAAAAACTAAACTATTTGGACCCCACCATCCTATGGGAAATTAAAAATTGGGATATTGTTATAATTCACCTTAATGGTTTTTAACATCTATGGACCTCTTTTGAATGCTGTGTGACTTCACACTGAAAAATTTTGCTCATATATATTTTTAGATTTTTTAGATAATATCTTGCTAATAACTTGTGATCACAGCAGAAATGGTAGCTCTTGATAGAAGTATTCAAGTTTATTATTTCCCTTAGTAAAATAATGATTAAATCAAAGGATTTTTTTCAGTTTCAAAAAACCCACAGTTTTCAAAATTGCCAAGCAACCACTCATACTATCTTCCAGAATATTAGATGTTGTTTCTTTGTTATGTATAAAAAACACAGTTTTGGATGCAGGATTTGATGCTTCAAAGTGGACTTGAAAGGGACTTTGAAAGTGTACTCTTTTTTTGCCATTTCATGAACACTGAAAAACATCTTATTTGATCCTTTTCTTTGGAAATACTAGGATTGTTGGATGTTTTCCTACCTGATTAGTTTATTATTTTTACCTAAATGGACTCCCATCCAGTTAGACCACTGTTATATACTGAAGTGAATCAACAAACCATTTTGACACCCAATTTTATTGTTCTTCTCTACCCTGGGAGAAACTCCAAGGAGTTTTTAGGAATTTTACTGTGGTCCGCTATGTCTTAGTTGAAATGGCAAAAATATCACTTATTGTGTTGGAGTGGTAAGACAGTCAAAAACAAAGGATTGTGCACCATCCAACAAAAAGTCAGGTTTCCTGTCAAATTGCTCAATTGTATTCTCTTTAGTCTATCATGACATCATCATTCAGCAGTTCCCCTGTCATCACACAATCTTGGAAGAAAGACAAGAACCTGAATTTATATTGCAAAAAATACAAGCCAAGTAAAAGGAAGACTTGTGTTTGTTTGGAAAAAGAGAAAAAAAAAACAAAACCAAACCAAACGTTTCAGAACAGCTTTATCTGTTACAAAGACACAAAAGGCTGCCTAGGTCTAATTCCTGCTTATTTTCTACCACTGGGGAATTCCAAATGGCATGCAGTTTTTCCCATATGAAGTTCCCTGACTGTGGAATGAAAGCCATATATCATGCATGGGCAGAAACATGGTGAAGTCAGTGAGCTCTGTGTGGGTGTGCAATAGATCACAGCCCAAAGAACCATGTTACAGGGCCTGCTCAGGGACTGTGTTGCAATGAGGTCTGGGATGAGGGTGTGCTGGATGCTTCCTGCCTTTGATCACTGCAGATCGGCAGTGGCTGCCAAGCCTGAACAAAGAGGCAGACCAAAGTCTCAGAGGCCAGCTGCAGAATTATGAGAATTTGGGAGTTCTCGGTATTTTTTTCTTTAGGCATAGGAACTAGGCAAATAAAACCAGCAGCTGCTGTGACAGCAGATGGCCAAAGAAAAGAAGATGCAAATAAAAAACATGGCTACTGAAGCCAGGCTAGTTTTTGGCTGAAATTTTAAAAGTATAAAAACTAAGGAATGTGTCCCACAGAAAAAAACACTTGAAAACTCTGATCATAGGCTGGAGCTCATGGTGAGTTTTGAGTGAAGATCTGAATACCTGATAACGCCAAAAGGGAAAATTCCACAGAGACACAGTAAAATTGCAATATCTGTTGATCTAAAGCATCTAAGAGCACCCCATGAAGGGTTATATTTTAGCAAAACTAAAAGGTTTTGGCCCACTGCTCCAGGAATGACTTTTTTAAAAATATACCATCACTTTTTTTGTATTCACAGCTTTCAGCCAAAATATCTAGATGGCCAGTTTAAATACTTGGCTCTTGTGGCAGTATTGTCATGTAATAGAAGTAGCCCTTTTCTCTTCTAATTTACCCTTCATCAGAAAGGTATGGACAGCAAGCATAGTCCATTAAACCGTATTCATTTAGCCTCCATATTAATTCAGCCTTTATTTTCCTAGAGTAGTGAAGTTTTTCTTTCTCAAGTGTCTTCAACTGAGAGTCAAATACTTCTGAATCAGCCTCTCAGTTTGCTCTTTTTGAAACTTTATTGAACATGGTTGCCAGGAGTACAAATAAGGAAATTATCACCAAAATCTCTCACAATTGAAAAAAAAAAATAATCTGGGTAAATCCTGACTATTTTCTTGCCTTTTGTTATAAGTGCATTATTTTGACATTTCACTGCTATTCTATGGTCAACTATCTGAGTTATTTCTTCCCTCAAGATGTTCTTAGCTGATCACAAGCCACTCTTCTTTGGTCATGTATTGTATTCCCAGGTCTTGCGTGTCTTGGAACTAATTAATTTCCACCCATCTGTTACACTAGTAAAGTATATAGCTTGCTCTTGTGCGCAATCCCACCTTTTGAGTTGAGTTTGTTAATGCAAATATTTAACAGCCTCTGTTATGTGGCTGAGCGAAAAACTCCACTAGCATTCAGACAAGTATCTTTCCTCTCTTTGAGATGTACCAGCTGTCATTTCCTTTTAATATTTCCAGTCCCATATGTCTGCTAAGAAGTACAGACTTTAATTCCTTTCTCTTGTCCTCCACACTCTTTCCCTTCTGCTGTCAAATCAACTTCCTATCTAGCAGCACTCTTTTGTCTTGCTTTGGTTCCTTTACCACAAATCCTTCTTCTCGTGCCCTTCCTCTAACCAGAAGCTCTGTCCACCCTCTACAGTTATTTCACCTTCTCATATGGCTTCATTGTAGTTGACTGTGTTGGATGTAAATCCTCTTCTGCCCTCCTTTTGATGATCCCTATGCTATGGAGCTCCTGTTGTCTGCATCAACCAGCACAATTACACACACCTGAAAAGCCTGAACTTTATTTCTGAATGACTTTCAGCATATCCGTCACCCATTTCGCATCATGTTGACAATTTCAAAAATGGCAAATTATGATATCACCCATCAGATTGTCTGCCTTTCCATGAACACCTCCCTTATCCTTTCCCCATCAGCAGACTGGTGTTTTTCATCTTTTCTGTTCCTCTAGTCCACTTCCTTAACCTGTGATCTGTTCCTGTTCCCTTTTTTCATTTCAGGTAAGTCCTTTTCCATTTGCTGAAAAGTTAAACTCACTTGTTGCAGATCTGAAAGAATACTGGTCTCTTCCATTTTCATGTCATGCTCCTTCTTCCCACACTTTTATCCTGTTTTGATACAGCCCTTTAGGCGGAAGCCATGTCGTACATTTCTATTCCCTGCCAACCTGAAGTCCCTCTTCTGTAGCTCTGTAGCTTTGAAACACAGGGTTTCAGAAGGTGCTGTGTGCTAGGAGTAGGTCTGTCCTAGCACAGGGCAGCTCACCTGGGGTGTCTGACTCAGTCTAGGAGCTCTAGACTGAGTCTAGAGCAAATTACCCTCTGTGACCAGGGTAGTGCAAAGGCCTTTTAGCAAACTCCTCCCCAGTCAGCAGGACTCAGAGAAGGTCCCGCAACATTGTGCTGCTGGTTTTTGACATCCAGGCAGAAGAGTTTGGGAGCAAACATCCTCAACATCACCACACAGGCACGTTTGTTGCCTGGAAACATGTGACAATTATGGCATACCTTCCAGTTCATTGTTGCTACACAGTGGGATTAAAAATGTATTTTTTCATTTAAGTTCAGCACAGAAACTACATTAACACATTTTGCTAAAAAAAACAAAAAACAAACCAAACCATAAAAACCCCCACACAAACACAAAAACAAACAAACAAAAAATATTAACAATCTGATCTTTATACTAGTCTTTCCTGTAGTTTCCTGGTGTTTGATCTTAATACTATTTACATTATGAAGGACCAGGCTAAACACTCCATCACGGTCACCATCAATTTTTTTCCTCTTCTCTCAGTAAATTGATATTATCTGTATTTGTTATGACTCAGGAGATGGGTTAGCTGTCCAGAGATTGCTGATGGCTTATCTTTGCCTTATCTTTATGACATCAGAAAAGCAGCATAGTGACACTGAGGACAACTACAACACTCTGATACTCAAGGTAATTCTGTGGTTTTGAAAGTTGGATCACTTTCTTTTCACAGCTCATTATCATCTTTTTAATAAAAAAAGTCTGGATCAAAACAAGTTTTTTTGAAACTCTGCAGTGTTAGCACCGGAGCAACAGACACTGAGATCAGGCTCTCAGAATCAGGGTGAATGTCTTCATTAGTCTTCTACAGAATGTTTTCTCTAAGTGAGAAAAATATGAATCCAAGTATTGTCTCCAGACCACTGAGACAGCAGGCTCAGTCATAACATCCCAATGGCAAAATAAAAAACCTAGGAAGCCATAAATACAAGCTTCTAAAGAACATGTGACTCAGAGCTGATGCAAAGATTTCTAATTTCCTGGGTGAATAGGCAGTGTGGTTTCAGCAACATTCCTTCTAGATTCACTTCAAGTTTAGGGCTCTCAAAACTAGAAATGCCACTGGGAGAGAAATAATAAAGCTGTGAGCAGTAAAATACACATCTAAGTGCAGCTTTCGAGAAGAACTGTCTTTTTTTCATGCAATATAGTAAACTATTCCATTACCTTGCACAATGTTGCCCTGGTCTTCTTTCTTTGACATTCTGTCATGCTTTGTATCACTCCAGAGAGCACAACTTTAAAATCCAGAATGTATTTAGTGTAATTAAAACAAGTCATCATTACTTGAGGAATATCTACTTAAGGAATATCTATTTAGGTAGAGAAAGTATTGTGGTTTATACCTTTATTAATATTTAATCTCAGGCTAGAAATGTTGATGTTGGGCTGTAAAAAACACCCAGACAAGGCAGTAATTCAGCTGGCAAAGTTTCCAAAAGACCTGGGCTTTGATATTCCCAGATAAGAATAATCGTTCTGAAGTAAATATTAAAAAAAATTAATAAGAAAAAAAAGCCACTGGATAATATTAAGTGTTGTTTAGCTAAAATTCCTGACCAGTTTGAGAGATGAAACTGATGATGATGATTTTCAAGGTGATCAAGGCTACTCATGCCTTAAAAAAGGAATTATGTACCTTGTTCAGAGGAACTTGAGCTTCACTCCAGAAAAATAAAAGAGGAATTTAACTTATGGAATTGCTAACACTTGTCTGAATCCCATGCTAGGTCAAATCAAACAGAAGCAATTAATATTTGTGCTGTGGTATGTATCCTGAAATTATGATATCTTTCACACTTCTGGAGTGTGAGAAAAGATCTCTGAATTTTTACATAAAAAAGATTTTTCTCTGGCTCTGAAACTTGATTGAAGAGGACACTTTTTGGCAGAAAATACATTTCTGTGAAAAAGTCAAAAATACAGCCTTTCAGTAGGTCAACATTTGTTGAAAGTGTACAGGACACCACCTTTATGTCTTTCCTTAGCACCAGCAGGAGTGATGTGTTTGGACATAGTGCTTGGAAATGACAGTGGATGTTGGCTGTCACAGATGCAGGCAGCCACCCCTTCTCCTGTCACCAGCATGTGGAAATAGACCCAAAAGAAAAAACCTAATCAGCAAGAAGTTATAAAATGAGTCAAGAAAAGCAAATACTTAAAACAAAAGATGGCCTCTGCTATAGGTCCCAAAGGTCATGGTTGTTAGCACAATGGAGGTAGAAGTAATTTGCTTTATTAATCTTTGGTCCTTGTTGCAAATTGATTCTAGATACATCTGTTCATTGAATAAAGAAAAATGTATTTTGAGTGGTTTTGAATCTGTTATTAAGCTTCAGTCAAATATATCAAGGCACTGCTAATATCTTTGACAGGACTACAGAGTTCTGATATTTAAAAAATAAATGTCTTGTGACCTCTCTTTGCTGCTACTAGGACTAAGGACGAGCACTGAAGTTTTTTTCTCTAATAAAACTCAAATATTATACCAGTATATAGTTATATTTTTTCATCCTAAATTGTCATTTTAAACTCTGTTGAGTACTTTGAAATGCTGGAGGCATTATTTCTAGTTTATGTGTAGGAAGCACGTTGTCTTTTGTTTCGTTACAATGCAGACACAGACAGAGGGTGCTGGCAGTGGGGCTGCAGCCAGTGATGGTTAATTCATGCAGTGCTGCTAAAGCCCCACTCTCAGCTGAGTAACTGATCTTGGACACACTGGCATGAATTTAGGGATCTGTCCAAAGGTTCCAGAAAACCGAAGCAGAACAAGTGACAGAAGTCTGGGGCAGTATAACAAACCTTAGTGATAACTCTCCAGCTGCTGCATCTGAGCGCAGCCAGTCGGAGCCAGTTCAGGTGTTTCTGCCTGTGTCCATGTCCTGTCATTTGGGTGACTCAGGCTACCTCTGGAACAAAGCTTCAGGATGGAGGCGTCACCTAACCCGGCTGACGAAAACGCTGCCGGGTTATTGGCAGTGCTGAGGTGTCTCAGACGCTGTCAGTGCCGGGAAGCAACCCCTGCTTCTCTTCATCAGTCAGGACAGAATGACTGGAGGCCTCAGCCTGAAGTGGCTGATGGACATGCTGTTTCCTTCTTTTTAATTAAAGATGTTTTAAAAGACCACGGCAGTGGAATTCATACTTATGCAATCACTGGATTTAATTTATACAAAAAGCTTCTCTGTCAGGAAAAATGTGGCAAATAAAATAGCAACAATAGGAGGGCTTTTGACTGCCAGGCGTGATAGGTCTGGATTAGAGGCTTCAAACAAGAAACTACTGGGAGTTTCTTTTTCTTGTTTTGAAAAATATCCTCAGGAATCGTACAGATCAGTGTGAAGACTTGCAAATGAAGTTCTTTGGCAAATGACAAGAGCCCAAAGATCTCTCCAGGTCTGCCTAGGGAAAATTTCTTGCAAGTTCTTGTATTCAAAGCAGAAGGCAGCCAAAAGGAAGGGAAGGAGCACAGTGCTGGAAACTGCACTCTAATTACGGAGATTTTTCCAAAGGGACCTCTCTCATGGTGAACCATGTCTGAGCAAGGGAAGAGAGGAGACAGATTGCTTCATACTTCATCTGTCAGGAGCCAGCCAATATCTTAGGGATAAAACCAGGAAAACTGCAAGCAGCCAACAGTAGCTCTCCAGGGCTTAGCCAGATAAACCAAGCTAGCAGGGACTGCTAGCCCCACTCCAATAATTAGGTGTTACAGAGAATAGCAGTGACATAACGTACATGGTTTCCTAGTACTTTCCTGTCCCACGTTTCTGAGGTCCAGCTCAGACCTGGTGTGACCTCAGACAAAGTCCTTCCTGGCCAGGTCTCAGGTCTGTCCATTGCATGAAATCAGCCCAGCTTTTAAATCCCTACACAATCAATAAATGCGAGAGCACCCACTTAGGGTGCCATGGCAATTTGCTTTTTCTAAGGTAGGAAGGAAGGAAGAAAGGAAGGAAGAAGGGAAAGAACACAACTCAGAGTGATACTTTTGCTTGGGCACCAGAGCATATGACCCAGAAGATACCCTGTTTGCAGGGGCTGAAATGCCACCTTTGAAACCTAGTGCACAGTAAATGGCATCAGTGCAGGGAACTCCAGCAAACTCTGATGCTTCCTTTGAACTTCCATTTGCTGTGGTGGACAACATCACAGAGAAAAATAGAATCAGTTAAAGCTGTTTTCCTGGCTTCCTTCCAACTATGCTAACCTTAATGCTGAGTCACATATTACTGTTTCTTTAACCGGAATGGCACCAAAGTAACCTTCTGTTCCCTGCTGCCACAGTGGAGTGCTTCCAGAGGCCAGAATTAAACCTTTTATTCCCAGGATAATTGTCTGAGGATGATTTCAGTGGAAGTGTCGAGGCAGAGAGCTGGTACTGCTCCATACAATAGCAGAGTCAGGCCTGATCTCATGTTAGACCTCAATGCTTAGATGATACCATCAACCCCACACAGCATGGTGTTATTTTCTTGCTGTGCAGATTGACTTCAGCTGTTTGACATTTAAGCTGTATTTTGTAGCATTTATCCAAATCCAAACATATTTGCATTTACCAATCCAGCTATTTTCCCACTGAAAACACTGCCTTTGAGCCTGCTATATTTACCAAAATCCAAGATAACACTCCATCTAGCACAGGCTTATAAATTATCTAGGCTGATTTAGGAAATCAACCTTAAATCTGTTTTTACTAGAAACCAAAGCACACAACAACATCAACAAGCGTTGCAAAATAAAGGAATCCCAGAGGGAATTACTGCAGCAAATAGTACTGATTTCTCCAATGGAGAGCTCTTTACTCTGAAACTTAACATGATGTGTTCCTGGAAAGGTGCTCTTTCATAGTAATATAAGCTATCCTGTGCCTATGAGGTCAACTTTAAAAATAAAAAAAAAAAGAAAAAGAAGAAAGAAAGAAAGAAAGAAAGAAAGAAAGAAAGAAAGAAAGAAAGAAAGAAAGAAAGAAAGAAAGAAAGAAAGAAAGAAAGAAAGAAAGAAAGAAAGAAAGAAAGAAAGAAAGAAAGAAAGAGAAAGACCATGCTGAAAGCATATTGACTTTTTCTCCATCAGCAATCTTTTTTACAAAACAAATTGTTGCTGTAGTTTTGATCAATGCAGTTAGTTAGTTTGCAAACATATTTACCTATTTACACAAATATTTTTGCCACAAAATTTAAACTAAAGTGTTTCTTGGAAGTGGAATTTACATTTGTGTAAAAATACTTTCATCCAGACAAGAAAAGCCAAAAATTAAATGCATGATGGTATTAAGACAGAAGAAGTTGATTTACATTGCTCAACTTAATCACAAAAGAAGCTGAAGAATTAGTACAGATCTCATGCAAAATCTCTTTGAGATTCCTAATGACTTTGGTGAGCATGGTGGGCACCTCAAACAGAATGGTTTATGAATTTTAGAAAATTCACAGGTGACACCAGAGCAGTACCTTCTACATCTGCTTTCAGCAAAGTGCAAGTTTCAGCTGTACTGGCACAGAGAGACAGAGAGTACTGCACTCTAAGTATAAATACCATTTCCTGAACTCCTGCTTTTCCTTCAGACATGTAGGTGCTTTTTACATGAGAGATGCTGGACGTCTTGTAGGCTGGGGTAGGATAGCTTGATGGCCTGGTGAGCATTTCAGCTCTCCACAAAGTCCCCCTCTGGAGCCAGCACAGCAAAACCTGGTAGCCAAATGGCAGGTATCCCAGCCTGCTGATTTTTTACACCGCTGATGTGAAACAAAGGTGCAAGTGCATAGTCATAATATTTTTCAGTTGGAAAGAGGTGTTTGGAAATTGAGGATCAACAGCACACTGTAACCCACATTTACAATCTATAAAAATGTTGCACCTGTTTTAGCAGCAGTGTGCAGGATGTGCTTCTTTTTGTAACTCATCTGAAATGATTGTTTCAGTATTCAAGGAATAGTTACTCTCAAAATGCACAGCTTAGCCAATATCACATTAGGATCCACATCATATTATTCTTAGAGCACAGGGCACCAAATTTTTGTAGCTTAATATGAGCTGCTTTTTGATACAGAACACTTCTTGCTCTGTGTCTTCCCCTTTCTTTCCAAACAGATTTCTTGTTGAGAAAGGGGGGCAAAGTGTGCAGGGCCTGATGGCACATGCCAGGAGCAAAGTGCGTTCATTGCCATAGAAGGAAGAAGATGGGAAAAAAAAAAAGAAAAAAAAAAAAAAAAGAGAGAAGGACAAAAAGACATGGCGACATAAAAGACAAGCAAGAAACAAAAACAAGAGTAGTGGAAAATAGGACTGGCCAGCACCCCACATTATTTTATCTTTGCAACATGCCATTCATAAACACATGTAGGCACTTCACACAAACAAGGAGAGACCCAAAATAGAGAAGCTGTAAACAGGAGAAATATCCCACCCACAATACTCTTGGGGACAGCTGCCATAAGAGCAGTTCCCAGTGACTTCAAGAGCATTTGTTTGTGCAGATTGATGTGTGTTTGGAATCCCAGAAGGAGAAATGTGGTAGGGAGAAAGTGTCAGTCATAACTTCTCCAATCATGCTATCTAAAATTATGCCAAGCTCCCTAGAATCTCCCTCCTCACTCCCTTCATTCTTGTAATACCCAGCAATATCACTCACACCCTGTTGGGCTGCCTCTGGGGCAGGAGCCCACAGAAACAGGCCTGCCTCTCAAACAGCTGCTTTTGGTATGCAGCTCTTTTAAAGGAAAATGCTCTAAATCATCCGCCACAGGAGAGGAATAATCTGAGACATCTCCACTTGTGCAGGCATGACCTTATGAACCACTTTTGTTGGGATGCTGGGACTGGTACCAGATCTTCACTACATTCCATTTATTATGGCAAGCAAAGGCCACATCATTAAAAGTGCTGCTCCTTAAATTTTTTCTCACATCAGTCCCCTTTTTGAAAGCCTTGCTTGTCTGTTTTGCTCGCTTAATAAAAATAGATACAACTGAAGGAAAAGTTGGTGTTAAAGCCCCTCCTTCACTGGCCATCCATGCCCTGTCTGACTTGTGTTACTTGCAGGGGGATAAAAGACCCATGCTTGACTGGCAGTTTTGTCTCCAGCAGACTAAGGAGAAAAACAATATTGGCCTACGAATGAGATCAGGTATTCCATTCCTTGGTCTAAAAAATAAAAAAATGTAAAAAGTAAATAATTTTATATAATTGTTCTTGTTTTTTTAACTAATGATAAACAAATTTTTCTGCTTATCCTTTTCCTGTTCCTCTTTTTCTCTTTTCCTGTTCCTTTTTTCCTGTTCCTTTTTTCCTGTTCCTTTTTTCCTTTCCTTTTCCTTTTCCTTTTCCTTTTCCTTTTCCTTTTCCTTTTCCTTTTCCTTTTCCTTTTCCTTTTCCTTTTCCTTTTCCTTTTCCTTTTCCTTTTCCTTTTCCTTTTCCTTTTCCTTTTCCTTTTCCCTTCTGTTTTTTGGGTTTGCTGGTTTTTTTGTTTGTTTGCTTGTTTGTTTTTCTTTTTTCTCCACTACTTTCCTCTTACATTTTTCTTTTGTTCCTTTGTCTTTCTCTTTTCCATTTCTTAAAAATTAGGATAATACCATTTTCCTAGAAAATTTCCTTTGTGCAGATCCAGGAACACCCTGATTATTCCACCCAGCTTCAAGATGTTACGGAGGAACCCCACAGTCAGGATTCATTTGGAAGAAAGGTTGATGCTGTTCCACAGTTGTGTACAGGACAGGAGAGAGGGTCCAGTTACGGTATATTGACCTGTGGTATTCAGTAGCAAGAAAGCAAAAAGATATTGGATTGACTTGTGATAGGGCAGAGGGGGGAGTGGATTCCTTGGTAATGTGTTTAGAGCTCAAAAAGGTCTCCTTGTTACAGAGTCATTGATGTAACTGAAGCCCAGCTCACTTACTGATCTTAGGCTTTGCCTGCAGGTGTGCTATTTCACTGGCAAATAAACACCAAACCTCTGTATTGCCCCACACATGCAGGTAAGTGTTTATACCCTTGCCTCTTGAGAAGAGATTCAGACTTGAAAATGAGTCAGTACTTGAGAAGTCTTTTCAGGAGACCCTCACAGAGGACGGATGTTTTGATTCTTCCAGTAACATTCTCACTCCTTCCCGGTTTCTCCAAGATCCTGTTTGTATAAAGTGGGTCTTCCAGTGACAAATGACTCACATGGCTCTGAATTGAAAGTATCTGGCCTTTTTTCTCTACAGCTCCTGAAAAACTGCCAAAGAACCTTATTGCTCCACTTTACATAGCTTGACTATATTTAGTATGTTATACCATGAACTCTAATATGGCTTGTGAATCCTGCCTTTTTTTCAAGAGATATAGACTATTTTCTCAATCAGAGGCACGTTAACATGCATTCACATCTCCTGGATTTCCACTTCATCTCTTGTTGGGGTTGAAGAAAACCTCAAGCTAAGGCCATGGGCAAAAATCCCCCTGGTCAGGGTGAGAGAAATCTCACCCACAAGACCTCATGGGAGCTTCCCATGTAGATTAGACTAGAAAGTTCTCTGTTCCCCTTGTTACCATTTGTTACTTTTTGCTACAATAATTTGCATATTCCTAATCCTCTCTCCCCGTTGGTTCCCTGCCCTTAGACTCCACCCTTATCCTACCCTATATAAGTTATTGTAACCCCCTGGCCCTTGCCTTTTCGGTGCACCCCATACTGAGTTTGGTTTGCTGTTTGTTGTTTTGCTTCTTATTAAAGTGATTCTTTTTTGGCTCACCAGATTTTGTCCATCTCCCATTTATTTCACCGCCGAAGGGACTTCCGCTCCCAAAATCCAGTGATGTCACCTGGCCTTCCTATCCAGGCCTGGGCTGTCACAATCTCTTCCTAAACCTTCAGTGCTGTGTCTGACATAACAGCAAAGACACCAGTTCATGCACTGTTTGAAATACAGGAGAAAACTCCAGTAAGAGCTATTTATTAAAAGGCATATAAAGTATAACAGTCATCTTGGAAATATCCCCACAGTTTTTTTCTGTTTATTCAGAGGAGATAAGTGAGCGGTTAAGATGTGAATTGGTTTTTTCATTGAACTGGGATAGTTTTTGAGGGCAATCACTACTTTCTGGTTTACCACTTGCTGTTTTGTGGTGTTTCATAATAAGGAGATTTCATTTTTGAAAAAAAAAGAAGCAAAAAATGTGTTTTGAAAACATGAAAATTGGGGGATTTTTTGCCAGAATATTTTTCTTTCCAATTACATAAACATTTATTGGTGAAAATTGAATCATTTCGTGGGAATGTTTTCAGACTCCTATGGATTTCCAGTGTAAAGGAGGCAGTCTTTCTGTTTATTTAGACAATTGAATTGAACATATTTCTTGCAGTACTTTGGAAATGTTGGCATGGTCATTGTGCAACTGAGCACCAACAACCTGGATTATCCCAGAATCCAGTGATCCCAAATTAACAAATTAGCATTTCAGTGGCCTTGTAGATGTGGTCTGGGAATTCAGTTTCTTATGCTTTAGTCTTTAGAAGCTTTAAATGTTTTTAAAAGATGGAAGTTGTTTTGATTTCTGGAATCTGGAAATTTTCAAATGGCAGTTCAGTCATGCTTGCATGACCTTGAGTAGGACTGTTCATGGAACATAGAGTGGTTTGGGTTGGGAGGAACTTTAAAGATCATCTAGTTCCTATTCCCCTGCCACAGGCAGGGACACCTTCTGCTAGACCAGGGTGCTCAATGCCATCCAACATCGCCCTGAATACTTCCAGGGATGAGACATCCACAGCCTACCTAGTCAATCTGTTCCACTGCCTTATCACCCTCTCCTTAAAGAATTTCCTCTTAATATCCAACCTAAATCCACCCTCTTTCAGTTTAAAGTCACTCCTCCTTGTCCTATTACTACATGCCTCCATAAAAAGTCCCTCTTTGGGTTTTCTGTGAGCCATTATGTACCTTTTAGATACTGCGAGGCTGCTCTATGGTCAGCCTGGCGCCTTCTCTTCTTCAGACTGAACAACCCCAACTCTCTCAGCCTGCCCTTGTAGAAGTGCTCCAGCCTTCTCGTCTTCTGGGCCCTCCTCCGCCCTTGCTCCAAGAGGTCCATATCTTGTGCTGAGGACCACAGAGCTGGATGCAGCTCCTACAGGTGCCCCTACAGAGCCCCTGCAGGTGGGGTCTCATGTGGGCAGAGAAGAGGGGCAGAATCCTGCTGCCCACACTGCTCCAGATGTAGCTCAGGATGCAGTTGTCTCCCTGGGCTGTGGGTGCACATTGCCAGGTCGTGTCCAGCCTCTCATCCACAAGCAGGAAGTCAGATTTGATGAACTATCCTTCTATGCTAGAAAGTTAGGTTCCTATCGACTAATTTTAAAACCTCATGCTAATTTGTAGATTCCAAGACCAAACAATAAATGTTTGTGGGTTCCACATTTTTCAAAACTTGTCTCTGTTTAAATGCTTAAGAAAAGCAGATTTTCAGAGAGCATTTGAAATTTGAGGAAAATCCCTTATATCTATAGAAACTTTGAACTGGTATATTCTATTAAAATGACAAACTGAGGCATATGACTTCAAAAGGTATCATCTTATGTAATTTTTTAGGGTCATATATTACCTGTGAGCAAGAGAAGGTCTGGAAAGGGGCACCATATGGTGCAATCATCTGGGATCCAGCTTGCCTTTTTTTTTTTTTTTTTTTTTTTTTTTTTTTTTTTTTTTTTTGCATAAAGGGGGAGAGCTAGTGTAATTTAGCACATTTTACAGTTTTTACTGTTTGTGTGTGGAATTTGTGAAAGATCTTCCCAGAAATGGGTTCACAGACACAGATTCCCAAAGTGGCACATTTGGAAAATACCTTGAAAATAATTACTGTGACAAAATTAGAAGCTCTGCTAAGAAACTTAACAACATATTTCAGCAGCTGGCACTGTCTTCTGCTATATTGGAAGTTCAAAACCTCAAAATTATACTCGCAGTGGGAAGCTGATCCTTTCCAGTTGCTTCCAACTTCTCTCTCTGAAGCATTACCATTAAAAGAGCTGTGGCAGTTACAGCACATCTGTGCTTATGATTTAACACCAAAATCTCTCTATTCAAATTTTATCTTTAGTAGCTGAGGAAATGCACAAATAGGAGCAGATGTCCTATGTGAAAAAATATTACCAGAAACTTAGGAACCAGTCCAGATACTTCGGGAATCCATGTTTGCTGTTGAGTTTGGATGGTCCTGCTTTTTGCACAATACTATTAAAGGGAAATTGTACTTGCCTTTGAAATGTTAGCGCATTTGGAGCCAATGCAAAAATGGTGCTGTGTTCAGGAGATACACACTCCTCTTTTAGAAAGTGAGATCTTTGTCTCTGGAGAGAAGGCAGTGTCGGGTTGCTGCTGCCTAGGAGAGGGACAGCTTAGACCTGCCAAACAACCAACCCTTTGGTTCAGGAATTTCAATGATGGGTTTGGGACAAAGCCATGCTCATTCTTTGGCTTGTAGCAAAGCCCACATGATGCATCAAACTACTGAAGATGAAGAAGATAAAATGGAAAAGGCAAGGCCATTTAAGAGCCTACAAGTAAATGTTCCTGTAATCATCAAGTAACTGTAAAGTGTCAGAAGTTCCAGAAGTTGTGAAGAAGATATAAAAGATTATATTCTTCAAAGAAGAATGACATGCATTTTCCAAAATTTTATTCTGTTCCTTGGTCTGTATGGAGCTCGGCTTGCATTCTTCCTCCCACTCTGTCTCGCCTCTTTCCTAATTTCCTCACTATATGTAAAAAGCATTAAAAAGTTATGAATTCATTTCCAGGAAAATGAATTAATGTCAGAGCTCCTTCTGTGGACTTCTGTTTCTATATACAACCGTGCCATCTTAGTGAGACATGAGATATTCTAATTTACAATCTTCCCACTAATCAGAAGGAATCACTTATATTAAGTGTTTGCAAAGTAGATGTTGAGTCTCTCTGTCCACACAGGGCAGTGACCCAACAGGGAAACTCAGTTTCCCAACAACCCTTAAATCAATGAGAAAGTGGAAAGGGAGGAACTCTACGAATTAAAGATTGGTTGACCACTATCTTTGTGATCTTTGTGATGTATTTGACAGAAATATTAAATTATTTTTAAATATGTGGGCAAGGATTTCTTTTCATGCGTTGTCATGCTTATGTAGATTGCCAGCTTTGTTTTACATTTCTTGTTCAATTGCCTGTATAAAGAGCTTTGTGCAAAACTGTGGTGAACTTCCTAACCTCCTTTATTCACAATGATGAAATGCTTTGAGAGATTAAATAAAATTCCTTTTTATTTTAGTGCTAATCGTAATGAAATGCAGATGTTTGATATTCCCCATTTTTATCATTGACTCTGTTTCACAAAGTTAGATCCAGCAGTAGAGCTGTTACAAGTATTAATGTATTCCCAAGGGCGATCCATTCCAAGTGCATTTGGTTTGAAAAAAAAGTTTGTTTCCCGTTTGCTCACAAAAAAGCATGCAGTTGAAAAACTGTTCATATTTGTGTTGTATGATCATTTGACCTTTCCCACCCATGTTTAACTAGAGTATCATTTTTAAATAAAAAACATTTTTGCCTCATGTTACTAATCCCAGATGCTGTGAACAAAACAATAACATATCAGCCCCTCAGAAACAGGGAGCTCACCCTTTGTGGTCCTGAGAACGAAATACTCAGCTTTAACTGACCTTGATGAAAATGGCTAAGTGCTTAGCTTACAGTCAAGTTAAATGGTTGTCAAGTTAAATGGCAATCAAATTAAATGACATTTAGGCCCCTGATGCTATTCCTGTAAAGCTCCTGATTGTTTGGTAACAAGCAGGAAGAGGAACTGGATCAGATTGATCTGGTAAAGCACTTTTCTTTATAGGAAAAATTAAACATCATTAAAAAACTATTATAACAGCAATTTGGTTCTTTAGGGGAGGGACTCAAACACATTCTTGCACATCAACTGTGTCAGGGCAACGCCCACATGTGTGCTACTTGCCTGTGGCAATGCATAGGAATTTATATGAACTTGGCATTCTTTCATGAAGGCTGAGCTAATTGGAATTACTTCACCCCAGCCTGGGGCAGGGAGAATCCACATTCACAGTTACCCCAACTCAGCCAGCAAACAGCAGCTTCCCGATGAGTGCCAGTGAAATCCAACTGCTGATAGCTGTTTTTCTATGCAGAGCCACAACTGAGCCAAAGTGTCCTTCCACTATGAGAGTTTACTTCTGAATCTACCATTAGAAAGAGAAGAGATCATCTAGCTCCTGCCTGATGAGACCTGAACTATAAAATACCTTATAACCAGGTTATAGTGATGGCTTTGACCTGGGCTGCAGTGTCTTTATATTAGATGATTTCCTTTTATTACACTGGATTTTATTTATAAACAAAAAACCCAAAGAAACAAACAAAACAACATCAACAAAAACAAAACACAAACAAAAACCCCCAACAAACAAACAAACAAAACCCAAAAGAAAGAAACAAACAAAAAACCAAAAAACCCCACACCAAACCTAAGCCATTTTTGTGTTAAACAGCACTTATCTGGCAGAGCTCATTTGAACTTGATTAGCATACGACAGCAGTTAAGGCACAGCTATGAATGGTGACATGTAAAAACACAAATGAGTTAGTATTAAGATATTCCTGATCTCCCATCAATGTTTCTATGTGGAGATGGATTGAGCAGGATCTCAGATGTGCCTTGTAATCCTCAGCAAGTCCATTGCAGTCTTGTTCCCTGGGCTTGCTGTTGGAGTGCTGTGGGCACAGAACTCCCTTGGTCCCTGCTGCCAGTGTGGCATCTGCAGTGTCCCGAGCACATGAAGGCTCCACACTGCTGCTCCTGCTCCTCAGAACTCTGCACCATTACTGGGAACAGCACCATGAGCGACACTGCCAGAAAATCACAGCACTGCAGTCCTCGGGAAGTGTGAGCCTCCTGCTCCCAACACAAAATGTACAATTTCTACAGCGAGAAGCAGAAGTGCCACTGTCACACACACACATTTATGAGGCCTTCAGGTCATAGGACAGATACGCAGTGGCACAGCCTGTTGGTGAAGACAGCAGCTGAGTAATTTCATAACAAATCTCTTGCAGATAAAATACAAAAGAAATCAAAGTGGCCTGTTATGTAAAACTGGGATTTTTCTTTCTTGTTGCTGGCCTGCTGTTACCCAGCTACTGCCTGGTGAGAGAAACAATCACAGGTGACAGTGATTTCTTCCAGCACATTAAATCATTATGCATATTATAAATATCAGTCTTCATTTAGATTCTGGGAAGTTGGTGTTGGAATTGAAAGCTCATTATATTTTCCTATCACCCACACCTAGATACGCATAACCCAACCCAAACATGCGTACTGTTTTGGTGAATTACTTGTCTTAAAAAAGATTCCTTTTAGCACACATTTGATGGTGCTTTTTACTTACATCTACCAAATGAAAGATTATGCATCCTTGCTCTGGAAGGCAAACCACATTTTTCCTTAATGTCTTTTTTTCTTGCCACAATGGCTGGGGTTAAGGAGCTACAACACACATGGCCAGAGGAATTTTGGGTTTGTTGATGTTTAATCAATACCTTAATTAGGTGTTTGCATAGGATTTTTTTTCTCTGTTGATTTTCCATAGTTTCTTGCACTTGTGATATCATTAATCTTGCCAATATTAGAAATAGCTGGTGCTGAAAATGTTGAGAAATTGGAAGCAAAATCAAAAAGTCTACAGAAAGTTAAATACACCTGAAGATATGCAGATAATTTTCATATCTCAAAATCCAAATCAACATAAATCCAGGTATTTTCCAAAATGAGATGAAAATAAAAGTAAGAATACTCATCCTGAGTTTTTATGGTAACAAGAAATTTGTTCCACGTATTGCTTTACTATCTCAAACATGTTGGCCAAGTTTACTACAACACGTTGTCAGATGTAGATTTTCATTACATTTTTTTTTCTCTCTCCCTTTTTTCACCTTCACTTCAGAGTCTCCTTAAATTTAAGATTCTGGTTTCCCTGAGTTCAGCCAAGTCAGAAAAAACTAGTGCAGCTTTTCATCTGTCACTGGTATACAAAACACCCTAAAACGTATATTACACATCCAAGTTATGTATAAATGATCTCATATTCATTACTTGAATGTCCTTGGATTTTTCATTAAATTCTGTTTGCTAACAAGAAGATTTCTTAAATTTGCTTCCTAGACCAAACTCTGGGGGAAAAAGACCATGTTTAACTTGAATGAAATTTGTAACTTTGTGGAACTCTCACTTTGAATGGCATGCTACAAAATGTGTGGCACTTTCACAGAGACAGAAACCTAAGAATACACTGTGATCTTGGCAAAATATTTTCTTTTTGTAAGATAGAAAGTGAGGAGCAAATTGTTGTCAGGCAGTTGATGGTAATGCAAGCCTCAGAGTGCTTTAATATAGTTATAAAATGGATCAGTATATCTAGAAAAAGAATAAGTAAAAATTAAAATCACTTCATAATTTCCAAGTCTGCATCACAACGGGCTTATAACTCATTCATAGCTTATTCACTATAACTACAAAAACATAATCAAAGAATAATGATTCATGACTAAACCATTAGAGTTCTTGAGTTTACAGGGCAGTTAGCAAAGTGAATAAATGATAGAGGGATTTATGGACTGCCCCACAAGAAAAAAGCTCCTCCCTCTTATCTAATGTTTTGAGTCATGGACTGTGTAGCGCATCATACTTCAAAGTCTCACCTACACGGACTTAGGGTTAAAATATATATATATAATACTAAGCAATTTTATTCTGACTCAGGAAGTTTTATAGCTCAGTAAAACACTGGTCATTCTTATTCTTCAAAATGTTACTTTTTTCAGTAGCAGAAGTCTTTTATCCCAGAAAATGTTGTGTGTTTCAGCGCTTTGCATGAAAGTTTATGATCTGTTCTGTTCAATTTCTACTTCATCATTGGTATACCATCTCTAAATCTTCTCATCCCATTTTAGAATAAATACTTTGTCTGGAAAATCTCCCTGGGGTATACTTACTTTTATCTCTCAGGCCTTTCTCAAGGCTTTCTGGGGCTTTTTTTTTTCTCAAGAAAGACTCTTTCCACTTATTTCCAGTGAATGACCATTTCCCACTCCACTCATGCAATCTGTTTGATGTATTTGAGGACGTACATGTTCCAGACACTGCATTGTTCAAATTGGTTTGCTGCCTGTTTAATTTAATTGCTAATAACTCCTGTAATGCATGAAATAAATTTTTCCACTAATTTTAAAGAAGTAAGAAAGAGTTTGAAGTGCAAAGTGAGATATTTGATGCCAAAGTCCTTCTCTAGACACCTTAATCACAACCCGTTGTAGTGTTGAACTTAAATTGAAGCTGAAAATAAATGCAGGCTTTTCAAAGTAGAAAAATCACTGCAGTAATGGCTGTGGCAATTAGTTTAAAAACGTGTGTTCCCTCTTGCTAAATGACACATTTACTTCTTATGGTAACATCATTGCTCAACTTCACAAGAAGATTTCTTAGCTACTTTTATGCAATGCCACATCTACCATTATGAGGAAGTACTGAAATATGATTCTGCTTTCAGCGAACTAAAGATCTTGTACGATCAGACACTTAGGAATAAGTAGTGGGAAGAATTTCAAGATCCTTGTCCTCTTTAGTCAGAGCTACTGAACTGAGAATACCGGTGATTGATCTGGTAATCCACCATCTGTTATTTTGGTGCTTCTGATGGTATTCTTCTTCTCGAAGAGGACAATTAAAACCTACAAAATAACTGGACATAATTCACATTTTTCAGGCTCATGGTCTGTTAACAGAAGAGACAGCTGGCCATTATGATTTTATTATTTTTCTGAAAGAAGCCATCAAGCAGACCTAATGTCACTGTAAATCTCTCTGGGTGGTCATCTTTTCCTTTTACATAGTGCAGAGTCTGGTGTATGGGAGGCTATGGCTCTTAAGTGCTGTCATTACACTGAGTCACTTAAGCTGTAAGAAAAGGTAAAGCTTTTTCGTAGGAAAGGTGGGGAGTTAGGTGATATGAGTGGTCCTACAATGGGAATAGGACATAAACAAGAAGGCAAGAAGGCCACCCCTATCTTCTGACCAGTCCTCTGTGACTCAGGCACTGGAAAGATGGTGGTGTCCTGCTGCAGCTGGGTCTGTGGTTCCACATGCCTCAGGTGGAAGGAGCAAAACGAAAGGCACAGGGTGAGCAAATCTGGTGTAGTTGTAGCCATGCTGAATATATATGCTAGGAAGCACATGTAACAATCCACATATAAGCAGACTTCTGGCATTTTTTACAGTGGGTTGAAAGATATTTACTTATTTTTGTATATGTCCAGGAACATGCTAAATATGGTACGTACCTGTGATAACTCTGATCATTGCCCAAAATTTCCCAGTTGTCTTGAGAAAGGGAAGGCTACTACTCCTGATGTTAATAGCAGGAATATCTTCTAACCAATATGACAGCTGTGAGCAGAAGATGAAAGGTGAATATGTTAAGAAATCAAGAGCTGACTTCAGGAGGTAGAATAATGAGTCAGCCCTATGAGAAATTAAGGTCATGAAATGCTTGCCTACATCTTACTCTGGGAGTTGCCTAGAAGGTTAGCAGTGAAACTTAAAACTGTCTGAAACTCACTTGGTTTTATACTGCATTGCAACTCTGAAAATCACTGCAGATTTCTCAAAACAGGCCACAAAAAGCCTGCAGGAAAGCTGTGTGGTGCCACAACTCTTTTGGCCAGCAGAGGCCACATCTGTGTGTGCAGTGGCTCCATGGAAGCACGGTGTGGCTCTGCTTGCCATGGGCTGGCCACCACAGAGCTGTGTCTGCACAGCCTGAGCCAGGAGGCCCTGCTGATAGACCACAGTGCTGTGTGCTGGTGTCCAAATGAGCCATGAAAAAGGAGCCAGCAACTAGGCAAAAATACAGAGCAATGAAATGCTTGCATAAGTTTGGGTGTGAGGCAATAAGACAACCTCAATAATTTTTTTTTGTTCATGGGGTCCTACAAAAACATCTTCCAGTAACCTGCATCCTCTTTCAGGCAGAGCTTTTTGGCACACTCTGCTTCCCTTTCTATTAGTGAGGGATTTCTTTCTGCTGAGATCAAAAGTCTCTACCTTTGCTGAGACAATGATAACTGAAATAAAGTAAGCCCTTTCTCTTCCACAGTCAGAGAAATTCTTGAAACTTTTCCTCATCATAGCATGTCTCTTTGAGATTCATGTCTGTTACCTTCTTCAAAAACCTTTATTAGATTTCAACAAACTCTGAAAAGATGGAGAAGGAGGGGTAGTTTTCCATATGTTGGTAATTTCCAGGAAAGTTGTGTACCTCTAAAGCTGTTTAGACTGTGCTTGGCCAGAAACCAGGCACTTTAATTTGGGAAAAAAAAATTCTTATTAAAATGAGTAATCTGAAATAGGACAAGTGAATTGTGGGGTAGAAGCATAGTTTGTTCAGTTGACTACAGAGGGTTGCTGCCTCTCCAATCTGAGAGATGTTTGCAAGTGAAACTCACCTACTCTCACTCCTCTGGATGCATCTGTATGAGAAGTGTAGGGAAACCTAACCTGTCCCCATGGAAACCACATTTGATTTGAAATAATATAGGTATTATCTTGTGTTTCTGTGCCTGTTGTTTAAAGGGTAAATAATCTTTGAATATTCCACCCGAATTTATTTGGCTGGGCACAGAACTGCATAAATTAACTGCACAAATTGACCAGATGTACATAAACTGGGATTTTGTACCACTTGGGGAAAATTCACCAGCACAGGTTGGAAGTAGCTTGAGAAACCTTCGCCAAGTGAAGACATAAACCTAAATAACCTCTCACTCTGTTCATTAACTGTCTCTTCTCTGTAGGTGAGTTAGAGGAATATATCAAACCATGTTTGATTCTCTTGAACCACCTTTTCTGATCAGGTGTTTGTTGCATCATTGCTTCAAACTGAGCTCAGGAGTTTGTTGGTGGTAGGACACAGATATCAGCTCTTTTTGCAAGAAGCAGAAGACCATTCTGAGCACTCCTTGACATCAGTGACATTATTTTGTTTTTTATTTCTAAGCAGATGACTTTCTTTTGGTCTCTTTTATTGTTGTGGTAGTTAATTTCTCCATAAATAATGTATAAAGGACTTGTGGCAGTCATTCCAGAAGACCCTGGTGAACTTAACCATAGTGTCTTATTATATGTGTACTTCGTAGATTCTGAATTTTAGTGTTGGTCAGCTTATCCACCTAATTTTTCACCTATGCCAGTATGTGGGAAAATGCAATCTCAGAACTCGGTATTTAGCTGCATTAGGAATCCTTTTAGACTCCTTCTGGGCCTGCTCACCTGGGAGGATCATGTAGGGAAAAGGCTTCAACTATCCCATTATCTTCAGCTACATGCTCTCCCTACTGCTCAGCTCCACAGCTTGATGATGCGCCAGGTCCCAGCAAATTGGTTCTCTCCAGGCACACCCCAGGGAGTGGCTTTTACCTGAGAGGGGCTTCTGCATTTCTCCATTTGCTGCTTTCCTGGAGAAAGAGAGCTTAATAAGCATGACTGTGCATGACAGGCTAGACCTTGCCCTACCAAGACCTCCCATGCTGCCTGTATGGGGGTAGGTGAGTGGGACATGTTTTACCTCTTTCAGCTGTCTTCCTTCTGAAAAGTGGTCCATAGGATATGAGATATAAATTCTTTTCCTTCTTGGATGGCATTATTGCTCATTTTTTTATCTTACTATACTGAATATATTTTTATTCTCTTTTATTACCTCAGTATCAGTTTGCAGAAGGAAAACTTCTAATATACTCATGTGCATGTGTACATATCTTAAAGTAGTATATTTATTTGTAGATCAGTTATTTTCTAAAGAAGAATATCTAAGACCTGAGTTATCAGTATGGGCACTTAGGTTGCTTTCTACAGAAACTGAATGTACAGAGTCACTTCCTGAAGGTTCAAACAGTTTAATGCCTACACTAAAGATAGTCCCCTAAAACAACCCTATTATTCCCTATTTTAAGAAAGAAAGTTTAGTATGTCTTAAAAACTTTCATCTGTTCTCAATCTTTAATGTCTTTTATATGGCTTGAACAAGAGTTCAGAACCTGATTCCCAGTACCAAACTCAGCATTTCTTGTTCTACAAACCTCAGAAGGGAAATAAAAGTGCCTATTAGCACTCATGTCTTCAGCTCTTTACCTTCACTAGTGAGAAGCAGCATTTCAGATTATGCACACTATTGCATTTCCCTTCTATCATTAGAACAGAAGCTTTCTGCAGCAGCTCTTGACCAATACTCGAGTAGTGCTTGCCTTCCTTGCATGTATGAATTTCATTGGCAGTTCATATAAAGAAGAAGAAAAGGTATAATCACAGTCCCTGCTGGTAACCAACTCATTAGAATTTTTTTTTTCACTAACCATTCATCTTCTTGGTACCTTTTGTCAAATATTTGGTGTTCGGTTGCAGAGGGCCCTTATTGCCATGGCCTTCCCTGGCTCTTTTGTGTTCCCTCTTTTTCAGAAAAAAGTCATTATGAAAAACATTTTGGACAATTTTTTGGCTGTAAGTTTAGCCCATAAACATCACACACACCAGTTTTGCAGTGTTCTGCCCTTTGTTCACACGTATAGCTGTGAAGAAGACTTTAATTCCTGCATGGGGAAGCATAAGATCATAAGACTGTTCATAGAACACAATGGCATAAAATCGTCTAGTTATTTCCTTTACTAAGTACAAAATATTGTATTTGTTAGTCACTTAATTATCATTTCAGAAATGAATTTTTAATGATGGAGGGAGGACAACATTAATTAGTAATTAAGGAAATGAGAGACCTATATTTATTCAAATAAGCCCAGCCCTTCTGTTTCCCAGATGACAAAACATTATGGAAATATGATTTCATAAGGTATGTTAATTTATTTTGGAAATATGGGAAAGAATTGTCCAACCAAACCTGAAAAAAAAAAAAAAAAAGGCATTTTAGTGGGGCTACATTATTCTGCTTACAGAAATTCTGCATCCTCGAAAACACCTGCAATTTCAATTTTGACCATGATTCACTAGAGTACACATTTTCTTTTCTACCATAAACATGTTAAACAACACACACACAATGAATGAAACAAATGGAATATAAATTGAAAGTGAACATTTCATTGAATTCAAAATTTTGAACAGTTAGCTAAAGTTATATATTTTCTCATAAAGTAAACAATGCATTAGAATAATGTAATTTCACTTCAGAGAGCTTCAGTGGTTAATATCTTAATGGAATATATTCTAGTGGATTTTAAAAACTTTCTTGAAACAGATCTTTTCAGTTAAATGTCATCTTCATTGTTTTAGTTTATGACACTGTTATTAATTATACTAGTGCAATTATATTTTTTATCTGACCCTAGTACCTAATGCTCACAAGATGCATTTTATTTCTTTTTAATTCCTGTTGGTCTGAAGTCCCCATTGTAGAATCCTTGATTCCACAAAAGTCAGTTATCCTAATTCCTAAATAAAGTTAAAACAAAAGGAATTTAGAATCTTCTTGCTGCTATTGTTCTTACCCAAATAGGATGATAAAAAATGATGATACAGATAACTAAACGTGTCACTTATCTGCAAGAAATTATCTCTGTAAAATGAGTGCAGCACTGAGCTATAATTGTCTGCAAATATGCATGAGGAAAATCTACATAACCAAATCCATTCATTTACAATCACAAGAAAGAGTCCAAGCTGAGCAGTCTCAAGAGCTTCATTATTTCTACACTGAATACAGAAACAGGAAATGAATGGGGTGGTTATATAAATGAGCGTAATACTTTGGACAGAATGAAATTCACATGATTAGGCTGAACATTATACAAGTAAATCTACTGACTTCATAAATGACATACAGACGTAATTAGGATTTCCCAATCCTTGTTTATTAAACTGTCCACAAACATCTTTAAAACAAAACCCCAAGTGGTGAGATGCAGTTTGGTAATATGCATATGCAGTTTTATGTGCATATTATAAAAAGCTATGTTCAAAGTTTGATTTTAAGTGGGACTTTTTAGACATTCTAAAAGAACTGAAACATTTTTAAAACCCCACACATTGATTTTATGTAAGTTTAATTGTACCATCTATACACAATTTTAAAGTAGATTTTTTTAACCATGTTTTCACCATGCTAAAGTCTTAATGCAGAAATAAAAAGACTACTAAATGAGGCAAATTTTAATTAATTCTACCTTTGATTAACTATTTTCTTTTTCAGTTTTTATTTTTGGGGTTTTTGGGGGGGGGGGCGGGGAGGGGAGGTTTTTTGTAATTGTTAATTTTTTTTTTTTTTTTTTGAAAATCCCAAAACTGTATCTTGGTAATCCAATTCACAGAAGATTTTCTCCTGTCTATGAACTCCACAGAAAATGCGTATAAAGAAATAAATAATTGAAAGAGTAGTCAGATTTTCTGTCACATCTGACTTGGGAACACACAGTACAAAGTGCTTTCTCATTATGTGGAACACAAGGATTCAATAAAGAAGTGGAGTTGGCCAGTGGGTAGCAGTTCCAGTATATTAAACATTGATGTTTCAAAATTTGTTTTTATTCTGTGTTAGACTAGAAAAGAAACCATGCAAGCATTTTGAAAAGGAGTTCTGTTGAAACACTCCTTTTTAAATTGAAAAAGACTGTTTTCTCAATTTCTTTTTCAATCAAAATGAGCCTTGAGTTGAAAACTGTAGTGATCCACTGACACCTCTGCAAAATGTGGGCTTTGGCAAAATATTATACTTCATTAAAAAAAAAAGTAACGGTATATTTTATCGAATTTCCTATCGATTTCTAAGACAAAGTAATCAGCAGAAGCTTAGTGATCATGCTCATCATAGCAATCATTACATATAACATCATCTTGGCTTAGGATTTTAAATTAATGACTAAAAATTATAAACTTTGAATCCTTTTTTACTCTAAGAAAAGAATGGACACCATCCATGTAGCACAAACATAGTCCATAATTTCCATTCAATTATTTGGCCAAAATATGAATCTTTTGTCATCAACCTTTTCCACATGGGGATGATACTAGTCAAATATAATGACAGCGTGATGAGAAGATGTTTATTTTATGACTTTCTTTAGTACTGCCATAGCTTTTAATAGACCAGAAGCTGTTAACCACATGAAGTTGGTCACTTAAACCTGCTCACCATTAAGTACATTTGCACTTCACCCTCCTGTAGAGAAGAAAGCTTTCTGCTAATGTGTCCCAACAGTTTGAATGCTTTTCATGGAGTCACACAATTTTAGTCAGGCAGTATACGTAATATTTTGTGTTTCTGATAATTTTTGAACAATAACCTGAGAAGCATGGTGTCTCTGTTGGTGGATTCAGCTGTAGGAGCGAAGATCTGGTGCAGTCCAGTTTGACCTGCATGATGGCTCCAAGGGTCTCATGCCAGAGGCCAGATGTCATCATGTAAATTGGAGGTTCCATGGCATTGTAGTGAAACTCCAGCTGAACATCTCATAGTGGGGATGTTGCTGTCCTCAAGTACACCATGGTACTCCATGAGCAGAGAAGACCTGGTTCAACAAGGCATCCAGGAACCTGGTGAGACTTCCTCCTAGCCTGGGAGTCTAAATTAGGTCCTAAACCTAGTCAGATACTACCTTTCTATAATTCCTAGGACTTAATTCCCCTCACTCCCCTCAAAAAAAACCCCAAACCCTACAACAGAAAGACTGCATATTTTCTTTCTTGTACTTTCCCAGTGGCAATAGCTGTTGGCCTCTGACCAAAACAGCAGAAAGGTGAATAAGACCCTGGTGGACCTCATGCAACTCTCTCTTCATGCTCTTTGCTGATGGACGTATCTGTCTTCAAAGCAGGGGCACAGGGTGCCAATATTCAATCTGCACAGAGATCTGAGTAATTTGTTGTTTTTTGCATGCATCAGTTACCTTTTCAGAACGGCAAAGATCCCTGCCACCACAAAATTTTCATCCTTGCCTTTCTAATGAAAAGTGGCTTTATCCTGTCAGATGCAGTGGGTGACAGCTTTTCAAACTATTTTATCTTTAAAGAACCTCCTCAACAGATGTTGACCTTCAGGTCTGGACTACAAATCCTTACTCTTGCTTTGAATCTCATTGAATCTATTGGCCTTGGTCACAATAGCAAAGAAATATACATGAAGAGGAACACAAGGCTTGGTGTGATCACAGCTATGGCTCATGGCCTCATCAACTGCCCCACAGAGCATTTGACAAGAAGCAGAACGTCAGAATAATTTCCATTTTATCCTCTAGTTCAAAGTCATTTAGATAATCAAACCTCAGAGGTTCTTTCTAGCCATATACTCTTAGGGCTTACTTTGAGCATTAGTGTTTCCCTCTGTAGCCTTCACTGTATGCATTTATGTAATTGGTAGCAACGATTAGACTTCACATTTTTGAAGAAAATGTTACTTTGAAATGTTTATGCATCACATATGCAACATATTTTAATACATTTAGTGAATTTCACAGTCCTTCCCAGGGCTCAGCCAGGGAACTGTAAGGAGGGTATTTAGCAGTTCTCTTTCAACACATTTGTTGTAGATGTTGTGCTTGTATAAACCCCCCAAAAAATTTGATTTCATCCATCCTATGGAACAAGAAGATATCTGTGTCAATCTGTGAAGACCTGAGATGAGCCACTGACCATGAGCTAACTGGTGTAAGGAAAAAAATATATCTGGGTGGTATATGGGCAGTGGAAATATATTTGGGAGCTGCTGCTGCCCATGTGAGCTGCAAGTCATTTTCTGGTAAGAGTAAGCCACTGAGCAGGACTCTATGAAGGATAATATGTTGTTATCTGACTAAATTATGCTTTTGAAAAGATGCTGGTATCTACTGAAGGTCAGGTTCTAGGGAATTCCATTACTAAACTGGATTTAGGCTGATTTCTGCATTTAGTTGTGACTGACACCAGTTAGCCATTTTTGTCAGCCACCGACATTGCTAACAGTGTTGTATATAATTTTGCTGCATACTTATATTCATAAAAATATGGCAGTTATCACTGGTATTTTATAGTGCATTAAAAAAACCCCGTATTTGCCATGCTCAGGGATTACATGTTACAAAGAATCAGCTCCCACACAATGAAAATACCAAGGCCCAGGTAAGAGATTTAGGATATTGCCATGAAACCCAAAATCTCAGTTCTGAAGGAAGTCTCTTTTTGTTTACAGCTGTTACAGACAAGCAATATGAACTCTGTCATAAATGCAAATAGATTAAGAGTATAATGGCTGTTCTAACCCAGGGCAGGCTTCAAAGTAGGATAATGCCAAGATGCTCCTTGAAAAATATCTGTGAAAGAGAGAAGTCTGCCTGATCTTGAAGAAAAGCTATGTGAGTATCACAAAGGATGTGGTTCATCCTGGAAAGAGATGCAGTCGTTTCTTTCACTGCCTCATGTTCAAGAAAGAGGATTGGTGGACTTACCTGGAAAAGGAAGGAAAGAATCCTCAGGAATACAAAGAATGTAATATTAACATATAGAACAAGTGAATTAAAATTAAACATTCTGAATTTAAACATGCTATTTCAGCTTCCACCGACTGGTCTTTAAATAATTTTTTTCCAAATATCATGTGATGAAGTCATTGTTCATATACTCAGAAATTTTAATCTGTGTAAAAAAACCCCAACCCATGCAGTAGCATCAGCTCAGTAAGAGTTCAGTTTATCCTTTTCCAGGTGATGTTTGGTTTGACTTCATTTATCATGGCTCAAGTTCAGGGTGGCAAAGAAAAAATTTCAAATCAAAGATGTGACTCTATAATGAAAATAATTTACTTGTGTATTTGTCTTATAGCTGCTTAATACTTTTGGGGAGGGAGGACTGTTCTGAAGGGCAAGTGGTGGTTGAGGATGACAGAGGTTTTAGGCAGGGGGTGGCACGGGTCAGCAGCTCTCTGGGTGGTGGCTGTGCTGCTGTGCCAGTCATGTACCCTGGCTCAGAGGGGTCATGCCTTGTGAGTAACAAGGAGCTTGTGGGCAGTGTGACTGTGCTGTCCAAGCCAGGGTTACATCACAAGAAAAATGGTGGGTCTGGCATAAAAGCTGCTGAGGAATCAGAACTCTTGGCAGTGACAGAGGATGATCCCACCTGATCTGCTGAGGCAAACATGGCTGGGTTACTCTGGGCATGAGTTGTCATGTCCTCTACATCATCCCCCCTCCAGAGAGCAGGGCTTGCAGAGAGATGTCAGCAACACCAACAGCAACCTCCTCCCACATACACAGAGGGCAAAATTCTGTCATAGATTCGTGGCCATTAAGGCATGGCTTAGTAGAATTATAGCTTCCTTTTGGGTATATGGGACATTTAAACATATGCCAGAACAAGGGAGCTAACTGTGGTTAGGAGCTGCCTAACTATTATGCAGGCTTTTAAAATCAAGACCTTTTTTTTTTTTTTTTTTGCATGTAACCATTCAAAATTTGTGGTGGTTTTAAGCCCTGCTTATTGCAGTACATGACTATGTGATGTTGTAGGCTATGATCACCACAAATTGTAAAAGAGGTACCACATAATCAACATTACAAAGTCTAGATTATAGAAATTACACATGTTTCTATGCACGAGTATAAATGTGCATATACCAAAAGAATGAAAGAACAAATTATATAAGCTCTTTCTTATACCCACTCACTGTTAAGGAATGTCACACAGCACTAGACAAGGATTGTAGTTATGTAAATGATTTTCATAGCTTAGTTTAGAATTATTTTGTAATCTGTGGACAAAGTGCTAATTATAATGATGTTAATAGACACATAAATGTCTGTTTAAGCCCATAGTTGTTGCAATATTTTAGGTAATCAACTTAATCCGTGATCATTGCAAGTGGAACTTGAAATGTGGTTAGCTCCTAATAAGGTTATGGATTCAGCTTCACATCTGGAAGCAAAGCCAACATGTTGTTCTCTTGAAGGCATTTGATTGAGCAAGGCTGCTGGTTTTCTGCCTATGCATGCTGCTAAGCTTCCCCCCGACCCTCTGTACGTATACCCTTCTTTAAATCCCCAAAGAAATTATTTAAAGTACGTCTTATATGACTGCTAAATCCTTTTTCCAAGAAATGTAAATGTCATTTTTAAAGTGCTTTTTCCATTCACTTTCCATGATGAAATTAACTTGGACGTTAAGTTCTATAGTGCCGAAAAAAACATAAATTCCCAAAGTAGCACTAAAACACAATTATACGCCAACATATGGCAACATGGTCTGGAAATTCTATATTTAATTGTCATCAATTTTTTTTTAACCCTGCAGTTACCTCGGTTTTGACCTTAATATTGTTTAGTTGCTTAGAATTACAGCTCTGTTAATTTCTAACATTGCAGTTGGGTCCACAGCACTAAGTACATGGAACTTAATAAATTTCCAAGCTGAACAGGCAGCCCAAAGTCTCTTCTTTTAGGGCTTGAATAGGTTTATCCAGGAGACATTGGGCCAGCAGCAGAACTGGGGACCTGATAAAGATTTCTGAGACTGTCACTTTAAGACCTCTCTGTGTTTGAAATTCAGGATTTCTGCTCTTGACTGAGTGCTCTGTTTAGCAAGATAGTCTGGTTTGCTCTCACATACACACATACTGTTTTAAAGTTACACCGGGTTATAATTTTTTTCAGATTTGTACATCACCAGAGAGTTTCCTTCACATGTGTGCCAGAAGAAATTGATAGCCTCTGGTTAGGGCATATTACCAGGCAGATGAATATGTAGAGCTGAAGGGCGCCAGATAACCCCGTGACATTTCAGATCCACATTTTATCTATTACTAGAATGTTCAGTAAAAGTGGTGAGGTAGGAGAAACAATGAACAAAACCTATAGCAGTTGCAATGTGATTACAATAAGATTGATTGGACAATGATATTCAGTGTGTCTGGTTTCACTGCCTGCTTTATTTATGTTACCACTTACATACCCCATGTGACAATATGGACAGTTTATTGCAGTGTGAATGAAGGCATATTAGAATTTTTCTTAATGTCACACTGGAAAACAGCAGAATAGAGAAAACACTGATTGACTTTTGGAAAAAAAATACTAATGATACCAACACTGGGAAGGCATCTGGGCTGTGAATATGTATGGGCTGGGACACTCTAAGCAAATCTGCTGAGGAGCATCTTTCATCACATCAGTTTTCATCACATGCTCACTCAGGGTGACTGCTCTCTGAGAATAAAATTCATTACATTGCCTGTTCTGAATGAAAATTTTTTCTCAGATGTCATACAACAATGCAAACAGTTCTGTGTTTCATGAAGAATTTCTCTTTAGAAAACCTGATTTTCTTTGGTTTGTTGATTGGTATGGGTTTTTTTCTTTCACTGCATTTCATTTTTACGTCACTTGTAGTGAGACAAAACTCTGAGTTTCTTTTTACTTGCAGTCTCAGAGTCATAAAATACTTTAAGTTGGAAGGGACCTCTGGAGGTTGTCTGGTGCAATATCCTTTCCACAGTCATTGAAGTTAGACCAGACTACCCCATCTCCTGGCCCTCAAAGGGTTTCAGACTCGGAACAACTTAGTACCCCTTTGCTGAACAATTTAGTTCAGCCCTTTGCTGAACTTTCTCTCTTTTGTCCTGGTCCATCAGTATCTATTGGGAAAATCAAAGCTGGACAGGGTATTCCAGGTGTGGCCTAGGGAGTGTTACATGAAGGTTAATAATCACCTTCCCTGATCTGCCTGCTAATTCCTTGTTTGTACAGCTCTGTGTGCAGCTCTTCCATCCTCCAATGGCACACTGTCCGATCCTAAACCTGTTGTATGTCAGGGTTGCCCAGATTCTTTTCTTCAAAGCTCCTTTCCAGCCAGGCAACCTCCAGAGTGCACAGCTGCAGAGGGCTTATCCATGCCAAGGATAGGGCTTTGCATGTTTTTGATGAACATCATGAGCTTTTGGTTTGTCCATTTTACCAGCCTGTCAAGACCCCACTGAAACACAGTTCTGCCCTCCATTGTGTTGACCATGGTATGCTTTTTTGGTGCCCTCTCCACTTTGCCTAGGTTGTATTCTGTTCTTAGGCCCAAGTGGTTCTTAAAATCTTAAAAGTATTGTGCTCCTTATTAACCCCTAAGCAAGACCAGTCACAAGTGGTGAGTCACCACCTGGACATCAAATCACTGATCATTACACCTTGAGTCTCATTGTTCAGATAATTTTCTACACATCTGGTTCATATATCCCCAGTTTGGCTATAAGGATATTACTGAAAAGCAAGTTAAAATTCCTCCTAAACTTCAGCTAACTGATGTCCACTGTTCTCCCCTTGCTCACAGAGCCTCCTGTAAGAATGCTAGCCAGGCATTATTTGTCCTTGGAAAGTTCATGCTGGCTGTTTTTGTTCACCACCCTCTTCCTCTTGCTCTCAATTCAGTGAGAGCTATTTCATACTTTGAATTAACTAAATGTCTAGAATTTGGTCTGTCCCTTGAAGACTTCAGGTAAAGATTCCCCTCTAATTAGCTAATTTCCCTGTCTCAGGCAAATCTAAGTGGGAATCAGGACTTCTGTGTGAGAAAACTCACAGGACACAACTGCAAAGGCTGTTTTACCACAGCTGAATAAGGTGAATGAGGTGCCTTGGTTATGTATGAGGTACATAACACTACTAGGTATTATCTGAACAGAATAGATTTGTTTTTCTTATGATGTAAATAAATATGTAAGGTAAGGACATTTGAAAATACGACCCAAAAAGCCATTTGCCACTTGATTTAATGATCAAAAAGCAAAAATGGATAAAAAAGTTTGCCAGGACCATAATATATATAATTACCTATTCACATCCACTTATATACAAATTTGCAAGCTGCAAAGCAAAGCTTGAAGACTTTTCTGAAGGAAACTCATGAGCAATAGGACCTGAGCTGGCTGAGGAAGTTCAGCTTTGTTCTGATAACTGCTGTGAAAAGTGCTCTTCCAACTGTGGCCAAGCTGGAAACACTTTAAAGATATCAGTAGTGTAGATTGGCTGCAAATCAAACCCTTTCGTTGCTCATTACCTTTACTAAATCACTGAGATATGTGCTAAGTAAATCTGTTGCTAGCAGCAAATGATTTATGAGGCAGAGGGAAGAAGGCTAATAGGACTAAATCCCCCTTGGTACAAATGCACGGTGTAATCTGTCATCGCAAAGTGGAGGAGAAACTCTGCAAGTCCTTCCCTAATCAGCACTGAAACCATGCCCAGACCTGTCTCACACACAACTTTAGGAACCTTACTTGTCTTTTGCCATGAAGAAAACAGATTTTTTCTAATGATTTTTATTTCTTCATGCAAGTAATTTGTAGTCATTGACAAATTTGTTCTTTCCCTTACAAATTAAGCCTTGCATTAAGAGTAGTACATCTGGTATTTTATATATTTTTAAAGTCTCAGTCTATTTGAACCTCTCATCTGCAACATGCCATACTCTACAGTGGAATTCCTGATAAAATATAAATGCATTACATGTGTAAAGGTTGCAAGGTTTGCTCAAGAAATAGGTATAACTGTTGACTTTCTGCAACTTGACACCTTTCATCCTTCCTCTAATTTGATGTTCCTTCTGAAGATGAAAAGAATAAGAAAATGTTTTACCATTTTTCTATGTGATTGTATTTTGCCTCTTGGCAGAAGAGAAGAGTACTAGGCTTGTTGGAAAAAAACAACTGCAGTCTGACAAAACCTGTGCACAGAGCTGGCAAATACTGTTATGTTAACTGCTGAGGAAGGTGTGAATACAATTCCTTTTATTGTTTTGCAATATTAGGGAAGAGGTTGGTGTGACAGGAGATGTGAAAGCTCTGTCTTGTAGATGAATGGGATGTTTTAATTCAATGTGATTTTCTTTACATATCTTTATGAAACTTGATTTGATGGTATAGGCTAACAAGATCAGTTTAGGAGGGCCTGGATTTATTAAAATTATTTATACTGTTAAATCATTTTGGCATATATATTATCTTTAAATGGACTGAAGCTGTGGTTTAACCATGTTTTTTATTGCCAAAAAATCTGGGAATTCAGTACTGGATCAAAGTAAATATTTACAAATCCAAGACTGGACTTTGGTAGACCTGAATGATCTCACGAAATACCACCCAGTAGTGGGGTGGTCTCTGTTCAGTGGAGACCCAACAGTACCAGGACCCAAGTCCACACAGTGCTTTCTTTTTGAACTTGACCCTTCCCAAAGTGTCTCCAGTGCTGTTCTTGAGCCTGTGGGTGGCTCTCCCACACTGGACAGGCAGGTGCCTAAGCCTAAGGGGCATTCAAAACCCGGTGTGAGGGCAGTTGTCCGACCTGTGCCCTTGTGAGCACATGAACCGCTAGGCTGGTAGTTTCAACATGCAGCAGGAGGTGAGAAAATGAGTTTTGGTGCTTCCCAAGCTGGCTTCTGTAACATACCATGGCTACTGAATTCAGCAGAGATTAGGGAAGTGGCTGCCCTGATCAAGTAGAGGTGAGAGAGCTCGTCTTAAATCTCTCCAGGCTGGGAAGGCAATTGAATCAGGTTTCCCAGTTCCCAGGAGCTGTGAGGATCCTGCTATCACATGAAGCAAAGGCTATTTCTGACTGTCCACCAACACAATAACGCATCCCGTTAAGTCATGTGAAAGAAAAATAGCACAAGCCTCCACAAGAGGATTTGGGTCTGCAGCCTTTGGGTGGCTGAACATGCAGCCTCTGCCAAAAGTCTCAAGTGAAGGGCAGGGGTGGCACTGGACAGACCCCAGTGCTCAGTGGTTCCTGGTGCCAGTCCTGGCAGAGTCTGGCTCAGTGTACAGGGATCATTTCTCCAAACTTTCCAGCTTTGCCCGTGCCCGGCAGCAGCTGGGCACCTTGCAGACCTGCTGGTCATGGTACTTAAAAGCTACCCCACCTATTTATTTCTTTTGCTTAACTGGACAAAGCCTTTATGACCTCCGAGAATCTGAATTGCTCCATCCAGTAATTTGCTGTTCATGTGAGAACATTATGACTTTTAATTATAAATCAAAACTGCCACAGTTTAATGGTACCACAGAAAGAGATGAGGAAGCTTTGATGATTCTTGTGCTTGCTTCATACGTAGGGACAATCCTGATTCAGCAGGTAGTGGTGTCAACGACTCATTTACATGAACTTCAATATACTAAATATCCTTTCCTGTAATTTTCCCAAAGATTATCTGAGCAGCATGAGAGGTTGCTTGTTTTTCTTTCTCCTTCTGTAAAGCTGTGTCTGTTCTTTGCCCATTAAGAGGCATGTCCATTTGTTTGGGGCATGTCCACACAGAGATACAAACATCCTTGATTTAAGTGTTAGTCAGTAAAAAACAGGTAAAAACTTGAGACTTTTCTCATGAAGGACTAGGAATTGTAGTTATATTACAGTATTGCCTGACCTGATGATAGTTTTTTAATATTGTGACCATGGATATAAGAAATGAATAAAAATTACTGCAAGTGAATGCAGTGTTTGTTGCATGGAATTTAAATCGGAGAATATTAAGTACTTAATACCGCTGCTAAATTATCCCTTGTAGTTATTTGGAGCAAAAAAAAAGCAGAATACTGTTTTTGAAACATGTTTATTGTAATTTTTCCAAACAGACAATGGTGGTGTGTTATAAAAAAAAAAAAAAGTCATGCAACTTTGAACAGGTGTTACCCCAAGACAGAGATATGACACTCAAAAAATTTCAAATAATGTAAAAATAAAAGACACAGAGAAGAAGAGAGGATGTCACGTGTCAGTTAACTCCTTACTATCACTGTTCCCTTCCTTTCTGTATTTGAGGCTAAAATGCAGAGTAAGTGAACCACTGAATATGATCCAATCCTTAACTCACACAGCTGAGTTGGCTTTGACATTCTGTCAACCATAACACAGCTATGGCAGCACATCTCCCAAGTCATGAGATGGCTTACAGATCACAAGATTATCTTTAAAGTATAGAATTTTTCTATTATTATACTTTTCTTTCTCACCCATGGCATTGCAAGATTGACTCTATCTGCAGAGACACACTTTTCTTTTTATAGGTAAACCCTGTAACAGTAACAGACTTTTGTGTGAAGACAGGGGCCAGGTGAAACAACAATTATTAAGATATCTATAATACATCTTCCTATCTATACTTGTGCTAATTTACTAATAAAAATAACCACTGTCTGAAAATACAGTGATTATTATTATCCTGACCATGCAAAACAATGTAATGGTTATGATTTGGGAAAGTTTTTATTTGATTTGATAACTGAAAGCGTGGTGGTCTTCCTTCACAGACAGGGGTCTGGAGTTCTCCTGCTGTCCTCAACCTCCTAGACAGCGTGAGTGAAGGATTGGTAATGCGTAAAGAGGGAGATGTGCTCCAAGTCCGTGCTTCTTATAGAACCTGGAGGAAAGATCTGAATCACTGACACAGATTTTGGATGGGACAGAATAGTGGGAGAGGAGAAGAAAAAAGGTGACCAGCTTGGCTGCAAGATGCGCACACATAAACCTGAAACCAGGATAAAAGTTAGAATAACTCAGTTTAAATTAGAAGCAAACCAAGAGTGAGTGAAAGGAAAAGGGCATGATGCATCGTGGATGAGGCCCTGCACACACAGAGGTG
Organism: Phylloscopus whistleri; assembly: GCA_017589585.1. Lineage (NCBI taxonomy): Eukaryota > Metazoa > Chordata > Aves > Passeriformes > Phylloscopidae > Phylloscopus > Phylloscopus whistleri. The sequence continues at coordinate 1,700,099 of JADMLD010000110.1, read as the reverse complement.
CTGATGACTCAGCTAAGTACATGACTCAGGTGCTGGGAACTCTGACATTGACTCTTCACCACCGTTCTGGGCGAGTCCCAGCTTTTCTCTGAGTCGTGTCCGACCTCTGAGTAAGCAGATTGAATTCCCACTATGCTCAATGCATTTATGTTTACAGATGTTGGCTTCATATGTCACAGAATGCTTCACACACATCTGTAAATGTCTGGTGTGTTTGAAGAGATGCCAAAATATTTCCTTCTCTTTTTAAGCTGAAAATGCCAAGTCCAGAAGGGAGTAAGAGGGAATTGTGCAAATAAATGTCACTATCAGAACAAGCTACAGGACTCTTAATCCTGATTAAGATCACTGGTCCTGTTTTTGAATATACTGAGTTTATAAGTTTCTTACTCTGAAGTGCCTCAGGAACTCAACACCTCTGTCAACCAAACCACATGCTCCCCTTCTGGGATGTTAAGAGGTTATTAAACTCCACTGTGTAGTCTCAGATCAGTCAGCTGTTCTGCTTTAATTAGTTAGTTCCCTTGAACACAGAAAACAATTTTCTTTCAGTTTATTTTTTGGCAGACTTTTCTACTTTCTGATGATAAACCACAATCTTATTTTTTCTCCTTCCAAATAACTCTTTCCCTTATGAGAATTGTTCTTCATACATATTATTGCCCTTGGGCCTCTGAATTTATCTGGATGACCAAGACAACACTGATCCCAGCATAAACCTAAATTTAAGTGTGCATGATGGAGCTTACCAGTGGGGCTATTCACTGAGTTGCTGGGATAGTGATGTGCTGCTATCTTATTCCTCAAAGCCAATGTTTATTTGCTTGTGCCAACTAGAGCACCTCCAAGTAATTAATTCCTTTCTGTAACTGGAACTTAAGAAATTAACAAAATTCTCAATCTGTCCAACCCTATACCTGCATTTTACAGGTTTTGGGACTTAAATGTCATTAGCAGTGGTGGATATAGTTCCTGGCATGTGGCTCTGTCTGGTGTGTGGCTGCTCAGGCAGTTGTATCCCGCAGGTATCCCCCAGTCCTCCATCCTCAAATATGTGATTAGCTCAAATTAGTTTTGGTGGTGGTGGTAGTTTTTTTAGTGCACATTACATCCTAAATATAAGAAATAAGTAAACTCCTAGTTTTCTGCACTTAACTGATTTACATACAAATAATTCCCAACCCAGGGGAGAATTCCACTGACATCTGAACTTGTCTGTGTTGCACAAGTAGGAGCAAACATATTACCTTGTGAAATAGAGAATAAGTAAAAAAAATAAATGAAAAAAAAATCAAATTAACTCAAACTTAGTGTGTTTTCCACAGTTTCTGTACAGCTAAGCAAGATGACTGCATTCCCAGAAATTAGGTTCACATAGTTATAAGAATACCACGACAGAGATGACTAAATGCTATCTCAGTGTGTGAACACCACACAATAGTAATTCCCAAACTGACCATCAGAGAAAAAAGGATATTGGAAAAGGGAAACTTGACAAAATAGGAAAGCATGTAAAGCAGTGAACTGATATGTTTGAGTCAATGAAATACTGAACACAGCTGACTACCATGCCCAAGGGACTATCAGGAGTCTGGACAGTTCTGGTGACTCATTCTGCATATGTAGATGGTTGGCTTAGACCAACCAGACCTCTCTGTTAATGCCTCTCTGCCTTTTTCTCTAGTATTTTCTATTTTTTATTGCCTGCTCTCTCCCTTTTGCACACTGTAAACTTCAAGTACCAAATCCTAAAGACAGTAACAACTAATCTTTTATCTTTGTGAAATTTTTCCCATTCAATAAACTTTCCAATTTACATGGATAAGAATACTCAATATTAATATGAACTGAAATGCTGTGCTTTCAAAGAATTCAAGGTATCACACATTAAAATAGATCATGAAGTTTTCACTTTAAAAATGAGTCTTGCTTTCCCTCAAGTTTGATAAAAAACTGAAGTTTGGTTGAGACTGTCTCAGATGTTCTTATTTGTTTACAATGAGTAAGCACTTCTTGGAAAGCTTCAAAGAAAACAGTATTTCTAAGATGCATAAACATAATTCACAGCTTTTTGACAATCAACACATGCAACTTACTGGTTTTAGACAGATTAATCTGAAACCAAGAAAGACTTGGAATTTTTAACTGACTTTTGAACTTGGACTTTTTTCAATCAGTTTCACATTTGATTCCAAAAAATGGTTGGACTGCTATGGAAAAAGTGGATAATGTAGTGCTGCATGAAATGACAATGTAAATTTAATACTTTTTCTTCTAAAACCACAAGTTAGGAGACCAAATTGTTTCCTGAGATTGTATGTAAACATTTTCAGGTTACATTTATCACTTGGTTCCTGTTGCAAATAATTTTAAGCTTTAGAAAATATATTTTTTGACTTGCATACCAAAACTTGTCAGTGCCTCAGAGAGAGAGAGAGAGAGACTGAGAGAGAAACAGGTGAGATTTTCTAAAGTATAGAAAGTTCTGCCACAGCTTTTCCACTGCACTCTGCAAAAGTCCTAACATCCCCTTGGCATCCAGAGACAAAGACATGAGCCAATGCTGAATATGTTAAAAATTCCACCCAGCACATTTCTGGTTATAACAAAGAGACAGCATCCCTTGTATTGATGGAAAGAGTCAAGAGGTCAACAGAATGTGACAAGTTTATTTGTGCAGATGTTTTATGAGCATAAAAATCTTTCTGTCACACAGTGAAATTACTTGTTTTATTTTACCTTTTAACATTATCCATTAAAATTGAATTGAAAGCTGTTTTCTGTGTAAGGACATACTCCAGGACTTTTTTTTTGCTGGTAATCATTCACCTCTCCAGATGTCCTGAAAGTAGTGCCTTTTACAAGTCTTTCTGCTCTACAGATAATTAGCTTAGTGGCTTAGGTGTAAATTGGAAAAAAAAAAAAACCAAACAAGAAAAACAAATCAGTCAACCAATAGTGCTCATCTAATGTAAGTCTGAAGGATTCCTGATAGTTTTGGTGAGCCATTTGAACACTACAGTTCAAAGACAACTCTAGTAATGAAGTTCTTGAATTGAATGCATTAATCTGAAACAGTCTACATGCTTTTTTTGCTGTGTTTAATTAGGAAGAGCTCTGAGGATTAAAAAAGTGACATATGCACTCATAGCCAGAAGTGTACCTTGAATTTGACCTATCACAGCACTCATCATCACAGAGCAGAGTCAGCCTTCCAAAATTTGCAGTTGACTAAGATGAGAAGGAGAAGGAACGGCACTTGTTATAGGTATAAGGGAAATCACACAACCCTGACAGAAGACATGGGTGATCTTAAAGCAAACTGCAGAAAGATCCCAGAAAGCCCTTTCTCCTCTCTGGTTTCTTTATCTTCTCCTACTGAAGCCACTACCAAGAATCATTTTCTGGCCTTTACCCTTGGTACAAGAGCACCATGTCCAAAGTCCATTCCCATAGTGGTGTCAATCACTTCTCCTTGGATTTTACCTAGAACCTCCTTGGAGACAAAGTGGTCCAGAACAAGGCTAACTCAAAAGCCTTGGGAGTAATTAAATAGCACAAGAAACATAGGCCAGTGTTCAGGTCACTTTCTGAACCTCTTTAAATTATTACTGTAAATATCTTAGTATGTCCTGTAGACGATAAGGAGCCACATCAGACACTTCACAATAGTGAAGGATATGCCCACAACAGTTTTAATGATTTCTTAGTTGAAACATTATTAAAGTTAGAGGCAAAATCAGAAATTAGCGAATCACAAATTTCAGCTAAAAAACAAAGAAATACCCCTCAGATTGAAACTGGATTTGAATGCTATTCAATTTTTTGAAATTCAATGAAGAAGTCCAAACTCCAACAATCAATCTGCATTCCATAAATTCCAGCAATAGACAGTGTCTTATGAAATGTAATTTTCAGATAATTTACTTGTTTGTGTTACATCAAGCACTTTTCCCTTAGCATTATAAGAACTTCTCGTTTGTAGAAAATTGATGCAGAAATGGCTGAGAGGAGAAATGCAAAGATACTTGTCACAAGCTCTGTGTAAAATGGTGAAGGTTATATATGTATATATAGCAGCTATGTACCTCAATTTTCTTCTTGTCTGGAGAAGAGGAAAGTGATACCTAAGTTTTGACACTGTATAAATGCTGTAAAACAGTGGAAGTCTGTTCTTGCCTTTTTCTTCAGCTCCATATTTCCTATTGAAGATGCATTATAATTCAATCCAACACTTAAGTGACAAAGGCCCATAATCTCCTTTGGTTAACATATCTCATGGCTCATACCCATAACTTTTAATTTTATTTTTGTTATTCTACTATTCAATGTGGATACAGATGGAAGCTAAATTTCTTCCAAACACGTGCACGAAACTACTATGAAGGTGTCAAAGTGCTTTCTAAAGGTTTTGAAACGAAATTAATTTTGGAAGTAGGGTAGAATGACAGAGTGGATCACTTTTCAGGAAAATTTTAAATTAAAATGCCATATTTTGTTTTGGCATTCAATTTTAAACTTTTCCTTCCTTTTCATTTGCTATATTTCTTCTTTCCCTTTCCTTTTCCTTTGTCCTATCATGTCGTGAAAAAGTAGAAGGGTTGGAGAAAGGAGGCCAGTAAGAATTGGCAAAGATTAAAGATTAAATATGCCTATTTTTAACAAGCTGAACCTGTTGAGGGAGCATTTTCAGTGAATCACTGCAGTTATGGTTAATTACGTAGTGAAAAATTCAACTTTGTAAAAGTCCTACATGTTCCTGTCTATAAGATGTGCAGTCCTTGTGTGTTCAGCTTTGGAAAATCATGTCACTGCAAGTGTGACAGAGTTTCCTCTTGCAATGTCTGTTCCTCTTTTATTAAATCTCTGCTTTCCGTGGTAGAAATTTCTATTTTCAAAAGAACAGAGAGTAGTCAAACTCATGCAAGTTTTGTTTTGTAGCATATCTCAAAAACAAGGCTGCATTATGCCAGACACTAGACTGTGAATTTCCTTGTTCTTCTTGATATCTGAGGGTTTGGCACAACTTTATATTGGGACTATTGATGGTTAATATTCTACCATCTCTGAATTCAGCCAGAGACGTCATTTATTTGTATGATGCTTTGTATTATTTGGCTTGGTAATGTATTAGTCAGCTTACTGTAGGCTTCAGCATTATGTAAGTACCATAAAGTTTAATTGGGTGCTATTTCCTGTACAATTTCTCATGCTTGTTTATGAAAGGAAGTTCTATCACCTTCTAAGTGCAAAAACATCCTTTGATCAGGTAGACTGCACAGAAAGCTGCAGGTAAGCAGACTGCAGACTCAGAAATTATAATTTGTCATGGTTTTCACCCTTATGTACTTCCATAAATTATTTTGTGTTGTCTCTTTTGCTTTCTGGAAGTTGAAAATGATCATATGTAAATTAGCAACCAAAAATGTACTATTTTACAATCATGATTGAGACATACTGTAATTGCAATATAAATTAGGACCTTTTACACTGAATTCAGTGACAGTGGAATTAAACACACAAATGGAGGCACAGGAACCTTCATAGACTTGCATGGTGTTAACAGTGCAAAACCAGTATAAAACAGGTTTGAATAAGGATTTGTCTAAAACTAAAGTGCTGCCACACGTGGAGTAACAGGTTGTCTTTCAAAAAAATAGTAATTATGAAGGATGCCTTGGATTCTAAATGGAGCTAAATCTGCCCATGTTGTCCCTTGAGTATGTTTGGCTTTCCAACGGTGCCTGGGACAACAGTGAGACAAAAGCCTCTCAAGGAAACAGAGAGATTTTGTCTCACAAGTGATAACAAAGTTTGTGCAGGAGAAGGTAGTGTGACATAGCCAGACAAGAATAACTGAGTCATTGTACTCCCACTCTCCACTGCAAATTAAGGTCTAGATCAGCAGAAATCCTCTTGACACATTTTATACTTCTGAAGATTTTTGTGTCTGTGCTGCATTCATCCATCCATCCATCCAGCTGCATGGCTGCCAAAAAGTCCCTTCTTTATCTTCCTTGTGGTTAATGGAAATACCTTCTCTGTTAGGGTTTCAGAAGGTCAGCTGTCCAGTGAGAGGGAGCAGACTTCTTGACCCTGCCACCTCTGGTATGACCCTGGCTGCTCCTCCACTGCTATCATTACTCCTGATTTCTCAAAGGAGCAAAAGGTGACTCGTAAAACAGTCTGTGGGCTTCAAGCTTCCTGGGGTGGGAAAGGGTGAAGGGGCATGTTCAGCACGGCTGCAGAGGACTGACAAACAATTCCAGATATCTCACTCACAGCAAAAAAAATATTTATGAGCAATAAGTCTGTGTCTTAGATAATGTATCAACCCTCTTCCTGATACCTATTCCCAGCACCGGTCACTTCAGGTCTAGGTTATGATTGCATTACAGTAACTCCATGTTCAATGATTTATTTTCATGAAATGCCCAGGAAATTCCTCAAGAAAAAAAATATTTCACAGTCAGCGTGGAACCTGCTGTGTGTCTTTCGGTTTGAAAGTACACATGTTGCTTGTAACTGACCATAGCAGTATTGGAAGAAAAAAGTGAATAGTGAAAATTATTAGCTGTCCTATTCCATTAGGCTGAGAGGACTCATGTTTACAGTGATTCTCACTGTTCACATCTCTAAACCTGGCATGAAGTTTGGGGTAAGAAGAGATTATGTGCTGAGTTACAGGAGGTTGCTTCTACATGCTTCTGTGTTTGTTCATGTAGAAAATAAACAGGATTTAATCTACCATGTAATAACATTTGATAAATTCTCTGAGGTGTGGTAACAAAATAAAGATTGATTGTTTCCACTGCATTTTTAAAACAAACATCTGTGATTTATGGGAAAAAACCCCAGTAGTCCAAAATGATAGACTGTTGATGTCTTATGACATTTTGAAGAATTTATTCTGATCTCAGTGGTTATTTAGTCTTTACAGATGATCCTGGGCTGGAAACAGTCCTACTTAGAGCAGGAGGTTGGGCTAAATGTTCTGCAGAGCTCCCTGCCAATAAACATTTCTACAACTGCAATTTTTTGCTCTCCCAAAACCGCTGAGAGCTGTGCCTTGCTCTGTCATACCAACTGTGCCAGTTTTCTTGGCCGTAAAGAGGAAATCAAACATCAACTCCCTACCCAACAGGCTCATGGGGAGGAGGAGAATGTTTACCTCATGGTATGAAGATGTAAACTAGGTGTCAGAGGACTACTCTGTGACATTGTCTTTGCATTTGGAAGGGTTCTGTGTGAGGAAAATCATTTGTCCCTTTCTTGCTCTGTACAAGGCCCTGTGATAAATATGATTGAACTATTTATTTGTTTGGGCAAAAGGTGATTTGCAACCGGAGAAGCTGCCAGGGCACTTCTTTCCAGCTGTCCTAAGTCCAACCCACAGATGACATGAAATAAAGTGGAGGGGATCCTACTGTGTGGATTGAAGTGCAAGTCTGTGGGTGAAAACAAATCCAATTTTAAAGCAAAGTCTGCCACACACCCACTGTGGATTTTGGAGGCCTCTTTCAGGCCTCCTGGAGGTAGTGGATTGTGAAATGCAAGGGATGTTTCAATGAAGTTGTTGGTGTGGTTTGCCTGCAAAGATTATTCGAGACTGCTTAGAGCAAAGAGAATTCAACTGTTTCTTTTTCTGTGGGATCTCCATTAGGAGAGGTGCCCTGTTTGGTGTCAAGGAGACCCTGGAAGTGGAAGCCTTGCTGCTTGGCTGTGCTGTCTCACCATGCTCGACTCAGATCTCTGGCTCAGAGGGCTCTTAAAGCTGGGCACAGGCCAGAGCTCCACAGGAAACCTAGGAGCAAGAGTATGGAGTTCACAAGTGTGTTTCCAAGTGTTCTATTTTGAAACCTTGAACCTTGTTCACAGAACTCTGGTTCACCCACTCAGTTTTTCAAAGTAACTGAACAAATACTCCCTGTGGTCCTGTTTGCTTTATCCCTTGCAGATGAATGTTTCCCTGTGTCCACTCCAGGGAAAGGAACAACGTTTGGCTCTGCAGGGGACTGCCAAACAGGACAAGAGGGTGGGACAGGTGGGTTTTTTTGAGAGCAATTCTCATTGTGTCCAACAAGGAAATTAAATGAAAAATTCAGAGGACAAAAACTTAGTACTAGGTATGAGGAAACATTCTAATAAATTCCAGCCTTTAAACCCTTCTTGACTCTGCCATTTCTCATGATGGTTGTTTATTGCTTTTTAGACTAAAGGGCAAGCTCACACCATAAATATGTTCCTGGAGTCTCCTCAGCTAAAGGCAAGTTTCTCAGCCTAATTCTGTTTTAGTTCCCTCCTAAAGCAAGACCAGCCATAATGAGGATTACTCCTTGCACTAAAATTTTCTGAGGAAATGTCTATATTCCCACCTGGATTTCTTTTTTTTTTTATTTTATTTTTTTTTAATTTTTTAATTTTTTTTTCTAGAAACAGTTAACATTATATTTGCATACAGAATGTCTATAGAAACTTCCTATGTCATTTCACTCCCCTGCTTCTCTTTTTGTATATTGCAACAACAGCATCCACAGGCCTTAACTGAGAAGAAGTCTCCATGGCACTAGACAGCATACAAACATAGAGGAAGATTCCAAAGACCTTGCAATCAAATAAAGCAATATTATGGTGCCTTTTCTTTAGCTACAGGAGAAGAGACTTAGGACCCAATTAGATTAAGATCGTTCTTAGCCCCAATCTATGAGATTACATTTGCAGTCTCTTCCTGACACTCTATCTCTTAGAGAACACTTGCATTAAATAAACCATATTATGGATTATGAGACAATATCAACTATGTTAATTCAAGAGGAAAAAAATCAATATGAGAACAATACAAAGCATTGTGATTGTCTCTGCCTTTCAATAAAACCAGTTATTTGCTTAATCTTCTCTGTGTTTGAAGGTTGTTAGTTCATGATAGGTTTTCCTCATGTAGATATACTTTAAGAAAAACTAAAATTAATTGGAATCAGCTGAAATGAGGTGAGGCCTGTTCTTGGCTCTGATGATGCAGAAATAATAGTAAATATTTTCAGAGTTACATGGCTACTATTTTGGCTACATGTGCATCTGACCTGGTATCAACATCACAAAAGCAATCCAAATAATGCACTTTAAATATGTCTCATAACCAAAACAGGATAGTAGAAAAGGACTAACTGCTCAGGTATCTCTGAGGAATGGCACACACTGTACTTTAATTCACAGTAAACTTACCTTTGAAGAAAAAAAAACATAAAATCAATGATGCCTGTTCTTGCCACACAGACTATTAAGGATGTTACTGTATTAAGAATGACTATTGTATATGAATGACAAAGAAATATCTATTTTAGAAATATTCATTGTGTATGAATGACAAAGAAATATCTATTTTATGTCCCAATAATAGAGAAAAAAATCTGTTCTGTGTAAGTGAAGAGGTGTCATAGAGGCACACATCCAGTAAAACTAGAATACACAGAAAACAAAGTGTAGGAAAACAGAATGTGACCTGAAGCTACAGTTAAATATATTTCCAGTTACCAGTATGGACCTTAGAATCTTTGTTCTTAAACATTCAAGGTATTTTTAGCAACCTTTTTCCATCAATTAATAAGAAACAGGTTAAGGGAGGTATTAAGACACATTCTAAACTTGTTATGTGTCAATTAATAATACAGGAAAAGTGTGTTATCCCAAAAACTTAGGAGAACTAAGAATGAACAAACTCTGCCTCTCCCTAATTCTTCTCAAATGGAAATGGAGGCTTTCAAGTTTTTCTTAAATTGTCAGAACTGGGAATAAGGGAGTTCATTTATTGTTAAAGGAGTTTAATTAAGCTTAATCTTTTAATTTTTCTTGCACATTTAGAAACCCACCCTGTGCACAATCTGTGATCTCATTCAGAGCTGATGGAGAGCCATCGAAGACACATCCTGCTCGCTTTGGACTCTCCTCTGTTCCCATCTGCAGCCTCAGTATTTGCCTGTGTGATGTCTTCAGCTGCTCCTGTAACATGAATTGTCTCAAGTCTGCAATAGTAGCACAAACAGAATAGCCACAGCTGTTAGTCAGGAGTAGAAATTCTTTTTAGAGCGACTTTGAAGAGAGATGTCTAACTTTGCCATTCCTGTCACAACAATGACACAACCTGTGTGAACAATTGCAATCCTATTACTAGGGCTTTCAATACCTTCAGGCAATTTATCAGTGCTCCTGTGCAGAGCAGATACTCTCACCTGCTCCAGCTGGAGCACATTGGTTTATGGGCTCTGATGGTGTTCGTCCCAGGGTACTAAAAGGTCAGGACAACTTCTTTATGGGACCTCTCTCCACTATTTTGCAATGGCCTTTAGAATCTAGATAATACACTGTTGACTGAAAACTGTCAAATGTTGTCCCTACTTTCAAGAAAGTTAAGAAGGAAGATCCTGGTAATTACAAGCTTATCAGTCTCACTTCTGTGCCTGGTGAAACTATACAGAATGTTGTTCTGGGAGTTATTGGAAGACACTTGAGAGACAAGGCAGCCTTTGGTCATAGCCAGCACAGGTTGATGAGCAGGAAGTCCTGCTTAACCAACTTAATTTTCTTTTATGACAAGGATCAACCATTTAGTTTAAAGTTAAACCAGTAGTTGTGAGGTTTTGGATTCAACAAAACTTTCTCTTCTATCTCTCACTGTAGCCTTCTGCACAAACAGTCCTGCACATGGCTAGACATGTCCTAAAAATGTTGGGAGAACAACAGGGTGATGGATCTGGCTGAAAGTGTTACAGTAAGCAAGGTTACATCAGGCTGGTGGACAGTCACCAGTGGGCGTCCCAGGGCTCAGTGTTAGGTTTGGTGCTCTTTAATGTTTTTGCAAATGATCTGGACAGAAAAGTCAAATGTACATTAAGTAACTTTGCTGATTTTACTAAATTAGGAGCTGTTGGGACTCCCTTGAGGATAAAGAGGCCTTATAGAGAGATCTATATAGGCTGCAGACCTGGGGAGTTACCAACCATATCAATTTCAGCAGGAGCAAGTGCAGTTTTGGGCATCATATTAGAGGGCAAATATCAAACTATTGGAGTATAACCTGAGGAGGGTCACCCACAGGAAGAAAGGTCTCAAGGCAATTTTAATGAGGAGAGGCCTAGGTCAGTTGGCTTGTTCATCTTGAAGAAGGGCAGAGGGGGGATTTCACAGCAGGGTACACCTTCCTCTTGGTAGGCAGTGAGGTGGTCACCTCCTCTCCCTGGGGATGAGCTGCAGGACACAACCAAGTGGAATGAAGCTGCACCAGAAAGTTCGGGTTGAGTATTAGGAAAAGTTGAAAGATTAATCCCTGGAACAGCCTCCACAGGGAAGTGGTCACAATATCAAGCCTGTCAGAATTCAAGAAGCATCTGGACAATGCTTTCAGTGAAGCTCCTAGTTTTGTCTAGTCCTGCAAGAAACAGGGAGTTGGACTTGATGATCCTAATGGCTCTCTTCCAGCTCGAGATACTCTGTCATTCTATCATTCTGCCTTTCTGTTTGGGAAGCTCACAGCTCAGTGCCACCTGCAAGAAAAGCTTGGGGGCAGTGGTGGGCACAAAGCAGACTGGAGGGGGAAATCCCTCCCTGACCCCCAAAGAGACCCCCTGCAGTTTCACCCTGAAAGATGTGGGGGTGGCTGTCTTGGTCTCTTCTCTGTCCTGTCCTCACATCATCTCCTTGCAGATTTGAGAGTGTCTCTTGAGCTTCCTCAGGTTCTCCATAACATTTTCAGCTTCTGCCCATATTGGACAAATAGAAGAGACAAAGGGAACCATGGCTAGGGAGTTGAAGAGGTGAGGGAAAGGACTACAGGTTACACTGCTGAAGCAGAGAAACATGAGGCCCAAATATTTTTCTTATTTCTCGGCCAAAGAAAGCTCTTGTCTGTGGTGTGTTGTCTAGACATATGCTGTGACGCTTAGGGGGGAAACCAGCTCTCAAAATGAGATCTTGCTAGATGAGCACACATCCTACTTCTACCATTCCCTCAGTGTCCCATTTCCAAATTTGCATGCCCACAGGAATCTTGCTGAACTATGACTTGCAAAGTTGTCACAGATATCTCTGCCTTTGGATGATAAGGCTATGCTTGGAGAAAGTAGGGTGGCTTTAGGTTTCTGTGTGTGGTTATTGACCAGCTGGTTTAGATCTTGTTTTCATGATGTCCCTCATTGGAATTTCTGGAGTGGCATGGCTCAGCAAATATTGTCTCTTTTTTTCTTGTGTATGCAAATAAGTAAAGCAAAATCAAGTTTCACCATGGATGGAAATTTGTGCTAAAGTCAGTAGCACCTCTGGATATCTTCCAGTTTTGCTAATGGTTTCAATTCCTAAAAAAGGTTTTAAAACGGTGTATGAAAAATAGAGGATGATGTTGTCACTCAGATTACACTGGTGTTGGAAAAAAATACTAATATTTTTTTAGCAATTTTATTCAGTTTAAAGTTTGCTTTCTTTACTAGAAATTATATACACAATCAGAAGCATGTTAGTATCTTACATATCTAGTTATAATGTCAAAGTGCATGACGGATTTATTGTTGTGGAAGAGTCAGGTCAAAGCTAATCAGTAGGTAAAAAAGGGATTTGCTTCATTTGCAGGAAGATGTATTAGTAAGCTTTAATTAATCAGGAATTAAATGACTAGCTGTTAATACACACACTCCATTTTTTTCAGTGTTTCTCTGATAACCTAAAGTTTAGCTGTCATAGGCATCTAAGTATAAACAACAGCAGGTATTGCAGCATGAATTACAAAATTATGGGGAACTTCATCAGTAGGAGGAATATTCATCTTGTACGTCTATGTGGTGTGAAAACACAAACAATTAAATTATTGTATGTAAATCAGTCATTATGATCCAAATCTGTGTGTTGAGCATCCTGAGCTAAGGTCAATATAAAAGGTAGAGGCCGAATCCAAAGCAGAACACAAGCACCCCTAGTTTTGATACAGTGTTCTCGGTGTACAGTCTAACCTCCCAGATTCAACACCTGGTGTTTATGGCAAGAATCAGCTGCATCAGGGTGTCAATACAAAAATCTGTGCATTGAAGAGGGAGCTGCCCAGAGCTGGCCAGCAGGAAGGTGCCAGGTCATCCCACCATGCTAAACATGAACCCCTGCTGCCTAAAGTGGCTGTACAGTCCAAGACCTTCCTCTCTGTGGGATTGAGACCACAGTAGTGTCTTTTGGGGAAAAGCCTACAGGCATTTTTTGAAAATATGACAGCAGGCCAGAAGCATCTGCACCAATCTTTCCCAGAACTGGAGAGTGCCAGAGAATATCCAGCCTGTCAGGAGACCCCTGGGCTCAAGCCTGTTTTCCTGCACCTGAGAAGAATATCCTACATCAGCATGTGAGGCTGCCTTGGCACCTCTGTGCATTTTCTGTGCACCTCTGCAGGGAGGTGGTGAATCCTGTACATCCTCCAGTTTAGCAAATCTGCTTTTAAACAGAGAGCTGCAAATAGGTTCTGGTGCTGTTTTGCAGCTGACCCTTTTGGATTACAGCTACTGCAGCTACTGACTTCAGGACACAAAATTTGCATGCAAAAAGCAACACCTAGGGCTCTCACATCTCAGATGAGTGCCTCAGAGACTTGAATTACACCTCTTTTACTTTTTTTTTAATATGATGTATTATCATTTTCTCTTATTAAATGTATTCAGCATCCTATTCTCAGAGACCCAATTGTGTTTGCCAACTTATCTTGATCCCAAAAACTTAATGTACTATTATTTGGAGAGAAGGAGGAATAATTTGTAACTGCTTGTGAAAACAAAATTAAAATATCTTTATATTTGTAGCTGATGCTGCCAAATTTGAGGAAATTTCACTAATATTCTTACTCTACCCAAAAATGCACATTTTCATAAACAGAATTTTCTTTTGAATGTTCCACTGATTTATTTTTCTGTGGAAAACTCAAGGAAATTAGTAAGACTGGTTCTGATATATGAAGATTGCAGCCTAAAGTAGAGCAAAACACCCACTGCAACTTAGCCTCTGGATAAGATGAGATCAAATATGAGGAAGGTAGTAAAGGTCCTTTCAATCTCTTGACATCTGATAGAAATGGAGATGAAATATTATCAAGGGTCAAGGTTGTGACATGTTCGTTTGACATACAGTTTGGTTTGGGTTCTTTTTTGTTAAAAAGTATGCATACCGTAATTTGGAGAGATGTTTCCAGTTGTAATAGAGTCTAGAAAATTGGACCAGTACAGCCATTTTAGAATGTATCATGATATTAGTATAAAGTAGTAGCTGCTAGCAGAAAAGCTGCAAAGAAGGAAAGATGAGAAGCAGAAAAAACACACAAGACTGCGTCTTGTAACATCTAAAACACAAAAATCTTTTTAAGAGTCTCATGAGAGCAAAGGTTCAGAAGAATTTAGTAAGGTCATCCTGTGTGCAGCAAAGTGTTTCAGTTCACAGTGTTACATTCTTTCTAAGAGCTAAAATAACAGAACTGTGAGGAAAGCTTGAACAGTTTGTCAGAGCTGCCATTGGAGCAAAGGGCATCTGACTGAGCACGCTGGGGATGGCAGCGCCAGGAACCTACAAACCTGGCACAGGGTTACAGGCTAATATATAAAATCAGAATGATTATAACCTGGCTCAGGATGATTGTAACTCTTGACTCTGTGTGATCAAATAAAATGCAAACAATTTTTGCTATATTTGAGGCTTAAAAAGGGGGGCTATATTTGAGGCTTAAATCTTCTAAATTAAGGTTTATTTAAAACTCAAAATGTGTCTGCTGAAACAATCTCTGAAGGAACCAGGCCTGAGTTTTGTCAAGAAGCTTCTACTCATTAAAGACATTACAATGGAAGACAGCTCCACACCACTCTGATATTTTTCAGTCAACAAATTGTAATAGTAAATTTAGTCCAGGTGCTAGAAGGACTTAATAAGTGAATGAATACAAAATGACTCTGTTAGAATGGTTGTGGTCATTTTCCCAAACTACTCTACTGTAGCAATTCTTGTAGATATGAATTTGTCTTGGAAGATGACACATATGTAATTTAAAAATGCACTTTTAAAAGGTACAACATCCAGTTGTTCAGAAATCACTGTGAAACAAACAAACAAAAAGGACCCCCCCAACCCGCCCCCCTCCCAAAAAAAACCCCATCTAAAACAAACCAAACCAAAACAGTGAAGTACAGCCAAGTACAGAAATCCTCAGTACCATCTTCGACTACTTTTAGTATGAAAGTGTGAGGAACGTAAGTGGATATTCTAACAGGGAAATCAGTATTACAGAGCTACATCTGTTTAGTGGACTGTTCCCAAGCAGCTGATCCTTCTTCACACACAGAAAAGAGAGTAAATACTTGCCCCTTGTGTTTCCTAGTCTTAAACTAGCTTTTGCAGGAGCTTTTAAGTAACTGAGAAATAGGCAAATGTAAGAGCACACAAATGCAACATATGCACAAAAGATATGGAGGTAGCTCAGAGTGTAAGTTTATGTTGTTTGTTTAAAATGGACCTATAGCTCCACTTTCCTGGTAAGACCAGTGAGGACATTTTAGAAGAGCTGATGAGGAAAAAGAACTTGTCCTGCACGCAAAATAATAGGTTTCCAGAGACTGAATGTGCTGATGGTAATAGAGAAAGCAAAGCTTGTACACTTTTTTATTTTTTTTGCAACTTAATTTGTTTGAAAAATAGCGCTTTTAAACAACATAGGGGTCCTCAACTCTACCTCAGTGTTACAGAGTTGCAGAAAGCAACTCTTGAGCGCCAAGGCATGAACAGGTTGGTCAGGTTCACCAGAGGAAGAGCATCAGCAGGCACGCCTCTTCTGCAGGGAGCAAAGGTTCACAAAGGCCAAGGAGCACTGTGGGGAAACCTGCACAAAAGCTGCGACTCGTTTTTTTCTAGAAAAGACAACTGAAATCCTTATAGTCATCAATGTAGCATGTTTTTTGGAGAAATTGCGTCTTTCATTATTGTTTATACCCTTACCTTGGTCTAAATTATGCCACTCTGGCTTTGCCACATTTATTTGTACATTCTTCCAGTGGCAAACTCATTATTAACCCCCAAGTTACTAAGCCATTTCTTCTTTAGGAACTGAACAATCTCTTCTATTAGATTTTTAAACCTCCTCAAATTGTGCAGCTAAATTGGTAATTCTGAGGTACAATAGCTGAATTTTACTATGACCCCACAAACTTCAGGATAGCAATTCCCAGTTCTTGGAGGAGGAATGCTTGCCCAGTGACATTACTTGAGAGCACTGCCAGAACGAAAAGGGAGAGCAGCTTGTGCAGATACATCCCTGCTTGCAAAATATCCCCTGTGCCTTTCAGGCCCTAAGTTCTGCTTCAGCACAGGAAGATTCAGTGCCTGGCTGGAAATATGGGAATCCCACCAAGTGAAATAAGCTTGCTTTAGCGGAACAGTGAGGGCAACCTGAACCTGAGATCTTTTGCTAGTTTAAATCATCCAGTGGCTCCATACTGAATTGTCTTTACTTGAAATTTGGCACATGGTCTTTGTAACTTTCAAGAAAAAAATAGACAGAAAAGAGGTCCTATGAAAGTAACAATAACAAAAAATTTTACAGACATGGAATAACAAACTGGAAGAGAGAATTTGCAAAAGAGGAAATCTGAATTCTGGATATTTTGCAAGCAGTGATTTCCCTTCCCCTCCCTGCCCTTTGCTCCCAACACACAGGCTAAAACAAACTCCTTTTCACTTTTCCCCAGAAGAACAGATTTTGCAATACTTCCCTGCTGCAGTGAACTCTTACTGACACAAAGAATCCCACTAAGATCTCACAGATAGGAGGAAACTTTACACAGAAAGGGAGGCAGGAGAGGCAAATGAATACAGCTAAAAATATTTGGAGCCCTTGAGTGTCTTTTCTCTGAGTGCATGAATACTTTATTTGCCTTTATTTCCCATGTTCATATTGTTTCTGAATGATTTTCTGAACAGGACATTGATGGCTATTTGGGCTATATATCTCAAGTGCCACTTGACATGACTGATATGATAAGAGGCACTAAGCAATTTGTAGAATACATTTTTAAACCTTTAGAGATTTTGACCCATAGTCCTGACAAGACTCACCAAAAAACCCAGAAGAACACCTCTTATTTCTTCTGATTCATGTTGTGGGGAGACAAAAGGAGATGCTGCTGAAGGCAGTCTGCCCCTGATATGTTACAGCTGTGTTAATTATCCTAGAGTGGAAACAGCCTTGCCCTCACAGCCATGGGCATGATAAAGAGTGAGTTAGGTGTTAAGGAGTCAGTTGGAGTCTGCTTGCTGTGCTGAGAAGAGCCAGGGATAGTAGGTTGTGCAAAGGGACAGAAAAGGTAAGATGCTGTATGTAGGACAGCGTTAGGTGGCTGTGCTAGGGACAGGAAGGAGCAAGCCAGAACTGAAGAAGAAAGAGAGACAGGGCCAGAGCTGTGTGGAGCTGCTCTTGGGAGAAATAGAGAAAAGGCATGGGAGACTTTTGAATAACAAGGTGCTGATGCTTGAAGCCTTCTGATGATTCTAATGAAGCACCTCAAGTGCAGTGTCCGTGTTGACTATCACATTGACTATGACACCATGTAGGCACGTGATGAAAGGTAACCAAAGATGTGCATTGACCATAAGACCTGATGAACTTGGTCATTTTGGTACAGAATCTATGGTATGGAATTTGAGGAAGCTTTCCTGGTGTAAAACAAGCCCAAACCAAATGAAATCATCAGATGCACTTCTTGATTTTCTGTTAGCTGGTAAGTGCTGTCCATAAAAAAGGAAACAAACAAATGGATTGACCAGACTATGAACATGCTAGACTCCCAGAAATTTGAAGGAGTATATCAATATCTGCTGATAAAAAACATTATTCACAAATATGTATTGTTTTTAAACTGATTTTATTCAATGAAACATTAAATTTGCAATATAATGCTATACATATTTTCTCCAGTTTCTGGACAATACATTTTGCCAAGGCCACTCTCTTTAAGGAAGAGTTGTGCAACCAATTGTTATGACTTCCCCAAATTACTTCTCAAAAACTTTAGTAGTTAAATTTACTCAAAATTCTGTATAAGAAAGAAGAATTTCATAGTTGAAGCTGTTTTGTTTCCTAATCATTTAGTGAAGTGAAAGATTTTTTGTTGTTTTTGTGAAGGAAGTTTGAAACTATCACATGCTCTTCCCAGATGTATAATAACTCTCTCCTGCCAGACAGCCCTGGCAGTTAAGCTCATGAGAACCTACAGTGGGATTTCCTGAGGTTTGGAGGTTTGGTTTTCCTTGAGAAGCTCTACAAAGTCCTTCCCAAATTCTCCGAATTCTACAAATAGATAAAACTAATGTGCTAATCTCATAATCCTGGGTCCCTCAAACATTTTTGATATTTCCTGTAGTTTACTGGCTTGAAAATATTATCATGGCATCTTCCTTCAGAGTTTTTAACCACATCTATGCCCAGCTCCTGCTGCAGATATGTACGATATATGTGTAGGATAGCAAAGTGGCATTTATCTCATAGTGGAAATTATTCCCCCTGGTACTTTCATTCCTCAAAACTCTCATTTGGATCAAGCTCATGCAAAGCACAAGACTGAAGCTTTGGAAAGCTGTTGTCCAAAGCCAAGCTCTACTTTGTCCCTTTGGAAGTGAACAGGGGTAGCTGAGGCCGGGGATGTGTGGTGAGCCCTGCTGGGTGGCAGATGTGGGCTGGGCTGGGGGTGTGTCTGCTGCTCAGAGCACTGTACACCCGTGGCAGCGGAGCAGCTCAGGCACTGGAGAACACATCCCCTTCTGAAACTCACTCACTTGGAAGTGTGAGGGCATTTCTTTCCAAACCAGGACCTCAGTTCTCCTGGTTTCGTGGATCTATCACTCTAAGATATATGGCTATGTCCTTGGCTTTGCAGCTGGAGATGCACTTCAAGGTGCTCACAAAATAGATGGTTGGGATAGGAGTCCCTTCCCTGAATTACAACAGACAATGCAAAATAGCTTTGCCCCAAAATAACCTCTCCCAGCTTTGATTTCTATTCCTTAAAGTCAGAAATTTCCATAACATTTTTAAAAAATTACTGTTAAACTGATTTTGTTACTTCTGCACATAATTGTTTTTAAAGCTGCAGGATTCAATCCTTGATTTCTCTGTTAGAGATACAGATGGTCTGTTTTTAATTTCTTTGTTGCATCTAGTGTCTTATGGACATGAATCATATCCCTCACCACTTGCCATATAATTGTAAGGGGATATAGCACATCTTCATTTATCTTTGTTGCATGATGCTTACATAACTTGTACTAAAATGCACATGTAAAGAAAATCCTGTCAGCAGCCAACACCAACAAGAGCGAGTCATATTGCATCAAAAAATCGATTCATCACTTTCAATTCTAAAAAAATTCCATTTCTTTTACTGTAGTTTGTTCACTCCAAAGAGAAAATAGAAGTCCTTTAGAACAACTATAAGTATCAGAAGAACCGGTTGTTTTCCCTACTTTGTTGCTAATAAAAGAATTTATAGTGATCCATTGAAATTAAACAGTGATAATTAGTAGCTGTGATCTACAAAAAGTTTTAGCCTTAAAGGATGAGTCTTGAGGTTTCTACACATGTAACATAACATGTGTTATGGGGAATGAGTGCACAGGTTGTACCTACACAGCATAGCTGAATCTGGCCTGGGGGATCATGGAGGCTTGAAAAGCTTCACTTAATTCAGATTACCTATAAACCTGCCCTCAGAGCAGGAGGTACAAGTGCTCTTTGTTGATGGAGTCATGATCACTTCACTATCCACTGCACTGTCCTGTTACTGAAGGGCTGGATGACACTTGGGGGAGTGCTAAAGCACTGCTGGTAGACTAGGACAGTCTGCAATGCCATACCTGCTCATCCTGACCACCCAAGGATGCTGCAAGGCCACTGCCAGCACTCTTTCCTCTCTCTGACACTTGGAACCACTAAGCCTTTGCTCACTGTGACACATTTTCAAGGGGAGTGAGAGATAACAAATACTTCTGACATCTCTCCCAGGGCAGATGCAGGCAATGGATTTTTATTCCCATAGACAATAACCAAAACTGAAGCTGGATCTTCCCCACTGCAAAATATAGGCAGAAATGCCTTGGGTTTTGGGGGGGTTCTTGTTTGTTTGTTTGTTTGTTTTGTTTGGTTTGTTTGTTTTGGGGATTTTTGTTTGTTTTTGGGGGGTGTTTTTTGTTTGTTGTTATTGTTTTGGGGTTTTTTTTAATATTAAAGCACTGTGACTACTTTTTTGTTTTTTTCCATTTTTTTTTTTTTTTTAATTAATCCTTTGGGCTTTTAAAGCAAAGATATTACCTGGGGACCAGCTAATTAGATCTCAGGTAATGAGGGCCCCTGACTTGGCCTAGGGCACACAGGTGCCCTCAGTTGCCACCAGGCAGCATAGGCTCATTCTTCCCCATTTCCTGTCTTTGTTTTTTGTGATAAAACAGCTTTTGAGAACGTATTTGGACATCTAACACTAGAATGTACAAGTGTAACATTGTTTCAGATTACTTGCCTATGATTTGCTCTGTAAAATTCTGATGAGAAATGTGGGGTTTTCTTCTTTGGAATAAATTCTTTTATTCTGCTTTAAGCTACGCCCGAGCAAAGAAACTGCTGCAGCAGGTTGCTGAAAGCTTCAGGGACAGAGTCCTGTTATTAATTCTGATACCTTACCATAAATAATTAACATATTTTAATGGTTTAAAAAGAATGCAGAAGCATCAGTTTTCATTCATCTGTAATAATAAAGGAGGAGGAGGAGTGAGCTGACAGGAGGATATGAGATAGTATGAGTTAAAGTTAATAACTAATGCCTACAGTGTTAGTCATCAGTTTTGCCTTGCACATCTCAACATTCCATATGCTGCACAAAGTCTTACAAGCATTCTGAAATGGGCTTGTTTTAAGTGGATGAAAAATCATGGATTGTATTTAAGCAGATATTCAAAGAACTCATTTCAGATGGGAATTAAACAGAGGGAAATAAATCTAAACATTATTTTCTCTCACAGTTTCTTTTTTTTACTATTTTTATTTCATGTGATATGATTCATAAATATTTGATGGGCTATGACTCACTAGATGTCATTTTCTTGGCTCTAGAGGGAATTTTGAGAGTTAATCAAAATGATATACAGTCTCTCTGGAACAAGTAAGACAAGTACTGTATATCTGAAGGCCAGGTCTGTCAAAATAAATCACAAAGCCTCAATTGTATTCCAGGATTAAAAGGGGCAAGTTGTTGGGAAAATCTAGGTTAAAATTTTAGCAATTGCTATTACTTTAGAATTTTTTTTTACTTTTCTTTATCTCTCTTTATCTTCATTTGCTGATACTGGAGTCACAATAACTTCTGTAAACTACAAGGTGTGCCCAATGTTATGAAAATGACTTAAGGTGACTATGGCGTTTTTCGTGGTTGATTTCAAACTTCCTCCTGCCTAAGAAAAAATTTATTTCCTCTGACCTCATTGATATGTTCACTGTAACCCAGGATAAATCTTCTCCATTGCCTTCCCTGGACCATACTCACAAGGTGAGAATCAGCTCTGACCTGAAATGAGACATAGACACAAACTGCATGCATTTTATCAAGCTCTCTGTGATTTTTGGTGGGCTGTGCAACAAGCATTGAATAGCAGCAGCTGGAATTGAGAGACTGGTGCAGGCTGTTTCCAGAGTTTTGTGGTGAAACACTCCGGAAAGACAACAGAAGAGGATGCAAGAAGATTAATTTTTTACCTGTTTTGTTGCTTTCTTATGTTTACTTGTGAGTTTTATCCCCTCCCCTCCCAAGAGATGCATAAGTCCTGAAGCATGGGACAAGGAGATTACTTGAACAACAGGCAACTGGGCAGCCTTCCCAAACAGAAATTGTTGTTTTTCAGTGGAAATATTTTTGCCTCAAAATTTTCAGTTTCCAAAATAACAGAGCACTGATGAAGCCTTTTCCCATACAACTGCAGCTCCCTCACTACGACAAACAATATGAGAATTCAGTAAAAGCAGAGGAAGAATAATAATGTCAGAGACATCAACTCCTACATACTTAAATATAATTTTTTATGACTTTCTTTTGGTTTCATTCTATGAGAAATGACAGTAATTAGCAAAGAAATAGATTTATTTTCAAACACTTTATCTGGCTCCTTAAGACGTGAAATTATCCCCACAAATGGGTAATTACTACAAAAATGTTTAAATTCATGTTTCCTGGAAATTGTGGCTGATGCTCTGATAGAATTGGAAACACTGGTTCTTGTATCTACTTTCTACAAGTGAGTTCTCAAACCATTTGTCCTGACATACTTGGAGATGTGTCTTTAACACTTTCACCCTGAGTAGCTGAATCTGTCTATCCACTCTTTCTTTCCTTCTTACATTAATTCTTTAACTGCTGCACAATTATCTTATTGAGGAATGAAAAAAGGGAAAAAAATTAAAGTAGAGGAGGGGATCCTAGAACACTTTCCCTTTGCAAGTCCAGAAAAAAAAAAAAAAAAAAAAAAGAAAATTATTGCCTTCAACACATTTTGTAGCAGAGCATGATGGCTTCAGTGCATTTTAAGTGCCAGCTTGCAAAACTTCCTTGCTTTGGGTCTGTGGGGAGTTCAGCAGGAAAGAGGCCAAGTTTGGGATGTGGCTGGGATGAGGTATGCTGGTTGTGCCAGCCACCTTAGCCCTGCCAAGGTGCAAGGCAGTTCTGGACATGCTCAGAGGCACTACAAATGCTGAGTGGGTTGGCTATTAAAATCACAGGTTAGAGTTATGGTGCTTAAATTTTGCTGAAAACCCATTTTAGAACCATAAAGCTTTCTGGGAGTGGCAGGGAAGGAGAAGAAAAGGAAAATTTAACCCTCATTTTCCATAGCTTTTGGTTAGCCAAAGACTCTGCTATCAAATTTATTGGTTGTTTTTCTTGGCTTTATAAAACAATACCAGTTGGATTGGTACACTCCTGCCAAATTTTTCATGAATAGGTGATGACATGAGTTGATTTGGAAAGTTTTGCATTAAAGGAAGGTGATTTTTCAAAACTAATTTCCTTGTGATCTTGTCCCAGCCATTGGGACCAGACAAAGGCCATTTCCATCCAGTCTCATGCCTTTGGCAGCAGGCAAAGAATCAGTATTTCAAAAGAGTTTAGCAAGCTCCAGAAGCTGTTTTGTTCAGTCATTAAACTTCAGGAGAAAATTTTTATTCCTGGAAGCACAGAGACAGACAGCTGTAACTAGATTAAGGAGAATATCATTAGCATTGATTAAGTGCACAATATTTTTGAATTGTCTTTTTAGCTTTTGTACAGTATGACCATATATAGAGTGCAGTTTGTGATGTGAAAGTCTGGTGCACTCTGGAACCTGGTGAAGAGAACCATCATTTTTGGTAGCCTTTGGCAGCCCTTCCATGCTTCATTATCCACTGCTGTCCTAAGGACACTACACAATCCCATAAACCTACATCACCAGGAAGTCCCCTGTGGCTGGTTTTGTTCCTTTTGGTAATCTGAACTCTGGGTTTTGGGTGGCATTAGCAGGTAATGCAGAGCAGTTTCAGCTCCCTTACACAACTCTGACAACAGCTAAGCGTTGCCTTTACTGCCAGCATCAGTAATGCTGCACGAAGAATGAGACTTTTCACCACCTTGGCCACCTCACACAAGGCAAAAGAATGAAAACAATAGAAGGAGCCCTAAAATCCCATCTCTTATGAGAAGGATATGTTAGTGCAAGCCATATGGAAGGCTGCCATGATCCACCCTGCCAGTGGAGACCTCTGAATCCAGGCACAGGGTGTGTGCAGTGAATCCTGGGGCAAGTATGACAGAGGCAGGACGAATTCATACACCACTGAAGCCCTGGATTGCCTGGAAACCTGTAAGGCAAGGCAAGGAGACAAGCCCCAGTGAGAAGAGAGATGTGATGGGTATGCAGAATGCACACAAAACTTCTCCAAAGGACACCAGTTATGTAACAGAGGGAAGGACTGGTGTGGGGGATGGGCTGGGGTGGAAGCAAAATACAAGACCTAAATGACTGATGATAACCTTTGACCCAAGAGAGGTCTAGATCAGATCACCAGAGGTTACTTTAAAAGGATCACAGAATTCAGTGGCATAATACGAATTAACATCATCAGAGAGGTTGGTAGCACATATAAAGTACAAAAATGTACTTTAAGAGTACGTCCATGTACTTTAAAAGTATGTTCATGAAAGATGTGTGAATTACTCTATAGCTGAAGAGGGGTAATGGTGTAATGGGCAACTGTGAAACAGAAATCATGCTGTGCATTCATATCCCCAGTAGATTTTATGCATTGGCTTTATTGGAGTCATATGTGCAAGGCAGTCCTCTTATCAGGATCATCCTCTCACTTGGGTGTCAGAGCATGTAAGATTTTTATTTCTTTCAAGGCCAAAGCCATGGTTGAAGGGTGTGCTGTGCTATTAGAAGGAATTATATGAGGAGAATGGAAGAACAAACAAGCTGAAGCTAATACATGTCTGATAGGGAGCCACTGTAAAACCCCTGTGTGACTTGTCCATCTCCATGCAAGAGGTTCAAGAGAAGGGGGATTTATCCCAAATTTGCAAGTAAATCATAGTGTTTAGCTAAGAGAGAGATATTCACCTATCAATGTTTTTTGCCCTTCTTTGGCTGGGTGGAAATGACCAGGAGAAGAAAGGAAATTTTGTTTAATGAAGTTGTGAAGTTATTTCAAGCAGTTAGTTACTGGTCATGGGAAAACAGAGAAAAAGGACTTAGAGGAGACTGTAAACACTGTCCTGGTTAGTAACCAGGAAGAGTGAAAATGAGAGGACTTGAGGAGCCCCTCAGGACAAGGGAGAGAGCAGCAGAACCTTCAGTGCCTCAACTCTGTGACAGGCATACTCAGTGGCATGTGAGGACATTACAATTACTGCTTCTTGAAGAGACACTGGAACAAAGTTTCTAGTTCAGACCTGCTCCCATGTTGTGTACTCAAGCCTAAAGGTATTCTTTAGTTTAATTATATAAATTGTTTTGTAAAACAGAACATGAGAAGTGGTATAGAAATGACTGCCAGAACAGAATATGAATGACCATGTTGTTTTGATGGATTAAAGGAAAAGGAAAGTTTATTTTGGATAAGACTTTGAGAAGAGCTATCACTCAATTTCAGGCAAATAAGGAAAGATGTGGCTGCATCTTATTTCAGTACTCTTTTAAAACCAGTCAAAAAGTTACAAACATAATCCAGATCCTAAGAAAATTATCTCTATGATTCCCATTCTTATCCAAATGCTCAGGAGAAATTCTCAGGTCAGCACTATGGAGTGTAGTGGAGGAACATACATTATTGTGCCACAGATTGTTTTCAGAATGTACATAGTAATTTTGCTTTTTGAATTGTCCTGAATTCAGGAGAAATACTTCTATGAGTTGCTAAAACTTTTTTGCAAGTCATCTGTAAACATTCTTACAGATGTTTTATTTTTATAAAAATATTTAAGAGGACACCAGAAATGTCAAGATTTCATTTCTGTGGGTGCTCCTCTTTAGTCTTGATATGTCATATTAATATCAAGCTTGGAAGGTGCACTGCTTACAATTTCAGTTTTGGAATTAGGATGCTGAAAGATTTTAGCTCCAGCATCTTAAAAACAGAATCTTAAAGAGTGGAGGAGTTGATAAAAATAACTTTTTGGGCTGTCCCAAACCTCCCCCAAGAGAGAATGATTATAGGAAAGGTCTAGGTCCATTTTTAGACGAATCATAAATTAAACACTCTATCTAGTAGTTAAAGAGGGAGAAATGCAGAAAAATGTAACCTTTTGACCCTTCCTTCCTCAAACAGCTAAAGTTCTCAAGAAAACATGAACTACTATAAATATTAGTCACTCCCCTTAGAGCTTAATTTGTTGCTTGAAATCCTGTTACAGAGCTTGCTCTTTGTAAAGAGCAGTGGCATACACTGGTATACATACAATGAAAGAGAGTGGCATACACTCAGAGATCAGGACTTAGGGAACATACTCACAGTATGGAAGGCTATGTTTGCTATAGATGGTCACACTCAGAGGTAGGAGAGATGGCTTAATTTTTAGTTTGGATGTTGACCCAAGAGATGGAGTGCCAAGTTACTACCAGTAATGAAGCTCAAAGAAAGAATAAATCCTCTTACAACCTCATGGATTTATTCTGAGTTCATAAAAGGAGCTTGGTGGGAAAAGAGAGAAGGGGGAGAATATCAGTTGTGGTGGAGGAATATTTCAAATCATACTGACCATGCAGCACACTTTACATTTACAACTGAGACAAAGCCTCAAGTTTAAATTAATGTTGCTCTTAAGGACTGTTCTCACATGCAAAAATCAAAGAGAAAATTTCCATCAGGCAGATAGGGGTCCAAGCTCTGAGATGAGGTCTCTGATGACTTGACTGTGATGGTGGCAGCTGAAAACATGCCACAGGCATGCCCAGACAAATGGGAAAAGGTTTCCCCTGTGAGGGTGGCACTGGCACAAGGGCAGCAGTCTGAACTGTTGACATTTTGGAAGACGTTTCTCAGAGCACTTGAACTGGCAGCATGTAAGCTGTCTTTTTATGAACTATGGATCTTATTAATATGGAGGGACTTGCCTTGACACAGGTCTGGTAAAATTTCTTAAAACAAAGCATGTAACACGTACCAGATGCCAGACCATAAACATGTACATATTTCATTCAAATAACTTTATAGCTTAAAAATACATGCTCCTCCTTAACATTCTACATTTTTTTTTTCATTCAGACACTGCATATGATTCCACCCACTACATTTTCCATCTGTATCTTTACCTGACTGACTTGTCTCGATATAATCTTGTATTGGCTACCAGGATTGGTGTTACACTAGTGAAATTTGCTGTATCTTTGTTCTTAGCAAAATATTCCTTAGTAAAGTACTTCTTTCTAATGAATATGGAAATTACTGCTTTTTAGATCTGCTTGACTCTGCTCCTGTAACAAGTTACAGGTATGATAGTGTTGTTGTGTGGCACTCATAAACACCCAGATCCTTATTTTCTCACTGAACTGATCTCTTCAAAAGCACAGCAGATCACCTCGGTAACTGAAGTGCCAAATTTCTTGGGAACAGCAGAGTCATAAACCTCTCAGAGAAACAGAATCTGTCAGCCTACTGTCAATATAGTCACATATAATTATAGGTATTTTAAATGTTCTTGGAAAGAAACTGTCGGGAAAAATATTTAATAAATGGGCATTCAACACAAAGCAGAAAGCTACTGGCATGCACTTATTATTGTTTGGAATAACTTAACTTGTCAAAGGAGTTGGCAAAGAATTTAAGTAATATTTATCTTTAGGGAGTAATGCATAATAAAGCCATTCCACATTTTTCATTGCTCGGCTTTTTTTTTTTTTTAATTGGAAATGTTCAAATATAAACTTCTCATACTATTCAGTCCTAACTTTATGTTGCTGAGACTGAGAGGAGGTTGATTAAAAAAATGTATTGAATCAGGAACCTGACAGCAGTTACTGAAAATGTTTGGATCTTAAATATTTTTGAAACTGAAAATGATGATTCATGTCTTTGTCATTGACTAAAAATGATTATAAAGGCCTTTTGATTCAATGGTGGGAAGAAACAAACCCATTATTTTGCATATCATTTTCTGGGGATATTCCAGGGAACAAGATTCATGTTCCTTCTTCCACAGAAAAACTTCATTTAAGTGTTTCAAATACTTCAAGTATTAAAACACCAGATGCATAGATACCAGGAATTTCTGAATACAACATGTTTGCTTCAATCCTAAGAATGATCCATAAAAAGGTGGAAACTAGTTTCAGAGGAAACATCCTGGAGCCATTTTCAGCTGATGAATAACAGCACATAGATTAGAAATCTCTTTAGAAACTGTTCCAGTCCAATCAATCTAAGTTGCAGGAGCAGACATGGACACAAACCACAGGCAAAAGGACGGAGTTAACTTCATAACTCTCCACTAGCAATGAAACACTCAAATCTGAACACAAAAATAGATTATAACTCTCAGTTTCGGATGTTCAAACCAGAGAGCTTAGTTCAGGTATGTTGGTAATGTAAATAATATTCTTAAATTATCTTACTTGAGGAGGTTTATATTTTTCAGCCTGTTTCTATATGGTATATCTCTCCTTTCAGTCAGGCACAACTGGAGACTTAGAGCTAGACAGTCAACTTGAGATGAGTGGTGTGCTGGATGGAGCAAAAAACTGCACTGTCTCATGGACATCCCTGTAGCTGTTCTTGGTTTAATGCATTTAGTACTTAGGCAAACTCGTAAAATTCAAATTATCTTACAAAACCTGTTTTCAAGAAATTTCATATATTTTATCTGACCAGTTTTAATAAGTGGGATGATTTGGCTGGCAAAATTAAGTTCATTCATCAGAATTGCAGATAAGGAGGGTGGTGAGTAAAGATCATTACTGTAAAAGGCTCAGGAGAGATTTTTCTCTCACTAGTTTATTCAAAAATCTCGACTAGGACATAAACAATTAGTCATGAAGTGGTGTTACAAAATCTTAGCGAGGTGTTAACAGATTAATAAAAGGTTTGTGGTGTCCCCTGATCAAACTCCTGCGGCAAGGTGGGACATGAAGTTAGCCTGTACACTCAACTCTACCCTTATTGTAGAAATAACAATAAAAAGAAAATATATAATGTAGCAGAACCAGGGGCACCACAGACTAAAAACACAGTGTGGAGCTGAACCACACTGAGCATTCAGCTCACTCCTTTAGACTGGTGGGTTATGGTCACACCTGCAGATGCAGACCTGAGACACCAGCCCTTGAGTCTGGCCAAGACAAATGACAGTGCCCACGTTATTACAGTAAATAAAAGGGACTCTGCAGAATAAGAGAAAGCAGCCAAAGTATTTTGGATTTTCCAGTGATCAAAAGATTAGAATTATCACAGCATAAAAAGGCTAGCAAGCCAACTTTCATTTTCTCTGTTTGATCTGATGTAGAAAAAAGTACAAATCTGTAAAAACCTACTACTGACTTTTTTTTTTTTTTCTGCAGACTTGTCTGCAGCAGTTTTCAGAGGGTATTCATGCTAAATATGTTGACAGACCCACCTCTTTCTCTGGTAAAGAGAGATAAGATTGTCCACTCCCATTGCCCACCCTTTCAAAAGAATGTTTTCACCATCCCCTGTTCACCACAGAGAGACCCTGGAAACAGATGCCTGGCATGAGATAAGTTATGGCTGCTTGAATAGAATTCTATAATTCTCTTAGTCTACATATCTGCTTTCTTCAGGCACCTCAATCTGTTCTGGAGAGCAATTAAATAACATATTCTGACAAATCTAGAATGTACTCCAGTCTGATGACAAGGGTAATGCTTTTCCCAGTTCTGTAAAAAGGCAACAAATTCAAGTCCGGAGACAGGATTAATAACTGTTCCTAAGCATAGAGCAGAAATTTGATTTATCTAAAAACCTATTGGCCAGCTGGCCCATCCATTGCCTGTCTCTCTGCCTGCCATTCCTAACAGACAGAATACTTTTGCTTTTTCCTCCCCAGTCTAGACAAACCCCTCTGAGGTTGCAGGACTGCATGCTGCTGATCTTAGTGCAGGTGGAGGGACTTAGAACATACACACTGGCAACTGACCACACTGGAAATAGCATTGTGACACAGCATTATATGTGCATGCACGTGCATACCCTGTTTGAGCAGCATCTGTCTAAAAATGAAGTGAGTATAAAGGGGAAGATGCATTGGAAGTCTAGACACATACGTATTTGTCTGGCTCCAAATCTTTGTGAGTTTATTAGCACAGGGTTGAAAAAAAGTTCCACTACAAATTGCCTACAATGAAAAAAAAAAAGTTTTTAAAATGTCAAATAATTTCTCTTTAACTGACTCTTTCAAGAGCTAAATTCAATCTTTTTTTTTTTCCTTTTTCTTTCTTTCTTTTTTTTATTTTTCCTTTTTTTTTTTTTTTTTTTCTTTTTTCCACATGGGAAGAGAAAGGGCAATGGAGGTTAGGTGATGCTCCAGACATTGTCACTGGCAATGAGGCCTGGCAGGATACATCCCAGACATCTTGGCCCCAGCACAGCCAACAGAGCATCCTTGCCCAGCAAATTAAATGCAAAATGCTTTTTTTCTGTGGTGAGAGACTTCATGCCTGAGCACCCAAAGCACTGCTCCCCTTTCCATATGGTGGGAGACCATGCTTACAATTCCCATGGTTACCTCCGTGCTCTAACATGTACAGCTGAAGTCACCAGAGTCACCAAGTTTAGACCCCAAAATTGCAGATAACTGTGCTAAGCTAAAGGTCACTGACTGACAAGATACTCAACTCTGGCAGCCAGCAAAAAAATACCCAATGTGCTTGTATGGGGAATATTTCAACCCCCAGACCTTCAATTTTGTATCAGTTCACAAAGAAGTCCACAAAATCTTGGAATTCTGCAAGAGTAGAGACAAATGGCCAGATGGAATGTGCCCTGTTAGAGCTGTGCTACTGGCTTACTCTGTATAATGAGCAAAGGGGAAAGAAGTGGAGACAAACCTCAAATTCAGTAACCCTACTCTTTTGTACCTGGCAAATTCCTGGGAATTTAGAGCAAATCTGACAACTCCTCTAAGCATGCTAAAAAAAATAAAAGCAGTGAAGTTTGTAAGATGTCTCAGCAGCGTCATTACAAACAGGAACATATGCCATCCACTGTCTACAGAAGCAGCCCTGTTAATTTTACATCTCTCAGTGGTGGAATCCCTATTCCCCTCCTCTCTGGAGAAATGTGAGAAGGGAGTTTCTCATAAAACCAAGGGGGATAATCTCTGCATATTTTCTTGTCTGCAGTGCTCTCACACAAACTTAACTGGAAATGAGAGATGAAAATTTACCCCCCTACCAACTGTACCAGGGAGTCTTAGGTACTACTAGCTGGAAAACAAATGAACAAGCAAACAGCAAACCTCTTTATTGTGTGTCACTGATTTAACAGGTTTCATTTGCAAGTGCTTCTATATCTTGAGGTAAATTGCAAGTGTCAACACAGATGTGCAAATAAACTAGTCAGCCTACCTCGGTATACATGATGAGAATCAAACTCAAGAGAGTAAGTTATATAATTTTCTTTGGTTTTTTTCCATTTAATTAATATCAACTAAGATACAAATGCAAAAATCTCACTACACATCCACTTAAAATTAATTAGTTCCTTTTTCCTGTTCTACCTGTTTTTATACCCATTACAAAGGACAATATTAAAAGTGTCTACATATCTGCATTTTGTTTGTCATGCTATGTATGGTACAGGTATTGTGTTGATGTTCCTTTCCTCCTAATTGCATTGAAGTAGCTCTGGGAGTTATAACAAAAACAAATTGCATCCAATTATTAGTGCATCAGAACTAATGTTCCAGACTAAAGTAAACTTTTCATGCCTCAGATATCACTTACAATTCTCTCTAAGAGAGAGGTATGGAAACGTCTGTCTGTTTGAATGCTTTGTCATTTCACTCTGAAAATCACAATGAACAAGTGAAACTTCACCGGGGAAACAAACGAAACTGATAATGAGCTCAAATGAGCACATGGTTGACTTCGTATTAAATGGCTGCTGATACAGATTTACAAACACAATGAATTTAATGCACAGTTTAGGAACCTTGCCTGAAGTTTAGTCTGGCCCAGATTAGAAGAGACCTTTCCTACTGTGAACATTTTCTTCTTTTTTAGCTAGTGAAGAATTCTCTCTCTCTAATGAAGGTGGTATAATGAGCAGGCAGCTGTGAGCAGTGGAAGAAGCAAGGTAAAAAAGAAGGAACTGACAAAAAGAATTCATACAGGTTTCTTCCTTTCAGACAAGACAGTGGGAGAAAATACTTGCATCTAAAATGTTCTGTGCATTTCTTTTTTGTGAGGGCTCAAAAAATCCCTTATCATAAGCCCTTATGAGAAGCAGAACATGAGAAGCACTATGCAGTCAAGTCAATGTTTGCCACTGTCTGCTTTAGTTTCAGTGAAGTAAAAGGCCCTTTGTTCACTGGAATGACCAAAACCCATGGAAAACCTGTATTATGTTGCGTTAATGGCATATTTAACGCTTTATACATAGCTTCCTGGAGTAATCCTGCTTTGAGAGAATCAAAATATTTAATTTTAAATTAGACTCTAGAGCAGATTCTGTAAAGGTATTAATGTGTTATGAACAGCAGCGAAGGGAAAAAAAAAAAGGAGTCAACTATAATTTTATTTTAATATTTGGGTTTTCTTTTTTTTTTTGCTTTAGAGCCCAATTCATGTTTTTTGTGACGTGAGTCTGGTCCAGCACATTGCTGTCTCTTGATTACTTTAAGTAGAAGAGGTGGACAGACCACATAGTTTTATTTGGGAAAGAAACCAAAGCATGGGTCTCCAGACAGAAACAAAAAAATAGAAACTACAATCAAAAATGGTAGCAGCAGGATCCTGAGAGAGGAGAAAATGAATTTATTGGTATGCTCCCACACTTTTTGACTTCCGAAAGAACAAATAATGCAGGATCTAAATGTTCAACTTTTGACCCTAGTCAGTGTTTCTTCCACTCCAGACTATGTTCTTATCCTGTAGGTGTATATGTGAAGTGTTTGAGTAAATGGCATAAGCTACATGTCATGTGATCACTACAGAACTCCCTGTACACCATGTGGATAAAGCAGTTATTTCACAGTTACATCCACTGGAACTGAAACGGTCCATCACACAAACACTCATAAGTGAATGATTGGACCACCCAGAGCAGGTCAAGAAATTTACCAGGCCCTTGAAAAAACCCCCATGTGGAAGAAAGTACAGACATCCTGGCAGGATTGCACACATGTTTACACAAGCTGTAAATTTCAATGTCCTGACCTACATCTCAAAATTAAGTAACTGAGGATACTCTGTCTCACATAATGGGGAATTATATAGGTGACAGTCCCAGTCTGGTCAAAAGGCTGAATTTAGATATTTTACAAGGAGTATGGAAAGGTACTTCTATATTCTCCCACTGCCCTGGTGGATGTGCAGTAGCATCCTGCTGAAAACTTTATTTTCACCGCTATTGTGGCAGAATTAGGTTCCTTCTGTTTTTCCTGTTGAACTTGTTACCTGTTCTGTCTAGAAAAGAAATTTTAATTGACCCCAAATGAAAAAGAATTATTATATGACCATTGTAAAGGCATTTATTTAAAGAGAAAAGCAATTGAAGTTGAATTCTTAGCAAGGGGAGGTATTAATAGTGGCTTCCAGTCAGGCATTCCACAGCCTGGAGGCCTGGCTAGCCCACCTTGCAAAAAATGATCTCTCAGAATCAGGGTTCTTCAGTGCCTAGGTCTCTGGAAAGAGTGTTTGAAGAGGAATAAAACATCATTTATGCAGAAAACACTAAACAATCCTGCTGTAAAGATTGTAGGTGAGGTGTTCACCAATACCCACCAACTAAAATGTGTAGGAGAGGTGGAATTAGGTAGCCCTCCCTGTCAGCCCCAGAGAGCTTGCAGGTGGTCTTGGCCAAGACCATTGGATATTACCCACCATCACCTCTACATGTTTTTAGAGGCAGAGCTTTCCAGAATTCTGTTCTCCATGAGATTAGTCAAGCAAGAACAACCATGAAATCCTATAACTCCTGGATGTGGGTGTTTGATGGAGCTGACTGTGGTTGTGCTCCACACTCAGCCTAGTTAAATTGTCTGTGATATTCATTGCATTACACTCTCCTGAAAGGATCTAGCTGAGGCTGAGGTAAATATCCGGGGCTTTCTGAGTCTGCATATGATTTGTGGTGTTTCTCAAAAACTGTAATCTTGAATGCACTTTCAAAGTACCATGGTTGCTTGGTAGTATTTTCAGGACCTACTTTGGCCCTGGTCACCATGGTGGCAGGTGGATGATAAAGCCTTTTGTGTAGCCTACCAATGCATGTTTAACAAGTGCTGCCTTGTTAGCCTATAGGTATTTGCACAAACTGAAATTTTCTAGGGTAGGCTCCAGGACAAGAACCTGAATAAACAGAGCAGCTATCTGTCTCTAATGAGCTAGCAAACATCAGCATTGGTGATTGTGGAACTGCCCTGCTGGTGCCAAGCACAGTGTAGAAGTTTCATGCCCAATCTTGTACTGCATTTAATGTTTTGATGAATGATTGGTCACAAGGAAAAGAAGAGACATTATGCTGCCCTTCAGCTGACAAAAGCTAACACAATATTTTAGAAATAGGTGGTACATCTAGTAGTAACAATTTACCCAGACAGATACAAAAAAGCAGAAACCACTCTTTCTGACTGGGCTTGGGAGTTCAGCCCTTTCTTGGTACAGACTCTTCAACAACAGAAACATTTCCTGTGTATGACGATACCCTGCATGTGTGCTGTGTTTGGGATCAGTGAGGCATCCAGTGGGAGCAGTCTTTCTCCTTGTGTCCGTTCAGTAAGCCTTTGGTCAATTTCTAAATACTCACTCAGGAAAACTTTTTGCTCAGATTAAAACTAAAATGAAATTTACTGCTTTACATCAGCAGGCAGGCAGACTTCCCCTCTACAGTGTCAAAATGGAACGCTCTAAGAGTCTTGATGACTCTCTTTAGAGACAAGTGTCAGTTTTTGTAGGACTTGCAGGTAGCAGAGACCCTGCCATCAGATTTCAGATGCCTGGGTAACACCTTAATATTTGCTAACAACTGCTAAAAACTAATAACTGCTAACAAAATTAATTCAAGCCAATTAAACAGAGAACCAGAAAAGGTGCCCAGGCACTGGGACTTGCTACCCAGACAATTGAACTATTCTGGTGCAAATCTATGCTGAATGAAGGTTACATCTTAGATGATCCCCAGATCTATAGCTAATAGAGAGTTAGGTGAAATGCACACACAGTTTGGGTGTAGGTACTGAGTACTGAAGTTCAGTGATATGTGTGCAGTTGGCATTGATGCTAGGCAAAAGTCCTGAGTGTGTTTTATTTATTCATATCACTGAGAAAAACAAACCCCAAAGAATTTAACACTCTTCTCTACTTATAAAATATTCTGTTCTCGTCCAGATCTCATGAAGCCCAGAGAGAAGCCATGAGAGTCCTGTGAGGGACTACCAGTCTAAGAATGCAAAATTTTCTTGGTAAATTAATCCACTATGACCTGAGACAGGAGGGAAAGGCAACAAATCAACTACATAGAAGCCAGATACAATGAACTTAGCCCAAATAAAAGATTTCCTTTGTAAAGGACAATCAGCTGTATCAGTTCAAGGTGGAGTGTAGTAGTCTAGGGAACAGTCTAGAGAAAAGGGTCTGGAATATAAGCGCAAAAATAGACATGAATGAATGGTGTCACGGCCTTGTGAAAAGGGTAAACAGTGGCTCTAAGAACAGGAACAATTTAACTTGGCCTGAGTAATACTCTGCATTAAATTGCTAAATATTTTGTCTGTGTTGGGGAAATCCAGGGGATTTCCTTCTTCATTGTCATTCTTCCCCTTCTCAAATCACTGCAAAACAAGTGTAGAAAATTCAAAGAAAAATAGAAAGACTAGAACACAACAATATCTAGAAATATCACCTCTGTAGAGAAATAAAAAAATGTCAACAGTATTTAGTCTAGACACCAGAGGACTAAGTCTTCAGATATGGAAATGCCATCAGAGAGGAATTATCTCTTTTTCATATTGGCTTTAGACAGGATCAAATTCCATAAGCTTCCTGCAACACCAGACCATGTTTTCTGCTGAATCTGGAGATGTATTGAGGGCAGGAGGATGCCCATAAGAGCAGGCTGGGCAGTAGTTGTAAGGAGCAGCATGAGCACACTGATATGGGTGACAATCCCTTGAAAAATCACAGTTTATTTTCTGTGATTTCCATATATATTTTCACCTCATTGGAGTATGTCTGAAATCCTGCTAGAACCAATACCTGACACTTTATTCACACTTGGACCATCTCTCTGCTCAGTGGTGATTTTTTACCATTTTTCTGACACTCAGTTAACTAATTAATTGAATCCCTAGTGTTAACTTTTCCTGGTGGTGCATATTATGTGGTACTTTAAGTCACACACACATTACAAAATCTCTGGTATATAGTATCCAGACAGTTACATCAGTTTGCTGCTTGGTTCCCAAGACAGTGCACTCAATTCTACAGAGTAGATTCTTCCCTAATCCTTCAGCAATCAGAACTTTCTCTTCCTCATGCAAGATTTTTTCCCTCCACAGTGCTTAGAAAGTTGCCAGTGGAGACTGTGACCTTAATCCACAGGGATTTATCAACTGCCTTTTGACAGGTAAAAAGGGTTTTAAAGTGGTGGGAACATCCTAAATACTGAAATGTGACAAAAGCAGTAGCATCTCAGTCTCTCTCTCATTCAAATGTAGAGAACAATTCTTAACCCATGATTTCTATGACATTCTCCTCAAAATCACCAGAGAAGAGCTAAACATGCTGTGTTGTCTGGGCACTTTGAATATCAGGTTTCAAGTGGAGTTTCATAAAGGAGACAAGAAGGACTGAGAATTCCTGAGTGGCAGAGAGAAATATGTACTCACTCACTCACTCACTCACTCACTCACTCACTCACTCACTCACTCACTCTCTCTCTCTCATCTCTCTCATTCACTCTCTCATTCACTCTCTCCTTCCCCCTGCTGGTAATGGGGAGTCATGAACAGCAGAATGAGCTGCACGGATTTCAGCTATCCCCCAGGAAGAAACCAGCATCCCCCTTGCTCTGGGATTTTTTCTGCAAGTCCAACATAAGGTCTTTCTGTTGATTATGAGACAATAATATAAAGGAAACTACCCAGAAATAGATGAGCTCCAAGTAACAACTTTTATTAACCATATTGCTGTTGCTCATATTTGTTACTATTCGGACTGGCTGCTGCCAATTTAAAAAAAAAAAAAAAAAAGCTGTTCACTTGTAAATTAATAAAACTGCAGTCTGCTCTTACACAGATTAGCTGGTAGATGTAAATCTCACATGGATCAGTCTCCAGTGTCAACAAACTCATTGCATATGAGTGACTCAGCTTGCAGGTTCCTCATGTTTCAGTGCCCACTCAATGTCTTTCATAAAAATTACTCTATTTTTTCAAGAGTTCCATGTGCTATTACAATCTATTTCAAGTAAACTTTTTGCACTGAAAAAGAGTAGAATGGCTGATTTATGCCAAAATGCACAGGAGTGACAGCAAGGCTCTTAGAATCTGCTTCTTGATAACCTCCAGACACGATGCATGAGTTGAGCTGTATCATGTAACCTCTGATTTGTGTAAAACAAGGATAATAATATAATTTATTGCCAAAGTGTATTTTTGGGGATAATTTTATTAGCATGATGAAGTTCTGAGACTACAGATCTCACAGCATCACAAATATCTAGACAGAAATTTTGCAATAGAGACCACACAACTCCCCAGGTAAACTGTGTCTTGTCTCTAGTAAAGGCAGAACCATCTTTTTGTTTGCTAAAGAAGAAATGGTCTTTTAAGCCAAACAGAAACCAAGTTGAAAGTTTTTGCTAAATTATGTATCTTCCTTTATTCTCTCTAGTTTTTAAAATATAAACAAGTTTATCCACATTTTTTTATACTTGAATTCTGATTTTTTTTTGAGATTTTTTAACGAAAGAGGCGAGGTAGCATTTTGCACAAACCAGATATATTTCCCTGTTAACAGTGCTGCTTGTTAGGTTAAAAATAACAGCTTTGGTCTTCAGCTGAAGAGGAAGTGTTCTCAAAAAATGCACACAGGTCTCTGAAAACAGCACTCATTTTTAGATAATGTGCCTGATTCTGATATTATCTTGATCATAAAAGACAGACACTGCAAACCACAGAAAAGTTTTTAAATCATCTATCTTCTTTGCTTTATAAGTAGGCTCAGAATAAGAATCTTCATTGTTATATCACCAGTACGTTCTCTGATCTCTTCACACAACAAGAGCTTCTCTTGTTGCTTCCTTACACCTCCAGCAAAATGTCCATGAAAAATGAGCAGGTATCAATCTGTACTCCAGGTAATGCCCTTCTCAAAACCAACTTGCCCACATTTCACAGTACAGGAGGGCTGATTGACATGGGAAATGCAACCCCAAGCTGGTTTCACTAAGTGCCAAATGGGACAAAGAGAGTTTTTGACAAAGCCTTAGAGGAATGGAACTGAGATGGCCAAGGTTACTTTGTTTGAGTCATTGCACAATCCTTACATGGTAGCTACTTCAAACATATCCTTAATGTAACAGGAGAACATCACACACCCAGCACTGATAAACAGACCTCACCACATCCTGATTTGTATCCAGACTCTACAGTTAAGGTCTGTTCATTCCTTTTAGCTGT
Source organism: Phylloscopus whistleri (assembly GCA_017589585.1). Classification (NCBI taxonomy): domain Eukaryota; kingdom Metazoa; phylum Chordata; class Aves; order Passeriformes; family Phylloscopidae; genus Phylloscopus; species Phylloscopus whistleri. Next base: position 1,661,682 of record JADMLD010000110.1, on the reverse strand, counting down.
GGTTTCTTCATAGAGCTCTTGGAGGAAAGAAAAGGGTTGTTCAATTGACATGATATTTTGCAAGACAAGTCCCAAAATTACAAGAAGTTGAGCAACATTTTGGCAAAGATTTTGGCATTTTCTTTCCTTCTTTCATGCATTTATCTTTGTCCAAAGTAGATCTTCTCCATGACTCTCCTGTCTGCACAAATGACTCTGTTTGCTGAAGGAGTCTTCACCTACTTTTAATCCATCCTGAACTTTGTAGCTTCCTTTTTGTTTGGTTTTCTGTATTAGACAATGTATTTTCTTTTTTTTTTTTTTCCTCCTTAATGATTTTCTTCTGTCTTCTGAGGTTTTTCCTCTTTTATTTTTTCCCTCAAGATGTGTCATGGTTTCTATATCCCTCCAAAGGCTTTAGCAATTTAATTGTTGTTATTATTATTCCTTTTTCTTCTTAGCGTGTCTCCTTAGAAAGATTTTTAATAGCAAATTTCTGTGTTAATGAAAAGACAAGCAAGCATGGACAAAAGCTTACAAACTAAACCCACAAAACTAGTTTCCAGTTTTTCCATTTCCAGTAGATTTTTTGCATTATTGGTAGTTCTGAGTGTGCAAAGGGTGATTTCCTTATCCTTTATCCCTTGAGAATTGCATCAGTGAGCAGCAATGTGAATTTCTCAGAAATTCTGTGGGAGAAGTGCAGATAGAAGCAGGAATAGGAATGTCAGAGTCATCCTGATCTTGTTCAGTACAAGCTGAAATGTTTTGGGGTGAATCCATGCCACAGACAATGGAAATCATTAAGTGACACCTGAGTTTAAAGAATATAAAGAACAGACCTACGCAGTGAGAACTATTTTCCAGCATGTTTGGACAGCGTAAGTAATGGCCACTGTTGAAAATGCAGCTTGTGAGAAAAGAACACAATCACTTTCCCAAAGCAGCTAACTAGCTCTCTTCATTTCCAGCAGGAAAGGAGCAAAATGTTATTTGAAACAGAAAACGAGCTGAAAGCCTATGTAACCAGATTTGTAGAAATGAGGCAGAAATTCTTGTTTTGAGAATAATGTTAAACAAAATCCTGTACTTCCATGAGAATTCTTTGTGCTTGCAGATGGTGCATGTCCACACATACTTTTGAACATGCCTGTCTTCAGTGAAATATCAGGAGTCTGGGTAGCAGTTCTCAGAAATATATTGACATTTTAACTGTTTGGCTTGGTACCTAATATACTTAGCAAAAAATTACCAGGCAGAGCAGGGAGCTTTATTATATCAGATAGATGCTTTAACTAATAACATTTAGTTTGATAAGATCAGAAACATTTTACATTTTATACACTTTTTATACGTACCTTTATGCAGATGATGAATACTGAAATATCTACTCTGTTAACTGTTTTTGATATAATGTAAAAAATTCAAATTAATTATTTCTTTGGATTGTTATTTACTTGTGGGGGATTATAGATGGTACAACTATCATTCGGTGTATTTATTATTCTCTCAAGCCTTTGTGGTGACTTTTAAAAACAAGGCCATGGTATGAGTAAATAATTCCAAGTGCTCTTCTTATTTCAATTTATAATTTAACTGAACTTGTGTATATGTGTAAAGTGTTATTTTTTAAGAAAATATGAAATTGCTGTTGTTGTTTGAATTTTTGTTGTAGAATTTTCCATAAGTGTGACCCAAATGGAATACATTGGAAAATTACATTTGGAATAATCAGTAATAGTAGTAAAATAAAAATCATGTCCTTAAATCTTACTGTAACAGTAATCAATTTAAAAAAGGTAAACAGTAATCAATTTAAAATTTACATTTACAATTTTAAAAAAAGGAGAAAAGGAAAATAATCATGGAAATATTACAGTTTTATACCCGTTTGCATCAGTAGGGAATTTCTTTTTCCAAGCTTTGCCTATTTTTTATCAAACAGTACCAAGTATTTCAAAAGCCTGTCATACAGAACACCTTGGATGACAGGCTTTAACTAAGCAAAGTTCCATGGCTATTTTACCCTTTATTTTCTTGAAAATAAAGTGCATTCTATGCAATACCTACAGAGATATCACCAGGGATTTACTCCAAATAAAAGTTCCTGGCAGCATGTGCTGCACAACACTTCACTGCTAAGATCTTCAAGACATACAGCATAAACCTGAGGAGTCAAAAGCCCAGGTGGTGGTAGTGAGGAATGTGGATAGCAGTCCTCCTGGAGGTACCACTGTGACAGGGATGGGCTAAATGGGAACTAAGGAAACCATGTGATCTGGACTCTAAGAGCCCTTACTCTGTCATTTTTTTCCTCAGCAAGGGTTGTAGATTGCATGAGGGAGCAATCTGATGCTCAAGGCTTCCTGATTCACAGAACTTGCACTCAATCTGCTCATAAGTCATAAATGGTGCCCCAGTGAGCACTCTTTGACAGTGGCTACACTTATATGCTCGCGCGTGTTCTGACGTGTATGGAGCTGTAGAGACTGAGTTGTGAGGCAACAGGACTGAACATTTACAGAAGAACCCAAGAATTTGTGAAATATCCTAATTTATCCCTGGGGTAGTGTTCAGCTAACAGGGGATTCTCCAGAAAAAGACGTTCTTACAAAAGCCCGTAAGTATCTTCCTGCAGGACCCGAGACCTCGTTGTGTTTGCTGAAAGAAAATGACTCTGTGTTATCTGTCTCTTGGATCTACTCATCAATAGTGATTAATATTTATATAAAGTGTTTTAACCTACCATCAAGTAAATTAATCACAAAACCACTTTGCTGCAGGGCATTTCTAATCTTCTGTGGAGGTACAAGAAGGACAATGTTTCTGAGGAGTACCACTGAGGCTCATCCTCATTGTCCTTCCATTGTCCTTCCTACCATCTCTTAGTACACTGTCACTCAGTATAAAACCTGACTGTGCACTTAACCTAACCTTGGTTCTGGCATAATGCCATGAAGTTGCCTTTTCAAAGCTCAGCATCTCTCGTCTAACAAAAGCAGCCTTCACCATCAGTACTTCTGTTCAAACATGTGTGGAGATTAAAAAAGGAATAGACTCTCAGAGAGAAAAATTCATAGTAGGGAAAAGTGAGCGAGCTCAATGCTTTCTCACATGCTGAGTTCTTTTTTTAACTCTACTGTTTGAATCTCACATGTTCTACCTTTGTTTCTCGTCAAAAATTTGAAATAAGATATCCAGAGAAATTATCCAGTCTGTGTAATATGTTACCTTCTTACAGGTTGGTTAGGTTTTTGTTTGTCTATGTTTTTTTGTTTGTTTACTTTTTCATTGGAGTTTTTCTTTGGTTGATTGATTGGGTTTTTGCTATACTTCTCTATGTTTTGTTGCTATGTGCATTTAAAATTTTGTGGAAACCTTTAGCTGGAAACCTGTGTATGTTTGCTGTGAGAGTGAAAGGCTACTTCCTTCCTTCTGCGTCACACCTTTGGAGCAGTATTTGCACTAGCCAGAAGTAGCACCACGTCATGCCTCCTCCCTTTTTACGTTTTTTCCAAATTGATGGGTTGAAAACCCCACCACTTAGGGCTGTATTATCAGAAGTTTAGAGTGGGGAGACATGATCAGTAACAGGTATACGAAGATCAGGCCTGGATTTCTCATATCCTTACAGCTTCACCTTCAACAAAAGAAATTCCAACCAGTCATAAGGAAAAAACTTAAATATACACTTAAATACAAGTGGTTCAGTGCTGGTACTGGCTGCCCACAGAAGCTGCAGAAACTCTCTTCCTTGAGGCTAAAATAACTATAAAAGGCCCTAAATGGACAGATACGACTGAAGTAAGCCTTGTTCTTGAACAATATGTTGAACTGGAATCCTCCTTTCCCACATGAATTACTGTTTATCCCCATGGTTTCAGAATCAGTCTGTGCTGGAGGATTGCAGGAATAAAACAAGAGTGCAAGCAGGTCTCTAAGAATAGAGCAAGTATGGTCAAGACTTGTCACCTGCTAGTGTCAGAAGGATGGGAGGTAATATTGCAAAAGAGACTCTGGACTGGCAAGAGATTGGGGTGGGAGAAGGTGAAGGGAGAGAAGGGTAAAGCAAATAATCTTCTCATAACTTTGCCTAATTGGGGTATCTAATGTCCAGCATGAGGGAAGCAAGGCAGGAACCAGCAGTCACACTAATTGCATGTAAACAGCTTCTATCTCAAGACCTCTGGACATTGATATCTTGGGAAGGCTGACCTGAAACAGAGACTGGATAGAGCTGCAGAATAAAGTAGATATTTATTGAAATATCTACTTTAAGGCCTTTAAGGGTAGCACAAGAGTCTGACCAGGGCTACACCCAAGGTGGACTTAGAATGGTCATAAAATGGACCACTAGTCAGGAGGTCTTACACTTTTATAAGTTTTGGTCTGTTTGCTTATTGGGATTCAATTGTACAAGTACAGCTTCAGTTGTGAGGTCTCATCCTTCTTGTTTTCTCTCTTTACTCTGCTGTTGTTTATGCTTTTTGACCTGAAATTTGTACTTGTTGGTCTTCAACAGGAAAAGGATTTTTTTCTACCTACTCAGTGAAGAGAGCTTACTAGCACTTAATATGAGGCTCAGAACTACAGCCCTAGGCAGCATAGAATCTGAAAAATATTAAAGCTAAAAATTAAGGCATCAACATGAATTAGAGATTGCTGATTTTTCACAAAGTTAAGAATAAAAATGCAAACAACGAATCACAGAGAAAACACTGGAAGCATGGCAAGACAACATCTTTTTAACATGGGGACAAAAGCAAACACAAAAGATTTAAAGAAATACAGGAATTTTTTGCAACACATTTTTGGTAAGTAAAAATTCAGAAGAGTGAAGCAGCAGTGAAGACGATGACGGAGAGTGTGTAGTACTCTTTGAGCACGAAGACTGTCAGACTTAGAAAGCTGATATAAAAAAGAACATAGAATTACAGAATCACAGAATGGTTTGGACTGTAAGGGACCTTAAGGATCATTTAACTCCAACATCCTTGCCATGGGCAGGGAACCTTGTACTATATCTTATACTCAGGGCTCCATGTTATCTGGCCTTGAATGCTTGTCTAGGGATGGTCATCCACAGCTTCTCTGGACACCCCTTTCCAGTGCCTCACCACTTGCACAGTTAAGAATTTCTTCCTAATATCCAATCTAAATCTACACTTTTTCAAGCCATTAAGATGAGTGATAAAGAGAGAAAAAGTCAGCTTAGATCAGGAAAATAAGAGGCTATTTATATGGACTACATGTTTGAATTGGGTTGGGCGGGAGTGAAATCATCCCAGGGCACAATTTATGACTGGGTGAGGCTCCAGATGATTTGAAAAGAGCTAATGAATTTGAAAAATGGGATGGGAACAGCTAGGACTCTGTGACTAGCCAGCTTAACATAATTTTTTTGGAAAGTGCTAAAATAAAATGATCTATTATAAGCATCCCAAGGATAACACAGAAATAAATAACAAGTAGTGCAGATCTGTAAAAAAAATCTTGTTTTTAACTAAAACAAAAATAACAGTTTTTGACAAAAGGAAAGGTATGCTAACTTAGGGAGGATCTGTCTGAACTGCCTACATTTGAATGTTTAATGTAAGAATGTTTAGGTGTCAGGTAAAAGCTAGTTTGAATTGGAAAGCCCAGAGTGCATTGATCACGGGTTTACTGTCTCACTGTGTAGTTGTGTGTGAGGTAGTATTTCAAGAGAGTCTCTCTGGATGTGGGCTATACCAGTGTTCTGTTATTTGAGTATTGAGGATTCACATTTGACAGCAGTTCCTGACAAATGGATTTTCGTGAGCAAGTTACACAATATTAAGCAGTAGTACACTAGGAAAAATTGATTGCAGGTTTTCAGACAAGATATTTGTTCTTAAGGCTGCTCATAAACTGTGCCCAAAGCAGAAAAAGCTTCCAAACTTGCCATATCCAAATGAAGTTTCATATTTGAGGAAGAAGAAGTAATGCTTTCACTTCTTGGGCTGCAGGCAAGTTCTCAGTTGTTTCCCAGGAGACATGTAGATCAAGTGGAGAGTACAGAGAAGAGCTACAAGCAGGTTGGAGGTCTAGAGAATATGACCTGTGAGGAAAGAACGGTATTTTTTTATTCTTACCAAAGAACAGAGACTATGGGGAGACACAATAACAGCTTTCAAAAACTCAAAAGAATATTGCAAAAGGGGAGGTAATAATTTCTACTGTGGATAGAGAAAAAATGTAATGGTTTTAAACTACCAGCTGGTACATTTGAGATAGACACCAAGACTTACTTTGTAATGGTAAAGATACCTAGGAACAGCTTATCTCAGGAGTTTTCCAAATATCTCTGTCAGCAGCTAGAAGACCGAATCAGGGATGTTTTATGACCAGTGTGAAGAATGGTTTAGAAATAGTTGATCCTTGCTTGGAACAGAAAGGTGATGTCTTTAAATCTTCTTCATCCCTCTTTTCACGCCTTTGCTTTCTATTACTCTATCAGAATCATACAACGATACAACTGACAAACATCTCCAACAGACCCTTCAATTTGTAAACCAGATAATAACAGCAGGAGAGAAAAGGCACCATGATTATTTATTTGAAATCAGGGCCTTTAAAAAATGAAATTCAAAAGTTTCTATTTGCTTAAAATATTGGGATATCTTTTAAGAAATGATCTCTCCTTGAGTGATTCCCCAAACCCTTGTAATCATGAGACATCTCATAGGACACAAGGTATTCCCTAAATTTATCAACAGGGATCGGATTTTGTATGGCCATGAGTATGGGCTTTTACAGAGGACACAGTTCACCCTCTTTACTGTAGGTCAGGTATCGGAAAAGAGACCTGGCCAGCTTCTCCTTGTACATGATGCCTCATTTCTCTGAATGTATTTTTACCCCACTTATTAACAGGGGTGATAATATTCAATGTCTCCAGACTCTGTGCCATGAGCTGAAAGGTGGAAATATCTCTCTCACCTCTGATGAGGAGAAAGAAGACAGTGCTTAGTAGTTGTGCAGTCTTTGGTTTGAGAAAAGAGTAAAACTCTAGTCACTTCCTGGTAGAAGGTTACCCTGAAAACACTGTTATGATGCCAATGGGTAATGTTAAAAATTAATAGCTTCAAACTTAAAGCTAAGCACACTGGGTAACACACAGTGTCTTTAATGAGGCCACTTAATGGGGTCTTCTCTACCATATGAAAGTTTCCTTCATCCCTCTGCCAAACTACTAAAGCTGTAATTTAAAATCAAACACCCAGCTCCTTGCTGGGTTCTCTTTAACCCTAGTATCACGGCTTTTCCTGAGCCTACTTGTGTGCATACACATAAGCATACCTTGCAAACACTTCTGTAATCATGGCCCATGTAGAAAGATGATTTTTAGATGTAGCATAGATATAATCGTAGTTTGGAGAGAAGTAACTGATAATAAGTATTAGCACAAAAACCACTGTCAGCCCTGCAAACACTTTCTGTCAGTAATTCAGTGCTACCAGTTAGCTGGAGACCATACCTCTGAAGAAAACTCCTTAAATATTTTACAAATTATCTTATTTTTTCAAGTACTCCTTAAAAGAAAATAAAGTAAATAATAACTATGTAATTTTTGATTGGTATATTTTGATTATATTGGTATATTTTGATTGGAACCCCTTTTGAAGAGCTGTTCCTACATGAGCAGGCAGGTGAAGATTTGCTGGGAGTAGGAGGGAGTTAAAGAAAAATTCAGTTACCTTCCTAGTAGGACCATAGTAGGACCAGGATAATATACCTTTTACCCTGGGGGATTACTGTGAGCCCTAGAGCCACTCCCACCAGTCTAAGTCTCTCCCTGCATGGAACATGGTCTATTGCTCGTCTGGAAGAAGAGTTCAGCTCTTCCAGTAGCTCAAGTCTAGATGTTGTCCTCCAGAGCCCAGCATATTGGCCAAGGTCAACGTGTGCCTCATAAGAAAATTCTGGTGAGTGCCAATTGTAATACCAAGGTGCCAGAAAACTTCTCCTCATAGCCATGTGTGGCAAGCAGCAGCCATCAGTCTCCTCCAACAAAACTGCTCTGGTGGTGATTGTCACTGCTTTCAAGGGAGGGTCTGCTAATTTGAACATTTCTTTGCAACACAGAGCCATGTGCTGTGGTGTTGCAAACACAGGAGGCAGAGCACTTCATTTTTTTTCCCCTTCCTTTCCATGACTCTGACCTGCGCTTGAAGAGGGAATGCAGCCCTTTTAACAAGCTAACATTTTATAATGTGACATTATTAATTTTCAAAGTAAAACCTTGCTAAACACTGCATCAGCTGCTCTTGAAAAATGTTTATTTCTGGGGTTCAAATACTTTGCAGGTGGGTGTTTACAGACAGTGTATCAAGACCAAAGCATAAGGAGGCAGACGACGGTTCACAAATCATCTTCAAGTATAGAAATGCTTTGCTCTTCTAAAGTTTCTCCCTTCTGAGTATCTCAGGCCATTTTATAAACAAGCATTAATACAACTTAAACTCACCTCCTGCATTGGTTACGCACTCACATTAGGCTGGGAAACTACATAGCTAGAAGAAACAAATGTTCTACACCACTGACTAAATATATGCATTAGAGATGGAAACATTCTGCTGCCATCTGAAAGCATGTATATTCTTCAAACATGATATTGTTTCTCATCTCAGCCTATCCTGATTTTCCACAGCTCTGCCAGTAACAGTTCCATTCTACCACTGAGTGATATCCTCAAAAAAAACTCTATTTTTTTTTGTTTTGCAGATTCCAGCTAAAGCATTTTGTAGTAGAAATCAGTCCCTGTTCAAGTATAGCTTTTCTATTGTCAGAAGCTATATTCCCCATGCTTTGTCACTGAGCTGCCCTTGAAGAAAATGGTTTTGTGACCAGCTATTCAGGCTATTTCTTCAATATCATATCAATTCTAATGCTATGTATAAATAAATGAAAGATCAAAGAGAAATCTGTTTCAGAACAGAAAGGGGAGGTGTAGTTTTCTACTTGAGTAATGATTTATTAATTGAAAAGATTATCAATGGGCACCTTGAACTTCAGCCTGTTGCTGACATTTTCCCACATCTGTGTAATTGTGATAAGACAACACACAGCTATCTTCGCACAGCATTTTTCTCAATAACGAGAAACCTGTCATGAACTGCAGATCTGAATACCTAAGCTGTACCACATTGTATGAGTTATTATATCTTGCTTAACACAGCAAGTCAAATCCATCTGGAAGTTATCTGGTGTTCGTAGGCAAAACATTTTCATTAGGTTTCTTGGCAGAAGTTAAGGATCTGTTCTAAAAAATGAAGCAGTTTGACTTCTCGGATTGTTGTATTGTATGTGGAAGGTGCAGTTAAATGTACAGACTATGGAGTTTAATCCATGTAAACCCCATAAACATTAAAATTAGTCACTTATATACTATGTCTTTGGTTAGCTCAATAAGAACTAGACATTATAGAGTGCTGTTACTTAATGCTTTGTAAAGAGTGGCAATTTGAAATATATCTAATGAAAGGATATTACTGTGATATGAAAAGATTAACAACATGTCATCTGATACTTCTGCTATTACACAAAAAATATTCCCCTGTATTTTCATATCTCCCCTGGGTCTAAGAAAGAGCTTCTCTCTGTATCAGGTTTCTAAGAGCTGGGCAAGGCAATTCTTCTGGCTGCACTGCATAAACATTCTGCCTATCAGTTGCAATGAGACAGCAGATAACAACTTGAAGGAAAGCTAATACTCAGTTTAATTTTCTTTCTTAATAGCAAGGATGTTAAGAAAATTATCAGGATGCAAAATGAACAAAAAGGGTTTCTGCTAGAAGAGCGTAATGGAAGGTTTTGTTCTAGGAAATCGTCGTTTTCTGTCATCCCAACTATCAATCTGAATTCCCTCTGTTCTGGAAACATCCGTTTCAAGTACCCTGGAAGAAAATCTTGGCCATAACTGTTATTAAGAACACATTAGCTAACACCAATGTCAGCTGTTCTGATTTTACAAATGAAAAACTAAAAGGGAAAATAAAAACCAAAAAGATTTTCCATTTGAAAGAGATATCTTCCAACCACTGAAGTAAAATCACTTGGAACTGCAATGACAAGAGATTTTTGTTGTAGGCATGGTAAACACAATTTTTTTATTTCACTTAAGAACACCATGTGCTAAAGCAACAGAAGTTTTTATGTCAGTGATGATAAATCTCCTTTTTTCAGTCCCATAGCAAAACATAGAAATATTCTGTTGCATGATTTCAACCACGGGGGCACAAAGGCTAACAGATTTTTCCCACAAACAGCTCTTGCAAGAAATTTTTAATCTCTGCTGATAAGTCAGAGTGTTTTGATGATTAGCACATCGCTTTCAGACTGACCGCCTTCTGCTTGGTTTTCTGGCTTGCCGCTGTGCAGGACTTTTTTCTTGTGAGATAACTAGGTATATGCCTGGCTAGTGAAAAGAACTGACTGTCAGACAAATAACATTATTCATTATTTATATTATTTATATATTATCAAATTATTGATATATTATATATATTATTTTTATATGTCTTGCACCCTACATACTCTTTTTTTTTTTTTCATCCAAGAACCACTCTTTGGATTCCTTTTCTATTTAAGAAGAAAATTTCCCAATTAAAATACGGGATTTGCTGTGCTGAGCCCATATGACCTTTGCTGAGCAGGAAGCCCTTGCCCAGCACAGATCAAGGACTAACTGTACCAAGGATTCAGTGCCAGGTAAGTACTTGAGTGAGGGGGTGGCAAGAAAACACCGTGGTTTTGTGATCATCTAGAAAAACTTACCTTGACAAAAAAAGAGTGAAGTTACTCAAATGCCCACATTTCTCTCCTGGCTATTTTCAGAGGGACTCTGACTTCCTGGTGACTCTCTGCTTCTGGCAGACTTTCAGGCACAGACAGGCTAAGTGCATATTTGATCTTTGCACCCACTGAATAAGAGTGGCAGGATCTCCTGAACATACATGGACTCAGGAATCCCTGATGGTGATCAGGAATGTTCCCCAGCATTACAGATGAAATCAGAGTAAATGCCAGTTGGAACCACAAAATCTCAGCTAATTTAAGCTATATCCTTATTTGACTGCTCAAATGGAAAGGAAAGTTTCGGATTTTTTTTCTTAAAATAACTTCTTCCTCCTTTTTCTAAACAGCCTTTCAGTCACCTCATCTCCTCTTGCTGCCAGACAACATGGCATAATGTTTACACTTCCCTCAGCCACCAAAATGATCTATTTTCTTTTGAACACACTTGCCTTACGTTTCTTCCTTAGTTCACAATGTTAATCATTGTGGACAGAAGTCTTGCCACCACCAGCCGACCATGTATTTTTGCCACCTGGGATCATTTTAGTGCCTTATTCTGAAATGGCTAAAGTCCACTATGACTCATAAAATGTCCTGTAATAGACTTATTCTAGAAGGACTGCAATCAAAATTTTCTGATAAACAAATATTATATTGAGTTGACTTCATGGACATATTAAATTTCTTTTTTAAATAGTGTTTCAACAGTGATATAATTTGAAACAAATGATGTATAGTATTTTTCATTGCCCAGCCTCACAGGAACGTTTATCAAAAGCTTTACACAGATAGCCTGGTAAAAAGGATGAGAATTCGATATCTGTACCGTCAAGTAGATATAAATGTTTTCAAAATGAAGTATTGTGATTCTGATGTAAGATGATGTAAGGTTTCTGAAAGTCATGCTTTGCAATGTCAATGTCCTAGTGGGTTTTCCCCTTCAACCTCCCCAGGAAAATCCATTCCCTGATGTTATGGTGAACTTCATGCAAAGCTAGGACAGAATCACAAAACAGGTTCCACAATGGGCATTGTAAGGGTGAGGGGACTTAAGACGTGCTCAGATGAAGAACATTCTATCCAGGTTCTGCACAGAGGAGAAGCATTTTGTTTCTCTAGGACTCTTGGTACTTCACTCACTGTTGGGTATCCCTGTGTCCTGGACCTTTTCCTCAAAATGGATGTCTTGCTTAATTGCTACATAGAAATAATTCTCTTCATTGAATTAGTATGTGACAAAAAGGGTGGTGATTAGGGTCATCACTCTAATGAGACTCTAAGAAAATTTGGTTTGATTTAGTTAGAAATAATTCTCTTCATTGAATTAGTATGTGACAAAAAGGGTGGTGATTAGGGTCATCACTCTAATGAGACTCTAAGAAAATTTGGTTTGATTTAGTGTGTTAGTACACATTATGTCTTCCCACGGGGTGCCTCAAGCCTGAGCCAGGTCTGGCTAGACACACAGCCAGCTAGGTCCCTATGTCACCGTGTCCAGGAAATTTATCTTTCTTTACAATGAGGTGTATTACCTAGGAACAGCAGTGCCCTGGCTTTTGGCACTCAGAGAACAACTTTGCTGAGTGTGGGGTATGCGGTATAAAATAACCTTGAACTTTTATCGAAGTTGTGCAGGGGTGAAAGACAAAAACATGTGCAAAGGACATCTCTCATGTTGCTCCAGAGACTCTCTATGTAAGATCTTGTATTTAACACAGGTAAGTTTCCTTACCATAGTTTTACTACAGGTGACTGTGCTTGCTTGTTGTTCTTACCACAGCCCCTTCCCAGAGAACACTGGAAGACATACTATGCCAGCTGAACTCAATAAAAGCATCTTGCTTATAAGCTGTCCTACTGGCATTTAAAAATAAAGTAACTTCTACTTGCTTGGAAATGCCAATATACTTTTTGAGAAGACAGAAGGGAAAAATATTCATCTGGACTTTGTGCTGTGCTGATCGTGTACAAAGGAGGGAGTGATCTGGTGACCCAGTGTTATGCTTCTCACAGGCTGTGCTTCAGGTGATGTTGAGCAGAGCTCTCACTCCACTGGGACTGCTTGGCAGGCAGTTGGCCTTTCACACTATTCAGGGAAGGGTGGCACTTGCTCCTGGTGAACTGGCACCAGGAGATAACAGCCAGCTTACACTGTCTACCATCCTTACTGCCTCAGGGACAAATTAAGGTGGCACACGGGACAGCAGCAGAGAAGAAAGGCTGAAAGTCTTGGCTATTCTGAGCTGTACTTCCTTCTTCTGGAAGGTGAAATTAAATAGATGCACAGCAATATTTGTATGCAATGGCAGTTGTGGGTTATATCATATGCAGTAGACAGAGTCATCTAAGGAACAGAGCCTACAACAAGATTTCTATGAAACACCCAATATACTCAACTTCAAGTATTCATAAAATCATTTCACTTAAAAACCAAACAATAGTATATTTAAGGACTGTCATGTAGTGAACTTTTATTCTGAACTTTTGGAGTGCATGTAGTTTGAGCTCTCAGTCTTGAAACAGCAAGAGCTGGAACCACTTAAACAAACAAACCTAGATTCTCTCATGATCACCTGACTACAGACGTGTATTAAGAAAAATCCCAACTGAAGTATATAAGCTTAGAGCCCTCCATTAATCAAAGCTGACTACCCTGTCACACTGTCTATATATATAGTAGACCTCCCTGCCAAACTTGCACTCTAAACACTTCTTGCAAAGTGCAATGTACTATAAGCATGGCCCTCTCAGGGCTGTTTCTTCTCTCCGCTTGTTATTAGAGGAGAACATTTTTGTTTAAGTTTAAAAATAAATTAGTGATTCTCCTGCTCTCTGATGACTCCTCTGTATTCTAGGACCCACTGGAGGGCAAAAGAGAGGAGTTTTCACAACAGCTTAAGGAGTCTGAAGGGCAGTAAAATAAAGAGCAACAAATCCTACATCCAAAAAGCTAATCTTCTACTTGACTTATCTATTTAAAAATTATATCAACCCCTTTGAATTTCTAAAGGCTAGGGAGCGGCAAAAGTTTCCAACTCATTTTTCTGCAGTGTGATAGATAAACTTCTTTACGACAGCCCTAAAGAAGTTAATTATCACATTTGACATCTACTGCATTTCTTCAATTAATTTTTAGCGCTAATATTTGAAAGAGAACAATTACCAATGCTCTTTAGAAACACAAAAAGAAATGGATGTAGCATAGAAATTATTATACAAGATTTGTTTTACAAATGAAAACTGAATGAAAAAAAAACAACCCTGAAGCATTAACTTGTATTGGCCTGCTTGCCAAATTATCAACCCAATCAGAAAAAAACACACAGCCTTAGAATATTGATAGAATTTTCCTGTAAAATTTTATACCAAAAGACTTTGGACAGTTTGCTGGCAGAATAGCTTTCAGAAACACCATAGACCTCACAGGAAAATCTAGTAGGTAGATTTTAACTAGTTTCCAGGTTCTAGCCACTTCTGTGTTTAGGACAAACAGGGAGAAGCCCAGGAAGCTTTGTTGGATACAACCTGACCCTGTGCCTGACGTGATCTTGATTCACTAAAGGCAGTTAACACTAGGGAATTTTCTGTGAGATTGTTGTTTGTGATTGCTTCCTAAAATAATTATAGATAATTCAGACCCAAGGTTTTGGAGGGTTGAAGTTTTATCTGTAAACATACATTGACCATTTTTGATACTCTAAAAGGCTCCATAATTGCCTTTGGGGTATTTTACATATGCTCCTGTGCAACTCAACTACAGAAAGGAGTCCTGTTTACTGCAAACTATCAGGAAATTTGAGGGAAGTTAATTTCTACCTTTGAGCTTTCTAGTCATGAACATATTTTCACTATCAGTAACGCCACAAAGTCTCAGAAATTCTTTAGCAGTGAGCCAGATCTGAGGCTCACATCTCTTATACCTCCCAGCCCCCACCTGCATTAGCACCAGCTTCTCTCAGCCAGCTTGGTTCAACTCCCAGCTGCTAAATATCTTGACTGCTGTGAGATTTCTGTATTTACCCATAAGCTTTCTTCTCCTTCCACAAGAAGCTGGGAGATTCAAAGGCTAGTGTTTAAGGAGGGATATACAACCCCTTCCAGGTTCAGAGTAATTACTGGTGCAAAAATGCTATTGTACCTTAGTGGAAAAGAGAGAGAGATCCAGTATCAGTGCAGAAAACAATCATGGTTGGTGGCAGCTGAGTTGTTGACCTTGATCTGTAGCTCTTCGCTTTCTTTGTCGCTTAGCTACTTGAGAAACAACTTTGCCTTTATTAGGCAGCTAAGGGTAGTCAGGTTTTCTCAGGGTAGAGCCTGTGCAGTGATCTGCGTGCAGCTGGGAAGCAAAGGACAAAGAGCAGCGTTCCCTTAACCTGGGATTCACTGAGCCAAGATGTGACAGAGCCAAAATGTACTGAATCTCTGGTTATAATGCAAGGCTTGACTATTGGCTCAGTTATTTGTCCAGGGCTGGGTAGAACTCAGTCTTCCCAATACTTGTTTTTAATCTTTCTGTATGTTTCTAGACTGTGTTCTGAGGGTCTAAAGCAAAAAAGTTGAATTTTCTGCCTTCCTAGATTTTTTTCCCCATTACTCTTTCCTTATTTGATTGTAGGCTTTGCCATAGCAGGGCCTACTTTTATCTCATGAGTGAAAAAAATACTCTTCCTTAATTACAGGAAAGAACAGTGAAAATAAATCAGTAAATCAATAAGGATAAAATGTCTCAGTGTCATTCACATCAGAGCAAAATAAAATTCTTGGAATGCTGAATAAAAATCTATTTGTGTTACAGGAGATTGGAGAATATATCCTAGCATTTTGGTATGAGTATCTCTGTACTTTATGAGTTAAAAGGAATAATTCCTTTCTGGAGTCTCCAAATATTACAAAGTTAAAGACTGGTGCCTATGAAAATTCCTTTGAGATTTAAAAGAGCTCGGAGGTCATCCTTTTAAGTTTTTTTCCCCAGACACTTTGAAAGTTTTAATTTTATGTTTTTTGGGGTTGGAATGGGTACAGAGGTAGAGTAAGCTTTGGCACGTGGAGGACATCAGTATGCCAAGAAGTTTCTCCACAGATATTTTTTCCATTTCTCCTTAAGAAAGGCCTGCCAGCCACATAAGACCAGCAGATCTTTTACCCAGCATCTTTATGCCACAGCTCTCTTCTTTCTCTCTGCTTGGCTCAGCAGAGATTATTATAGAATATATGTAAAGTGTTGACAATAAAAGTACTAATCTGATCACAATCTCCAGGAGTTCTGGTCTTGATGCTTCTATCTGTCATCACCATACAGAGACAGGGCAATAAAGTAAGGAGGCATTTTCTGAAGCAGACACAGAAATTAAATATTCAGGTTCCACTGGCTCTCAGTGACATTTGGAGCCATATCTGTATTTTACACCTATGGAAATCTGATTTTATATCTTTCTTCTTCCCTGTTTTGAAGAGAGACATGATAAGTATTTTCTAATTTCTGTGTCTTTTAACTTTATTTTAAGAATAGAATTAAAATAGCTGACCTTCCTTTTCAACACCGCAAAAAGAAATGTCTTTCCTTGCCCTTCACAGTTTTTTATTTTTTTAAGAGGGCACCTCAATGCTACTGCAAAATAGTTCTAAGTATCTTTTGGTGATTATTTTGAAGATACTACTACATGGCTCCAAGCTTCCAGGTAACATCTCAAAATAGGGGCAGACCATGGCAGAAGAGAATTTTTCACTAGACAGGTACTGTGTAATTTTAACTTGCAGTTCAAACTGCTTAGGAGACACAGTCTATGGTGACAGCACTATTAGAGTTCACCCTTGCTCTCAGCTGGAAGTAACAAGGTAGGCAGAAAAAATGAAGGTGATCAGGTGTGGTCTGTGTCTGTCATTTAAACAGTGGAGCCATGCCTAATGAACCTCCTTGTAATACTTTAAAAATCAATGGTTTTATATTCACTCATTTGCAATATAAAACTGTTAAAAGAATTTTTGGGCTAACACCTTCATACTTCTGCTGCAAACTTATCAAGACGCTTAATTTCTCAAAACGTGGGTAGTATGAACAGGAAGTACAAGTTTATTAAAAAAGATTCAATAGGCAACAAGGTAAAACAAATGTATACCCTGTAAAACAGCATTTTTACATTACTGATCTAATGACAGAGAGCACCATGCTGCTCAGCAGTTCTGCTCATTGCCTGAAGCTTTTTTCTCGTGCAGTCCCACTGACATCTGCTTGTGTAATATGATGCTGATTGGTGTGAACTGAGTACAGAATTAGGTATTTCCTAATTAAGATATATAAGAAGGAGACACAGAGAATGTTTCCCTCCTGACACTGATTTTCAGTGTCTCAGGTGCTGTGCCACTGGGCACAAATCTATTAGCAGCTCAGCAATGATGTGGCTGTCCAGCCCCAAGGACAGAACTTCTCTCCCTAACAGATCTTCATTCTGGGAATTCAATTTGTCAGTCGGATATTACAGAGAAAACGTTCTAAGCCCTCACTATTTGTCAGATATACAACTTAATTCTCTGTTAGTACTTGCCTGTACACTTCTTACTGTCCCTGCTGCTCTTTCGTTGGTTTTTGTTGTTGTTGTTGTTGTGTCAGTTTCACATAATCTGTCATGGGAGCTTCGAGGCTTTTGCATCAATTAGGAATTCTGCTTCTCAATTGAATTAAGTGCTTCCTAGCAGAGATTTCCTCATTATTTCATTTTAAAAAGCCTTATTATCTTGGCGAATTTCACCACTCAAGTGTCCATAAGAAATTATACAACCATTTAAACAAGATTCCCTGCTTATCTCAGTTGTAAACACCATGATTCATTGCATTTTAGATAAACACTGCTAATTCAAACCAAGTTTTTGTTGGATCCATGTACAATACATCCTTTACAGCAACAAACAACTACAGCATTACTTTTATTCACAGATACTAGCCATCACAATCTGGTTTTATCATGATTACCAAGACTTTGTAGGGTCTTCTTTCACTTCCCCAAAATGCAGCTGAGGAGGTTAAAAACAGCCTCCACCCATCGCAGTCTTTCTTTATGGGAAGGAAAGAGCATTTCTATGCCTTCAGCTGTACCTCCCTCACACCTTGGCCTGCTCCCCATGGCTGTGCTTGGAAGGACTGTTAACTCCTGTCTGTCATAAAGAAAGTCACTTTGCAGTGGGTTGGGAACCAGGAAATTTATCACTTTGCTGATCAATTACATGCTACAGTGGATATGTCAAAGGAAGTACCAAGTATTTAGAAATTTACTTTGACTCATCTCTTAGCTAGTCAGCTAAAAGCTGACACTAAAAAAGTCTTTTTTCCCCTCCCCATCAGAAACCCTGACAACCTCTAGGGTTGCTTCTGGTCTGTTTCTGTGCAAAAACAATCTTAGGGATTGCAAAGGAGTAAGTTTTGGGTTGCTTTTTGTACAGAAGATCAGATCCATGCATACATCCAGTGACACTGGACACTACCACAATTGTTTAAAACCTAAAAGTGTTTCAGAAAACTAAAATCACAAATATTATCTTGCTCACAAGATATGATAAATCAAGGTAATTTTCCTACACTAGTGAAAATCTCAAGGACAGAGACTACCATAGGGTTTACTCAAAATTTTGGTAATTAAAAGAAATTTTACGTTGGCTTGTCACAATGGTTTTTCTGATAGAGACAAACTAATCTTTCTGGATAAAAAAAATAAAAGCAGGAAGAACTTATCCAGTTCTTCACACAAAAATTAAACTATGTATCTTCAGAGCACATATTTGTCAATTTCAAGGCTTTCATTCCTTTAATTACAATCAAAAATGCTACTGGAAACAAGATAAACAATGATGTTTGCCTGGGATTTTTTTTTAATCCAGTTCTTAGAGCAAAGTGGTCATATTGTCATTAGAAATCTTTAAATGAGATAAACAAAATGAACACTCTACTGTCACAAAAAAGCCAAGCCCCTGCTCTCTGGTCAGGAAAAACTCTAGACAATGCCAAACTCTGTATTTGTGATACATTTTATTGTACTCACAGAATAGAGACTATCACAGAAATACAATAAAATACCACAAAAATACAAGTTTACCAAGCTGCGTGTGCAAATTACAAATTGCAGCTGTGCTTAAATCTCACTGCTCCCTTTGGATGCAGGAGCAGAGGATATGGTCTCAAGAAGGAAGCTTTTGTTCCCCAAATAGAAAAACATATGTTGGTCAGTTCTGTGGGTAGGGAACCCACCTGCAGTTTAATCTGTGAGATATAAGGCTGATGTGGTCCCATATTGCACATGTACTACCCAGTACAGCCTCTAAACCTTGTGAATTTTTGCCATTGAAGGGGAAAAAACCCACAAAACAACAGAGAAGGGTGGTGTTCATGAAATGTCAATAGAAAGAAAAGAAAATATTTTCTGTGTAAACTGCTTGATGGGTTGAGAGCCTGGGGTAGAAGCAGACACTGATGAGGAGTTATAACATCCATGTCCTTTACTCCTGTCTGTTCAGCACAAATGAAGCTGCCTTGATTAATGTTTGAATATTTCTTAAATGAAAAATAATCTATAGTATGTCTCTAAAACAGAGAAATTGTAGTTTTGGTTAATTTTATAGATGCTATAGTCTCAGGAAAACTGAATGTTCTAGTTGGCATTTTTTACCATTTTTTTTTTTTTACACTTAGGAAGAGAAAGCATTAACAAAAAGACCAAATATAAAATGTAAGCTCAGAAGGTAAAAATGAAATGTGACTATTAATCTGTAGTTCTTGGGGAAAGGCTAAGGAGGAAAAAGGTTACTTCGAGACTTGTAGATAAATCATGTTTGATAAAACAAGGCTGTAGTCTCAGGCCCATAAATTATCAGTAAAGCCATTCCCTCAGCCTGGATCTTCTGCCTGAGAGAAAAAAACAGATAAATATTCATAGCATTGGTTATGAAATTCTTGCAGAAGGAAATTAAGCAAGCTGGCAATTGACTTGCTGTTCTCAGTAATGCATTTGCTCCGGGGAATGGCTGGGCTGGTCCAATGCTCAATTGATTAATATATTAGCAGCTGCCAAATGTGTTTTCTCAAGGCACTGGGATTTTCTCTATGTGTACCAAGTCAGGAAGTGACATATGTATAATCTTGGCATCTCAGCTTCAGCAAGAAGAGGAAATGTCTGGGAAAAAAACCCTGCTTTGTTCTCATCTGCTTCTGAAGATTTCATATGTCCACTTGTGATTTTGAGAATTCACTCACGGAAATTTAACACCTGCAGTAAATATGTGGTTACATTTACATGTTTGGATATGTGTTTAGCTGTGCTTAGACAATAAAACTACCAATTCATCCACATATTGTGTCTAGTAATCACCTAATGGACAAAATGCCTAATGGCATTTTAAATGAAAAGCCATCCTTTAAGGGTAAACCTTGGTGAGATTAGATGGTATCTGTGAAGATACTATTATATTCAATCATGCTTTGTATAATAGCAATTTACTTCATGTTTTTCATCAAAATATTAGGCTATCTTATAATTACATACTTGAAAAGTAATAAATAAAATGAACTAATTGATTAATTAAGTAAATAAATGTGACATTTTTACAAGAACATCTACCTGGGTTAACATTTAATGTAGCTGAAAAATCTTAAAACCAAGCAAGGCTCCACAAGAAGAATAGTTTTTATAAATGATTCCCCTCTCTAATCTCCATTTTAAGTATGTTAAAGAATAAGGATAAAGAATTGACTTTCCAAATTTAATTTTTTTATGTTTAAACAAATCAAAAGTGTAGGTAGAAACCTTTCCTCTTACCTAGTTATGGCCCTATTTACATGCTATATTTATGGAACTTTTTATATACTTATCTATTTTTAAAAAATTCCAAACCAGACAGGTTTTTCCTGGCTTTGGTCTTCGTTGAAAAGACACCATGCAGGGGAAGGAAAACGGGTAAAATTTCATTCCTGCATCATTA
Organism: Phylloscopus whistleri; assembly: GCA_017589585.1. Lineage (NCBI taxonomy): Eukaryota > Metazoa > Chordata > Aves > Passeriformes > Phylloscopidae > Phylloscopus > Phylloscopus whistleri. The sequence goes on along the minus strand of JADMLD010000110.1, from coordinate 1,640,922 downwards.
CCACTTTCCCTATGACACCAGCCTAAAAAATCCCTTTGTGTATTTTGACATGATTTTTCCTTTCTTTTGGGATTTTCCACCCACTGTCCTACTGCACTAGCTAGTTTATGCATCTAAACATCTGTGGTTTCTTTTTTTTTCCAGCACTGTATTGCAAATAAATTATTTACTGAGCCAAATAGCTAAATGTCATGTTCCAAAATTATTATACAATACCTGAATGATAAGTCTAATTTCACTTATTCTCTAAATGCAATGTTTGCAATCATTCAAAAATAACTCTCATTAGCCATTTGGAAAAGGCAGAGTTAATGCATACACTGCTGCTTTCCCTCTCAGTACTCTAAGAATGTCTATCTGTAGAGCTCTGCAATTTGCACTCCTTAAATCTGAAAGCAAAAAAACACACAAATCCACAACATCCTGCATTGAGACAAAGATAAACTGTATGACATACATCAAACAAGAGGGAACACTGGAATTACAAATACTTTGGAAATTGTTGACACAAGTTCACCTCTGATGGCAGGAAAACAAAAGAAAGGTAGAAACTTAAACAACAGTCTTTCTTTTATCTAACCTTCAGTGTTAATATTTGATTTTAGACTCCATCTACTGAGCAACTTTCACCTGTGTTTCCTTTTCCTTATCTTGGACTGTGAACTTCTCTTGAATGCATTTGAAAACTAAGAAGTCATCTCCCAACAGAGGGAGAAAGGACAAGTCACCATCTGGAAGAAACAGCTGGCTTGGGTCCATATAAGAAAAGACCTTGTATCAGGTGCTTAAACACTGAGTGTACAAGCCCAGCCACAGCTTCACAATCCTCACCTGCCCTCTATAGTTTGTCAGGAGGTTTCACACCACAGTAGACTGAGCCTTACAAGATGAGAATTTGCAAGAAAATTTGTATGACTGCAAAGAGACTGTTGCCATTTGAAGCAGAAATGCATCACCTGCTGCAGCTCAGTTTTTATACAAATGTCTATTGTTATATGGCAATACAAATGATCTTTTCATGCAAGAAAAATTAGTGACAAAATTTGGCCGATAATTCTTGATGGTGCATGGGCCACTGGAATGTATATTATTTCCTATGAAGAAGAACAGTTCTAAGAATGTAACAAAGAAAATAAGCTTTATAATTATTTTCAACCCTGAGTTTGGTTCACAGGAAGTATGTTGCAAACTCATGTGAACATTATTTGCCTCACTACAACTCCTTCCTACAGTAATTTCTGCATAGAAGGATCTATTTGAGTCAGGTCATTTTTTCTTAATGAATATTAAAAGTTCAGCTTGATCCCATTCATTTCTACTGCTAGTGAAATCTTAAGACTCTCTGTGCTCTTTTGATCCGTGTTGAGTATTATTTACTATTGGCATATCTGATTGCATCTGTGTGCTTTCTGTAGGTCATTTCTGAGTTTTCATGTGGTTATGACATTTTTCAGCATATGACTCACTGCAAGAAGTACAGTGTGTGCACTGGAGTCAAACCAGCAAAGGACAGCTGCAACTGATACGAGAGGAAGATACCAATTCTCATGACACTAAATGAACTAATATGGGGACTGTTCAGTTAATTGCATCAAGATAAACAGAGAAAAGCCAACATATGCAAAGATTAAGGCATTAGGCATGCTCATCAGTGACCATTCCATCTCTCTGAAAATAGGGTTACCATGGCTCTGTCTGGAATTTCTGGAAGCTGGGGTCTGTCAGAAGGGCTCTACATATGCAAACAGGCTCAGTGTTTGAGTTGCACCATCAACATCAGCTGGAAATATCCAACTTACTCCAATTTTAGGTAAGTTGAATCATCATATATTGATATTTGAATGACAAGAGCAGATACTTGGCAGCTATGGAAATATTGCTCTGACACAGCCAATGTGCATTTCAGTAATTAAGTGAACACTTCAAAATCACAGGGAGGAAAGGTCTTGGGAAACTCAGACATATAATAACACTACTTGGGAAAAATAGTAATCCTCTGTGAAGCAAGCAACATTACAGAGAGGAGTGTACAGTGCACTTTCCCCTTTTCAAACTTACATGATTATTCTGCTGCAACACAAGTCATTAGGATGTAACTATCTGGGTCAGTCAGAGGTGACAACACACACAGAGCCTTGCTTGTCCATGCTGATTACCTGGGAGTGCTTTTTGTTCTCTTCAAGGCACAGTCTGGAAGGTTTTCTAATCACATCTCACCTTAAGGACTGCTTCCAAGGCTGCATGGGGAACACAAGATTGGCTCCCTCTCCACACTCTCCACACTCCTTCAACTCTCTCTAGAAAGATTTTAAACCCCCAAGGCTCCCCTTTCTTATACCACAGCCCAGTTGCTAATCATGTGAGGTAATTTTCTGTGCCATACCTGAAGCACAGTTCTCATGTTCTGTCAGACAGTTTGAAGGGTAAAAGCACATATTACATAATATTTGGCCTGCAAAGCTGGAACACAGGGTCCAGAATAGATCCAGAGGTTGTGTTACTTGGACATGCAGAAGGTATTATCCCTAAAAAGTGTGAACACATGGCAGTTGCACCACTTGGCCTCATGCTCAGGGACTGCTTGCTGGCACTCTTTACTCATTAGGAACCTTTGGGCAGAGATGTGCACTTTCCAACATTTAGAGATCACTTACACCAGCACACTAATTCTGAACAAAATATTGACCAGCTTATATCCATAAGTTCTTTCTGATCCAAGCATATGTCCCCCTTTCCATTCTGGAAGCTGCCTGAGCTACCCTGCACATACCACGCCAACAGTATCATTCCAGGCATCATTTTTGTGTCACGAATAACATTACGGTGGTGCTCATGCCCTGACCCTCTGGATCTTCTCCTGTAGCCTGTGAGGGTATTTATAAGCCAGTGCAGGTGTTGTGCTGGGGAGAAGCCAGGAAATCCTTTGTTCTCTGTCTTCTAGAAAGCCAACTGGCCATCTCTATTCTACGTGCGGGCAGACGTGGGTGTGCAAATTGAGTAAGATAAAAAATTTCATTGAGTGTTTACCTCTGCCAGCAATGGGATGTGTGGGATGTACTTGTCATGTTGTCAAATTGCAGCTTTAACTCAGTCAATCAACACCTACAATATTTGGAGACATTACAATTGAAAAACCATATGGAACATGTTGATTTTCACTTGCTTATTTTTAAATTTTTAATTGAATGGCTAATAACTAATGTAATCTGTTCAATAGAGTGCTACACAGATTTTATCATGTGACTAGACCAAACCTTCTCACAATCTAGGATATTTTTCAAAGCATAACAGAAAATAGGTATAATCTACCACTGAAAATTGAGTGGGCAGATTCTGAACGCTGAAAAATCAATTTAAGCCACATCAGCCAATGCAATAGAGAAAATCCAAGAACATAAAAAACTCAGCATCCTGTTTCAATGTTTGCAAGCATCCCAGCATATTTTAAAGGCATTTTAACTGCAACATTATTAAGAAATTAAGCAGTTTTAAAATTTGAAATAGAGTCATAGGGCAAACAATGACCCATAGAAAAATATATAGGATGTATTTTTGGTATTTTGCAAGAAAGTAATTAAAATTTAACAATATAACACTTGTAAAAAACTTCAAGTGAATTATATTTATGTTAGAGAAATATAGAATCTCTCTTCATCAACATACCACATATCACCAGTCATCGTAATAATCACTTTAACTTTCAATCTCTATCTGCTATAAATTCTGCTGTTTTGGTGACTTACTAAGGAAATTTCACTTTAGGCCATCTAGCTGACAGTAATTTCCATATACTCTATACCTAATTATTTTCAGTATTACTTCTACAAATGAAGTTTTTATATATTCTTGCCTACATTTTTCACAGAACAACTGCTACAAGTTTATGCCATTGTATCTCATAAAAAAAAAAAAAAATCTGTCCTGAACTTGGTAAAGTTTTGTAAAGAGTAATTTCTCATTTCTCATGATTGAATCACAGTGCATCCATCTAAATTTAAGTTTTCTTATTTTATACTGGAGCAAGTACAGGTAGTGTTAGCCTGGATGATAATAATTAATTATTCAGGTTATGGATAATGTGAGAGATTTAGAAAGTGTCCTGTATAATATTATTCACCCGTGTTTTATAAATAAATGTGCATGAGTTTTCATTATAGAAAGGGATCTAATAGTATGCATTTGCCATGTGAATTTTAGTTCTCAAATAGCTTGCTTTTGAGTGTGCCATTGCATCCTAAAAAGCCTTTGGAAGTAGAACTAATGTACAGTTTTGTCTTTTCTACCACATTTTTCCCTATTTCATCATATTAAATGACCAATTTTGTCAGCTATGTACAGAACCAGACATGTTTTAGTTCAAAATCACATGGGTTTTTTGAGTAACATTTATGAAAAAAACCCCCCTTGTTTGAGACTAAACACAGCAAAAGATTTAAATAATTTTTGATTGGGAATGAAAGCAACATACCTACTCTTCATTTTTGCTCTGGGGGGTAACAGACCTAGAAAAATGATCATCCCCATCTCTTTATACACATACTCTTCATCACTGGAGAATGAGAGGTCTGTCTTTAAAAGTTCATGTAATATTTGAACTAGAGAAACATTACTGACAACTTAATTCTTCGCCACCTTTTGCAACGGGAACTTTGCTTCCTACAACATAAGGACAGGGATGGATAATTGGCTGGAGGAATAATTCCCCCACTCTTTACAGGAGTGAGACATTCAAAAACTCAGGTCCACATATGATAACGAAAACATTAATTACATAATGGATAAACTAAAAAGAGAATCCCTTTTATTTTCTAGGATCCCCATTTACTAAATAAACACCAATGGGGAAGGAATAAATAATGTTATACCTTTCCTATTTGACTGAGGAACAGCTGTGTTTTCCTAATTCCATGCATGAATCAGCAGTTATTTATTTCATATCCCCTTGCCTTTTGAATTCTTCAGAATTACTCTGTACTTTCTAAGGTATTTTTACCATAACAGCATTGTGGCATGCCCTCATGTACTCTCTGGGTAGGGGGTGCATACCATGGAGCCTGCTCTGGTCCAAATCCTGCCTCTGCCTGCAGTGGTGCATACCAGCATTCCAGACTTAGAGGATATAGCCTTTATGAAAAGTGAATTGTCTGTTAATTAACTTCTCTGTCCCTACTTGAATTAGGTCTCATCCTAGCAACAACAAAACCACTAATTGATAAAAGACTATCCTCTTGAGCAATCTCATCAGTTTTCATGAAGGGCAAGTCACTATTTTCCTACCACCATTACTAAGTTTCATCTACTTTTAAGAAGAAAACACATATAAGATTTTTTTAGTTGGTTGGGGATTTGGAATTTGGTGGGTTTTTTGTTGTTTGGGGGTTTTTTGCTTGTGTATTTGCGGCTTTTTCTCACTTAGAATTGTACTGCTACTGAAGTATTCTCTTCTAATTAGAAGGTATTACATTTGTACTAAATACAGTGTGTTCCAGACACTGTTTTCTGTGTCTTGAAATAACTGCCAACAGATTGCAAAACTGCAATGAAATAAATTAAGAAACTGAAGAATACTTTAAAAGATGTGTATTTTTACAGGAGGGCAATGCCATCAACTAATCTTTATACTTTATGTAAAAAGATACTAACTTTTACCCTAAACCAGTTCAAAAGTTAGAAACATTTTATTAACATGTAACTAACTACATGAGAGGGATATAAATTTAAATTTTTAGAACAAAAAAAAAAATAATTATTTTTCACCATGCCCATGGCTTCTGATCGACATAAATGACTGTAGAGGCAGCCCTGATGCCAGATGAGTTACACAGAGTGCATCTATGAGGGAGGTGAAACAAGCTTCACCCATTTGGCATCGTCCCAGGCTGAGGAGAACTCCAGCTGGCCTGTGTCTGCCTGCATGAGTGACACAGGGGATGACAACCCAGTGGTGCCACACAGACATGTTTCTCCTGTGTCTTTTAGAGCCCACCAGAAGCATTTATAGAAGACAGCACCTACCAGTGCATTGCAAAATACCTGGTGCTGTCCAGATACACCATAATTTGTCACCAAGGTGGGTTACTAAAGCATAAAAACCCCATACATGAAACACCTCCCCCACACCCAAGAAACACAAGCAACAAATCCAAAACCCAGAAGGGAATAATAGCAATGTTTTCAGAACTGTATTTTTCCTCTAGTGTTGACAAGAAAATTATTATAACCACCCTCCTCTGATCTGAAATAATCCTTTTCCTTAAGAAACAACATGCTTTCCTCAAAAGCAGATGCAAAAACCTCTCAAAATAATTTGACTTGTGATCCAGAAAAATGAGGTAAACAGCAAACTGCTCTGAGTTCACAGCTCTTCTCCCATATGAAAATTTCTCTTAGATTGCCCTATTATTTTTCAAACTATAGGCAAAGTGCTGTAAGAGTACCCACATGAACTACAGAACTGGAGTCTTCTCTAACATAGCTTGTTGTGAACTCTGGGCCTCTCACTTTTAAGTGAGACTATAACTGAGTTTTTGTCTTGTAAATCCAGTGTTGTTCCACTCCTAGGGCTTTGCAACACAAAGTAAAAATATTTTAAAACAATAAATTTGATTATACAGTGCTAACAGGAAGAGGGATAATTTGGTTTCAGTGTTCTTGTTTGAATCTGATAGAACCAGTAAAGTGCTAAAGGACAGAAATGTTGAAGGTGTTTATCTCTCAGACAAAAACTTCAGTGTCTGCTTCACAATCTTAGGAAGGTCTTTAAAAGTGGAGTGTGGCACATTTTGGATCCTTTCTTTGTGGGCTTTTTTTTTTCATTTTGAATTATTGCATAAGTATGGCCTGCTCCTGATTCTATTTAGACTAAAGTCTGAGGGGAAATCTCATGCAAACTCAGGTAATACTGGGTTAATCTACTGAAAAGTGGGCAGGTAAGAGGAGACAAAGAATTGATAAAACCATAGATGTAAGTGAAGAGATTAGTAAAGAAAGAATCAAAGCCAGGCTGGAGATTGTACTGGGCAACCTGGTCTAATGGAACGTGTCTCTGACCATGGCAGTGGGTTTGGGAAAAATAAAAAGGAAAAAAAGAAAAAAGAGAAAAGATAACTAGGCATTTTTTGCATCAGACATAACATGTAACAACATTTATTATACCATGAATTTCAAATGAGAGACAGTCTGTCTTAGTTTTACAATATAAAATCCTTCCACCACAGTATTTTGAAAAGTATGTTGCAAATATCTTCAAGATGTCTCTAAATTTACTATCATCCTGCCTTAGAATATATTTTCTGGCTCTCATTCCACTGTACCAAAGAGTGGATATTTTTTAGTAAGTAATTGAAATTGCAGTGCCTAAAGTTTATTTTAAGTTTTATGATCTTTTCTGACTACCTGCTAACAACTGAGTGCTGTTGACATGTAAATGTTGAATAGTCCCACAAACAGCAATATAAGCAGTTTCTGAAAATAGGTTGGTTTGGGTTACCACCCCCCCCCATATCCTCTTGCTAATTTTCAGCGACATTCAACCATGAAAACAGCAGAAACCCAGATCTGTAGGTGACTCTCCAACTTGAATGGAGCATTGTCAACAGAGAATATTTTAGTCCACAGAGAAACTGGAAAACAGGAAAAATGCAGTCGGACATACCACAGAGGGGGCATTCAGTATCTTGTAATCAATGGCATGATTTTAGAAACCTGGCTGTCTGTTTTTACTTGCAACTCAGAAGACCTTTCTCAGGTCTTCCTCAGGTCAGGTGGCATCATCCTGTTAACAAACTGGCCTGCACAGAACAGCCACAACTGCAAACAGATTTACTGAAACTGAACTGTTATTGTTTCATCAGTCTTAAGCTGACTTAAGGACCTTCTCTCAAATGTGATTTTAAACTACTTCATCTTCATTTCTATAGTGATCATGTATTGGTTAATTTTAGAGAGAAACACACTTTCAAAGCATTTTAGCCAACAGACAGTTGGCTAAAGACAAGTGCCTTCCAGACATCTGCCACTTCGGGGCTGGAATTCCTCTCAAAGTTCTTCTTGAATGTACTTCCCAGAGGACAAAATTGCAGTATTTACATTAGCAACCAAAATGCCTTGCCACTCAAGGCAACACAAGGAAACATAGTTAAAATTCAGTGAAGATCCATTTGGATTGGATAGGGTTGTGATTTTACTACAGATTCTGGTTCTGGCTTTGCTACTTCATCTCTCTAAAATTGTATTGAGTATATAGTACAGATGATTCATAGCTGAATAAATTGTAGTATAGTAAATATAAGTTTTCTGTCTTCACCTTCAAAATATGTGCACTTCTACAACAGCACTCTACAAGGAAAACAGAGAATAGGGCTTTGATATTCATAAGACAGAAACAGTCTGGGATCTTAGAAATGCCTCTGTTGACTGAGGTTTTAAATCATGTTAGATATTATTGTCTGTGAAACATTTCCACAAAGTAGAATTGTCTTACAAGGCTTGCTTTAACACTTTTCATTTCAATGTAGTAATCTAATCTGTAAACTGCTGTTATAAATTAGTGATGCTTTACATAAATGGAGGTAATTTAGAGAAGTTCACTGATCATCAACAGGAAAAATATCTGTGATGAGCCTGATATTTCCTACTTTGAAAGAACAACCAGCACATTTTGAAGATGTGTGTTATAAATGTGACACAGTATTGATAGATGTAATAAATTATACATTTAAAGGGCAGGCTTTGGTGGAAGAAAAATGTTTTATACAAACTTTTTCAAAGATGATTATGAGTTCTTGAGAATATTACTGCATGTTCTTTTTCTTTTATTTAGGCATAGCTCATCAAGACAACAGACAGTAAAAAGATCTGTCATGACTGAATAATTCATGTATTCTGTCTTCACATAAGCAAAACCCAAAGACGACTAGAAATAGCAGAAACAGGGAATATGTTGGTAAAACCAGGCTATGTATGGCTGTCTGCACCAACACATGATCCAGTTTTCATGCATGGCTCCAACGCCTGCCTTGTAATAGACATGAACCAAAATACCTAGTTAGCCAAACAATAAATACTGAGGGTTTAAAATTCATAAGATTGAAATTCTTAAGACCTATTTCTGTTTGAGGCACAGTAATTTTAATATGATAATGAAATTAATTTACAGATGTAAATATGTAATATCAATATGTAATTTTGATGTATTTCCTTTGCTACTGATATCTTGTCTGTGTGCCCATTACTTCCACGACCCAGGACACGTAGCCAGCAGGGAATTCAAGGTAAACACATTATCACAGCAAATTGCCAAGACAAACTGAGAAAATAATTAGTATCAAGCAAAACACAGACAATCCTAGACCCTGTACATTTAAAGAACAGCCTCCAGGTTTGTACAAATTATTTCAGGATTAAAGGAAATACTTGTTCCAATAGAAATAAAAAATAAATGAGGTTACGAGTCCCTACAGAGTACTAGCACCTGCTCCCAGCTGCTGGAGTGCAAGAAACAGGAAAATTATGTTTATTTAAGTCATTATGAAGAGCCTCAAGTGTAGCCAAGCTTCTAAATATTATTCTAATGATTTAATAAGATTCTCTTAATCAGACTGGCTTGTACAATCAGGAGCAATACATTCAGTTATTCTCCTTGCCTTTTCTGGAGGCATTTAAAAGCACTAAAAACACTGGAATTTAAAGAAACTGGCTTGGATGAGCTGCACTGAATGTTTGAAGGGATAGATTGTTGTCTGTGGCTGTCTTGGTCCTCCTAGGGGCTATACAGCCATTTGTAAAGCCCTTGGTTGCAGAGTTACCTACGTGGCTTCACAGACACCTACAACAACAGTTCTCCTGTTTTGAGAGCATAAATCCACCTCTAGGCATTTTTTCTCCATTGGCTGTGAATGCTGATCAGGATCTCACCAGTTATGTTGATGGGGCAAACAGTCACTTACCAGTCTAGCAAATTTGTTCTGCTGAATCCATTTGGCAGTCTTAAACACTTTTCCTTCCTTTTTGCTACCAGATCATTATTTTGGCATAATCTCCACCTGAATTAATTCTTTTGGTAATTTCCAAAATATTGGTATAAAAATCAGATGCTTTAAAGGAACAAATATGTGCATTCTTTGGCTCTTAATCTTTATAGAGATATTTGTTTCCATTGTGATTCTGGACCAATATCCAGCCTTCCTGGAATACAGATGAGTGACTACAGGAATTTTCTTCAGTAGCTATCCAAGTCTTTTTATAAGACTGTGGATATTGCATATCACATAATTACTCTGTTAATAATCAAATTTGGCCTTCCACATCACATGACTTTCTCGAATTTGAGACATATCCATTTTCTCCGTCTGAGCATCTTGACATTACTGTTATGGTTCTAAGACTTTTTAAAGAGCCTGTCTATCTAATTACCAAGTACTAAGTAGAAATCTTCATCTTGAAATGATCATATGAGCATTATGAAGGGAAACAAAGCATTCTCCTCACACAAAATCTTGCCTCCTTGTTTAAAGAGATATATTCTGAGCAATAAAATTAAAAAAATAATCCTGCTTGGAACTTTCCTACACATTGTAGAATATGTAGGAAAAACAATTTGCAAAGTTTCTTCTATTGGATTTACAGTGTCAGTGCATGGTAGAGAAAGCCATGTGAAACTGAGATAAACACATATATAACTTGCCTAAAATACCAGCTTTCTAAAACCAAAGCTACAACCCAGTGATGTGCCCAAGCTAAGAGTAACAACATTTTGTACATCTCTTGATGTTAGGAATTTTGATGATGATGAATATCCTGGATAAAAATTTGCTGTCCACTTAAGCAGGGGAAAAAATACCCTACAACTAATGACAATTCTGGCTCCAGCAATTGGTTTTTAGTAGAGATACAGGGGCACAGCATATCAAAACCTTGGGGAAGCCCAGCCACACACCCACTTTCCATACACCATGGGCTATGTGGACATGAGTTGGCATTATGCAGTGATAAAGCCCAAAGAGAAGTGGTGGCCATTTGCCTTCTAGTTTGGGTCAGAGCATAAATAGAAGCATGAGCAGTAATAGCAACTCATGAAAGCTGCAGAGATACACTGACTGCAGCTATGCTCAATGATCTGTCCTGATGCTCCTGCTATCCTGCTGGTGCTGCAGCTTCCAAGCTTACATTTTCCTTCCCCTTGCTCTCTCATACCTTCACACATTTTTCTTTACATGCCCTCTAAAACTCATTTCTGCATTAAAACCTGCCTCTGACTGTGCATTGTCTGGTTTTCTAGGAGACAGAAGAGCCAGACTGAGAACACAGAATGAGAAAGACCTGAGTGCACTGGTCGTTCCAAGGGATAGGAGAAGCCACACCTATAGTTTGGAATCACAGACTTACAGAGACAATGAACAGAAGGGTTCTGCAGAGATTGCCTGGTCCTGCCCATGGCATCTGGCCAGATATCTGCCCAACCTGTTCTCAGGAAGTTTCAGTCAGGGAATCTCTGCAGTCTTCCTACACAAACATTTCCATTGCTTTGCTCTGGTCTCCAAAACCATTTCCCAGTGGTCATTATGAATATCCTTTGCTGCAGTTCGTGCCTACCACATCAGAGAGGTTCTAAAAGGTACTTGGAAAAGGATCTTTTGCCTGTCCTGCATCTCCCTTCACAATCTTCTGCATTTATACATTTATATTTTTTCTCAATCTTCTCTTCTCTGCAGTAGGGAATTCCACTTTCTTCAATTTTTTACTCATAATTCAGGCTTCTTTTCGTAACTCATGAGATGTGTGGGATCTCCTTGGGAGTCCCCACCTTATTCTCATATATTGCTTTAAAAGCAAAGCCTGAATGGGAATGGAGCACTCCTCCTAAGGTCCTGAAATGGCTCTCTATTCTCACTAGTTTGGGGATAAAAAATGTAAAAAAAAGGTTTTACAGGACTAAAAGTATGATAACACAGTAATTTCATGTCTTTTCCCCACTGTTTTCTTTTACTAGAAAGGTATTCTTTTTCATGATCTGTTACATTTGTGAACTGTCACTTATGTATTCCCAATTTTAAATGAGATAATTATTTGAATTTTGTAAGTTAGACCACTAAGTCAGTGTTCTCTTTCCTGCAGAAATCCACTACTTAAACAAAGCAATATAAACAGAAGAGCTTCAATGTAAAATAACTACTTTAAGGTAACAGTAAAACAACTACTGGAAGACTATTAAATACCTTGTTTTGGAGGATTGCTCTTTCTGGCAGTGTCTGCAGCAGGGCACAGATTCTGGTGAATCCTGCAGGGGCTTTCTGTTATGGATAGATGATCAGAAATTCAGTGAAAGATTTTCTGCCCATAGGAAAGTACATTTTCATTGAAAACTAAACATTACATGCTGGTTGATTCTTTTAGCTTGATCATATCACAATAATCTTGCTGTTTTAGTAGAGGAAAATGTATGTCTGACAATATAAGTATTTCAAGTTGACTATCAGTTAATATTTTTATTATCTTAATATTGCAAAAAACCCCACATAATTTAATTAGTGTGAAAAATGAACAGCTTTTCCTGAAACTTCATTGTTCATCATCATCGTCATCATCGTCATCATCGTCATCATCATTGTCATAATCTAATATCATCAACATCAAATACTCCATGAGGCACAAATTTTAATGTTTGAAAGTTTTGTTTCAAAGTTTTGAAAGTTTTGTTTCACTGGAAAGCTTTACTATCTGTTCTAATTTAACTGGAACAAATTACCCACAGAATGGAAATTTTAGCTTCCAGCCACCTTGAGCACTGTGATTTCATAAAAAAGTAACTAATTAGAAATTCTTTGTATTGCTTCTTGAATATCTGGGTTCAGTTATAAGGCATGATAGACATTTTTTCTCAATTATTGTGCATTATTAATTCAATGTACAACAAAATACATTTCTGAAATCCAACTTTTTTTTCATGATGCTGAGAATATTTACTATCTTGGCCATGTTTGTCACCAATTCAGAAGCTTACTCTGGGAAGCCAAGCTAAGCCTGGACTGCCACACAGCTGCACCCTCCCTGCATGTAAGCAACAGCACACAGCAGCTGCATCTCAAACCATGTTAAGGTGTTGATTTCACTCCTTTTTGTTGTTGTCGTGTTACTTCTCAGCAACTTGATCCAACTGGGCAAGCTGTGTAGCTGTGTGAGACTTCATCTATTGTTATCATTTGTGTCTTTACCGTTCTTATCATACATATCCAGTCTTGCGTGCAAGCTCTTCCCCTGTGAAACAACTGAGCCAACACCCCAGAAATCAAATGTGTCCTGAATACCAGGGAAGCTAGTCAAGCTTTATTCTCATTTAATTTTGCAGTAAGTTATTCTATGGAAATAAAACTATAAATAAACTTTCTTTTTCAGCATAGTCTATCTTAATGAGATGCAGATACAAAGAGTGTTGTCAGCACTCCCTCATCTGCCACAGGAGTGTCTGTCAACCTGTTCCCATCCTTCCCATCAATGTGAGCATTTCTTCTTTGTCATATGTACAGCCATCAGGTATTCAGGTAGAAACAGCTTCACATTTGGATTCACAATTCACAGTGTCTGGTTTTACCAGGAGTTTACCAGTCCCTTCTCCTTCTCAGATCAGAGCTACATCCAGTCCCACTCTACATCAGCCCAACAGCAGCTTATTTCCTTCTTCCCCTTCAGCTTTCTTCCTGATTGCTCATAATCATTTTATTGGAGATCTAATTTGTTCAAGTTACCTGAGGGCTGTGGATGTGCTGTTCTACTCACCAGGATAGTTAAGCTGAAGGCAGTGAGTCTACTCCTCCTCTTGACTGTAGGCACATGGCTGAAACCAGTCCAGAAAGCTTGGCACCTCTTAGGGCAAACCCTTTATTACCATTAATACCTTATATGAATGTTGCATATCAGTAATTGTGGAAGAGAATAAATGAGGCTGCTTCTTGTGGTCCAAAAATACTAAACTTTGCCCTAAAGCCATTGAGGGCAGCACAGTACTGAATGTGCCTGCACCAGTACTGGGAACTGTTCTAACATCCATTTCTGACTATCCAACTTTGTTATGTAATGCAGCAGAGGAGCTTCTTTCCCCTGTAACCAGAGGGGAAATGATGGAACATTTATTATAGTAATTTATGTCAGTCATGTACGCATTTAAACCAATAAAAAATTCTGCCAAATATTCCTTCAAAGCCAAAGTGTGTTCTGGAGGAGTCATAAAACATTTCACCAAACACATTTATTTTTTTAAACAAGGCCTCTGTAGAAGAATCCAGGTATTTCTTTTGATGTTATATAATGCCTGAGAGTTAAATATCATAATCCCTGGCTCAGCCTCTATACTGAAGGTTTCTAACTTGAATGAATTTACATTGGAGCAGAGCCTGACACAACGTATTATCTCAAATATAAAGAACTTGTTTGAGTTTGATGGGAAAAATATTTACTCAAAACAGACATTTTCAAAAGTTGGTTGTGATCAGTATAAATTAACATTTAGATTGTCTGAAACTTTTTCATTCCAAAAAATAATCAAAAATTAGGAAGCTTATCCCAATTTTCTAACTTTTTATATTTATCTCCAAGCTAGTTTTTAGTGCCTGCTGTTTCTCAAGACATAGCTATCATCAGAGAAGTCTCATCAATTCAAAGGGATTCAAAATAAAATCTTAGAATCAATTTGACAGATTAAACATTTTTCTTTAAGAAATATGTTCTATTTTGCCCTAAAAACTCTTAATCACTGAAAAGACATTTTACAATGTACTGAAAATTCTGTTTACATTTCTCACTGTTTGATTTTTCTACAATTTACAGCACATAAAGTAAATTGTTAACTGTTTTCTCATAGCATTTCTCTGCTTTGGCAGTTCTTATTGTTCAGAATCAACAGAACATCTGTTTAAGTGACTCAGGATCTAAGGAAAAAATCCATTCCAACATGAATGATCCAAGTAAACAAGCCCAACACAAGAGGTCTACCCTATAGCCCAGGGCAAGAAACTTATTTCTTCATTGCCTGGAATACAAATGACCCATGAATTCAACTGCTATGGAAAGAGCCTCCCATCTCTAAGGTATTCCTGTTTCCAAAGCTGCCACCATACTTTTGTGGTATTTGTTGTCATAATCAACTGGGAATCACTTGAATGGAGCCTGAGCTTCAGGAGAGTCTCATCTGATACTGTCCAGCATGGAGAGAGACTTTTTTAAATATACAGAGACAGTTTTGCTATTGTAGTTTGATACAGTCGTTCACCTGCCACTTCTATCAATATTATTTGCTCATATTTACATTCTTCATCTGTTTTATTACCAAAGTGCTTACTTGCATGGACAAACTCAGTGGTGGTGTTTCTGAAAGGCAAGGAGAAGTTGGGGTTTTATACACTGCTATCACCAAATTATAAATAATAAATGTTATATGCTATTAAACTATAAATGCTATAAATAATAATTAATTTGAATTATTTATATCAAATTCTGTCAGCACCTAGGTAGGTGTTTTGATGTTTTACGCTTTGTGCCCAGAGAATCTGACCCCTCATCACAAGTACAGGCACCTTCCCAATGCACCCCATTCTGTCTCATTTGATGACAAGAAAAGACTAAGAGAAACAGCTGGGTTTGCTCAAACTGGACTAATGTAATTTCTATCTTCAGATCATTACAGAGGAGATTGTGTTGAGTCTTCTCAGATGTGCATGGTGAAAAGATGGGAAATGGACATAGGTCACAACATGGGAAATTCCCAATAAACATATTTGGAAAAAACACTCTCTTCATTGAGGATGATTACATACTGGAAATTATTATTTTCTAGCAATAATTTGTTGTATGTTTGTCATTACTTTTTTTTTTTTTTAAGGTAAATGATTCTTCTAGACTTTATTGAATGTGTCTTTACTCAAGAAGGAGAAGGCAAGTATTTTTCTAGTAACCCAACTATAAACCAACAGAACCTATCATCAGCACCTCTGTTTTTGAGCAGTCAAGCTACAAACCTTCGTGATCACCCTGAGCTTCCTACAGGAAGCAGGAAGGTCTTCCTGTAGCGCATCCCAACAAGAGTAAAACAGCCAAGATATGGTGGAAGCTTCAATAAAGGAGGGGAGGTCACTGAGAGGCAAAACGGGGCACTGTCTAACCAGGGAAAGATGCCATATCGTACACCCATTAACAGTTAAACAAGGAATTTGTTTACAGTTTCAGAGCATTTGTGAACTCTGGGCTGAAGAGACCAAGAAGGGGCAAACACATCCACTAAAAGAGACAGCTACGTGCATTGAATTCTTCTTCCCATTCCACCAATGGAACATGAAGTGCTCAGGCTCAGTTCTCCCATCTTTCCATTCAGGGTTGATTTTAACCAAGCAGTAAAGACAGCAGTGTGATAGGATAAACTACAGTACAGTAACTAACTTGGCTATATTATGGATTACATGGTTGCTTTTTAATTTGAAATGAAAAACACATCTTTAGGAGACCTAAACTTTCACTAATATGTAGACAAACACCACATGTATGTTTGTCCCAGTCCCTATTTTTCTTAATGTAAACAGAATCTGAACTTTTGTTTCTAGAGAGGTTATTTCTTTGAGATTGTTGCAAAAACAAACTTCCAGATTTGCTTTCATAATAATAATTTCACCAAAGATAAAAATTGCCTTCAAAGATCAGTTTTATATATTTGGTGACTTGTCCTCCAGTTTTTCCTTGTTGGTAGCAAGTGTCAGCTGCAGAACTCACAGTGTCTTTGGATAAGTGTGCTAAGACAAGCTTATTTTCTTCCAGAGAGCTTCTTTAAATTGTTCCTTAGGGGGCAACTACTTAAAAAAAGAAAACCAAAAAAAACAGCAACAGCAACAAGAACAAAAGTTCTTCTGACATCTAGCAACTTCTAAATTTATAACTAGCTTAAAAAGTTAAAATAATTCCACTTGGTGCTGTCTTGACAGATGATATACATCCTACATGGCAAGATAGAACATACACTCTCCAGAGGAATGTGAGCAGTTAAAAAACCATGTCTAAACCATGTCTAAACCAAAAATTATGCCTTTCCTATCCCCCTTGGGTGCACAATTAGCTGTGAGCTCCAAAGACACGCCAGAAACAGCGGAGCATCACAAAATCAACAGTCACAGTAAAAACTCCCAGATCCCAAATCCATCTGAACGGATAGACACCACAGACCCAGTCAACTACTCTTCTGTAACTTCCCTTTTATGAGCTTGAACTTGGAAGAGATAAGAAGAAAAGCTGGTTTTGTTGCTGTCTTTTAGAGGCAAGGGAATCATACCCCAGATTCATGCCAGGGAATTTCTCTACCTATTTGAAACCATTGGTCATTCACTTCCAGCAGAAGCCATGCACCCTAACTTTGCTTTTTCTGGTTGGTGATGGGAAACAGGAATTAAATGCTTCTGTTCTCCCAGACCAGTAAATGCTGTTTTCCATGCTCCACATCATAATGTCAAGGCTGATCTCACAGTTCAAATATAACCAGATGTGAGTTTATAAAAATCAAATACTAAATATGGAGAACTACACAAATCAGAATATTTTGAAATGCATGTTTTCTGATCATAATTGCAGAAAAACCCTTGAAATGTAAAATGAAGAGTATATATTTGCTGTTTTTCTATTAATATCTTGGGTTCTATTCTGGGAACAATATGGAAATATCTGTGCAATGCCCATGCTCCTCTTAAAGGTTTCCATGACATGTGGGAACATATCTAGTGAGTTTTATTGCTATAATTTTTCACCCTGCTAAAGCACACCTTAAAGCAGAAATGTTTCATTGTACAAGAGCAGATACATCACAGGAACATTCCTTCTGTACTGGGGACCCATTTGTGAACAACAGAATGTTACCACTCTCTGAAAATAAGTTACATGATCCTCTACAAAGCGTTGTGGGAGAAGGAGGGCTATATATTTTGAAAATGAATATTGCTTGATGACACTGTAGGGAACATTCTCTACTCTGGGAAGAGACCAGAAGGTGATCCTCTTGGATTTGGATTTTAATCTCCTTCTATCCAACATACTTGTAGAATGAAGTCACATTGTTTTGGACTCTATTCAGACCATAAACAGTGTTAGTAACATCTCTAATGCTCTGTAGCGGGTCCTGCCCCCCACACAGGTGATATGGATATTCCCTATGAGGTAAGAAGGGACCCTCACAGCTTAAACACCTTCCAGTCTGATGTTCAGCCACCTCCTTAAAAGTATTGTGTGCCATGCAATACAAACAGAAGAGATATAATCTATTTCATACTTCAAGACTCTCTTATGCTTTTACACAGCCCATTTTATCTTCTTACACCCCTCCTACTTCTGCTATTCTGGAGCCCCTCTCCCAGCTCACATATGTCTCAGAAACAACCCACGCAGTTCCAAAACATCCTGCTCTATTAGTAGTAAATCTGTTACTATTGCCATGAATCAAGCAGAGATTTTCCACTACTCTCTTTTACTTGCTTAAAACATCTGCATGGTTATCTCCTGATCAGAGGCATAATCTGAGCACAGCAGAAGACCAGGCTTGAAAACCACTCTCAAGCCTTAATTTATGTAGAGTGGTCTGCAAGGTCATTGTTTCCAAGCCAAAATTCAATTCCCTGATAGAGAGCGATTTATTAGGCTGCTCAAAAATAATGAAATAAGTGTTTTGAAAAAGTCAAAGGCGACTTCTAATCACTATTTTCTCAGTGTGAACATGACTAATATTGTCTCATATTTTATAATATTTTATTTAAAAATCTAACATTTGCTTGACATGATGAGAAGATACAGGACAAGGAGACGGTAAAACGATGTACCAATTGAAATACTTCATCCTCATGATAGTTGTTTGTTACACCTGTGTTAAGCCTGGTGGATTCTACGTGTTCAGCCATGTGCAATATTGCCCATGAGACACATACAAAGTGAGTAGTCTTTGAAGGCTCTAGTTCGAAATGAAGCAATTTCCTTTGCCACCCTAAAACACCTCCTGTGCATCTTTATCAAAGTGCTGAGGGATATCAGAAACATTGGAAGGTTTCAAAACCAGTGATATTCATCACTCCCTTAACAAACCTCCAGTGAGGTAGGGAAAGGATGTGGATATCAAGATTCTTCATATTGAGTCAATGGATTGAACACTCTAAAAGGCAATTTGGGACAGTTAGGTGGTCAGATCTGCTTGAATCACCTGATGAAGCCCATTTGATGCTCAGGAACTCAAGGAATCCTCAACATGGTCCTCCAAGTTAGGCAGTGTCCACTCCCCTTGCTGACATTGCATGAGCACCTTCATTGCCTCCTGGCCCCCAGGAGCACCAGTCTCATGCTGTCTCTTGGGCATCTCTTCCCAACAAGCAAGTGGAAAATTATCATTCAAAAGTAAATTATATCTGTGATTTAGCTGGTGGTAGGCCACAAAAGAGGAAACTAATACCATAAAGAGCCATGTTCCATGCCTGTAACTATTTGTGAATTTGGAAATCAGGACACTTGCATAGCTGTTTCCCAGAACTTTCTATAGGATAGAAACAGAAATGTTGACTTGCTAAACTTAGCAAAATGCAGTCTCATTTCAAAACTAGAGCATTATAAGTTAGAAAAAGGGTTTGGTTTCTCTTCACCCTACCTCCTGAATGTTCATTCTGCTGCATTTAATAACAAACATGAAAGTCCAAGGTATTGCAGCAGTTCTTTAACTTCCTTATTTGATAGGAATATATTTCAACAATATTTTTATTGTTATATTATGCCTCTTTCACCTTAGAGGATGCCGATATAATTTAATTAAGTCTACTTATTATGAAGGGGTTTGATTTGTAAAGAATAATTTAATGATATTTGCATTTAGTAACAGTTAGTTATTATTAGAGGTTAGAAAAATTTCATTGAAGTTTTTGCTCAAGTTTTGGTGAGGGTGAAAAAGAATATGATCCCTTCTCCACATACACAGCCCAAATTCTACTTTGTTCCAGGCTCTAATCCTGTGAGAAAAACTTAGATTCAAAACATTTAATACAGGACTCATGCATATGTGACACAGGTAATGATTGTATGAGCATAGCCGAACACTTCTGTCAGCAAAATACATTTATTTTGAAATAGTGCCAAGATATAATATAACTTAGTTTTCTGTCTGCAGATAGCTAGGACAGCTATATTTAGGAGGAAAACACTGATATTTAGAAATGAATCTTACATTTTTCTTAGTGCAGTCAGGAGGTTCTCAACATTTTGAACATGAATATGCTTATGAAAATGCCAAAACAGAAATGAAAACTTATATGTCTAATTTTAGAACCCTGATAATGCAGTTTTGGCCTTCACTTAGCAGAGAGTTTGCAGCAATTTTAGATGGTATCACCATTTACATTTCAGTTCCTCCACTTAAAATTAAAGGCCAACGCCTTTTTGAGTTTCATGTTGTGATAAAAAAAAACAAACAACAAAACTCCAACCAAGTAACACCTCACTTAGAATCTATTCAAAATACCACTGCCAAACAGAAAGATCTCCTTCCATAATGGCAATTTCTATTTCCATACATAAAGCCAAGTTCTGCTATTTTTAATCTACTGTTAGGAAGACATAATAAGCATTAAGGAAGCACCTGGTTCCATGAGCAAGATCTTTTGTTTTAATAAAAACACAACACAGAATCTATTCCTCTAGCAGAAATGTCCTTTCAAAAAAGGGCTCAAGAAAAGCTGCAACTGAGTATCAGTCTCTTTGACAAACTCATACTGCCTCTTGTGAGTATGCTTGTCATAATAGGCTACTTAACCGTGAGACAAAAAACCCCCCAAATATTGAATAAGAATTTTTTTGTGAAATAAATATTTTGAAGACTATTAAAGTGTTCTAGAAGGTAGCATTATAAATAAATGTGTAAATGCAAATAAAATAAACATTTATTTTCTAGGGGGTTTTTTGTTTGTGGGTTTTTTTTGTGCATGTGGTTTTGTTTGTTTGTTTGTGTTTGTTTGTTTGTGGGGTTTTTTTTATCTGTGGTAAGTGATGGATCTCTAAGGATTTGTTGGAGCTGAGCTATTTATCAACAGTCAGATGTAGGGAAACAACAACATACACTGAGCACATGTTGCTCTGTACTAGCACAGTGAGTAGTGTAGAAGAACAAAACACACACTTCTGACAGGGACCCATCTTATTCTGGACATTCACATATTTTACCTGCCATGATCAATCAATTCTTAAATAAACCTTTGATACAATAGATATGGAAATATTTTTCTGAAAGGTTTTTTCTGCGTTCTGATTCATCTGTGTTTTCCGAAGTTGTAAATATCTGAACTGTAAAAATCTGAACTGCAATTCATCTAAAGGCATTTAAAGGTATGAAAGATATTAATCTTTTTTCAAAGATGTCATTACAACACCTCTTTATAAAACAAAATTAAATTACATCACATTAGTCAGCTCTCATTAGTTTGCATTTTTATTTATCAGAGTAAGAATATTTTCCTAGATAGACCTGGATTTAGGAGATGAGAAACTACGAGACCATATTATGACTGTGAGATTTTGACTTTCATTCTATGTGATGCTATGGGAGACGGTTGCCTTTAAGCCAAAAATCTTTCATTGTAGTCAATGTGGTGACCTCGACAAAAGGACAGAGATTTGAAATGGCTGCATTCCTGTAATTCTCTAATTCCTGTAATCCTGTAATTCAGTATGGACAGCTGCAGGGGAAAGCAGGCATGACTCTGTCTCGCTGACCAGACTGTATGCTGTGTTCTGGACTATTGTCCAAGGAGTTTCAAAGGCCCTTTTAACAGCCACAGATGCTCAAGGTACCATGGCCAGAGAGCTGCCTGGGTAAGGTGCATTCCACCACTACTGTCTGAATCCATCAGTTTTGCTCATGTCGCTTCAGAATCCTGCAGTGGTTTTCTGTAATATTCCTATAAACCTTTAACCAATGGAAAGAACTGTCAAGGAAACAAATTTTTCATACCACTCTGTTATCTGGGAAGGTAAGTTCATGTGTGTTGAGTGAGGCACACTCAAGATGGATACCAGTGCTTTTTCTGCAACTGTAATTACTGCATACACCCACAAACTCTTTGTCGCTTTCCGAGAAATATCTATCCGATTCCAGAACTTACACTCTATAACATTCTTAGGCTGTGATATTCAGGACACTTACATGATCCCATTCTTGATTAGTTTTGTGTCTTTGAACAAAACCTCTCTTTCTGTTCTTTCCTCTTCCCCCATTTAATAAAAGAAAACGCAGGATGAGATTCATGCGATACCTGTCTTTCTGAAATATGTTGGCTTCTGCAACTTGATTTTGATGGTAGGAAAATTGAAGAGTTACAGAATAGTTTGGATTGGAAAGAACCAGTAAAGGTCCTCTAGTCCAACTCCCTGGCAATCACCTGGCACATCTTCAACAAGAGCAGGTTGTTCAGAGACCAGTCCAGCCTGGCCTTCAATGTTTTCAGTGATGAGGCATCCAGAACCTCTCTGAACAACCTGTACCAGTGTTTCACCACTCTCATAATAAAAAATTTATTTCTAATATCTAGTTTAGAATTACCCTATTTAGCTTAAACCCATTATCCCTATTGCTACAAGACATGTGAATGGATTTTGAAAAATCAGACATCCTTGAGGTCCTGAGAAAGAAACTATGAAATTGCTTTACATGCAGCACCAGCATTCTTATTTGGCAAAGACTCAATGTTTAATAGAGCTTGATAATTTGAATGATGTAATCAAATTAAGGCTTGTCATGGGAAAATGCTCAACACAGCAAGAATTCAGTGGAAGTAGGCAATTATTTTGAAAAATCCATTCACCAGTAATCAGTTCCTGATTTTTTCTAGAAAAAAAATGAACTATCAAGCAAGCTTGAAGGTCATGGCTTGTAATGCCCACACCCTTCTACTCCATGTGATCTAATGCAATGATGACAAAAAATACTAAGACCCACTCTTTAGGTCCATAACCAACAATTTTGATATTTTTATTTGGCATTTCTAGTCTCTGTGGGCTTTATTTTGGCTGTGCTGAACTTCACAAAGTTGAAAAATATTTTTAATTTCTTGAAAAAAAGAAAAAGCAAACCCCCAAAAAATGAAAGTTTCTTGCAAGGCGTATTTCCCCCCACTGTGTTCCCACAGCTCTTATTTTAAATCAATGAAATATTTCCTTTCAGAAATAATGTGTATTATTCTACTAAACCAATTAAAAAGTGATGAATGTTGCTCTGTATCACCATTCTCACCACCCCATAGAGGATTTTGCCTTGTTATTATGTATATCCCTTCTGCAACAGCTCTGGCTGCAGCATGCTGTGACAGGGTTCAAATCCTCTGGCTTCTCTCCTTCATTCTGTGCTTGGAAACACATGAAAGTTCACAGATTTTCCAAAACACACAGCAGATGTGAACCCCTGCTTTTCCCCATGTGGGGTGACTCCACAGGAGCCTGTCCCAAGCTCTATACCTGTGCATAAACCTTTGTTATGGCAACAGCCTTTAGTGAAACTGAAAATGATGGCCTAAAAGACTTGAGTCTAATGAACATGCTAATCTGCTTCTAGACTCCAATAATAAAGAGCTTGCTTGTCTAAGCACTGTAGAAGTCAAAGTGAAAATTAACTAATCCTTGGAAAAAAAAACCCTTCCCTTTCTCTCTAGAGAAAAGTCATAAGAAGCCTATCTTCATTAAAACAACCGTATCAAAAACTCACTTTCCTATCAGCCACTCTGTGACACCTCAAAAACTAAAGCAGATGAATATTTGTGTTCTGTTGATGCAGCCTCACAGATCAGTGGCTTCTTCAAGCAAAACAAAACAACTTCAAATGCATTGAATGTAAGGCTGGACCATGGGAAAGTTTAACTGCCTGGAAAGTAGACAAACTAAACGTTTCAAAGCCTATCAATTTCCAGTTAAAAATAAAATAAAATACATCTTATAGGACAACCCTTCTGCCCCCTCCCTCCCCCCCAGTCCTTGCAAGTCTGTGAAGTACAGTAAAAGCAGTAGTTCCTCATTCCTTCTCCCAGGGCTCTCTGGCAATGCCCAGAGTTCCTAGTCACAGACCCCTTATCTCCAGATATTGGCAGCCACTGGAAGGCTGTCTGACTGCTTTGCATGACTCTTCCAAATATTATCTGGATTTTTACAATGTTAAGGTGACCCTTTGGCCCTCTGTTAAAGCACAGTGGGAAGATATTTGAATACTCAGGCAATGAGATTTTACCTGCTTGTGCTTTGGTGTATTCTGCTCACAATTCCCAAATATCAGTGATCCTTAAATACAACACCAGATAGCAAACCAGGAGTAGACAGGGTACTTTTAAACCACAGACCCCGAAGACAGCTCCTGACTCCCCCTCTCGCCCCAGTGATAATAAAAACTGAGCACCAGATCTGCTGAGAAAGAGCTGTGAGAACTGGTCAGTTTCTGTCTCTCTCCCCGTTAAGGGCTGAAGACTCCTCTTTCCATATTCAAGAATCGAATGTTCTCCTTTTAGGTGAAAACCACCAGAAGGTATAACTAAACAACATTATCTAAAAAGAATATTGCAGATTGTGAGAGGTATTTGGATATACCTCCACTCTGAGGGACTGACACATGCTATCAGGTATTCATGATGGCAGTTCTTTGTCACCTCAGCAATGAAGAAAAGATAATGCCTATGTAGACTCTTTACCTTTGCATATTGGCACTTTAAATGCATTCATTAATTTACTTCATTATCTAAAGTTGGAAGAGTATGATAATATGTTTGACCCCCTGAAGAGAATACTAACTTACTGAGGGATCTTCTAAAGCTGTATACATATATCTATATGAACAAACATATATTAATAATACTCCAACAAAGTGTCACCCTTCCATCATAAACATGGAAATGAAGGCTTTGAAAACTAACTGGGAAAAGTTAGAGCTACTTGAGAGCAGTTAGCAGCGAGTATCATAATGGAGTTTATTTAGTTAAAGACAATCTTGTATCTTAATACTAGAAACAGAAGGTATAAAATCTGTTCAAGGCAAAGAGTTAGCGGACAAAAACCAAATACTTATAAAAAATTGTAGAGACTTATTCAGCCTACATTTTTTTCAGCACATCAGGACACTGGCTAGCCAGTGAATTTTTAAAAGCTTAGACAATATCTTTATATAGGTTAGGGGCATTCTGGCTACTTGAAGCTCCAGCTTATCAGAAGGTGGTGCCTAATACACATAAACCTTACATTACATTGCCAATGCTTCCAAGATTGTTGTGGGTAAGACTCACAAGCAAAACTTTCTTCAGTCCCTTGGATCTTTTTCACCACTCCAAAAAGAAATTCTAAGCCACCTCCATTCTTGCAAGAAATGTATCTGGTCACAAAGACAGTAGAAATTATTTTCATCCTTTTTTTGATAATAGAATGCATTTTCAACTCAGATACCTTAAAAAGGCACTAGCAAAGACACACCTTAGATAATGTAGACAGAAAGGGTAAAATCTTGCTATATGGCCTAAGTATAAGCCTGATTTCTTGGTCAAAACAGCAGGTTGCTATATTTAGCAGAGATGTTTATTCATCTTTGTTAGCAACTGAGCTGGCAGTTTGACTTACTACCATACTGAAGTGTTACAAATCTGGCAGGAAGGTCCATGAAGTTTGGAATTTGTATAGCTTTGATAAAATCAGCTTATTGGTCCTGAATATAATGCAGTTTCAGAAGGATATGAACAATCTGAAAATGTTCAAATACCACAATACAACGTAAAATATATCTTTCATGTGATGAAGCTCTGCTACTCTGGGGATGGATTAAAATCTACCTTCCTGTGGGGAGTGGTGACTGAGTTTGTGGTTTTGCTTTGCTTGAGTATGTGCCTTTTGATTTATCTATTAAACTCTCTTTGTCTCAGCCCATGAATGATTTTTTAGCTTTACACTTCTGGCTCTCTCCTCTGTTCCTCCAAGAGGGAGAGAGTAAGCAACTGTATGGGGCTGATTTGCCAGCTGGGATTAAACAATGACAAGAAATTTGGTTGATGCTGTGACAAAGATATGTGTGTACCTTTGTCTATGTTTTATGTCTGCTCTCTGGTATAAGTGGCTGGCAGAAGATGACACTAGATCACCATGTAAAAACCACTGCAGTGGAGTGATTGTTCCAATCCCAGAATTCTAACACCGACAGCAGCTGCAAACACTGGTTTCTATACAAAGCACACAATGTATTTCTAGATAGTTCTATATTACCACTGTTCCATATGGTATAGGAAAGCAAAAATTCATTTGAAAAATGAAGAGAAGGAAATAAGCCATACTTGGGTAAATCCGTTTTTGACAGGTTAGGGCTATAAGACATTTTCCCCTTCCACTAATGGAGGCTTTTGCTTCCCTGCATTCTGTAGGCTCTTTATCTGTCCCATTAGCACTCTTGATATTTCAGCTCTCCTTACCCTCCACATCTCATCAGTCTCTAGTCTCTCTCTATTCTTCACTATCTTACCATATAGAGAAATCTGCCTCCTTCTGCACCCAGGTGTGCGTTCTCAGACCAGCTTGGCTGGTTGCTGGCTGTAAGGCTGTGCAGTCATGTAGACATCTAGATGTTTGACAGCTCACATGCTCACAATGTATGCACACAGCACCCCTCCAGTGCATGTGCCATGAGGGTCAGAGAGGTCCGTGTCAGTCATGCAACACAGATCTCACTTACTCATATATCAATTACCTCTTCCAGGAGATCAAAGAGATTGTCTTTTAGTCTCATAAATTTCTACCAACAAAACTGACTAGAAGAGCTGATAAAAAGGGATGGAAAATTCCACATAAGTTTTTTTTTTTGATATTTCATTTTTAGCTAATCTTTCAAAATGTATTAAAAAAATAATTGCACAGGAACAGTATGTATAAACTTTCCAGCCAACTCCAAACAGGTCTTCACAGGACCGATATTTGCCTTATTTATGCAGGAAGCATTTCTGTTCTAAGTGTGTTTCTATCTACTTTGCCGATGGGGCAGAACTAAAAATAGATATCAAAGACAGCTTGTTAAGGCAAAATTGATTGCTTCAGCCTTACCACTATGTGTTCACACGCAGCAGAATTAACCCTTTTTTACTCTTATTTTCCCAATAGAAGTCTTTCAGCAGCTCTCCACTTTCATTCATGAAACAATTCTACATAAAACAAAATAACTTTGTGAAGAGACCTCATCTACAAGATCTTGGTCTTTGAGATAAAGCTTTGCAATCACATGAAGGAGCTGATGAAACTGATTTATACAAGACTATACATAACTTTCAACTAAAACTTTGATGGATAATTAAGCCTGAAATCTAAGGTCACATCCATTGGCAGCATCATTGTCTTAAGTGACAGTGCAGATAAGAGAATCAGTCTAATTTTAACAAGAGGTTGGTGCAGAGCGGGGATATAAATGGGTCAGCGCTCAACTCTGAATTCTTGCCATGAGCTTACTTGAAGCATTGGTCAAAGAACATTTTACAATACAACACAACTAAGTTGAGATTACGTTAATGCAAACATTTTTCATTTGACCATGATTTCTTCCCATGTCACTCCTTTTTATCTGTCACTTTGTCCTGTGAGATGGGGAAAAGGCCTTTGCTCTTTGTGAGCACTTTCAACACTAATGAATACGTCCCTCTATTATCAACACTGTTTCCAGGACAAACACAAAACACAGCCCCATACTACCTTCTGTGAAGACAGTTAACTCTATCCCAGCCAAAATCAGTAAATCAGCAGTGGCACAGAATCAAAGCATGAAATGTCTTCATAGGTATAAATATATAGTTAGTGGCACTTCAAACCACTACAATTTTCAACTTTGAAGAGCCCCACCTTTCAAGACCTCTGTTTTTAAGTGGGTGATCTCCAAGTGCTTTCCCATTCAATAAAACATTCTTCAACAAAGAATGGAGCACATCTTAAGCCAGCTTTCAATCTTTTTTTTTTTTGCTTTTAATTGTTTAATAAATTATCATCTGGTAAACATTAAGCATCAACTTCTGCTCTTGAAATCAAACCAAATTTTCTTGAAGACATTTTCTTGGCTCAAGAAAGTTTGGGCCACCAAATGGATTCTGGGTTGGAAGTGCAGACTGTAAAATGATGTTTAATTTAAGAGAGAGGGTAAAGTCCAATGCCATTAACCAGTACAGCTCATCAAGCATTTTTCTTGTATTAGTTCTCTGGCAAGGGAGCAACTCTATTACTCAGAATTTAACTAATCTTGTGTTTATTAGGTTTGTCCTCAGACTCAAGTATGTGTTACTGGTGAAACCTCAAGTGCTGCCTAACCAACCTAGTGATCGTCTACAATGGAGTGACTACATCAGTGAGCAAGGACAGGGCTACAAATGTCATTTTTTCTGGATTTCTGTAAAGCCTTTGACATGGTCCTCCACAAAAAATCTTTTCTCTGATTTGGAGAGAGATGTCTTCACTGAGCGGACTGCTGGATATGAAAATGGTTGGTTGGTTGCATCCAGAGGTTAGTGGTTAACAACTCAGAATCCTGAGGGACATCAGTAACAAGTGATGTCCCTCAGAAGTCCATATGGTGACCAGTGTTATTTGATATCTTCATTAATGAGATAGATAAAAGAATCGAGTGCATGCTCAGCAAATTACAGCTGACACCAAGCTGAGTGGTGCTGTTGACACTTCTGAAGGATGGGATGCCATCCAGAGGCACCTGGACGAGCTGGAGAAGTGGCCCTTGGGAATTTGATGAGGTTTAACAGGGCCAAGTGCTGGTGCTGCACCTGGGTTGGGACAAACCTTGGAATCAGCACAGGCTGTGCATGAACAGACCCAGAGCAGCCCTGCCCAGAAGGACTTGGGGGTGCTGGTGGGTGAGAGGCTGGACATGCCCCAGCCATGGCACTCCCAGCCCAGAGAGCCAAACGTGTCCTGGGCTGCACCCAGAGCCCCGTGGGCAGCAGGGGAGGGAGGGGATTCTGCCCCTCTGCTCTGCTCTGGTGAGACCCACCTGGAGCATCCAACTCTGGAGTCCCAGCACAGGATGGACAGGGACCTGTTGGAGTGAGCACAGAAGGATGAAGCACCTCTCCTACCAGGAAAGGCTGAGAATTGGGATGGTTTAGTCTGGAAAATAGAAGGCTTCAGAGTGACCTAATTGTGGCCATCCAGTACCTGAAGGGAGGTTATAAGAAAGCTGGAGAAACACTATTTACAAGACCGTGTAGTGATAGGACAAGGGAGAATTTATCCAAATTAAAAGAAACTATGTTTAGATTAGATATGAGAAAGAAATTCTTTAGTGAGAGGGTGGTGAGACACTTGCATAGGTTGCTCAGAGTTGTTGTGGATGTCCCATTCCTGGAATGTTCAGGCCAGGTGGGATGGATTTTGAAACAACTTATCTAGTGAGAGGTGTCCCTGCCACAGCAGGGAGGTTGGAATTAAATGATCTTCAAAGGTCCCTTTTGACACAAGCCTTTCTATAAACCTAATTTAATTCTAGAGAGATATTTATGGATCTATTGTCTGGAAAAATGGACAAGTATTGTGGAAACATGTACAATTACTGCCAATGGTTGATTATCTCACACTTCCCCTGTAGTATGATTAGTGATAATAGAAGGAACACTATTTTGGACATATTTTCCAGGATTTTCTCTTATCCCTTTAGAAACTTTAAAAAATTCACTTTAAGACATGTTCTAAAATTCTTGTGTCAGTACCAAGGTGCTTTTAAACATCCTTATATACACATATATATGCCCAGTTATATACGTATGCCTGTGTTTGTATGTACATTCCCAATAGACTTCTGTGGTATCTATACATCTGGGAATGAATGATGTATTAGAAAAACAGATCATTTGTTCTTTGGCCATTTTCATTTGTAAGTGCCATGGTATTTAAAGCAGAAGCAGCTGGAATTGTTCAAAAGATGCATAATGTTTTGCAGGTACTGTGGCCTCCAGCAACATATCAATCAATTGCAGGATAATAAAAGGGCACATGTCACAACTGGCAGTTCTTCATTTAAATGTCTTTTGAAATGAGATCTGAAACTCTGCTACTTGGTTTAGTGGTTGCAATTCCCAACTTCACACGGCAGCTGAAAATAATCCCTCAAAAAGCAGTGATTAGTAAGTACATGCTGTTCATTTATCAATGTATTTTCAAGGTCACTCAAATATTTACAATTGTGCCCTTCTTTTATTCCTTGAAGTGAAAAATCAATCTCCAAAGATATCGCACACACATAGAGTGTTCTCTATGAGGGAAAAAGAAGGAAAGGAAATTAAATATTAAAAGGTGAACTAAGAAAGATTTCTATACCTGACACTTTTTTGTTTGGGAGCAGTTGAAGTCTATTGCAAGTTTATTGGTGTGGTGGTGTTTTTTTTGGTTGGTTGGGGTTTTTTGGTTGTTTTTGGTTTGTTTGTTTGTTGTTGTTGTGGGTTTTTCTTGTTTTTTTGTTTTGTTTTGTTTTGTTTTTGTTTTTACTTTGAATGAATACTCTTGTTTCAAAATGAAAAAGTGTTTATGGAGTCCAAATGTCCTCAGACTTCCCTATTTAGTACTTGGAATTTTTTTTTTTCAGTAGGACTATATTTTAATGAAAATAAACATTAATAACCCTACTTCAAGTTTCTCTTACAATGGTTTTACTAACTCTACAGCTATCATGAAGAAAGCTCACCAGAAAGAATATTATCCTCACCACACAGAAAATGGTCAGTAGGTCTATGGGCAGGTTCAGTGGGATATACATGAAGATGTTAAGAAGACTCATTAAAGAAGAATGAGTCATAAACCCCTGAGAACCCATATCAGTGTCCTATTATCAGCAGGCATAAGGTTATATTGATTTATTGACTTTTGTTGGAGTCAGGTGCCTTGTGCTTCTCGGGGTGAAGTTTTTAGCTATTGCAACTGAAGCTAATAGCTTTCTACCCTCAGAACCAGAAAGCTCCTTTTCTTACAGCTTTACCCCTTAGTTCAAGCCAAATGCTCCTAGTTCTTCCCTGGCACCCCCTTGCCCTGCTCAGCCCCTGTGGTGATGCAGATCAACTTGCTAACGTGAGAGAAAGCTAATCCAATGCAGAGGGTGAAGCCTTTGCTCCCAAGTTGGATGGATAGCTTACTAGAATCAGCTTACTGAGTGGCAACCACATGCCAAAATCTGTGCAAGCACAAGGATGGAGCTGCATGGCAGGAGTGAAACAGCGGAGGCTTTTTACTTCTGGCAGCAGTGAGACATGGGGTTGGTCCAGCTGGTCAGCTGACAGCTAATCACCCCAGGGGCTTTAACTCTGCAGTGCCATATTGCAGTGAGGCCAGACCAAAGCATGTAAAAGTCATATATCACTTCCTCCACCATGACCTAAAAATCTAGGTTAAAAAATAAATATATTTTAAAATCATCCATTCTTTTATTGGCCTTCTGAGAATGTGCTTTTCATTCTACCACTTTTTGTTTTAACATCAGGAATGAGGTAATAGAAACACAAAACAAAACATAAGCAAGATTTTCACAAGCCTTGAGAAACCAGAGATTTAGTTGACTTTTCTTTTTTTTCTTTTTTCTTAGGCTTCAGTATCATGAGACCAATTATAAAACTCACAGTTTGCAAGAATTCTCTTTGTGTCCTACATTGCTTTACATCAGATGAAGCAAGACAAATGTTTTGGTTTGTTATTTTGTTTTGGTTTGTTTTTTTTGTGTTGGCCTTACGCAATTACACTAGGCTCAAGAAAGTTTTACCTCCTTTTATCAGCATTTTTCCAAGACAGATGATTCTGTAGAAAGAAATTTAGAGGAGCAGGAATAGGCTTGGGTTTTTTCTCTCTCTGGCTTTTCATTTTTCGTTTCTTCTGCACAGCCAGTGTCATACAAGTCACATTATTATACAAACATATATCAAATACTATTATGATACTATTATGAGTATTATACTATTATGAGTATACAATGGAATTGCTCCTAATTTATAGCAAACAAATGAAAATTAGTTCTATATCTTTCAGGGAAAATCAAATACCAATATGTTTTCCTTTTTAGATAATCTCTTTGCATAGCATAACCTCCAGATGGTGAATGACTGTTTGCAAGGGTGAACTCGTTAGACATCAGCACTACTTTTTAATTACATCTTTGAACACAGTGTATTGAAGTGGAGGAAATTACTTAAAGCTGAAAGTTATTTATTGGATGAAGCATTTAGTATGAGACTGCAGACAATTACAGGAATGTCTGCTGCTGTACTGAAGTACAGAATTGCTCCATTAGCTCAGTAAAAGAGAGATGGTCTGAGAAGAAATACAGCAGCTGTTTCCTCCCCCAGCACAATTTATTTTCCTTTCATTAGTAAGATATCAAGCAAAATATAAGTGTGCTATCAGTGACTTTTAGATCAGTAAAGTACTAGCAGTTGGTACTAGCAGTTAAGAAACTATGCCACTGAACACAACACATTTTGTATTATAATTTGCTAGATATAAAATGCATTTCAGAGCCAAGGGTTTAATAACCTTGGTGTTTCTAGGCTAAATTTCATGTAGACATCCAGACAGATAGCAAAATTGAAGTTCACAGTCTTTTTATGACTTTCTGCACATGAAATCTAATTTTTAAGTTTTGTGTGTTTGAATTTCTATATTTTTAATTACTTGTGCACCTCTAGTTCACAACATTTGAGGCTAATTCAGTGTTTAGGTTAAGGAATTCAATGTAGGAAGGGATATGTCTAGCTGCAGACAGTAATATCATGCTACTTTGCTTTGTTAAAGCTTCACTTCAAAACTGGTAAATAAATTCTTTCCACTCCTTTTGGGGAGGCTATTTTAGATGTATATGTCTAAAATTGCACTTATTTCCTGGCCACGTTAATTCACAGGCAGTTCACCAGTTGCATCATTTAAGACTTAAGGTTTGGTTACCTAATTTCTTTTCATAAGTAGTGAAGATGCATAAGCACATGTACAAAGCAAATTTCAATAGCACTAGGAAAAAAGCTTTAACAGTCAGATGCAACCCTTAAATAACAAAATATACTCTCAAAGATTCAATACACACAGCAAATACAGGGCTTGAAGACAAGCTGTCAAAAATTCAGTCATGAATTTCATTTTTTTCCCCAGCTATTTGTAGCAGTTTTAAGAATGACTGAGTCAAACTAATCTTAGTTATTAGGTGAACCTCTATAAATAAGCATGAAGATGAGCAAATTAAATTACTTAAAGAAAAAACATAGTTTTGAAAACATTTCCATATATATACGTGTATATTTTATGTTTGTATGGGTAGTAGATACATTTGTGTAGAGAGGTGTTCCAGAGCCGATCCCATCTGATGCTTTTTGAATGTCAAGGGGAGCAGGATGAGCTCCTGGAGCTGTACATGTCCTTCCCCTTGAGCAGCTCACACAGCACTTTTGTTCCCCTGCACAACGCCGGCAAGGTGCTTCATCCAACCCCGGGGAAAAGCCTTTGTGCTGATGGGACTAGGGCCAAGCTTGTCTCAGTTGTCCTCTCTTTCAGAATAGGCTGGGAAAGAGAGGATTAAGAGTTTGTTTGCCACCATGAACTGGAAGCAGTATATCACTCCCTGCTTGGGCAGCGATTGCGGGGCTGCGCTGACCTTGCCGTGCGCACACGGCTGATCCCATCGGCCCCACGGCACACACTCCCAGGCTTTGCACAGGCCAGCACGGCGGGGTCACCGCCCTCCTGCTTCCCCAGGGACACAGCTGTTCGTCCCTTCCTTTGCTTTTTAACATCAGCCTTCTCTCCCTGCTGCCCAGGAAATGGGAAATCCTTTGTCAGCTGTTCATAGGATACCCTGAGTTGAAAGGGACCCAAAAACCATCCAAGCAAACTGGGCTCAAAGTCAAGGTGGGCAGGATGTCATCACTTAATTTTCTCATTTGGTAAGGCATTAAAGGAGCACTTGTTCCCAATGTCCCCTCTTCAGGGAGTGTCAAAGGTTGAAGGTTCTCTACTTTTTCATCATTGTGTATCTGGGAGGAGAAGACTGGATGACAAGCTGGAATCATAATCAGGGATGTGGAGCTTTATATGGTGCTGTAAAAGAAGAAAGCAAACAAAAAATCATACTAGTGGAAAAAAAGTGACAATTTTCTGATTTTGTTGGGTTTTTTCATCATTGCAGGTACACTGATCCAGTTTGCCGAGCTCTGCTGGCATCCTTGTGTTTTTATGACTGGTTGGCAGAGATAATAGAGATGGAATTTCTATGTTTTAAAAGATCATAAATTGGTTAATTATAGAAGCTGCCATTTTGAGCAAAGGAACTACACTTTCCAAAGTGATTTTATAATAACTTATTTCAAACATCAATTTTAAGCTGCCATTAAAAAAAATACATTAGAAAAACAAGCACCAAAACAGTAACAAAAAAAAAGACTGAACCTTTTAATTTATATATTTTTTTGTTAAATATGTCCACTTCTTGCTACCTACAAGCTGGTGATAATTCTGTTAGGAAAAAAGACCACAGAGCAGCAGCGAAAGTCTCTTCAGCAGGGAAATGTGTTACAGCAAAGAAAGTATTTAACCATTTTCTTGTACTAGGGACAAAGCAGAGTACCTTTCCACATATTGATGCTTGTAGCACTCCTCCTGCTGACTCCAGGTCAGGAAATTTGACACAAATCCTTCCCTTACTCTCTGGGAACTAGAGAGAGACCTAAAGCATCAGACAGCATTTCTACATGTCAGTGTGACAAATGTGATTGGAACTGTCCTTAGAATATCTGATAACTTTATTTTCACATAATATATCTCTAACATATTTGAGAACTACTTTCTCATAGATGTCACTGTATGTCTGTGTCAAACACTGTAACAATCCTATTTCATATCCCAGAGGATCATAAGACTATTGCCATATCTTAAAATTTGGTTTTATTGGCCACTGCTTTGTGCCATGTGAATGTGATTCTATGATTTATTTTAAAATCATGAAGGCTAACAACTTCTATCATCAAAACTAAATGCTGAGTTCCTGACATAAAATACCCCCATGGTCTGGAAACGAATACAGCATTAAGAAAATCCACACTTAGGATCAATAGTCTAGTGAGTGTGTCACATATTGCTGGAGTGACTCACAGAATAAATATTTCTGAGGTAACTTTCACCACTCATTCCTTCTGGCAAGCTCCAGGTCACTTCTCTGTCTCAGTTTATCTGACTACACCATGACACAGTCTGAAACTCTGATGAAAATTAATGAGGACAATTTCAATTGTCAGCAAGAGCATTTGGCACATCCTGGAGAAATCAAGCTGCACAAAACCTTCTGCAGTGAACTTGCAGAGGTGCAAGTGCAGTCTGTCAACATACAGAAAATGCAGTAAACTTGAATACACCAGATGCCATGCAGGAACCATTTAGTGGCATGGGTTTTTTGTTATGATACATGGAAAAATTAGTTAAGGAAACTGCATGATACATGACCCAGGATTATTAAAAAAAATTTAAAATACAGGAAAACCTGCTTCTTCCTATGCTAGGCCTCACTGCATTTTCCAGTTTCAGCCAGGGAGCTCTGCAGCATGTCCGAGTACCTGCAATCAGCCCTGTCAGCAGACCTCTAGATTTCATGACTGTAATAAGGTGAAAAGGGGATAGAATGCAGGTTTTTTCCATTCTATTCATTTTTTACATAAAAATAAAGTGTGGAATGTTTTTTGCCTGCGCAGATTAAACCAGAATAACTCTGAGATAATTCCTTTCCTTTGTATCATATTAAAAAAAGAAACCATTTTGCATGCACTTATTTCTAAGAAGACTTTGACCTTACTCCAGTGTGCCTGGTATTGATATCTGAGTAAACTTCTGTGTGACAGGTATAAATGTGGTTAATGAGATTTTAAAACATGTTTCCAAGTCATTCATTTAATTACATTACACTGGGTTAAAGTGACCTTTAAAGGCCACTCCCAAGAGATTCTTCGCAATTACTCGGGAGCTATCTACCATTTAAAAAAGAGATATCTACCATTTAAAGAAGAGATAACCTTAGACTGAATAACAACAAGGAAAAACTGCCCTTGTCCCCTTGTTTGATGAACATAACAGTAGGATTTCAGATTCTAGCATTCTCTATTGAAGGGAGAAAGCAAGGAGAGATTTTTCTACAGGTTTCCATTAATGGAGAACAAAAAGTTTTATATCAATATCTGCAGACACACTTGGTGGGCTTTTCTTTCCTTAACATTTAGAAACACCTTTACTCTCAGGCCTAGAGTCTGAAATTTTCAAAATTACTGAACAGGCAGGCCCAGCATCTTGCTTACTTTACTATGTTTAGTTTTGTTTTCTAATTTATGTTCAAGAGTGGGATCAAAGTTAAAGTCTTTCTTTCACTGGAACCCTGGCAACTTCTAGGCATGACAGGGGACAGATCTACTGCATTACCATTCTTTTCAAAAATACTGTCAGCCAGACTAGTGGAGAGTACAATGGGTCCCCTGTCACCCTGCATCAGAGGATACAGGAGAAAACATGAGAAACGACAAGATCAGAAAGACAATTCTTTTAGTTTGTTCTTTTGTATGGTTAGAAAAGTTCAAGAAGGTTGCCCCAGACACCAGACTAAATAAGGGAGGACCAAGAAACAAGTGAAAGTGCTGTATGGGCCACCCTACGGGTTATAACAGTAACAGAATTTTGCCCATGCCAACTAGCACTCACCAAGAGAAAGCTCAGGAAAGGTTTGGAGGGCATCAGCCACAAGAGAACATTTCCAGTAGACGGCATGGACAAGACTGAGACAGGTGTTTGTTCCTCCAAAATAGTCCCCCAGCATGGAGAGGGGTACTGTGGTGAATTGAGGGACATAAGGTTTTTCATTGATCTGCCTTGACTTGGATTGCAGTAGAGGTACATGGCAGTCTGGGCTCCTTTGGCTCTGATGCAGACTAACTTAATTGAATACTGCATAACCTTTAGAAATAGTCTACTTGAAGTGACAAAGTTATTAATGGGGAATTATTTTTCACTCCAGGGCATCTGTTTTACTGAATACAATTAGTGGCAATGCTTCAGCACTTCCTTTCTACCATTTTTCTACACATCTTTCATCAGCTGAACTTGAGACTTGCAGACTAATAGACAGTGCCCGTGTAGAACAGTGAATAAGTCCAAGCAATTGAGCTACTGATTAGGTTATTTGTCTTTCTTCTCTTGATAGCAGATGGGCAGATTCCAGTTTTTTTTATGGCAGCATCTCCCATTAGCCTTAGTGATATTTGGATCCTCCTACATCAGGACTGAATTTAGTATGCAAAAATATACCATCTGTGTTTGATTGTCTGTTGATGATCCATTGACTCTAGCTGAATTCCCTTGCTGTGTTTATTCTTTCCATGTGTGTTTTCTGCATGTCCTTCTCAGCAATTTCACAAGCATGCACTACTGAATAAACTGAATATAGTTTGTATAAATCTTCATTATCCTAATTTACTGCAAATGGGGTGCTTTATGTGGCTGAAAGAATCAAGGCTTCCATAGATGTTTCATTCATAGTCATAGACTTCATTAAAAAGAGCAGGGATGAGCAGGCAGAAGAGTTCATATCCTCTCAAAATACACAATAATACACACAAAAATTTGAGACTATCAGGCCAAACAAATGGATCAAGAGAGGATCCATCATTGTGGTTG
The DNA here is from genome assembly GCA_017589585.1 of Phylloscopus whistleri. NCBI lineage: Eukaryota > Metazoa > Chordata > Aves > Passeriformes > Phylloscopidae > Phylloscopus > Phylloscopus whistleri. The sequence goes on along the minus strand of JADMLD010000110.1, from coordinate 1,603,212 downwards.
TACTAAAAAAATAAATGTGACAGTATTTGATTTACCAGAGAGAAGATATTAAGCCCTCAGTAAAGTCAATGAAATTGATCATGCAATTACCCATCTACCAAAGGGAAAAGTTTGGCTTATGTAATTTCTCTTAGTCTAGAATTTTTGTGGTCTACTGGCCATCTTATGTGTTCTGGATCAGAGGTCCTGCATGTCTCCTCATCTCAACATGCTCTGATTCTTTTCTCTTTTTGTAATTTGTACCTATTACTTGATGTGCCATGTGGCACCTGCAGGAAGTTACTTTTTGCAGCTCAGCATGTGGTAAAATGGAACTTTTTGGAGGAACAAATTGTGAGACTTAATATATATATATCCTTTAGTAATAATAAATTTCTGTGCATAATTAGTGACAAGGCTTCTTATTCTTAAAACGGTTTTGTTCATAACCTGTAATGCTCTCTGACATAAAATGTCAAAATCAAGGGTCAATAATTTAGGCTACTACAGAAAAGGATCAAAACTTTCTTATGGCTTATAACAAACTAACCAATTTTAATCTAAAACCAAAGGAGGAAAAAAAGAAGAAAAAAGATACTGCAAATTCAAAAAGAAATTTGCAGTAAGCCATTTTTTAATGGAAATGGCTACCTATTTTGCAATAAATTATACTATTTCTAGGAAAAAAAATCATTTCTGTAGTTCAAGAGCCTACTTTAATCTGAAGTAGGTGTAAATTAATTCCTCTGTCCTGGAAAATATTTCCGTCCTATGTCTCCTGTGCCATTTTTCCTTCTGCATGGTGAAAAATGGACCTTTGAGAAATTTTCATGGTCATGCCAGGAAGTGCGTCCAGCAAAATGAGGCAACAGCTCTCTTGGACAATAACCTAGCCATGAGTGCCCTCATCTGGCACTCAGAGAATGAAAAAATGGCTTTGCCTTTATCTCATATGGCAAATTTCTGAAGAACCACAGAAGGAAGGCCACAGAAGGTCAGCTATGCCAACCAGAGCTGTTCATGAACTATTCACTAAGACAGAATGTTTCAATATGCTAAAGGTCAATTTTCCTGCAACACTGGGTAATAAGATCTTTGTATTAAAAATACCTGATAATTCAAATGCAGAAAGGAACAACAAAAAAATGCTCTTACAGTCCCATAGCTCCTAAAAATATCATGTCTGTAGTTTCTATGCCAGATAAAAAAAACAGATTGAACTTCTATCACTGACAACCTAAATTAATGTTGCAAGTGCTGCCTAGCAATGGGTACCAGGCACAACATTTTTGACCAGAGATCTGAGAGTTGTCAGAGAAGTTTAAGCACCATTTTGATGCCTTGTCGTCCTCTGAAAATCAACAGAAATTTATCAGAAAAATACCAAGTACCTCAGCTTAACTAGAATTCCTGCTCCCTGCAGTAGAGAACTAAGAAGGTAGTCTCCCCTTCCAAAAAAAAAACCAAATTGAAATTTCATTGGCATCTACAGGACAAAGTGAATTTTCCTTTCTTTTCAGGAACTGCACCAAAGAATATTACACTAGGATAATCCAACTTCTTTCTTAAACTAGCTTTACTGTGGTGTCACACTGTTAGCTATCAAGAGGACATTCTTGCTCTAGGACTGATATAATGGGATTATCTGGCATGGCCAGACTGTTAAATAAAGTTGGGAATAGATTTAAAACAAGAGATGATAAATTTTACAGAGTAGATATGCACAAGCCATCCTTCTTCCTTTACCTATTCATGCACATTCTGAATGCTTTCATCTGCTCAAAGCAGGTGATTTTCAGAAGTAAGAGGACTTGCATGGATTCTCAACATAAATTCTCGAAGAGGAAAAGAGATACCACCAAAATCACCACATTGTACCATATTTGATAACTATGTATCTGCTAGAATAGACAGAATAAATGAACAATCCCATAACACTGCCATTCATACAATCTACTCTGACAAAAATACATCTGAGTCTCTGACAAAAATCATTAACAAGGCTGTCAGTCAGCCTTACCCAGATCAATACTGAACAGAAGACAAGGGGCTACAACAACATTTATTTCAGAGATTCTTACCTGTGCAGGTCACACCATGCAATAAAATCATAAAAGCTATTCCTGGAGGAAAATAACCTTCAAAGTTTTATTATGATTTTGTTTAGGGAGTTGTGGTTCCCTAAACCACCACACAACTTTAACCTTCCTCATTGTCACAGTATGAATTACAGGAGCGTTAATATTGGCTCTGATACGCTTCTTTATTTTCCTTTTAGAGCCAATACAGAGTGTGGAAAGTGCAAAAAAAATTTCTTTCAAAGAAAGCCTCACCAGTATGAACGGACCCAGAGAGGACTCTTTTTATAAAAACAACCCCAAAAATCAACCAACCAACCAACCAAGACGAACCAAAGAAACAAAACCCTGCCCAAAACCTGTCTGATTGTATTTGCTACATACAAAGCCATTGAGAGAGCTGACAGTAAATGACTAGATACAGCAAAATTGGAAATCTGCAAGGAGCAGAAATTCAAAATCACCTTCTAACACTCCATAGAAAGGCAAGGAGGGGAAAAGTGGTGTCTACTTCCTTGGTTTGTGTACTAGGGCATTTTCTCCTGGGCAGACATGATCTGGCATTACACCAGTGTAAGCATCTCTTTTTTAAACGTCAAGGTTTATACCTTCAAAAAAACCTACTTTTACAACATCATAAGAGTGATCCCTATGTCATTGAAAAATGCAGATGTCACCAGGCAGGCTTAGGCAGAATGACAGTATTAAATGACACTACGAGCTCTGAGGCCATGACAGGGTAGTAAAGGGTCGACCCAGGAGCAAACACAAAACCTGTGTCAAAATGATGTTGCAGCTGACACACTCATCTCCATCTCTTAGCTGGCCTAATCAGCTCAGCAGTGGTGTCATACTCTGTCTCCAAACTGCTTCCCACTTCCAACTTGGGCTATTTCCACTACCTCATATATCTCTGCTGAGTTATGGAGAGGCCCTCCATGCTCTTCCAGCAGGGAAAGCAAACTGAGAAGACAAGGAATGATCCCATGAGCAACCAAGGGTCAAATTCTTCCTAAATTGTTTGCAGTCAGCTAACATCAGGGATACATCTGTCACTCTTTCCATCCTAATTGTTTTTTATGATGTTGCTGACAAGCCTGTCTAGCTGTTACATAATGAACAGTCTTTTCCATCATTAAAAAGGAAATTTAAAAAACACAGCAAAGTTCCGTTCTGGTTATGTTGTTATACAAGCACGCAGCTTGTTTTTCAAAAGTGAAGAGATAAACTAGATTACTCCCTTTATGCTTTTTTAAGTCACATGTTTATCAGGATAAGACTACTTAAAAGAAAGAAAAAGTTTGCAATCTTTTGAGTCGTGCAGAGTGTGCTGATGAGGCGGGTAATTTTTTGTGCACAAGTTTGCCAAGGCACAGGCTGCAGTTACCAGAGAACACAAAACAAACTCCAAACAGAAAAGCACATCTAGTTAGCAAAACGCATTATTAATAGGAACAGCACTGGAATAGCAGGCAAAACCATGTGTAATGGAGATTGTCGCTTGGGAAGTCACAGCAGTTCCCACCAGAGAGCTTTTCTGTTTTAAAGTGTTATACCAGAACAGCAGTTAAATGCAGTTTTGTAGAGAATTAGGATGATGATCTAATATTAGAATATTAGTTGTTTGCATTTCAGGGTACATGTAACCTGAAAAATGGAGACAGATCCAAGTTTATGTTCCCATGTTCTAAGCTGGATAGCAGTGATCTAGGCCTGTTCTGCTCTTCCAGGTCTGGTCCAAATGATGCACAACCACATTACCAGCAACCCTTCCCCAAGTAACATTAACCCACTTGTTATGTGAAGCACATCTCTTCAAAGACCGTTGCTTAATGTAAGGAGGTAGATCTTCTGAGGCATGTCTTTACACATGTGCATTGAAAGTGTCCCTTTCAATTGTTCCTCTTGCTTGGTACACATGCTCTGGATAGTTGTACCTTTGATTAGGACAAATTACAGTTGCTTTTTGCATTCACATTTTTGAAGTCCTCAGTATACTCAAAACTTCTGAAAACACGTTAATCTATTGCAGATTTATTTTAGTTTCTTTCCTTGAATCTACTCATGTTGCATGAGCTGATCACGGTCAATAAAGATACTGCACTATAACTTCCTGCTCTAGCCCACCACTATTCACCTGAGGCAAATTCAGCGTATTGCTTTAATGATGAGGTTGTCAGTGCAAACAGGAGCATGGCTGCAAACAGAGTTGCTGGGGAACACCTCTGATCTATAGTGGATTTTTTTTCTCTCCAAAACTGTGCCACCGTTTCTGTCTTTCTGACTTTCCTAGTTGGCATTATTCAGAGCTGATTTTCCAGCAGTTTCAGCAGTTTCTTTGGTGTCTTTTCTGGGTTGATGTATAATTTTTCAGTTATTTCAAATGCTTTCCTTTCTCCTTTCATCTCTCTGAATTAGTAAATGTTTTGTTTTGACTAAACCCAAACTTCTAGTCCCAGTTGATATACATGTCTTTTTCTTAATAGCAGCATTTCCCAAGACGTGGGGTTATTAGCACTTCATTTTCTTCACTGTGCATTCTGCTGTCCTTAACATTCCTCCATCTCATGACAAATCCTCCTTCACTCAATCTTCTTCTTCCTGTATTTATTGCCATCAGTGAAGTTTATAGAAACAATTTGCCTCCTTCCACCATTTCTTTCACAACTTTTGTTTTCTGTGCCAGACTCAGTGCAGGATGACTGGTTTCTGGGCAGCATTCTTCACTGACTCCCTAAGTTTTTACCATATGCCAGGAGTTTTGCTTAAGAGTAGGAACTCCTGGGGGAATTCTGGTTAACTGGAATAAAACAAGTGTGAAGTTACAGAACTGAGTGGTAAAATATTCTGTGTGGAAACAAAAAGTTTGTAAACATATCCCCATTTAGAACAATGTGGATCTACACAACGTGACTATTCCTCTTTCATTGATTAGAGGCAAAATAATTACATTTCAACAGCGATGAACAGACTTTCTTGTCAGAATCACTAAATAAGCACAGTGGGAACTATTTTCCATTTTCTTTCTATTGCTTTGGACTATCTACCAGAGCTGAGTCCATGCTTAATATTTAGCTCATGTTCTGAATAACCTCACAATACAGTTGAAAGATGATTTCCCAGCCATTCCACATTCCTAGCGAAATATTCCACGTAGCGGAAGTTGCGGACCCTCTCTGTGGAAGAGCTAAATCACCCTCTGTCTGAACAATCATGATTCACCTTTCCTTGCATTTCCTCAGCGCCCAAGTATTCCAGTCCCCACGCTGAATGTGGGGAACAGGCAGAGCTCGCTCCAGTGCTCGCGTAAAAGGAACTGCCTGGGACAGCTTGTGAGTGATCGCGGAGCGGAGTCACCCTGGGAACCTGCTCTGCAAAGAAGGAGACTCACCATGGTGTGGCTGGGGGTGCTGACAAGCCTTCCCACCAGGGCTGCTCTTCTTCCTGACTGCTAGAGCAAATCTCTGGGGCTTTCTTGCTGAGGCTGTTTAAGCAATTAATATACGAACGGATATATTTTGAATTGGAAACTGGACATATCCCAAGCCCATCTTTGTAAACCAGGGGTTAAAAAGACGTCCCAGAGGTACACTTAAACACTTCATGAGTGCCATAGATAGAGCACATGATGTTTTCCTCCTCACAGTTATATAGCAGGCTTTCAAACACATCTCTCTTAAATATTTTTCATAAAGCACAGTGTAATGCCTTGCCCAGAGACAATGAATATGCAGCTTAGATTGTTAACAGCAAAATCCACATTGTGGCTGAAAAGTGATAAGATATTTCAGGATCATCCCAGTTTTTAAATTTACCAGGATAAATACATCACAGTGGGAAATCCATATGTTTTTTACACTGTATAGATCAGATCTCTGGCTAAGAAGGATCCCGGGTAAAGACATAATTTTCAAGAAAACCTATTCAAAATGGTCAGACTGGTATGATATTTTCTTTGTTTTAAACTTTTTTTATCTATCATATCAGGTATCCAGGTATCCAGCATCTATACTTTCAGAGCAAGGCAATGTGGCATTATAAAAAAAGAAAAAATCGTTTTTATGGCTATGATTTTATACTCAGAGAAATTCAAATAAGACCACTAATGAAAATCTTTCTTCTTTCTAAGCATGCTTTTTTTTTTTTTTTAACTGAACTCACTGGCATTAAGTCCTCTTTAGTAAAGGAATATAGGTGCCTATTCGTATAGGTACAATAGCATCACTGCAGAAAAGCAATTGTAGTCACTAATTTGTGTGTGTTCTATTTTCTGTGAATAGGTCACCCTTAATCAAGTAGACATAAAGCATGATGACTTTTTTTCCCTCAAAATAAACTGGCTCAATAAAGCAGTGTCCATATAGATAGACTATAAAACGTTTAGGTTGAACAAATCCTTGTGAAGATAAGAAGTGCATGGTTCTGCCACTGGGGCAGGATTACTCCGTTTATGCAGGCTGGGAAGTATCAACCCCACTGAAAACATGATGGGGCCTGAACAAAGACTTAACCAGACTGTGACTTTTCTACAGAAAATAAAAATAAAATACCTGCTGGCTGTGTCACATTCCTGAGGTCTCTGTACTTTTTGTGCAGATTATAGAAAAAACAATAAGTGCCCACACAAAGGTTTCTTCATCATTTCACCTCACAATAATTATATGGAATGTCTGTATTTTATAGCATCCTTCTGCTTAAATTAATGAGGTTTCAATATCAATCTCTATGATAGAAAGACTGAATCAAGTATTTGATTATTGAGACTAATAAAAGTTGTCTTGTCAGAGCATCAGCTTTGCCAGGGCTCTCAAACTCCCAGCTGTCAAATGTACTAGCAATTCAACTTACTTCTTTGATTTGTCCTTATCTTCCATGAACATTTTAATATTCTAATCTCCTACCATTAAAAATGGCAATGTTTAGCAAATATTTTTGGTAAGCACTTCTGACTCAATGAAATTTTTTGTCCTGGCCAAACACCTTGCTTGACTAATAATACCTTTGCATTTGACATGTTTTTTTTTAGTCTGAAATTTTTCTGCTAGTCTGAAGTACTTCTATCATGACAAAAAATAAAGCAAAATTACATTACTGCAAACCAAATCATGAGGTCATTTCTTAATTGTTACCTGACAATGTGTGGGATTAAGTGGAAATTCACAAAAATCCTTGGGGATTTAAAAGTTATATTTATTTAAATGATAGAGTGTAAGTCATTGCATAAGCTATTTTTAATGTACAACACTGCATTTTATCTGTGCTTGCATTTTATCTCTGGGTGATATGCATGTAAGAGTGTGGCAGAAGGTCAGGTTCATTGTACTATTTACTTATTACTCTTGATACGCAGTGTTACAGATGAAACAAAGAGTGAACTCTTACTGCTTTGCAAAACTGCAAAAAATAAAATGGAATTTAGTTCCCGTTGCAACTATCTGATGGTATGCATGTATTTTTGTCCTTACTTTTGTTGTCCCAATTCAGTGATTAATGTGTTCCTTGATAGGAATAAGCTTAAATAGTATTTTTCATTCTTTCTTTAAATAAAAGGGAGTATCAATACTTACTGTCCTTTTGAGAGAGTTGGTCTGTTGAGAGTTTATGATCTCCAGCATGTAACAGAACTAAATGGTGTCTTGTCTTTCCATTTCTACTTTCAAGCCAAGATGAATTTGAAAAGGTAATGTTGTACATACAGTCCATGTCCACTAAGTCTACAATCAGAAATACAGTAAGAATTACAGTAAGAACTACTGTTGCAACTACAAGTCCAGGAACAATGCAGTAAAATGTATCACCAATTTACATCCACACACAGATCTCCCTTTGATCTTTAGAGTACTTTAGTAGCATTGCCTGCCTTACACTGAAATACTGATTTACTACATTGGTTCCAGGCTACAGCCCAACAGTTGAGCTAGGACACACCATGAACGACAGATCAGGTATGTAGAATTAGAAGCTACCTTAACTTTTTTTCCACATAAAATATTTTGAATTTTTTTCCACTTTGTGCAGCTGAGTTTGGCCATTGCTGTTACACTTACAGACATTGGTTGCTCTTACACTTATTGACATGTGAGCTTGAGCCCTGGTCATAGGAGTTTGAGGAACATTACCCACACATCATTCTGGGGTTTGAATTTTGTTGGCATGTCATATTTTGTTACCTTGGGTATACCTTGGCACAAACCCCCAAATGCCATTTCAATAGAGTCCATGTCTACATCATGGGATTTCTTAGGAGGGTCTCCTCTAAAACAGATTCTTCAATAACCAATCTAAATATTGGTTAAAGCTGTTTTAGAAATATGGCCACTGGCTCACAAAAGAGCTTCTGTTCAGTGGTGGCACATTTGGCATATCCATTCATGCTTTGGCATTTACCCAGTTTCCAGCATCACAGCACAAACAGTGAGTGTGGCATCGCCAGTGGACCACTGGGGATTTGAATGGAGACAGAAGCTTTAAAGGAAATCGTTCATGAGGGGGAAAAAAAGGAAGCAGTTGTTTGCATAGTTGGTTTCCCAGCTGTAGACCAGGCCAGGTATTGAGGTACCTGTTAACTTAATCTTAGTAATCCTTCTCACACTATAGAAACACTTCTGCAGTCTGCCAGGCCCAGAAGCACCCAGAGAGACATAGGGTGGCTCAGTCACAGAGATGGAATGTACTCCACTGGGAAGGTAGCAGCCAGTGGAGGAACTGTGTGGACATGCTGTTTCATACCAGCTACCAGAGAACTCTGACATTCAAGACTCCCTTTGATGTCAGTCTCAGGAGTCTGGAGGTGAGTCCAGAGGTAAGAGCTGAAACAAGCACACTATCCAGGCTTGCTGAGCATGGCAGACATGAATGACAATGAATCCTTTTCTCTGCTAAAATTTGTGAAACTCTCTTCTCCTCTTTTCTGAGTTAGTTTAGATTTTATAACTGCTATACAAGTATAATATTTAAGCCTTTATGTGTTTTCTCCTGAAATGATATTTATAGCTGGGAGTAGCTGCATAAACTTTGTTTACTTTCCACTCTACAATAATGCATGCAGGCTCCAACTGCTGCTCTTCCTTTAATGCTCTTTTGTCCACCTGAAAGAGCAAAAACTGTCCAAGACCTGGCCCACAAGTAAGCTTACTCAGCTCAAACACAGGCAACTCACTGCAGTACATCATCTCCTGGATGCCGCAAGGCGAGACTGGAAGCAGCAGCATGCCAAGAGAGGCATCTGGTAGAAGCAGCAGCTCCTGAATCCCCAGAACAGTGGCTGTTTCAAACTGCAGTTTGGAAAAAAGAAAAAGTACCATTGATAGTATGATCACCTGGATTGTTTGCCATGCTGCCTCTCTCAGCTTCATACAACTCCTAATCACGTTTCACCTGTATGTTATGAAAGAAAAATACAATCCAGGAACCCCCTGAGGCCTGGTAGTCCATGCATTGCCCTCACTATACACTGCACTGACATCTTCCAGAACCATAAACCTCACAACACTTCCAGATACAAAACCCCAGCATTTTGAAGCCCTTGATTATTGTTTGATCAGGGAAAGGGGTTAAGATTATGGTGTTTGAGGGTCTGGGGGTAGAGAGGGACTTGGGTCTTTTTAGGTTATTTGACTTGGGTTATTTTTAGGTTATTTAGTCTTAATTTGTTGCAGAGGCATTCAGAAATGGTTTTTTGCAAGTCAGATATTTGGATTTCAGATACCTGCAACGACTCAGTTTTGAAACCTTCTAAAAAACAGAAACTCCCTGAAAACACCACTGTCTTGGTGGATGTTTTTTGGTTTTTGTGGGGTTTTTGTTGGGTTTTTTGTTTTGTTTTGTTGTTGGGTTTTTTTTAATGAATTTTCAGCAGCCTAGGAAAACCACAGATTCAGCATGCTCGTATTTAAAAAAAAAATCATTACCCCCAAGCTTGCTTAATTAAACTAACAGAAGAGTTTACAATGCAGAAGAAACAGGTCAGGAAGGAATAATATAAAACAAAATTATATCTTGAAAATAGTCCAGGAAAAGCAAGACAAGTCTAAACTCGGTAATTAATGATGTCAGGGAGAAGATGGGATTCTGCAGGGTAGAAAGTCATGGGAAAAACAAGGCCATTTGTTATCTAAACATAGCTGCAGAGCATTTCTGTTGGTTGTTTTGTGAGGAAAGTTGCTTTTCCATGTGGAGTTTTTGGTAGAAAGAAGATGCTAGGCTCTAGTCTTGGCCTTTTTGCATGCACTGGCCAGTAACTTTCTGAATAATACAAACTATCCATGCATTCTTTTAAACACTTGTCTTTCTGGCACTTGAAGCAGAAGTTCCAACATAGCTGCTTTGCAGTGTTGACCACTCATTCTGTGTAACACAGAGGTATGGTTCTCACTGACTTACTGAGTTTGGCATCTTGAACTTTACATTGGTTATTATTTTCAATAACTTCTCTAGGGTCGTTCTATAGCCAAAAACCCACAAAATCAAATGGGTTTATCTTGTCTAGTTACTCCAGGTCTTTTGATAATATTTCAAGAATTTTAGTTACATCACAGCAAACTTCCAGCAATTTTACCTTGTCTCAGCACCTAAATGCAGATTTTATTATGTTGTCCCATCCTATACAGCAAATATTCTTACAATCATTATTCTTACAATCAAACTACTTAAGATGTCGTTTCTTGAGTGCAATAACATCAAAAAAAGAAAAAGCAGTGACTTCTGGGCCAATGAAATCATCCCCAAACTCTGCAAGGGGAACTGGTCAAAGAAATACTCATCAAGTGAGTTCAGAAAAAATCTGCTCAGCCTTTGAAGAGGGTCATCAATCTTGCAAAGAACTTTGATCAATTCTGTGAACTCGTGTCAATTACTTTTTCTTGGGTTATATGGTAATGAATGTTTTCCAGTCAAATAATGTGGTAAATCTCTTCCCTCCGCAGCTAAACTTCCCTGGTTTAGAGTTGAAAACTCCTCTACATTTTGCAATATGTGCATGAGTTGTTTTTGGCTTCCTGAGGTTTCTGCTCCTGCTGTGTGCTGTGAAACCTTTTCTGCTGCTTCTAGCTCCTTCCCTGGTTTTTGTTGTGATTATTAAACCACTAAGAATATAGCTGTCAAATTATAAATGGGTATCTTGATTGCTTTACTCTTTGAACCTGCCTCGTATTGTCCCATTTGCCTTCTGAGTTGTTTATGCATGAAATGGTGGTTGTTTACAAAACAGACCCACTCATATTTGCATGCACTGATTCAGAGCTCTGCCGCACATCTGTCTCTGTGTCAGCCTGAACCCAAAGTCAGAGCAGACACTGGAAACAAACCCTTGTGGCCATAACAGACCTACCAAAGACAGGCACAGCCTTCCTGTGGTACTTCAGCAACATGAGCAGACAGCTGCAGGAATTCAAACATTTGAAGCAAAGCCCTCTAAGCTTCATACAGGCATTTCCTCCTCCTCCAGAGAGATAAACAAGAAATTGCCATGAGGAAAATGCAATCCCAAAGTAGGACTGTATTTAAGGGGAATAAACAGCAAGTAGGCAGCTGCAGCACAGATAGAGTGAGGGTAATCATAAAAGACCAAATAATCCAATTTATTCTCAGAAGAATGAAGACCACAAAATCTAAGTAACGACTTATGCTCGTAACTTGAGTCAAATTGTTCTAGCCCAAGAACTGCCAAGAAAGCAGGTCTGTCTGTCTCTCTCAGACAGAGGACATTCATGACTGAAACCAGTACCATATCTTCTGAGATGGCTGGTGTGTCTCCCGAAAAAGACCTGTTATTTCAGTTCCTTTGAGCTGTTCTCACACAGGAGAAAATGCCTACAGCAGCTTGCCTTGCTGCAGCCATGAAAGACCTGTTAGGGAGAAACCTTGTCCTGCTATATTGTATGAATTTACTGTCTAGGGTTCAGGGACAAGCATAAAATAATGAGAAACCTTTCCTTGCCATTGCCCTATGACTTGGCTCCTGTGGAGACTTTGAGGCCTACAGGCACATTCCAAATCAGAAAAATACCATCTGTGGTTCCTTTCATTCACCACCATTGCTGTTACTGCTGCCAGGGAGAACAGATGTCTGTTGCCTTTTCAGAGAATCACAGAATGGTTGAGGGTGGAAGGGATGCATGGAGATCACCTGGTCCAACCTCATGCTCTGGAAGGCCACCCAGTGAAGGCTGCCCAGGACCATGTCCAGATGACTCCTGAATGTTACCTCTTTTTCTGTCACTGGGGCTCATTGGAAAAAGCCTGGCTCTGTTGCCTTTGCACTTTCCCTTAATGTAGTTATAAACATTGATAATATCTTCCCTGAGTGCAGTAGCTGTATGCAGATAGTTTCTTCCTCTTCCAAAACCTCACCAGGTATTGAGATCAGTCTGCCCTAGTGGCAGACAGTTTTTCCCCCTCATTAATTTTTCTCTCATATTCACTCAGGAATTTTGAGGGAGTATATATTCCAGCTTTGTTTGTTTATCCCACTGACATCCTTTAATAACTTATTAATAAACAGACCATTCTTTCAGCCTTACTTTCTTCAGTGAATAAAATTACCATGACATCATCTTGTAGGAACTAAGCACAGAACATAAATTTCTCCTTGTTTTTTTCTCCTTAAGCTGTCACCCGAAGCACCTCAGGCCTGCAGCAACCTCTTCTCAGGATTACCAGAGCCTACTCAGCTGAAATATGACTCTACAGGTTCTTATTGTCCAAAATCACCTTCTCTTCCAGAGCTCCTAAGAAATGTTTCCTCTCTGACCCAGTAAAAATCAACAGCAAGGTGAACAATGCAAGAAACTCACGGAGTAGCACAGAACTCAGATGATGTGATGGCTTAAGGACAAGCCTCATCACTGGGCCAGATGTCATTTTGTAGGTGATCAGCTAAGTAGTTGCAACTGTGCCAGAACTAAACTCAAAGGTACATGAATGGCCACATATCACACAGACATTTAAAAATAAGATGTACCAGGTATCAGATACTTAAACACTGACACAAGTGTTGGAACACCAGTACAGACAGCCCTCAAAGATACAGAAGCTTTCTTTCTGAGGCTGGTATTTGTATTCTTAAGAGAGAAGGATAAATGAGACTAATTTCTACAAAATAATGAAATAGCTTAATGCCACTAGAGAGTTTTACCTTCAGCTGCCTGAATCCCATATTTAGGACATATTTTCACTCTTTCAAGACTTGCCACAGTTAGCATACTGAGGATTTGCTAAACCCAAGGCAATGCAAGTCTTGAAATTAATGGAGGGGAGAATATGGACCCTAATAATAGAGTCTCTGGGATATAATAACTATACTTCCTTTCCTCTTCCAAATTACCATGTTGAGCATAATCGCTCCAATTAATTTTTGTTGTTTTGCGAATAAATCAGCTGTCTAAATTCTCACAACTGGTACGTGATTGCTTCATTTTGTATAAGGTTTGAGTTGTCAGATCTATTTATTTGTTGATTTGTTTGCTTTCATTAGGTTCTTCCCAGCATGAACTCTTGTTCTTGGAGTGCTGAAATACTGGTGAGCGAAGAAAAAAAACAATGCTACTGTCAGTCATCAGTGACTAAAACCTACAGCTTCTGGCAAAATAAATTTGGGCAGAAACTTGACAATCACTCTTACTTTCCATCAAGAGTTTATGTCTCACGCTGTGTGGAACAGAAATAAAATAACAAATATTTCTTGTTCAGTATTGCTCACTTTCATCACCTTCATGTATGGTTGTTGAGGCTTTTTACAGTGAGTCCAAATACCCTAATAACTAAAATAGCTCCTAGAGTTTGCATAGGAAAGAGTGCTCCTACTGTATCCTGTCTTTCAAATAGCTACATGCAAACTTTACTATTTGACTAAAGAATAATGTATATGGTAAATAGCTGCCATTAGAAACACAGCTTTGTTATATCTTTTTAAACTATGCCTTAAAAATTAATTTAGAATGTGCTATTTATAGTAATTGAGGAAATGAGCTTTTCCACTTCTTGCTTTGGACCTTACTTCCCTTGGTTACCTCATAATGATCAATGTTCATAAACACATCTATTGGCTTAGGGATGGCTTCCTGTCTTGGGTTATAGAACCAAAAATGTGTATTCTATTTCATCTGTTGAAAGCAGTTGGGGAGATGTTTTTCTGTATCTCTTGTAACTCTGGTTGGCCTTTTGCTAATGGGCCAGCTGGGGCAGTGGGGCAGTGTTTCTTATCTCTTTCACCACCCATCCTCCCTGGGGGATATCTTCTGCTAATGGGCCATTAAGGCTCACCAAGGACACGACACATTCCATGATCCCATTGTGAGATGCTCCACCCAGTGGGGGGAGCCAACCGTTCCTACCTGGATAAAAACTGAGACATAGGAACAGAAGGTATCTGGTTCCACTGGATTCCCAGAGGAAGACTGGACCCTTCTCACCACCACTGGACCCTTCTCACCATCACTGGACCCTTCTACAGGATCATCTCTACCCCAATAGCACCGTATCTGCCACTCCAGGAGGACTTACTTTTGGACTGCTTCCAACACCCTGACCAACAGGGTGTCAGGTTGTAGCTCTGACTCTCTCAGGGTTTTCCAGGATTGTTGTTTGTTTGTTTGTTTGTTTGTTTTACTACTACATTTGTATGTTAATATTCCTAGTAAAGAACTGTTATTCCTATTCCCAAATCTTTGCCTGAAAGCCCTTAATTGCAAAATTATAATTTGGCGGGGGTGAGGGGTTTACATTCTCCATTCCAAGGGAACTTCCAGTTTTCCCTGGCAGATACCTGTCTTTCAAAACCAAGACACTTCCCTTCAGTTGAAGTGTTCACAATGGGAAGTGGTGTTATGAGTGGAATAAACCTTTGTTCATTGATAGTCTCTTACATGGATACTAAAACTGGACACAACAGTCACAAATTGTGTTCTACAAGAGCCAAATACAGAAGAAATATCTATGGCATTCAAGATCCCTGTTCACACCTTTCAGGACCATATTATTCCAACAGATTACAGATATTTTTTTGGGGGGGAAGGTCACATTCAGCTGAATAGTCACTAGAATATCCCGGTTCCTCTCATATGTCACAGTTTTCCAAAATCAGACCCTTCTTATTTTGTACTGCCCAAATCTCTTCCACTTAATTTTAAACTTTGAAACATAAGATACTTGGAGCTAGAAAACTAGCTCTATCCACATTAGATTAAGGTCACCTTGCACAGATAAATCTTTATTGGTATTAATGTAATATTTTTTTCTAGTACTGTAGGCACCCCAGACCATAAAAGTAGTAAGAGTCATTCATGGATAAGTGGAAGGATTGTAGTGGAAGGACTGTAGTGGGTCCTTCTACCTAAACATCAACCCACTGATGTCCAGACACTCAAACACCTTTAGAAGTCTGTATTGGTCACTGAATTTATTCTGAGCACCAGAACGGTCAGAAACAGATTGTGGTAGAACAAGATTAAAAGCAAATTAACGTAAAGAAATTAAAATCCTTCTGATGTCACTCTAGACCTAATTTTGGACTAATAAGTGCACCATTCTATCAAGCTAGCATTAATTATCAGAGGATCTGTTAAATAAAGACCATAGAAGTAAGAAATTAATGCAGTTTCTCTTGTCCTTGTTAAACTTGAACAAGTGATGATTGTGAACTTACATGAATTCTTACAGAAAAAAAAAGAAGTTATTCCTAAATAAAATTATTCCTGTGCATAAATGTGTAAATATATTTTAATGTGCAGGTCAGATGAAACATTTTACAGAACAAGGGAGAGAACAACCTTTAGATCAAATTTATCTTGATCTCATATGAAGTATTCTCTGCCATGAATCTCTTGCTTACTACATATTCCTTGAGATTGATGCTTCTGTCTCCCATCCAACTGTTCTAAGATCAGAGCCTATAAAATCATCTTGCCCAGAATTTAGCAAAAAAGTGAAGATGCTGGTTCAGTAACTAATTTTTCTTGTAAGCAGTGTACCTGGACAGGTGCTGCTGAAAGAGCAAATCTGAAGAAGAAATCATGGGAATACTCCTATTGAGACAGAAAGGTGTCTCAACCCTGATCAGATATCACAGAATGGTTGAATGTTAATTAAAAATACATTAACATTGCACTGGCATGGCTATTATGTGACTTCTATAATCTTCTTCTGTCCTCCTACCCCCACCCTTCTTTTATCTTATCTACCCAGTCTTTCATCTGTACTGTCCCCAGGCTGCCATACCCTGTCCTGGCTACCTAGGAAATAAATGAAATGTTTACTGTTGGTGTTTACAGCGCTTCCAGCTGTCTCAAATGACAATGATGATAATTGTAAGTGATGAATCAGAGATCAGATATTAGTCAGCAAATTTTCCTGCTATTTGCACAGCAAATCTAAAGTCTAACCTGCTCATTTCCTGCCTGGTGGTAATGAAGTATCTGAACTCTGGATGAACCTCAGGCTGTACTCCATTGGGCTGTTTGTAGAAGGATGATCTTCCCAAGTACATTAGAAATTCACAGGCTAGAATATGTTGAAAATTAATCTTTCGGAAACCAGTATTCTCAAATCATATTGAAAACATGTAATTTTCTCTGAAGTAATTGAGTGACAGGCACAATAAATGCAAATTAAATGACATTTATAAAAGGAATGTTTTTGTTTACTTAGGAATTGACAAAAATCATGTTTCTAAACCACAGCTCAAGGAGTCAACATCAACTTTCTCTTTCTTACAGAATATAAGGTCCACAAAAAATCACTTCGGTTTGTGGGTGTTGGATAAGAAAAACATGCTATGAATACAGCAATGAAAAATCCTATATAAATATATAAATCCAATACATTTTGCACGTTTTCTATGAAAGTCGTAACTTCATTATGGCAGAATGGATCTATAAAGTACATGGCAGTATGATAGTTGAGGACTCTCATGCCATACTACATGCATACAACACAATACTGACACTACACTTCTGCTACTACAACTACACAACACTGCATCTTCTGTGACACTATTTCAAAACACATTACTTCATAAGAAGCTGCTGCAAACCCGTTCAACAACATCTACTTAAAATATTGCTGGTAAGGTTTTTTAGTAGGATTATAATGGAGGAAATATCCCATAGGCATTTGAGTTCTAGACATGTAACTATATTTTAAATGAAATAGACATAAAAATAATAACAATAAAAAACAAACAAACAAAAAACCCCAAACACTGCAAACAAACACATTTTGGTTTCAGAATTTCAGGCTGCCACAGAACTCCTGAAGAATTTTCAAATATGCATCATAATACAGATTTGAAACGAAACTAACAAAAAAAAAATCTGTCTAAACTCAAAATATTTAATTCTGAAAATAATTTTTGTCTTGCCCCAACACATCCAATGAAATTTCACCTTTATGGATTATCTATTCCAAAAATGTTGGAGAGATTCTCTGCTTTCGTCTTAATTTCTCTGCTTTCTCCATAATTTCTTTATATCTAGCTGCAGATGATGCCGAGATATCTTTAGTTATAAATATTTATATTTAGGTTTAAAGAAACAACAGTGACTTCATTTACAGTGAGGTAATTTTTCTGGTTGCCACGGAAGCCCTCAGACAAACCTTCTTACAGCTGCCTACAGTAGCACAGGACAGTTAGAGCAGGACTGCAGTGTTATATTTCTGTGATTTATTTCAAAACAGGTGTTACCCAAATTATTCATTATTCTAATGAGAGGGTGTAGAGAAACATGTGATTAGCAATAAACCGCTATGATGTTTTAAAGTTGAAAGAAGGAGATGAAAATAACTTCGCTTTCTAGATAAGTGTAAATAAGCAGAGCAAATCAAAATGGTATGCTAGTTGGTAAGATGGTCTGAGCAGGGAGATGATGCTGCTGAGCTGACAGGGAAGTCAGGTGAGAATGCAGCAGAGCTGAATTGCTCTGGTACATGAGGGTAAAAAGCCGTTCTGACAGATCACACATCAGCTTAGAAACCACTCACCATATGGTCTTCCCTTAGCAATTCTGGGTAAATTTTGTGTTCGCATTTCTTTCTGAAGTTATTGTTCCCAAAATTATTTGTTCAAAGGTAAACTCGTGTCTTGGGTTATGGAACCTAAAATGTGTATTCTATTTCATCTGCTGAAAGCAGTTGGGGAATTGTTCTTCTTTATCTCTTGTAACTCTGGAAAAGAGGGGGGTGGGTGCCTTTTGATAATGGGCCAGCTGTTAAAACCAGGGTAGGGCAGTGTTTCTTATCTCTTTCACTGCCCGCCCTCCCTCCAGGGGAATATTTTCTGCTAATGGTCCATTAAGACATCCCCAAAGCACACGCATCCACAATCCCCTCCCCAAACTATACCCTCCCCAAGATAGTACATCCACATTCCATCATCCTATTGTGAGATGCTCCACCCAGTGGGGGGAGCCAACCATTCCTACCTGGATAAAACTGAGACTCAGGAACACAGAAGGCAGCTACCTTCATCCGGTTCCCGGAGGAAGACTGGACCCCTTCTCACCACCACCGGACCCCCTTTCCCTCAGGATCATCTTCGCTTCCACAGAACCACATCTGCCACTCCAGGAGGACTCACTTGTAGGACTGCTTCCAACACCCGGACCAACAGGGTGTCAGGTTGTAGCTCTGACTTTGTCAGGGTTTTTCCAGGATTGTTGTTTGTTTGTTTGGGTAGTTTTGTTGTCTACTACATTTGTATTGTTAATCTTCCTAGTAAAGAACTGTTATTCCTATTCCCAAATCTTTGCCTGAAAGCCCTTAATTGCAAAATTGTAATTGGCAGGGGTGAGGGGTTTACATTCTCCATTCTAAAGGAAACTCCAGCTTTCCCTGGCAGATACCTGTCTTTCAAAACCAAGACAACTCATCAGCAACTGAGATTTGGAGACATGAACACATTAAGTGTTCACATAGTAATGACAATCCTTTCAATGAAAAATATCAGGCTGAAATAGTATAGAAAAATAACCAACCAAAACACCAAATGGTAGTTATTTTCAATAGAGAGAAAAAAAGCTCATAAAGTAATTGATGTTACTCATGTTTTTATAAAGTTTATGCCTGATGTTTCATTACAGAAAACCATTGCATGTCATTTTGACCGCTATGTCTCTAAAATACTTAGCAGTTACAAACAGTTTAATAAAGCCTCATTATTTATTTATTTATAAAATGAACAAACATATCTTTCAGAAAACAGCCAGATGTTTTATCCCTGGCTCTCATATCTTGAAGCTGTATTGTTCCAGGTGTCCTTTGTCAGTTTAACATGACACCAAATTATTTCCTCTTCTAGAGACAAAAAGTATCAAGCATATGTGGTCACATTTGTGTCCCTTGTGTGAGGGTAGAGGAGAGTGAACACAGTGCTGCTTTACTTAGTCTGTTCTAGGGATGCTTTAAAATGCTATTTTTAAATTATGTTTGTTTATAATATATTCTTGTCCAGGAAAAAGCTATAGAAAAACAACAAAAAATACCCTATCCTTATTTTCATCCAGTTTAAATACAGCAAAGGAAGGAAACAATCTAGTAGTCTTCAAATTCATACATGTGTATCGCCGTGGTAGGAGTTTCCATGCTAGCTCTGGTTTCTACACGAGCGATATGGTGTGGACACCTCCCCCTGGGCTGTGCTGCAGACCGGGTCTCTTTGAACCTTTCAGTTCAGCAGCTTAGAAACCTTTCTATGGTGCAGGCACAGGACAGGGAATGAGCAAGGGAGATCTGCTGTCTCAGATCCAAGGATTTTTATTATCTGAATCGCCGTGTCAGACAGACAGGCAGGCAAAGAAACCACAGACATGGTGGGCTATATATTCTTATGGGCTTGGACGTGCAGTCACTTCCAGCCAATTGTGTGGCCACAAGAAAAGTAAATATCGACTTTGGAGACTAATGATATAACAGGGAAATGAAAACAAATTATACAGATGAATGAGATTTGTTTTGGGGAGAGATTAGCTTAGAACTTTCAGGAAAACTGGTCAGGATGACCGGCAGCTGCAGGTTTTGAGACAGAATCCCAGATTGTGACTGAAACAAAGGACACCATACCCTTAGAAAATTTTAAAACTTGAACAAACTGCAGCTTGAACAGACTGCAACATCTCCCCCTTTGCTTTTTAAAAGGAGAGAATGCAATGTAAAAAAAACTTTTCAGAATCCTTCTCCAACTCTCAGGCAGATTTCTCTCCACCATGGTTGCTCTTTAGAAACACTACATGGTTCAATACATGAGTGGGAGAAGCTGCCTTCTTCAAACCTATCATTATCATTTTTAAGGCTCCAAAAAAAAATCAGGATAAGAAACACAATCACTATAAACTATACAACTGATTTAACATTAGAACCTTCCCACCCCAAAAGTCCCCAGTTCTTAAAGATATTGCTCATCCAGTCTTCAGTTTCTTGTTTGATGTTTCCAATCAGAGTCTTAATTTTTCTAATTAATGGAAGCATTCATGCTTCCATTAATTTCTAATGGAAGCATGGATGTTTTCACTCTTGGATGACAGTTTGAAACAACAGAGACCCTTGAATTCCTCACACCCGTGGCCATGTGCAAGAAGGAGAAAGTCAATGGCAGTCCTATTTTGCAACGTGGCCTTCCTGGTGATTTCCTCATCTTTAAGGGGGTCACTAAGTGCAGTTGATGTTAAACTGGCCTGTTTCGTAACCCAGAATTCTAGGTGGCACAATTCACCTAGAGCCTTGGCTGCTGGTACCCATGGCAAAAACACCTGAGACAGCAATCTTTTTGGACTTTGACCAGTGGAAAATTTTGTGGTCACAGTTTTCACTCAATTGTTGAACACTACATTTTTGGATGGCCGAATTTTCTTTTGGTTCCAATTCACAGTTTTTGTTTGGTTAGGCGAAAACAGGGACAACTGACCTATGGTACATGGACCTCCATAAAGATAAGAAGGGATGCCTGCCCAAGCTTGGTCCCCACAAATGAGAAAATTCTCTTTAGGTAGCTTTTTGGGA
This sequence comes from Phylloscopus whistleri, assembly GCA_017589585.1. Lineage (NCBI taxonomy): Eukaryota > Metazoa > Chordata > Aves > Passeriformes > Phylloscopidae > Phylloscopus > Phylloscopus whistleri. The sequence goes on along the minus strand of JADMLD010000110.1, from coordinate 1,582,168 downwards.
ACATCAGTAGAGAGGGTGGCAACTTCATCTACTGCAGCACACCATTGGGAAGCTGTGAATTCCCTTTTGTATTGTGCCACTTTAATAAACCTCTGTGGCCCATAACTGAGTGAATAGTCTAAATTAATACAAAAGGCAGCATGAGCAGAGCCAAGGAGTTCAAACTCCTGAAGCTCTTTATCTGCCTCTGGGTGTTCTTTCATCCACATCATCCATTGGTAGAGAGGAAGGACTTATTACCAGGCCCTCTTGGGGCACTAGAGGGTGGTGTGGGTCAGAATGCAAATTCATCAAACTTTCAGGAAATTGGGTTCGTTTAAAAGGGGTCGACACCAAGCAAGTCGACAAACGGTTGTTGGCTGCTGCCATTGACATGCACAGATGGTCTTGCTTCAATGCACTGGCCAGGGTCACCTGCACATTCTTTCGGGGTTGAGGGACGAGCCACGCTTCTGAAAACTGGATGATTATCAGGAGCGACAAGATGTACATCAGCATTCTTGGGGATGGGATAATCTCAAAAAGAAAAAGGAGAGTTACACAATAACAACTTGAAAACATCTGATAATAAATTTGGGATCAGGACTCAGGTTCCCATCAGTGTCTCCTTAATGAAGCTACTCTCACGTCCTTCGGTTGGTTTGCTGGCCCTTTAGATGCTTTGGGGAGATAGGGTTTTATCCATTTCTGAGGGATCTATTTCAGGCCAGAGGGCATGGATATGCATGCATACCCCTGTCCCCAGGTTATTAATTCATATGGGCCCTCTACCTCCATGTCTCCAGGTTTTTCATCATGACTGGAGGGTGTTCTCTCAGTCACAAGGAGACATTCTGACTGAAGTGCTGGACCACTGGAGGGTTTAGGTTTTCAAAAGAACAGTTTAGAAAGTTGATAGTGAAGAGGGCTTTGCACAATAGCAGTTGTGGTATCATTACCCTGCCGTCCCCTCTCTGCTGCACAAGGACTTGCTTAAGGGACTGATGTGTCCTTTCAATCATGGCCGGACCTGTGGGAGAGTAGGGAACGCCCTTTTTATGCTGTAATCCCCATTGCTGCAAGAACTCATCAAAGGCCTTGGGGGCATATGGGGGCCGTTATCTGTTTTGATGACCTTGGGAATCCCCGGGACAGAGAAGGCCTTTACCAAGTGTTTTTGGGCATCTGTGGCCTTCTCCCCCATGTGGGTGGAAGCATAGACTGCTCCAGAGTAGGTGTTGACAGATACGTGTACATACTTCAATCTGCCAACTTGGGGTAATGTGGGTGACACTGGTTTGCCACACCTCACAACTACTAAGTCCTCTGGGATTGACCCCTGAGCCTAAATATGGGACAGCATACTTCTGACAATTTGGACATGTTGCCACAATGGCCTTGGCTTCATCTCACCTTAAATGGATTTGGTGGACTAGACCAGGTACATTTTGATAAAAGTTCTGATGACTCAGCTTGGCCTGTTGGAACATATCAGGTAAATTGGCCATTTCTACTAGAGTGGCTAGGGCATCAACCTTTTGATTTCCCTCTGCAATGAAGCCTGGCAAGTCTATGTGTGATGTCACATGCATCACATAATATGGTTGCTCTCAGTGGGAGATCAGATAGATTAATTTCGAGAGCAAGCCAAAGAGATTTTGATTCAAGATCTCTCTTAAAACTGAATTTTCTGCTCTAGCCACTAACCCTGACACATAGGCCAAATCTGTGATTAAATTGAATCGTTTGGAAAACCTCTCAAATGCCTTGATGACTGCTGCCAACTCAACAATTTGAGGAGAACCCTCGACCTCCTCAATGTTTGACACCCACTGGTGATTTTGAGGATCCTTCCAGGTTACCACAGACCTGTGGGGTGCTCTGGACACATAGGTGAAAACCGTCAGTGCTTTAAGCAGCTTCCTACTCAATTTCTCTTTTAGAACCAATTTAAATTCCAAATTGAAAAAAATCTGAGCTGGACCGTAAATTGAAATTTGTCCACGGTAGCTGTCTAAAGCAAACCGCAGAGCCTCATTTTCTTGGAGTAACTGCTCCAACATCTCTTTCATAAATTTGCCTGATGACAATTTGAGTGGAAAATGAATGTATGAAAAGTCATACTCTGCCAGTTCACGCAGCCTTCCTCTCACCTTTATAATTAGCCGAACCACCAGTTCTTGTGGCTTTGTGATACTTTTAGACTGTAGATGACTGAGGAACACCCACTCAATAATCAAGAGGGGGTCCCTCTGGCCCTTGTCCTTGTCCCATTGAAATAGAAGTCCATAGAGATGTGGTAATCTCCCCAACACAATGAATTTGAATGGCAGGTCTGGCAGGTACCAATGGGCTTGCCTGTCGGACATTGTTGACTGTACCTTCTCTATAGCTGGTCTTGCCTCCTGGGTCAGTACCTTAGGGGAATTTAGCTCCACTCCTCCCCTCAATAAATTGAAGACGAGGGCTAGGTCTTCGGTGGTAATGCCTAGCCAAGGTCTGATCCAGTTTAAAGACTCCACCCACTCTGCGTTGCTGGAGCTCCACCAAGATCCTAGGATCCTCCTTGATCACTAGCTTCTGGGGTCCAATGGTTCTGGTGATCTCCAGGCCCAGAAACCTCCCAGGGGGCATCCACTGAACTTTCCCTTGCTGGAATTCAAACCCTGTTGCAATTAAAGCATCAACAGTTAGGTCAAGCACGTTTTGAAGTGCATCGTCATCAGAGGTGCACGTGGGCACATCATCCATGTAATGCAGGATGATGGCCTTTCCTGCTTTGGCACGTACCAGGGACAGCTATGAAGCCACATACCATTGGCAAATGCTGGGGCTGTTTTTCATGCCCTGAGGCAATCCTGTCCAATGGTAGCGCTTCACTGGGGCTTCCCGGTAGATGGAAGGGACCTAGAAGGCAAACCGTGGAACATCAGCTGGATTAAGGGGAATTTGGAAAAAACAGTCCTTGATGTCTATGACTGCCAGGTTCCAATTTTGGGGGAGCATTGAAGAGGAAGGCATCCTTGGCTGGAGGGACCCTATGTGCTCAATGGCCTCATTAATCTTTCTGGGGTTGTGCAGGAGCTGTCATTTGTCTTTCCCTGGCTTCTGAATAATGAAAACTGGGGAGTTACAAGGGCTTGTAGTTGGCACGATGTGACCTTTGGCCAACTGCTCCTCCACAAGCTCATTGTGCGCCTTCAATTTATCCTTAGCTAGTGACCACTGGTCTACACAGACAGGGCAATCAGTTTTCCACTTGAGTTTCTGAGCAGGGTGCTCCTCGGTGGTTGCCATTAGAAAATCCCGAGGGGTTTTTGGGATTTCAGTTTTCACCTTCCATTGGGCTGTGGTGTCTCTTCCCCACAAGGGAACCACATAATCCGAAATGAATGGGTGAACACTTGCCAATTAGCCATCCAGACCCTCAATTTTTATGATGCTCTTAGATTGTTTTGTGAATTGAGCACTCTCAATGCCACATACCTTTCCCTCTATGGGTTACAATTCCCCATGTGACGGCCGTAGCCTAGAGGGAATGAACATCACATCCGTCCCTGTGTCCAACAATCCATCTAAGTGATGATAGTCTTCACCTTGATGGATTCCACATCCTATGATTGGTTTGTCCTCCCCCACCACCTCCACCCAGTAGATGTCTGGAGATGAGCTGTCTGCTGGGAGCTTCATTGGTATTGGGATGGCCTGGGCAATGACCTGGCCCTCAGGGAGGAAATAGGGTGGGTGGAAACAAAGCGCCAGGAGAAGGAGTCCCCCTGGATCTGATGTTATGATTACAAGAGATATCTCAATCTCCGAGGGCGTGTGCTTGGTTTCCCCAACTACAACGCAGTTACAGTCCAGTCCTAGAAGAGTCCATATCCTGTGGTCTGACAGAAGTCACCTGCCAACGATGTGACTTAAAATATGTACTTTTTACAGTTGTCAATATGAATGGTTGGTGTGGCTCCCAAATTTATCTTCCCCAATTTGTCCTCCCCCTGCCCCTTTCTGATTTGTCCCATTTTTATCCTCATATGGGGCAGGTCTGCACGGCCCCTTTAGTTTTTTGGGATCCCATCCCACCCCTGTTGGTTATTTTGTCCATCCTGACAGTTGTCCCTGAGAGGGAAAGCCCTGGCAACATGTCCCTCCTGTTTGCAAATAAAACAACAGGGCAGTCCATTGTGCTGTTTGTGAGGTGTTGCTGCAGCGACTGTCCCCTCTCCTCTTTTCAGTGGCTCCAGAATGACAGCTCTTTTTGTGCATGCATCAACCACCATTTCCAGCGTCAGTGGTGGATCCAGTGGCAAGGCTGATATGATCTATCTACAATGACATTTGCATTGGCCTATGCCATCTCTGTCATGACTTCAAATTACACCAACCAACTCTCCACTTGTTGTTAAACTGCCGTTCTCCTCATGGGGGATTTCAACCACTCCAGTATCTGCTGGAGGGAAAACACAGTATAGCACAAACAATCCTGGGGTTTCCTTGAATGTGTCAACATCATGTTCCTCAGAGAAGTGATAGAGAAGCCAGCATGGAGAGGTGCCATGCTGGACCCTGTGCTCACCAACAGAAGGAGCTGCTGGGGAATGCAGTGCTCCAAGGTAGCCTTGGCTGCAGTGACCATGAAATGGTGGAACTGGAGATTCTCGGGATATTAATAAGGCACACAGCAAAGTCACAGCCCTGGACTCCAGGAGAGCAGACTTTGGCCTTTTTAAGGATGTGCTTTGTAGAGTCCCATAGGACAGAGCCCTAGAAGGCAGAGAGGCCCAAGAACGATGGCTGAATTTGAAGGTTCACTCCTCCAAGCTCAGTCCATCCTAACAAAGAGGAAATTGGGAAAAAATGCCAGGAGGCCTCCATGGATGGATAAGAAGCTGTTGAGTAAACTCAGAGCAAAAAATGAATCAGGAACTGCAAAGGAGGACAGGTAGCCTGTGAGGAATCGAGGGAAATTGCATGGGAAGCTAGGGATAAATCTAAGGACACCAAGGCCCACCTAGAATTCAGTCTGGTCAGGAAGATCATAACAGGGATCCAGAGTGATCTTGACAGGCCTGAGAGATGCCACCATGCAAACCTCATGAAATTCAGGAAGGTTAAGTGCAAGATCCTATTGCTGGATCATGGCAATCCGAGACACACCCACAGGCTCAGAAAAGAAGTGATTGAGAGCAACCCTGTGGGGAAGGACTTGGGGGTGGTGACTGATGAAAAACTCACCATGAGTGAGTGTTCCCAGCCCAGAAAGCCAAGGGAATTCTGGGCTGCATCAAAAGAAGTGTGGCCAGCAGGTTAAGGGAGGGGGTTCTATCCCTTTACTCTGCTCTTGTGAGATCCCACTGGGAGCAACACATAAAACTCTGGTGTTCCCAGCATAAGAGGGACATGGAACTATTGGAACAAGTCCAGAGGAGGCCACAAAGCTGATAAGATGACTGGAGCACCTCCTCCACAAACACAGGCTGAGAAAGTTAAGGCTGTTCAGCCTGGAGAAGAGAAGTTTGTATGGGATCTCATAGCAACCTGCCTGTATCTGAAGCGAGGAATACAGGAGAAGATCTCTTCATCAGGAAATACAGCAGTAGGACAAGGAGTAATGGGTACACACTGAAAGAAGGGAAATTTAGGTTAGATATAAGGAATAAATTCTTTACTATGAGTGTGGTGAAACAGATTGCCTGGGGAGGCTGTAGGTTACCAACCCTGCAAGTGCTCAAGACCAGGTTGGATAAGGCCTTGAGCAACCCGGTCTAGTGGGATGTGTCCCTGCATATGGAAAGGGAGGCTGAGACCAGGTGATCTTTAAAGTGCTTCCAAGCCTTAACATTCTGTGGTTCTATGAAATAGAAATATTCACGACTATTGTGTTAGTCTGCCTTCTTCCTCTGATATGAAAGGACGTAAGTGAGATCCTGAGGTTTTGCTGAACTTTTCATTTAAAAATAAAAAAAAAGAATTCTCCAAATTCCAAAGCGACTCTGAAAATGAGTTCCCACTGCTTTCAACAAAGGATAAATCTAGCTGCAAACTTGGCAACTGCTTTCCCTTTACCTTTAATGAGAGAAATCAAGTGAAAATACAATGAACTATCAGATATAACTATATTTGGGCCTGGTTCCTATGTCCTGAAATTCCATAATTTACGACTGCACAACATTAAGGATGAGCTTGACTTTCAGAAGACTTGTTGAAATGGTGATTGTTAACAAACCAATAATGAAATTCTTTACGTTAGCTTGAAGATTTTTTCATGCAACATGGTGCAATTGTGCTATCATAGCCTTGATCTCTGCTTGAGAATTTCCAGTATTTTACAACTCAGAACATATAAATCAGCTTCACCCTAGATTAGTTGTTCTGCCTAATATCAACAGCATGTTTATTTACCCCCAACTCTTTAACCTTGACATGACAGATATAATTTTAAAAAAAGAACACACAAGAAACCTCACTGTTCACTTGAGAACTTAGAGAAATATTAATCAGTGAAAAGACGACCTGCAGTAATGACATTTGGTTAGACATGTCTTTCTGGATGCAGATAAAGTAAGAATTTGAGCCATTTATCATGTCAGTGATTGCATTGACAGCCCAAAACACAGGAATCTCCCACAGGAGTTCTTCGAGTTACTTCAACCTTCTCTCCCACACTCTGCCCATGCCTCATATAAGAAGCAAGTCTTTAGGAAGCACCATACTTTTCCTAGCATTTATCAATTTCTACACAGAGGGTGACTATTTTCGTATTTCCCGAAAGGTCTACTTTAAGGTTAAGAAACTTTTTGAGGATAACTGCACCCCAGAGAAGAGTTTACAGTTTTTGTACTTTCCACTAGGAAAACAGTGGCTACTCAGTAACTCCCTCCCAAGAGCCACTGTACTTTTCACGGTTGGGCCATGTACTTATAGACAACTCCAGATTTCCAAAACTGCGTATTTGTACTAGCAGCTTAACAATGTTTTTATAGATTCAAAGGTCCTGATTTAAGATCACTAATCAACACTTCATATTAAATGGAGTTCACGGAAGAAACAGGTTACCTCTTATATTTCATCTCTATTTTCATGACCTTCCTGTTGACTCCTAGCTCTAGGCCATTGGGCTATGTTCCCTGCCTGGGCCTTTGAGTGAAGATTGTAACCAACAGAGAAGAATGTGAAAAGTGGGAGGTGAGGGCGACGGAGTATTGGTGACACACAGCAATCACATCAAGCTGAGTTATTGGGTCTGATGCATCCAAGAGGGAGGTAAAGGGCAGAAATCTTTCCATGTGAAATACCGGGAGACTAGGTATGTATTAGATACTTGACAGCAAGTAAAGACCTGTCAAGGTTTGAACCATTCTGGCTTGCCCGGAAGCAGACCATAAATTCCTCAGAAAATTTATCATGGAAAAAATGTAAGCATCTCAGGACTCTAGATGTCTCCTGGGTTAGATTCATGTTGCAAGTAGTTCAGAAGATCTGGAATCTGGGTTTTGGTGCCCCCAGGTCTCATATATTAAGTGACTGAGTCTTTTAGTCCCATCAAATTGTCTTAGTATTAACTGTGTCTGTATTAACTGTATCTGATTATCTGGTCTCAGTGATGAACGCAATCTGACCTTGAAAGAGATACTTACTGGAACTTTTTTTCTTTTTTTTGCGTGACTAAAAACTTGGAATGCAACTCTTCACAGCACAGTACACTTGTAGCAAGTTTAGACACTAAAGCTCCTACTGCTGAACCCATGGTTTCCCAAAACCAACAAAAAGAGGAAGAAAAACATTAAGGAAGGTATTAGCCTTATTTTGACAAAACTATTTGTTGTAAAAGACGATTTGCTGGCTATTTGCATTTAGCTGAGGGGCCTTGGTTTGCATTTACATTATATATCATGTGATACCTTTATTTCTTCATCCTCTGAGCTCCCATTCCACTAAGGAATGCTACAGAAACCACTTCCCACTTCCTCCAGGAAGAGATTTATTGTTGGAGATTATATGCTTGAATATTAATAATGAAGTTAAAAAAACAAATCCATGATTACATTATCATAGTAGGTGAAAGTCTTGTCTTTCTGTTAATGAAGCAAAGGAGAAAGAAGTCAAGATTATTAAAAAATTATGCAAACAGTTGAGTAACCTGGAAAAAATCTCCCATCCTCCGCTTAAACTGCAGCTTACCTGGAAGGATGCACTCAAAATTTTCTAAACCCGTGTTATTAAACTCACACTTAAATAATCTGTCGGTTTTTTTGTTGTCTTGTTTAGGCAGACATGTAAATGTTGCATGGCAGATGTGGTATGCTGCTTATCTTACCAAATTTGACAATTACATAACTTCCAAATGCCATACAGTAACTAGAAGTAAAACCCTGCATTGTTGGTTTGTACATTTGATGATTTAACCTTGCTACAGGGGTCTATCATTGGTGATCCCAAGACCAATTAAAAAAAAATAAACAATGATAAAAGCTTTTTTTACTTCAAACTTGTTTCCCAAAATTCATTGATAGAAGATTTCTCAATTTATACAAGAACAAAGCTAAACCGACTATGGTGCCTGAGAGTGGTGTGCATGAAAAAAAAAAAGGAAAAAAGCAGCCTCTACCACTGACTTTAGATTACATTTTTCCAGTTTACAGATAATTCTATAACCTACTTAAAGTTATCCATACTTTAGAATTGTTGTTCCTGTCTTGAAACTTCTATCAAACTGAGCGTACTTTGATTAACTTTAGAAAGGGAATAAAATGGGTATTTCCTAAACTTATCATGATAGAAAAAGCAAAGTGAAATAAATTTTAAAAAACCAACACAAAACAAACAAACAAACAAACAAACAAAAACACCAACAAAACAACAAAACAAAATCAAAGCCATGATAGTCTGGGAAACTTTCTAACAGCAAGGAGATGGAAGCTTTGGAACAAGCTGTGAGGAAGATTATTGAGTATGTCTTTGGAAGTCTTTAAGGACATCTCTCAGTAATAATTTTTTGCACAGTTGATCCTGCCTTGTGGCAGATGGATAATTTAATTAAGTCCTGAAGTCCCCTCTAGCTCTGATTTTTGTGATTAGCAGATTTCCCCTACATACTTCCATCTTAAAGACCACATCATATTGTGGAACTCTATCCAGTGAATAGTAGTGTCCCTTTTATACAGATTTTGCAAAAAGTCCTTTGCAAATAAAACAGTTTATAAAATAATATAGTAACAAAATCTAAATTCAGACTTCAGTATGTACTTTTCTCTGTCACACAGGGAAATATAAGAATTCTGAAGGTAATTAACAAGGAGTTGACAACTGGAAACAGATATCAATCTTTTTGATGTAATTTCCTCTCAATTCTCCAATAAACCTAAATTTACTTTTATAAGAGAGGTCTTTTACTATTTTGTATTTGAATTGCATTTAAACCATCTCTAACAAAACTGAAGACTATTCTTAATCTCTAACAAGACTTTTTCTTAAGGCTTATAATTTAGTCTGTTACTTACCAGACCTACAGTCTTATTAAACCTCAGTTTTGAGGAAATCTTTCACTTTAGAACATGCATAACAGGCCACCTTTTTACTTCTGCCCTTTGACCATAACTTTATTTTGATTCCTTGGAAACATTAAAGCAAAAGGACAGTAAAAATCGGTTTATGTAAATATCATGGCAGTAATTTCATAATTCAAATAGAATGGGATCAAACAGCAATCACAATCAAATTGTTGAGCCCTTTTAGACAGTATGCTAATAAACTAAGAGTTTCCAAAATTTAATCACAACAAAATTCTCAAACCTGATCATGATTATGAAAAGAGCAGAGGAAAACAATTTGTTATGAACTAATATTTAACTAATACTAGCTTTTCTCCCCAAGTTTCAAGTGAGTATGTGTATAAGTTAACACATATGAATTATATACAAGAAACTTCTGCTTCAAATTTAACAATTTTGAAGATGTTGCTAGTGTTTTGTGCCAGTTTTGGAGATTGGGAAACCTGACAAAACTATCCTGGGAACCAAGTGCAAGCAATGTGTTCTCTAGGGATAGAGGTTCCTGGTTTGACCCCAGCTTTTGAGCAACTAGTAGTTGGATTTTCTGCCAAGAAATGAAAAACTGCCATGCACTTATTGAAGTTCCTTTAGTCCATCCCAACTTGTATTTTTCCTCATAATGAACATAAATGTAACCTTGAGATATGCTTCAAAAAGTGTGTAGTTCCCATCCACATTTATAATGCTTTAGTTGCATGCTTATTATCATTGCTTAAAAACAAACATATTTTCCCAATATTAAAAATAGGAAAGGACTCACTGCCCGTAAAAATGAATTATAGCTTAGCAAACAAAAACATTTTAAATAACTTGATTTCACTTTTAGCTGTTCTACCCTGGCCTGGAATCTCATTGCAACTTGACTAAGAATAAATTTTGTGCCATGAGAAACATTTTTGAAAAAAATCTACTATCTTAATATTTATGGTAAGCAAATTGCTTTGTCAATATTAGTAGGCCATCACTGAAGACCTCAATGAAATTTCAAACCAGACAAGCCATTTGATTCTAGAGTAGAGAGAGAACATTTAAAACTAAAAAGATGAGTAATCTAAAACTGGCCTCAAAAGAACACCCCACAAATATATCAAGAGAAGAGAATGCAAAGATATAAAATAAACTTTTAGAGTCTTCATATTAAAGGATAAGAAGGTTCTCAATCAAGGCAATACTTACACTGTTTAAAGTCTGAGAATACTCTGTGCAGCCCACACATTTTTGTATCTGGATCTCTGGCCACTTTTGGATTCTTAAGTTCGCACACCACAATTGATTTACCAGAAGTTATCTGGCTATGTCTGGCCAGTTATTTGCAAACCTAATCCTCTTCGGTGAACGTTTTAGACTGCTGGAAGTTACCAGCCTTGGGCTGCTTTCTATATTCCCATTCAGAGACATTCAAACTTTAAACAGACAAACTCCCTAACAACATATGGGTTTTGGAGTAGGGATAGAAGAAAGTCAGTTCTCTTAAAGAATTCTTCCTTTCACTGCTATTGCATAATTGTCTTCTTTCCCAGGGGAAGGTAAACTGAGGAAAGGTAAGCAGTTGTTTCCATGTTTCAAAGAAAAATAGAGAATTGCTAGTATCCAAACCTCATCCAACAGAAATTGCTGAAAATTGAGCTGTCACCTCAGTAATCTCTCATTGCTACCTTCCACTTAATTTAACTAGAAAAAATGCATCAGTCACAACAAATTTCATGTGGACATTTCATATGTTTCCCAAGTCACTGCATAGCCCCCTTCCTGTGTCTGACTTTGTGATACATTTTTATGGCCATTTCCTAATGAGCGACAGCACCAGGTTCTCCTCTTCCTTACTAGTTGGATCCTGAGCAGTAAGTACACAGAATTTAGTTTAACTGAATTAAGATGAAGAATATCTTACAAATTTATTCTTCTACTTTCCTTTGAAAGCAGAAGCCTCTATACCACCCATTGAGTTCAGCAGAAGTTAAGAATCTAAATAACTTTGACATTCTGGCCTTACACATGTCGAAAATCAAGAAGATGTAAAGCAGAAGCTCACAGACACACACAAGAATCATAGAAGTGCTGGCTGGAAGGGACCCCTGGGACCCATCCAGGACAAGATGCTTGAAGTCAGTTGGTGAAAAATACCAGACTGGGGCTTTTTGAAACTTGGCTGGGCAAAGCCATGACAGACTCGAGAGTGGAATTTGTATGGCCCAGTGCACAGCTCCCTTCAGAGATGCACCACCTCCCTTTTTCCTAACAGCCATCCTCCCTACAAGGAATGTGTGCTCACTATAATTTTTATTCTGCCTGTCCCCTCTCAGAAGACTCCAGGTCCCTCATCTTTATAACACTTCCTCAAGCTGGCTGCTGTAAGATTGTTCCTTAGCCTCTCATCTGACAAAACTGCACCAGGTTCCCTCAGACTGTCCTCACTGCTGGTGTTCTTTAGGCCACTCAAGAAAATACTCTATACTTTCTTACAATACTTCTCATTGGAATTAGAATCTGTATAAAAGAACCATTTCTTCAAATCAAGAACTTCAGGATTGCATTTCTTTTTTGTATTTTCAGACAAGCTGTATAAGCACAATAAGCAGTTGCACCTGAACACGCATTTTCAGTGTTCAAATGGTATTTATAGGCATTTGGTATTTTCAAATGGTATTTTAGGCAACTGCTTAGGTGGGTAAAGGCTGATATGGGAGAAAGTCAAATTATACCTATAGCCTGAATATAAATGTAATTTTAAAAAAAGTGGGAGGAGAAGGAAAAAACATTTGGACCAAATAATCACAAGTGACCATTTATCAATGTCAGCAAGAAGAGTGGATGGAATTCCAAATCCTGTCTTGGGTCCAAGAGTTTCAGAAATCCTGCTCCTTGCACCCTGTAGGAACACTTCAGAATCACCATGGCCATGAGATATTACCATATCTGAGCAAAAGAGTTACTTTTCTGAGGGTCTCCCAAACATGAGCAGAGTAAGTTTTAAAAATGCAATTTTGAGAAGTTTTGGACAACAACCCCTGAAACATAGTTATGTATCTGCTACACCAGCAGAACTGCAGTACGAAGTTTTCCACTCCCTTCCTGGTAGTCTGTCTGTCATGTAAACAAACATTAATGTTTCTTCCTCTTTGCTTAATTGTGTACAGAACATTCCATACTAAGTCTTCTGAAAATTAATTTCATATAGCAAGAAAAACCCATTAAGGTTGTAGAGCTCAGCACTCAAAATTAAAAGTGACATAAGTAAATGCCCCTGTAAATGATCAAAACATTTGTTTTACTGAGCCAGTAAGCACTTAAAACTAAAAAAGCCACAGAGGGAACTACCAGCAGTCCTGGGAGGCACTGATGAACAGAATTTACAAGCACAGAGCCTAGGATGGTGCAAGAGACAGGGAACACATAATGAAAACAAGGCATAAGTGAAGTCACCTCAAACTCCTGCATGTAAGCAAGGAAGTGCCTGCAAGACACCATCATGGGAAAGCCTCAGAGACTTTTATGGGTCTCAACAGCTGGGGAATCTCTCACAAGAGCTCATATGCTAATGTATGCAGTCTGGAAGATAAACAGAGGAATTGGAGATCTGTGTGATATTGCAGAAATGGTGGCATGACTCTCCCATGACAAGTGCTGCAATGGCAAGGTGCAGGTTTTTGGATGGACAGGCTGGGAAGGTGAGGCAGGGGAGTTTCTCTTTATGTGAGAGAACAGCAGGAGTGCACAGAGCACTGGGTGGGCATGCATGACCCCATGTTCATGGGCAAAGATTAAAGAACAGACATGTATGAGCAACATGGCACTGGGTGTCTGCTATAGGCTGCCTGCTCAGGACAAACACGGATGCAATCTTCCACAGACAGCTGGAAGTAGCCTCACATTTACAAGCCCTTTTCTTCATGGGGAACTTCAACCACACCACTGCAATGGCTGGAGGGAAAACACAGCTTGGCATATTCAGGAGGCGCCTGAAGATCATCTGTGACCACCTCCTGACCCAAGTGGTCAAGAAACCAATGAAGAGAGGGATTCCATTGGAATTCATAAAAGAAAGTCTCATTAGGGGTATGTGAAGGCTGAAGTGACCATGAGATACTGAACAGGAAGGAGAAGGACCACAGTCCTCCTGGATTTCAGGAGAGTAGATTCTAGCTGCTTCAAAGATCTGCTTGAGTGGGTCACATAGGGTAAGGCCCTAGAGGAGAGCAGGCCCTGGAAAGCTAGGTAATATTCAGGAATCTCTCTCTGAACATGAGGAAACACTATTTTTTATTTTTTTTTTTATTAGGAATCATGAAATCTCCTTTCTTTTAGGCCTTCAAAAGACATCTCAGTACTGTTCTGGGTAACCTGATTGAGCAGGGGAACTTGACTGAGATGAACTCCAGAGTTTCCTCCAACCTCAGTTGTTCCATGATTACATACCATACTGAGCCCAGATGACTTGTGGACAGCAAATAAAACAGAACTCTGTAAAAAACAGAGCTCAGTGGTACCCTCAGAAATGATACACAGACTCAGAAATCAGTTTTGAGATGAAATCTTGTCTTGAAAGTGGCAAAGGCAAAATGTTGACTGCAAATTGTATTAAATTATTCCCTCTTGCACTTGGGCTTGCAGTTCAGGAAGAGAACAGTTTCTTGGAGTGTCTTAAAAGATTTCTTCCTTTGCATTCTTTCCTGGGATTTCAATGCAGTTTTTATTTGCATATGCTGACTCTCTTACAAATCACTCCCAAAGATTATTATTTTTAAATCTGTTTCCATCTTGATATTGTCTATCTTGTTTCAACAACTTCTCTTTAATCTTTGTGTCCACCTCCTCCCTGAAATAATTTTCTTTCCTTTGCTAACCTTGTCCGCACAAAAACCAGCAGAGTTGAAATGCTGTTGTGTGGGCAGGCAATTTCTAGGTATACAGGGTAGTTTAGTGAAACTCTGCATGCCTAGAGCCATCAAAATTTTGACAGACTGTCATTTAAGTTGATTTTAGCTGCCTAGTGCCAAAAGTAAAGTAAAACTTCTGTACATGCAATTTCAGAGTTTCCAAAATACTTTGTCAAAAATTTTCCTGGGGACAGTGACGCAGTGCCCAGCTGTCCCACAGCCCGGTCCATCCCAGTCGCCAGCACCGCGCGTAGTGGGAGACACTCTCCAGGAGCAAGGTGTCCCAGAGGGCGGCTTACAGCCGGGGCTCTAGCATGGGAGGGAAACAAGGCAGAGGCAAAGGATGAGAGGAGAGTCTTCAGGTTGTAAATCCAAGAGGGATTTACTCCTCAGGAAGGAAGGGTACAACTGGGAACACAACAGCCAAAGACAACGAGCAGGGTTGAACATGAGCTTTTAAACAGAGGTGGTCTTACAGGCGGAGACAAATACCTGACCAATGAGGATAAGACACAGAGAGTCCAGAGATTTGACAGGCATTGCAGGGGCCTATGAGGGAACAGCAAGGGAGGATAAAATTTGTCCTGGCCAATCGCCTGTCGAGGATCACAGAACATTCTGGAGCAAGGGGCAAGTACAACAAGGATTGACAGAGGAGGTGGGAGGCATACTTACAGGATTGACATAGAACAACCAGGAATAAAGGAAGGACTAGGGGAGACTGACAATTCAATGGGAGGATACCACTGGGAAGGACCATTGTAACCAGGGAACAACAGAACAAACCACAACAGGACAGGAAGGCACACTTTCATGACAGAAAGGCCACAGTACTCTGAACAAATTTCAGATCTTTTCTCCAAAGTATGGACAGTATGTATTTACTCAAAGAAAAGGTTGCCAGGGTTGTTTTAACATTGCAACACAATGTATTTTCTCCATCATTTTCTTGGAAATGGCTAAACCGTTTTGGCTGAAACTTTTTGGAAAAAGAAATTAAGTGAGCCTGATATCATCTCATGGTAAATTGTAGTCTAAAAGGCTAATATTGGGCCAAGTCACAAGTAAGCTAAGATGAAGGTGTTGTAACAAAGAGGTTTTGATAGATCTCAATAATAGTCAATACTGTCAACATCAGCAAAATGCAATCCTATGTGAAGGTCAGAGAACAAATTATTATGAATAACACTGAAGAACTCAGCCAAGATGCCCAAGTTGGGCAGTAATGGAAATAGACATAAACCCTTACATTTGAAACAGAACAGAGAGCTGGTCAGTTTTAAATACCTTTTATGTCACTGCACTATGTAATGCTTTATGTGCTCTACTATATGTACATATAGACAGACACATTAAGTTTTCAGCTGACAACTCTTTCCAGTAGTTGCAGTTATTTCAGGCCCTATGCATCAATCAATAAACTGAGCTCAATTAAGACAAAAATCTAGATTCAGAAATCATGAGATGTAAGTTAACAGGGCAGAAAAGTTGCTGCTGTTTGCTCTTGTAATTATAAAGGTTTATTTAATACCAATACATTAAAAACTTTGCCTAAAGTCATATGGCACTAGGCCAACAAGTAATTCCTTACTCAGTTTATGAACTATTTGAAAAGGAACAAATAAACAAAAGAAGCAGCAAGTGTAAGGTTTAGCATATCAGGTCATTAATTCCGCCTAGTTAAGAGTGAAATTGCAATGAAGAAAAGCATGTGTTTTATTTTAGAAATAAAACCACAAAATAGCTTCTTGGGAATATTAAACTGTAAAAACCTGGAATAAATAATTTTATGGGTTACTGTGGTATGAGCTTCTCAGGCAATCATACCTCATCTGAATTCATCAACTCATCATGAATAAGACTATTAATATGAGCTTAATTATAACGAATGTAACATAATAAATCATTAATTAATCAATAGTTTTTAGTAATTTTTTTGCTTGGAAGTCATAAATATGTTAATGTATACTTTAGTGTCTGAGCCATCATGAGTACATGTTTTACCCCCTTCTTGCCCCTAAAAACTACACCTAAATTTCACAGCTTTGGGTATAAGAGAATGAATGGATGGAAGTATACGCTTCTGCTATGCGAGGTGCCAGGGTACATGGCCTGATGGTCTTTTCCATCTTTGAAGCCTCTCTTCAAAGAAACAGAAGAAAAATCTTTTGCATATTCTGCTAATTTTTCAATTCATTTTGGTGGAAAATTTCCAAAAAAAGTTTAAAATAAGAAAAGAGAGACTAAGGAAGAGAAGTGACATATGGATTAGAATACAGGAAGGGCAAAGTCAGGAAGGAACAGCAGAACGAAGCTTTTATCAAGTGTTTAATTTCAGGGAGATCACTCAGGAAATGTCAGCTGTGTAACAGTTCATTCTATGGAATCTAGGCCAAACTAATGAAGAAAAAATGATATTCATCTTGGCAGCACATGCCTCTTGACATAAAGTTTGGCTCCAGAGATAATTATTTGACAGTGGCAGTGCGGGGCTCCTACATCCTCTGAGGACTTGCAGCCTCAGCTGAAGTCAGCAGTAGCCTGCAGAAGTGCTCTTAATATAACCCTAGCTCATCCTAGCTACCCATAGGGAAGGGACTCTCTCCAAACCATATGCACCTCCACTCTTAACCTGTAAAACTTACCACAGATGAGATAGCTCCAGCACATATTTGGATATAAATTTTAAGTCACGTGCTGTGCATATTGTTGTATAGGCTTTTAGAATAGTTGTAAAGTTGGTCTCTACAGTGTATCTGAATTACTACTCCTATTAGTGCTAGTAGTAAAAATAGCTATGCAATTGATGTGAAAAATATTATAACTTCTCTATGGTAATCCTAAATGAGGAGCTATGAGAAGCTCCAAGAAGCCACCAGTAAGATTTACCAGGCATTTCTGGAACTTCTTATAGCTCATTTGGGGATTTTCTTCTTAGTGAAAAAAGGTGATGTGCTTTACTTGAATTGCATAAAAATTGAAATATTGAAATATTGAAAACTTTGAAATATTTCCTCCCAAATGTTGGTTACCAATGACATGTTTAGTGAACTCATAGAGGTTTCAGGAGATCTCAATCTAAATAACTTTCAGCCCTTTCACTAAATATTTGGCTGTAGACTGATGGACTCAGACATCCAGGATAATGACAACTGTTCCATGCAAAAAAAGGATAGTGCTTCTGTGAGAACATCTAAGGAAATGCCAGAATATCCACCAGGCCAATGCTTGGAGCTCCTCAGTAAGAAACACAGACAGAACAGCTTCTACTTCCAGGGAGACATTCCAGCTCCTTGTCTATTGAAGGAAAGGGGTTGCTGGCTGTGAAGTGGTTAAGATATTTCCTGCACACCCGAGACACAAGTTCCCTAGAACTAAGCACCCAGCTAGCTCAGCATTTTGTCATTAGCTCATTTAAGTGGCTCCTTACTCAAAAAATGGATCCTAAAGAGTTAAGTCCTTTCCATGTGCTGAGGATTAACAGAACAAAGTTCACCCTGTGGGCTCCTTAGGTAGCAGTAAGTGTGAGAGCTGAACAAAGCCCTTTTTTTGTGTCCTCTCCAGCTCTCTGCTTGGGACAAGAAGCTGCCAATAAGCTCTGCTTATCATGAACTGTAAAACTGTCAAGGGCAGTAGTGGTCTCCTGAGAGAGGATCATCTCTGCACTTGGCATGGTCAACAGAAAATCTCCCACTAAGAGGCAATCAACAGTGAGTTTGGCAGACACTGTGACATGATGAAAGACATGGAAAAAAGAATGAGCTACACTAACAAAATATGGAGAGAAAACGAGGGGGAGAATGAAAAGTCACTATGTACTCGAAAAAACCATTGGTAAGTTGTTCTAGCATTATGCATTCATTACATTCTCAGTTTCTACAGCAACTGGCATAACATAAATATATTGGATATGTTGATTTTCAAATGGAGAGTAGATAGTAGAGCTCTGATCTCAGTGTAGAAGGAGTTCTATGCCATGAGTACACAACTCTAAGTGCCAATGCATCCTGCTGCTATTGCTGTGGGGAGGCAGTTAAAGCCCTAGGTAAATCCATTGCTCCCTGTATCTGGGAACTCAAAATAAGTTGCCAAGATATCTTCTAGGCTTTTGGGTCTGGGCCTTAAGACATCATGATTTATGGTTTGACTTGAAGTAAGATGCATTTCCATGTCTGGACTGTGTCTGACATGCTGAATGTGCTCGTCTAGAAACAGTATTTTTAGGAAAAAATTGTTCCAGACATTTGGAACAAAATTCTGCCTTGAATTTTCAGTAGCTTATTAGCAGGTTTTTAAACTTTTGCAATGGAATATATTCACATGAGTAAAGCATGTCCCAGAATTTGCCATGCTTCAGAGTTTTTTATTTTTTAGAATGCCATTTTTTACCCATGGCAAACAGCATTTTCTATAAGGCCAGACATTGTTGACTAAATTAATCTGAGTAAAATAAATTGAGGTTGCAGATGTATTTGATTGCTGTAGTCAAACAACAAACATCGAAAGCTGATGTAATTGGGAGTTTTGGATGAATTTTTTAGGCTATCTGTGTGTGCAGGCAGTGAAGGGATTGTCTGGATTCCTTTGCCAGGCCAAGGTGCCAACATCATCTAATGTCCTGATTTAGCTGATCTGGAGACACCATTTTTAAGAACAAGTGATCAGTTGAGATTCCTAATCTTTCTGCTCAATAAACAGCACTAGTTGTCATCTGGAGTTCTACTGGAATCTGAAGGGAGGAAAAAGAAGATACAGTAAAAATTATTTGGCAGAAGACAATGAAAACTGTTGAAAAAGAATAATAAAAAGGCCCCAAAAATTGAATACAGAGATGAAGTAAAATATTGGTATGTACAAATCAAGGAGGCTGTAAGCATATTGAAAATAATGATCATTGAAATAACTGAGAGGCTCAATTAGTTGTATACAATTTTCTCTGCTAGAAACACTTATCTAAGACTCACGCTTAACTTTAGCCACCAAGAGGTTTTCTAAACCTACAGTTTTCAGTTTCCTCGATGTGCCAGTGTTCAGCAGAAGCATTTGTAGTGTTTAGCTGGGATATTATTTTGAACATTTGGCCATTCAAGTTCTTTACAGTGTTCTTCCTCCTGGACCAGTTATGAGGTGCATGTGTGCTTTTGAACAAAAAGATGGAGGAGGGGAGGGAGGAAGTCTGGAATACCTACTGCATTTGATGAGTTTTTGATTCATTTCCACCACTGTACTAAGAAAGAAAAAAAAAGAATGTTGGGGTCATACCATCTATCATAACAAAATGCAAGTCTTTGAGACTACAGGAAAAAAAAAGTATAGAACAATAACAAGTAAATTTCAAACTTAAAAGAAAAAAAAATAGCCTACCTTAATACTTCTCAAGTTGTGACTCCTGTATGGGAAGTCGTTGAGTTCATATACCTCCTGAAGAGTTTGCCAAAGGACTATTCACAAATAAACAACTCAAGTTTTCTAAAGTTAACTTTTAAGAAGCTATTTTAGTTCCCACAGCTATGTCACCACGAAAACTCAGTCTTGTATAATAAGCAATTTATACAAGTAAGGCATGTTGGAAATTAGGTTTGAAAAGCAAAAAATAAGATTTATAAAATAATTCCTGAGAGAACTGGGAGTTTCATGTTTCATGAAGGCTGTATCAGCCTTCAATTCTTTCTTGAGCTTTTAACCTGCCCAATATGTTGGGCAAGAGTAGAATTCTTTCTCTTCCCTTACAAAACTGCACACAGCACAAGCTAAACGAGAAAGTAATTGCATTATTTGTATTTTTTTAATAAGACATCTTTCTGCTTCTGCTATCAGGATCTAGTAAAACTGCTAGAAACTAGTAAAAACTGATTTAAGTCTCTTGAATATGGTGGGACAGTTTTAGCCACTATTGCATCCACATCAAATGCAGATCCTACACCAGGGGTTGCACTGATTTGCTTTGTGACACCAGGTCTTTGACCAGACCTCCCTGTTCAGCCTGTTGAACTCCAGCCTTCAGCTGCGTGTGAATATCTCCCATATCTCCCTTGTCCCTGGAGGCCAACAGAACCTACCAGCCTTGCACTCAGCTGGGGGAAGGGAGGGAAAGGCTTGTTTTGTTGTTGTTCTATGAAACAAAATAATCTGTGAGAACAGTGTGGTATGAAGTTATCAGCTCAGATCTGCTTCTAACATGGCTAAAGGTTCCCCACTCCCTCATAAACCATTTACATAAGAGCTGTTTATGACTTCTCAGCATAGCACATAACCACTTCAAGCCACAGCTCAGCCATTAGACCTTACCTCAGCTCAGCAGGTCTGGTCAAAACAGCACTTGGCAATGGGTCTCTGGGGAAAATGGGGCCTCTGTAAGACACAGTGGTAATTTGGTTTCTTCCCTCACTCAGATTTAGTGCTGGCTTCCTCCCACAGGACAGCACAAAAGGGTGCTGTGCTAATTCAGGTTCTCAGGTAGGTAGGAAATAAAAACCACATTTTCATAATGAGTGAACAAGAAAAACCCTGTCACTCTCCCCCTTCCTTGAAGTCCCTCATTTAGCATAGCAAAGGGGGCTGTTTCCAGAAATCAAGCACCATTTAATTTCTAAATCTTCTCTTTTCTTGAAGCTTATATGTGTGTATGCACATATCTCTCCTTGAGGATAGTCTGTAAGTCTATAGTCTGTAAGTTCCAAAGCACAGTAGCAAAACAGCAATCTTCGAAAATAATCTTTGTCAAACCTAAACCTGAGAGACTGCTACCAGGGAAAAGTAAATACTACCAAAAACTCAGTGATGAATAGATCTGCAACATTATCTTACAGGAATAGTATTGTCTCTCTCATGCAGCCCAGGAGAGGAACCAGAAAGAAGACAGAAATGAAGGGGTCATACTCAGCAGGAAGATCACATTCCCTCGTAAGTATGAGATTCAAAAAAGGCTTTCTGCAGATTTTCTCTGTGGCACGCTAAAGCCAGGCCACTGTGTCCCTTGCACTATGCAGAACAGGATCACAGCCTCTCTGTCTTTCTCTGTGCTAGATGTACCCAGCCAGGAGACCACTATCACTTCCCAGCCCATAATTCCTGGGATCACACGGCAAGTAAGGCCCTGCTGGCTGGTGCTGTAGGCAAACGGTGCATCACTGAAACCTGAATTCAGGGAGGCATGGATTCCATCCTCCCATCTAGCACTTCACACAGCAGGTCCCCATGGGCATGGCCATCACGGTGCTGAAAGAATTAACGTACAGGGACTTACAGAGGGACTGTCATCTGTAAGAAGAAGGAGAGAGATGGTCCAAGGAGGCTTTTCCACACCTGTCTGAGGAAAAAGTGCAGCAGTTGCTCGGGTACATCTGTGTAGGATGGTGCCCTGTGGCATACCATTCAGAGTCCAGCCAGGATCCAGGAAACATCATACTCTTTGGACACCTTTGCAGAAACACTGTGTTGTGTAGTCCTTAGCCTAGTTCCTTTCAGGGTTCCTCCAGAGTTTTTTTCCAGAAGATTTTTCCAGCACTAACCAGGTGCCTGAGTTTCCTGGGGTTTTCCTCTGCATTTCAAGCGCAGAGCAGCCAAGTGTGTTCACAGCAGTTTGTACAAGTGCAAGTTCAAGTCTTGCTTTGGACATGACCAAAGTGTATCCTGGGCCAGGCCTGGCATGACTCTTTAATAGGCTGCTGACCTCATTTGCCTTAATGCGTCCATTTATCCAAAAAACCTACTCCTGGCCAGGGTGAAAGAGTCAGGCCCTGACACGTCTCTGCTGTAATTGTTAACAGAGCTCTTGACACAATTTTGGCCTATGCCAGCCAGCATTGTCCCAGAACTTCAGGGAATGGGAGAAGTTTTCTTGTGCTGACAGGCAGTACAGACAAGGATACTGAAGTTTTCTGGTGCAATGTGCGTGGATAGGGACTGCATGTACTCATACTCTTATACCCAAGATGCAGTTGTACCCCATAGCAATTTATTGGTGAGGATATTAAACAGTAAGAGGTAGAATGAGCGACTTGCCTTTGCTCTGATTTTTCCTTCCCTCAACTCCTGTAAGTCCATAGTTTCCTCTTACTCCTCCTAAAATTTTTGTCTGTTTTCAAATTTCTCTCCCTAGTGGGTTTTAACATAAAAAAGTTTTATGCTTCTCATAAAAGCAAAATAAAAAAAGTCAGTTTGCTTCTGGGTTTTGTCTTTGACTGACTGCTTGACCTGATGGCACCTGATCATTCCTATTGTACAATTATTTACTAACATCATTATCTTCACCATTTTACTGTTTGTTTGGTAGGGCTAAACTCATCAGCAACTGGGTTATCAAAATTTTCTTTCCTGCGAACCTGTCAGTGTAAGAATGCCAGCGTTCTACTACTTCTGAGAAAATACTCACTTTCCTGGGCCGTATTGCAAGAGCTTCTTTCTTCCCTTGTCAATCCTGTTCTCCGACATCCATCTTACAACTTTTGTATGTAGTCAATGCTTCGATAGTAGTATGAAACCTTTCCTGAAGAAATGGTATAAATGATGAGGTAAATTCTTCTAAGCCATACCTTAAACTATATCCTCATCCCTACCAGCAGAATGTCCTACCTGCAGCTTCTGTTCACCTCTGTT
The DNA here is from genome assembly GCA_017589585.1 of Phylloscopus whistleri. Classification (NCBI taxonomy): domain Eukaryota; kingdom Metazoa; phylum Chordata; class Aves; order Passeriformes; family Phylloscopidae; genus Phylloscopus; species Phylloscopus whistleri. Next base: position 1,559,160 of record JADMLD010000110.1, on the reverse strand, counting down.
TTATTTCAGCACAGATGGCCTTTTTCAGTACTGACAGAAATTTACTGGATCTGACATGCAATGGAACAACAGTGACATCCATTGGCTAAAATAAATCCATGCTTGAACTCTTCATTACACAAGAATCGTTTCAGTGGAAGGTGTGTTTGACATAAGTTGTCCTTTTACATTTTTATGTGATCAGTAAGTATCAATGTTTTAGGAGTATCCTAGAAGTTAAGTTTCACATTTTCCCCTCGGGTATTTCCTGAGAAGTGATCAGTAATCTTGTCTTGCCGGGGAAAAACACTCACTGCCAGACAACTGTAAATTAAGAGATTGTAAAAAAAAAAAAAAAAAATCTTTACTGGATATTGCAACATTATTGAAACCTTAAATGCTCAAGAAAATACCAAAATATCTGAAATTATTTGTGAGGTGCTTATGAAATTACTTGTGGTCTTTCTATCTTGGTAGGTACTGACCAAAGCTAGAACCACACTTTTTTTTTTTCACTTCTCCTTGCTTTTTTTTCTCTCTTGCTTTCACCAGAAAACATTTTTCTTAGTAGTCTCAGTAACTTTTATTTTTCAGTTATATATCAGCATACAACACCCTCCCCCATCGATCTTCTTCTTCCTCACCCTTCAATCTTGATGTCATCAGCAGCTTTTGTCAGTAGCAACAGTAGCAATACCATTTTCCCCCTATAGGATATTAATATAACACAGGGTTAAAATACCAAATGAAACTGTGACTCCTCACTGAGTCATAGTCAAGTGTTAACATCAATTAAAATCCAATTCTTAATCAACCTACACTAAGAAACTAGAAAACAGCAAACATAAGTAGATGTTGCAGACTACTCTGCATCAGACACTTTTCAGAGGTTCAGTGTCACATCTTTGTTATTGAACAAAGCATCCATTAAAGCAGAAGAAATTACATTTGTTTTGCAGCATCTTTTCTCCACAATCCTGATGGATTGGTGGAATGACATCATTCTTTTTTGTTGTCTAAGGCTCCCTTACTCTACTTATTATCTTGTAGGCTCTAATTATCCTGGCTAGACTGGAGTTTGATGCAACACTAACATTTTTTATTCCCCTTCTTTGGAAATTCCATGCTCTTCTAAGATTTACTGAAAATTGAGAAATTAAGAGTAACATCCCAGAGAGTTTTCTGGAAAGCTTTTATCAATTTCTTCTATACAGTTTTATTCCCCATGGAAATACCTTTTTTTTTTTTACATTCTTTTTTCTTTTTACTTTTTTTTTCCTTTTTTTTAAACTTTTTTTTTTAATAGTAGAGAGAAAACCTTTCGGTATTCCACAAATAAAAATTTAAATAAGCTTTAAATAAAAATTCCTTCAATCGTGTAGTAAATGAATATTACTTCTTCTCTTTCCTCCAGCTACAGAATATCTCAATAGATAGACCTTTCTATCTTGCTTTAAATAATTCTAATTTCTGAACCCATCAGACTAGTGCAGAGCACCACATTCCCTCCGTTGTTTGCTGTCTGGTTAATGATCACTGTTCTTTCTTGAGCATAGTTTTGAGCAGGCAGTTCATGCCTGAGTACTGCTAAGTTCTATTTGGGAGAAGGAGAACCTGTGCCATTCAAGTCCTCTACCAGGCAACTCTGCATTTGATCTATTTCAGGAGAATCTTGTTTGGAAATCTATGATGACAACTGCATGATGGAGACAATAAATCACCTGAAAATATCATTCTTAGAATTGTTAGGGGCAATATATTGAATAAAATGACAAAGTTGCAAGTTCTCTTTTCAATTTTCCCATTTAGCAAATTTTCAATTTGGAAGTTTCTAAGTTTATAGTAACTTTTTTTAGTTATGCTTGGTAATCCTTTGACAGACAAGTTTTCCTACTAACTTCTTGTAGCAATGCAGGTAAAGAAAATGCAAAACTATTCCTGCACATATTCCAGCTTCTGTTCCAGTGTTGGTCTTACTCCCTACAGTGGAAGACAGGGACAGAGTTGCTGACTTCTTTAAAAAAATCATTGTAGTTCTTATTTTTCCTAAGCCTTTGCTGGATTTTACTGCTTTAGCTTTTATTTTTGTAAGAATTTTTACTGCTTCTTTCCTGGTGTTTTTTGAGAAACTGATATCTGCTTTGTCTTGCAATATCTTTTTTCTTCTTCTCCCTCAGTACACAAAATTAAATGCTACCTTATTTACTCAAGTGTAGTATTAGTATGCCTTGAAACTGGCAATAGCAGCTGAGGTTTGTATGGGATCCCATTACTCAATAAATAGTACAACATATCTATCTGAGTAGGTGAGCTGGTGTAAGACTTGCTGAGAAATACAAACTGAACAAAAAATATTGGCTATTATTTATAAAAACATCTTAAACAGTCTTATTTATTTTTAACATAGGATTTTCAAAGTTTTTATCTTGTGTTTGATTCTAACACTATGCTGTGATTTTCAAGCAGGGAATTAAAGGTTTCCCACTTAAATCCTGTCAACAGGTCATGTGTAGTCAGCCAGCAAGTTCAGCTAAATTAAGAAAAGTGGAAAGCAGATTGTGTGAAATGCTCCCTTATGCATAAATGACCTCCCACAGGATATGAAATAAACATTCTATTTACTCAATTCACACAGATGAGACTGAAGGGTTTACATTATTAAGCAGGAGGCTTGAGGAAAGTGATAAAGTAGAAGCACAGAAACAAATTAAAATTTAAAGACTTACTGACTTCACTGTTTAAAGTCTAAAGTTCTCAGATTCCAGGGTTCCAACAACTGCTTTAATTCTGGAAACATTTTTCTTTTCTAGAGAATTGTATTATAGTGTGAAATTTGGAATTTTTTAAAAAATACTTAGATGTGTGTAGAGACAGCTGAAGCTTTTTGAGATGTGTCTTAGGAGTACAAAACCAGAGGAGCAGTTTTATGAATCCCACCTATTCCTTCAGGAAATACTGACAGCTATTCAAAACAAGATGTTATAACCTGCTCTGCCCTAACCTGTTTGTTTGGATCTACAAGTATCCTGGCTAATATCAGTTAGGAGTGTATCAGAAGCAGTAAAAGAAACTTGCAAACTTTGCTGTTGACATTTTAGCTCCACAGACTGCCAAAGAAATCGATGATTTGCACAGCACTCTTGGTTATGACTGCCTCCCTTATGAAGTGGACTGCAGTGAATATTGATTTAAAACCATCAGTGAGAACATTACTCCGAGAGGGACAAATGAAGAGCAACGTCCTCGTGCTGACCACCTGCAAACTACACTGATGACCCTTGAACCTGGAGTGAGCCTGGATGTGGCTGAGGAGGTTTACAAAGCACAAACATACTGGAAGGGGAATCGCTGTCATAGTACCTCCTCTGAAATTTATTTAATTGGCACCAAAAATCAGCAGGATGCTTGATTACCAAACAATATTCCAAACAAAGGTCATCCTTCAGATGAATCTTCTAATCATTCTGATCAAAGCTGAATCATTCCAGCTTTGCATCTTCACTTGAGAATGTATGTTAGTAACACACCTAAGGCAGGTTGCAGTGGAAGATAAGTGCTTTGGGCAATAAGAGCTCTGTGGGTCTACTTGCACAAAGCTTTTTTCCCATGTCCGACAAAATGTGCAGAGACCCAGAAGGCAGAACACTTTCATGTAGTACCATGCTGTACCCTCCATTGCGAGTGCAGACAAAGACCTCCCCAGACTCCAGCACCATCAGATTCAAGAGGAGATAAGTGTGTCCTTAAGCACTTGAGCAGGAATGCTTTTCTGAATCAGAGCCAGAGAGAGCAGCCAATATCTCCAAGGAATCTGAGGAAACTCTCCTAGTTAAGAGAAATGTGCTTTTAAGTGATTTTTAATTTCCCTGATGCTTTCTTTCACTCATTTATTTTCTACTTAGTAGGATATCAGAATGAGAACAAGATTTTTATTTAATGTGCTCATCTGATCCCTCTGATCTCTCAGACTACATTACTAATCTCTGGTATGAGGAAAAACAATAACTTTTCCTGCAACTGGATGCAATATTAAAGATAGGCTCGTGCAACCAGGCAAGAGAAAAACACAGATGTTTTCTAAACTACATGCCTAAAAGATGGGAAAAAGCATCCTAAACAATACACAAAAGTAATATTTTATCGTCTATCTTTAACTGAAGCAATTATAACAAGTGTTTAACACTCCCTGTAGCTACACATTTAAAAGTACTTCTTCAATACTTGGTACTGATTTACATGTTCTGCCCTTTTTACATAGGAGGATGCTAAATGCAGGATCTCAATTTTTTTCTGTACATCTCCTTTTGCACCATTTTTGCAAAGCTCTTTAAAACATGAGGGAGTGCCTAGAACAATGAAAGCCAATATCCTTAATGTGTTTAATAGTTACATATACCATGAGGAGAAAAATATGGCTGAGAACTGAGAAGCAATTAAAGGAACAAAAATCTGGTACACAATAAGCTTCCAAGATTAAGAACCAAGCAACATTTTCACATTGCTATTTGTACCAGCATGTCTATGAACGCAGAACCTTGCTTGGAGCTCATGAGCTCAAGAAAAAGTTTCTTGCAGGGATCAGCAAACACTGAACCAGGCTTTTGGGCACTGGTAAGGCTGAACAGAACTGCCAATCTATTACTGTCTTCAGTTCAGATCCTCAAACAGTATCTAGGAACAAAATTCCTACCAGATCCCTGTGGGAATGAAGAATCAGAAGAGGCAATATCCTGAAAACTTTTTCTGATCCAAGGCACAGATTATTTAATCTGTCAGGGAAGAGATGAGGATTTACTTCAGGAAGTCTAAATGCACAGAGAGGAACAGGCTATCCTGTGGTCCGAGCTTTCAGCTGCAGAAGGCACAAACAAAAATCTCCCTTAGCTCAAGGGAACACTTTTCATTCTACATTCTCCACTGTTTATCACTTTGCTAGTTCATTGTCACCAGTTACTTGTCTTTGGAGAATTAGGCTTGGGGACTTCCACATCATGAGACTATGAAAGAGGCCAGAGCTCTTTCATTTCATCTGTTGAAAGAGTGAGTAAGAGTAAGTACTTTAAGGAAAAAAAGGAAAAGAATGACGAAAAGTACTCCTCTCCTTTATATATCCTCCAGTTTTCTAGGAATTTATGTCCAAGAAAAATCTATATCTATGACTCCAGAGAAGGAAGCTACCTTAATGTGACTAATTGCTTTAAAGACTGACTTTTTTTGTTTTCAAAACCTCCTGCCTTGTGAAGCCCTGCAACGTACATGTATGATGTAAAGTGCATTTCTTTGTTGTGAGCTGAAGATTATTCTTAAACTGTGAGAAGCAACAAGAAGTTGCAAGAAGTAGCATGAGAAAGAGGAATTGGCTTCACTCTCTCCACTATCTTCTTCATTAGCTGTGACAGATGCAATCCTGCTTGAACTAACTCCACTTTGGTCCAGCCTGATGTTCAGCAAGTAGGCCAGATCAAAATCAATCCTGTTCTATGAGGTTACCATCAACAACCTAGCACAGAAAAAAAATAAATTTTAGCGATTGGACTGATATGTGGATGAAATGACATTAACACAGCAGAAAATCTTACTGCAAATCAAGCCCTTTATGCCATATATGCCTGCACCATGAGACCCCGTTGACCTGGCTGCATGGCAGTGATCTCCCCATGAACAGGGACACCGCTGATGATTATGTCCAAAGGCTGAGATCCCTTACACGACACCAGACATCAGTGGGTTGGTAAGTGACATTTTTGTGCATGTATATCAAGGTGTAAAGAAAGCATACATTATAATATTTAAATCCCAAATTTACAATGCAGTAAATAGTAGGGTATTGACCACCAAAAAACCTGTACTTATTAAATATTTTGTATACCTAAATTTACTGATTAGAGTGCAATAAAATAACTGCTAAGTCAGATCTGAGTGATATTTCGCTCCTCTTCTTCAGCATTTGCTGCCCTAAAGGAGAAGCCTAGACTCCCTGTTGTGTCACTACCATCTCCATAGCACAGATCTCAGCTCAGCAGTTTTGTTAATCACACCTCAGATGCTTATTTCTAGAAGGCTTCTTGAAGGTCCACTCCTGCCCTGCCCTCTGCTCCTGCAGCAAAGGCTGTCACTGCCATCCAGAAGACAAAATGTAACTGCAGCTTTGGCACACTCAGTGCCAGCCATCCATTAACAAACAGACACAGATTTGAGCAAATCTTTCACCCAACTCAGCTTCAGATAAACCTAAGCCTTGCACTCAGCACGGCCTTTGACAAGAGATATCAGGCACGGCTCCTGTCAGATGCCACTTCCTTGACACTTCTGTCCCCACTGACAGGTTCTGTTCTGAGCATACCAGGACAAACAGCACTCACTGTAAACAAGGACCAGCATTATTTACACTGATAGAACAGAGATCAAAGTGCTGCCTTCCCACACACCGCCAAAGCAGAGATATGGCGTGGTTTATTTTGTCTGGTGTCAAGTCTTTGGAGTTAATAAGAGTCATTGCTGTTTACAGATGTCAGAAAAAATAAAGGCTGAATGAAAATGCTTGACGAGGTCATAGGAAAGTAGATCATTTTCATGCTGATATGCCTAGGAAGAAGTACGTCTTTATTCCACAATGAAAGCCCTGTCAGCAGTGTGATGGCTGATATGATGAAGATGCAGATGTTGCTGATGATTACAGAATGATGTGACCACAGACATGGAAAGAAGAAGGTCAATTACACAAACCCCAGGGAGTTCAAAAAGGGCAAGGAATTGAAAGCAGTTTGTGCATGTTTACTCATACAGAACATTTTTAAGGAAAAAGTCATTCTACAGCAGATAAACTGCAAATTCTGTCAGTGGAAGGCTGGTTTTTTTCCAAGCCTGTTTCTCCTCCTATTCCAGTCACACAACCAGCTATGGTAAAAAGGTTTTAGGAGATTGGCATTAGGGCTTCATATAGTAAGTGAAAAAAAGTTCTTCCATTGACATCAGAGGTTAAACATTTAGTTCACAGGGTGATAGTGCTGGCCAGGTTCTTTGCCCTTGCAACTTCACCAATGCTTCTGGTCATGCTGTGAGCTCCCATCCTCTGCTCATGTGAACTCTTTCACGCACACACTGAGTGGAGGAACTGATTAACACATCCATTCAGCAATAAATATTTTTCTGGCAATTTCTTAGCTTATGATTTGATGGAAAGCAACTCAGCCCTGAGCAGCATACACATCTTACACAGATGTAAAGGCAACATTTACTTTAGAGGAAGCATCTCATTTAAACTTCAATATAACAAACTTCAACCTCATTATGTGATATGTAGAAGGAGACTAATGACCGAAAGTTACATTTATGGGAAGCATAAATATCGAGAAATCAAGTTTCAGTCAGGCTTTCACTGAATGTTAAGCAGAAAATTGTTCTTCAGCTTTAAAGAAAAAAACCAAAAGGGGGAACAGTGATCACTATCAATCCTGTTTCTACAGAGTAAAAAGGATGAGTCTCTCAGCTCAGACTGAACAAGGTGAGTACATCCAGCATAAAATCATTGAGACTGGCTCACAGAGCAGACCCTGTTGAAGCTTCCCACTTCTGTTAAAAGAGAACTTAAGCTCAAAGTAGGTATATATAGTCAATCTGGACACAGTGAGAAAAAAAAAATCTTCCTATGAACTTTGGTGGTACACTACATGGGAAGAAGAGGGAAAAGTTATGAGGGCTCCTCAACGTTAGTAGCAGCCAAAGGCAAATATCATCTGTAAAAACGTAATGGGTGTACAATGAAAACAGAAACACACGGAGAGTCTGGAATAGTGAGGGGTCTCTGAATGTTTCTTTAGATGCTATTGATTCAGGACTAGGACATTTTAAAATTTATTTACTTTCAATTATCTCATAGATGTCCAAGAAGGATCCAAAAAATGTTTAAAAGAACAAAATTGCTCTTGACAAGACAATGAACACTGGATGTTTCATACAAGAGTTATTTGAAAGGGAAAGTTTTATGGACATTTAGCACTCAAGGTCTGAACTCAGCACAAGTCAGAGAAGCATGGGGGCATTCAGTCATTGAGACAACCAGTTTCTCCATAAGAAATATTTTTGTTATTTCTTACTGGAATTTTCTCCCCACCCTACTAGCCCGGCAAATCCCGTTATTACTTGAGCATCAGGGCATATTGCCAGGCCAACTTTCCCAGGCTTTCCTAAGAAAGCTCGTGCTCTCTTTGTGTCCTAACAAGCAGAAGATAAAGTGTTTCTGCTTAAAACAATTAACAACAAGGTGGGTTTTTTTTTATTATCGTTTTAAAGCTTAAACCTATCAAAGCAAAGTCAGGAGTGGATTTATTTTTTTTTAATTTAAGAAAGGTTTACTTAGACACTGAGGAATGTTGTTCTCCATAGAGTTTACACAGGTCAGACTACTTAACAGTCAACCATTTTGACTTCTGCTTTTACGAACCACAAAGAGCCATATCAAACTTACTGCTAACATCAGTGATGAACAGAATAGAGAATTACTGCCCAAATGCTTGATTACACATAAATTACCCTGGAAACAGGTGCTTTGCTGTTCCTACCCTATCCCATTCACAGTTAGATTGTACTCATCTGATTATTAACTACATAAATTATTCCACTGTGAACTATCATGTCTGTTATCCATGACAGGGCCATGTAACTCAACAGGAATATTCTCTATGCACAGCTAACACAGACAAATGAAGAATGTTATTTATTAATATCCTTAAGAGAGTGATGTATAAAAATATAACCAACCAAACACAAAACCCCTCAACAGACAAGCAAACAAACCCCCATAACTCCCCCAGTAATTTTTTTTTAAAGTTTGCACTTAGAAAACTGATTGGATGGATGCCTGTTCCAGTATTTTGTACACCAACAGAAACTAGAGAATATATATTAGCAAACTTGTAGCAAAAAAAATCTTGTTGTCAGTCCCCTGATTAAAACCCCACCATAATGAGATGTGCTATCTTCAGGGCCAGCCTTCAGAACAGCAGTCCATTACTTATTTGGCAGTTAGCAGCACACTTCGTAATTCATCCATTAAGTACAAATTAAACTTGGATCTAGAGAGAAAACGGGCCTGAGAGAAACAGCAGTTCTTGGGAACTCCTGTCTGTAATACATTAGTAGTATGACTCAAGTAGTTTATCCTCACGGGATTCTAGCATTTCAAGATGCACTGCTATCAGCTCAGACTGCTGTGAAACTTGCCATGCTGATTTAATCACCTTGCTGCTGTGTGATCTGTTGAAGACATTGCATCATCTCTCACTGCCCTTTGAAGGTATGCAATGTAAGAAGATTTTTCAGGAACCCTTCCAAACATACTCTACTGACTCAGATCTGCAGAGCTGACCATTAAGTAACCATTCAGGTTACAAGCAAAAAGCAATAGCTGCCTTTAGAATCACTGGGATTGTTTTCCACAAAATCAATTTCAGAACCTGAAAGTGCTTGAATAATTGCTGTTTTCTGGTAATTGTGTTCTCTTTTAACAGCATTGCAATTAACAGCATCAACAGAGTTGATAAACTAGTTAACGTCTCTGAAAAAATACTTTGTTACAATTAAGATTATTAACTGGATTTTCTTTTTTACCCTATCCTCCAAAGGGCCATATAAAGCACTGAATTTAGCAGAAAGTTTTAAGTTTGAAAAACTTTTGAAAGGAATTATCATCTCAAGTATGACTTTAGTGAAATGCTAAAACTACATTGTATCCAAATAGAAATTTACTGATTGTCTGGGACAAACTCTTGTAGCTCACCTGAATTATTTCCTTTCCAGCCTAGGTTGCTGGAAGCACCCATGATTTTGCCTGTAATTATCTAACAATGCAAGTGAGTAACATGGATTACAATTTTACAGGGTATTCCCTGTGCCCCATGCTGAAATTCTCTCTCTTGGCTATTTCACATTGCTGGACAGCAAACTACAGAAGTTCTTACAGTTTATTCTTGTTACAATCTTTTGGTCCAATGACCTGAGGTCTGCTGTTTCACACCAGAAATTATTCCCAGTTCTCAAGCCTGCTGACTCACTGATTCATGCTGAATCATATCCAGTGGTTCCAACTGGTTTTTGTATTTTGTATACATTGCCTTTGAGCATTCTATACAAAGACACCAACAAGTACTACATGTGGACATGGCCTAGATGCACTTTGCCTTACTTGTCTACATTTATTTCCTTTCTGGAAAACAGGCTGATTTGAATGCCTGAAAAATTTTACATCTCAATCCTGATACAAAAAAAAAAAAAAAAAAAAAAAAAGTCCTCTCCTTTTCCCTCCCCCCATTTTTTTAAAACCCCATTGCATCAACTGTGCTGAAAAAACACTGTGGGGGTTTTTTTTGTGAAAAACTTGGAGGTTGAAGAGTGGCTTCAGCAGCAAACGGAACCAGACAAAGCTTTCTGCAGAGAATCTTTTCCTAGGTAATCAGCTCCCCAGTCTCTCCATTTGTCTTCCCAAAGAGGTCCTGCCAGATGTGCCAAACTGTGAGGAGTGAAGAATCTATGTTTTTTGGAAGTTCACAGTGGAAGTAACAAAAGGGTAAAAAAATACTTGGGAAACTTTTGCAGCCTCAGCCTCATGGAATCATGGTTAAAAGGCTCTCCACATTCCGTGCTTTCCTCTCTTTCTCCAAATGAGTGCAGGAGAAAAAGTCTGTGACACAAAAGGCTGCATTGTTGTTAATGTTAGTTTTGTGGACATTTTCTACGGGTGGGATGTTCACTGCTCATGTGGGACCACCTTTTGTGTTCTGCCAACAAATTCAGCTGGAAATGTTGAAGAGTCAAAACTGCAGCAGGTGACATGAGCAAGTTTGTCCAGATATCAGGAGATCAGAATTTACTTCCTTTCTTGTATTAGAGAGAAGAAGAACTTGTTGTTTCTAATAGTATTTGTAAGCAGTCTGCTTTGGAAAAGAAAGAATTTCCTTTAAGATTTGGTTTTTCAGGGTATTGTTCAGTTCTCTTCCAGCCAACATTAACCCTACTGCACCAAACACAGTATTTACAACACCACATGACTCTCTGATGTCATGCTTTTTTTCCACAGACATGGATTTGTGGCAAAATATATCATTACAGGCAATTAGTTAACTATTTCAGGCATAATTCATGTCTTTTCATTCTTCTATTTCCTTCACAGAGACACCTCTTCAGTAACTATTTTCCCCTTCTAGCATGGAAATCCATTCCCAGAGAATTAATACAAATTACTGCCTATTATGATGTTGCAACTTCTAACCACAGGGTTCAGCACCAAGAAGTAAAGAACAATTATTGGAACATTAGTGCTTAACTAAACATTTCAGCATTTGGCATACTCTGAACCAACAAGGGAACACACAGCCATGCACTGTGTGCTCATACTAGGTAGCTATAAAATGCAATTGGAAACAATGTTTTAGGAATCTGAATTTTAGTAAGATTATAGAGCTTTTTAGCATAGGCACTGTGATACTGAAACTAACCACTTCAGAAACTTCTTCTTTTTTTTGTCTCTTCATGTTGTTAAAGCACATGGTAATACAGATTAAATGCTTTGCATGGGTCTTTACAAGGGTTCTTGAGATTTTTTGACTAACTAGATCTTTATCACTTGCTCTGAAAACCATACTCACTGGAAAACTGAACTGTTGACCCAGAGACCACCTGATAGTTCTGCATTGAACACAACAGCTGAAAGCCTAAAATATTGCAGCTATGCAATCCACCTCAGAATATACCAAGCCTCAGAGGTTAATTAAAGCTTTCTCAAGAGAAGGGAGAAACGTCTGCTGGAATGAAAAGTTTGATGCCTCTTAAAAGCTGGAATGTGTGTCCTTTCGGATGCAAAGGGTCAGGGCTCTCAGAAAATAAATCAGTTTTGAAACTATAGACATTAAGACTACACAAAACTTGGAGTTATCCAAGTAGGAGGCAATTAATCTACATTTACATCTGTGAAGTTCCCATACTGAAAGAATATCTAAATGTAGAAACCTTGTGTAAAATACAACAGATAAAAATCTCATCCCCATTACTGTACTTTTCATGTGTTATCAAATTTCCTATTTTTCTAAAATTTAACCATCCATATGATTACTACAGAGATCATTAACCAGCAGCCACTGTGTTTCAAATCTGAGGAGCAGATTACATTTCTCAGAAGGAGTGACTGGCCCTGCAGCACTGTCACCCACTTGGGAGACACAATCCTCTTTCTGCAGCCTGACACCGTGGCATGGAAGATATTTCTAATATCCCCTGCCTTCTTACTATGAAAAACAGACCTTGAGGACTGCCCAGCTCCTGCCTTCTCTGGAATGGTGTCACAGACAGACTATAATCCAGCCACCACAAATAGAGGCAGATCAAACACTACAATCACACTCCATGCCAAAACATTTCCTATGTTGCCCATTCAGCAATGGAAAGAAACAGGGCTGAAATTCACTCATGAGCTCATCACAGACCAGGCATTCCTGTGCTGACCTCAGCTCACCTTCCTCCTTGGAGAAGATGTACCACAGCAGCAGAGCCCCAGAGTCCCACCTGCAGCCTGAGCCTCACATCCTGACCTGGCACACCAGCTGCTCTTCTCTTCCTGACCAGGATCCTGTAAGGACAAAAAACAGTCTTTCTGGTTTGCCCCACCATGTCCTCTTGTCCAAACTGAATACAAAAATTAACTCAGCTTGGGATGCAAGAAAAGGTCAGAAAAGGGATGCTGCAGTAAACACAGCAGCCCAGCTCCACCACCTACCAACATGATCCTCCTCTTAGATTAGATATCAGGAAGAAATTCTTCATTGTGAGGGTGGTGAGGAACTGGAAAATCCAAGATCACTGTGGACAGGGCTCTGAGCAACTTGTTGAAGATGTCCTAGCTGATTGTAGGATTGTTGGACCAGATGACCATTATAATATCCCTTGCAACCTAAACTGTTCTATGATCTTATATAATCAGTAGTGCATTAAATCAACCAGCCTTAAGTAACACTGACACGTCCCTCTCATATACATGATGAGATTTTTTTTGGTGTCTACAGCAGCAAGTGATTAATTGACCAATTAGACCTTTCAAAACAGTGTGTTTCCAATTAGAGTAATTAAGAAAACAAACAAATAACAAAAGCATTCAATAAATAACAGCAAGCCATCACTGACATTGGTTTGCTGTTCTGACTTTGGTTGAAGACAGAGTATGCTATTTCTCCCACACTGTTTCCAGCAGAGATGTGGTTTACATGGGCAAAAGGGTTAGTAAACCAATTCCCAGGGTAGGCATAGCTCTCTGCATTATTTGCCATCATAACAATATTTCCAAGAAGCAAAGTTTTAAGCACAGACCACATGTTCCACCAGTTTCATCACTGACATAGGTGATACTGGAAGACAAATAGATTCACATGGCTTCAGCTAGCTGCAAACTCCCGAGTCCACCAGTTTTTCTAGATCAGTTCCTACCTATTTCAGTGCTCTCAAAGACCAAGGATTTAACTCATCACAGCATTGTTTTTACCCAGGCCCCTCCTGCATGCCATCACTAGTAGTCACTTGGTGGTTCTAGGTCTAGTTGGTTCTAGTCTAAGTGCAGGTGTTGAAAGCACTCCTGAGAGCCTCAGACTGACCTTGGCTTTGGGTGAGTACAGCATGAAGCAGCTCTATGCTTTCTAGTCCTTTACAAAGCAGGAGGTTAGCCATGGTAACTTACCATGAGGTCTCTTAATCACCTGTTTTGGCTTGCCTCAAAATACCTCCCTGTAACCTTCAAATGAGAGTTTGCAACTCAGCTGCCTAGACATTAAGGCTGAGCTTACACTTTGAGCATGTAATTTCTCTTCAAGGCATCTCCACAAATGGATCAGAACACTAACAAAGTCTTTTAGAGAGCTGTTTAAAAACACACAGTTTGTTTGAAGTGTTAGATAAGCAAAGCTTGCAGCAGATCCTGACATTTGTCCCTAACATATCTGACCCATTGTCACCCACAACCTAAGATTTATATTTTCTGGCATTTAAATTACTGTGCTTCCTTTAAGTGGTGCTTTTCTCTAAAGTGTCAGTTTTCCCTTCTTTTAGTTTATTTATGATAAAGTTCCTGTGGTAATTCTCACTTCTCCTACTTTTTTAAAATTTTTTTGGGTGGGTATCTCAGATTCTTTTAACACAATAAAATTCAGCATTTAAGGAGACCTTTTAATTAATGCATTCAAAAGCTCTTCTGAGACCTTCTGCCAGCTCAATTATTCTGTGATTTTATTTCATTTTGATCATGGTCATTTCCATGTCATCTGAGTGTTTTTACTCATGCACTAAGCAACATGACTAACGTCTGTCACATATTGTTTGTTTTCTTCTTTTTCCTCAGGGGAAGAAGCAGGGGAGGCAAAGTGGTTTTCATTTGTTTATTTGTTTGTTTAGTATGCATGTTGCTATGTGTTTACAACAGAAAACACGAGGTCAGAGTAATGCTTCATGGAATCAGAGTGGGAGCTGGAGTGTGTATAGAGGTGCTCAGAAGTCAGAGGAACCCCAAAGACTGCCAGGTAAACTCTTTTCTCTTTCTTTGTGCAACAGGTGCACAGATGGATATGGTTTTCACTCCTAAGCTTCTTTGTCTCAGGCTTGGGAAGGCTTTGAATGAGAACACACAGATCTCAAACCTGGTTCAGAATTCAGCAGGAACTGGTATGTAGGGCAAGGGCATGTCCAGCATGGTCGTGGTAATGCTTGGCTGGGACGAGTACTGCTGTCTTCTGAAGATGCCTGAGCACTGATGGCTTCACACACTTGTCCAAGGCTAACCAGGAGGAGAAAAGGAAAAGGTTCAAAAATTGAACATGAGACCGTATATAGCAAATGGAAATACTCTTCCACTAAGACAAATGAAGGAAAAAGGACTGTCTAGTCCTTTTGTTCATGGTGATTTTGTCTGTCTAACATCCTGATCGTTTACCGAGTGGCTCAAGGACAGCTTCAGGAAGTTGTTTTTGTTAATCTCTTATGAGATTATGCCTGTCTGAGACTTCCTTTTCTAGTGAAATATTTGTTTTAGCTCCTTGCGCACTTGCAAAACTTCACCCCTGGGGGCTGAAATTTCCCATATTTGTGATAAATATTTTGGCAAAGTTTCACTTATGAAACATTAAGTGAGACAAGAAAGGATATGTGTTGCCCTTGCTAAAAAGATGAGCAGCTCTTCTGTGAAAAATCCTCGGAATTGTAAAAAGACTGATGAGGAAAATGCTAGGTGTTATTCAAGAGAGATTTGCTTGTTTCTCTGAAAACACATGGATATTTGAGAAATTGTAAGCCACTGAAGAATCTCAATTCACATAACACAGTTAGGTTTCTTAACTGGCCTTGCAATTTTGTCCTACCAGAATATGTACTCACCATTGCCAAAAGCCAAGAGTATAAGGATCCTCTCAGTGTCTTTGTGCAGTGAAAAAGGAGCAATGTTCTTTTGTGCAGAGAAGAAACTATCTTCTTCAGTCCTGTTTTCTGGAAAAATGGATGAAGGCGGCAATTCAAATGCCAAAGTAGCACTTAAAGGTGCTAGAATATAAAAAAAACCCTACAGAATTCTTGGGTTTTTATGTGAAGGCAAGGGGAGAGAGGCTGAGAGATGTGTAACCTGGATGAAACTCAGAAAAGCATGAAATGTCCTTCATTCCAGATGATTAACACTGCATTTAGCTTCATGAAAAAAGGCATTCTTAATAGGTCTTCATCATCAGGCAATTGTTTTTGTATGTTATTTGCCTAAATTTATAAAAATTCCACTTGGTGGAAGTGTTGAATGTGACTGAATTCACATCATACCACACTGAGTCCTTTCATAAATAAAAGTCTTTGATCAGGTGACACATCCACACATTCCTGGAGATGGTAATTTTAACAATTGTGAATCAGTTTCTTGTGTGCTTGATTAATACTCAACAGGACTTTAAATAATTTTAATATTGTAATACATTCAATAAGCCTGCATCCACACCAAAAGAAAATTAGAGATTCCATGGGAAAAATCTTAATTCTGGATTTTTCTCTTATTTCTTCATCATGTCCAAGTAATTCTTAATTGTTGTTATTATTGTAGTTTGTCATGCCGCATTAAGCAACAATAGAGAAGTTATTATCTTTCATTTCCTTTCAATAGAGAGAGAATCCCTAAAAGTCCTGTCTTTGCCTTTTTCTTCTGTTAGTTTCTCAATAAGCAGATGTCTTGGTTTTGAAAGACAGGTATCTGCCAGGTAAAGCTGGAGTTTCCCTTAGGATGGAGAATGTAAACCCCTCACCCCCACCAAATTATAATTTGGCAATTAAGGGCTTTCAGGCAAAGATTTGGGAATAGGAATAACAGTTCTTTACTAGGAATATTAACATACAAATGTAGTAGAAAACAAACCCACCCAACCAAACAAGCAAACAAACCAACAACAATCCTGGAAAACCCTGACAGAGCTACAACCTGACACCCTGTTGGTCAGGGTGTTGGAAGCAGTCCACAAGTGAGTCCTCCTGGAGTGGCAGATGTGGTTCTGTTGGAGTAGAGATGATCCTGTAGAAAAGGGTCCAGTGATGGTGAGGTGAAGCCAGATACCTTCTGTTCCTACGTCTCAGTTTTTATCCAGGTAGGAATGGTTGGGTCCCCCCACTGGGTGGAGCATCTCACAATGGGAGGGTATAGTTTGGGGCTGACTGCTTTGGGGATGTGTTAATGGCCCATTATCAGAAGGCATCCACCCCCCCTCCTCCCAGAGTTACAAGAGAGAAAGAAAAAAACACATCTCCCCAACTGCTTTCAACAGATGAAATAGAATACACATTTTTGGTTTCCATAATCCAAGACAGCAGAAGAAAAAAAATACACCAATTTTTTTATCTTTTATGATTATGATTCTCACAGTGCATGTTATTGGCAGTCTTGACCTTGGTAGGAAGGCTATGAAATGTTTGTTAAGTTTAATGTATCATTGACAAAATAAATGCCTGATTTTTATTGCTACAAATCCATAACGAAACAATTTCTTGTTCTGCCATTCATGCAACTGTCTGACTTGAAAAATTCTGAAAAGTGTTTTGAGAATAGCATGGGCCAAAATACTCCTTAAACATCCTCAATCAATCTTATGAAGATTTTGGATTAAGAAGAGCAAGGAAGACTAGAGTTTTATCATGTACCCTGAGAAATAGTCTCTTCTTTTTCTGTAGAGCATCCTCATATAGAACACTAACAACATTTTAAAAACTAAAGAGAAGAAGAAAAGGGAAGTGTCATTTGAAAAGGAAGTGTGTCTTGGGATTCAGGAAGGGCCAAGTAAGTTACACAAAGACAGGAGAGGTGAAGGAGCTGCTGGAACTCATGATGAACAGCAAGTGGAGAGATATCAAATAAAGAGCAGGCATTCAGGAGGTCATAAGGAAATCCAAGAATTGCCTATTATAGTTCTGAAGCTTAGTTTAGAGGCCTCCAGGAATTTAAAACAAGGTTGATGGGAACTCAACTGCTGTACCTTCTTTACTTTTCAGCTTAACAAATACAGCATTGATAGGAAGGATAGCAAATGACAGACATGGTGATTAAATTCAATAGAGGTGAATTCAATAGAGGTTAAAATACAAATAATTTAAATTCAGGAACAGAGGATATTGCTGAATAAGCAGGTGTGATTACGAATGGACTTGGTTAGGAATGTCTTCAGTAGCACCTGAAAAGCTTGAATTGCTCTCTAAGGCAGTATCAAAATTGTGATTTTAGCTAAAGTTCTCATTTCCAAATCTGCAACACAGATGTACATGCTGGCAAGAGCCATACTACATGGACTCAAGCAATATCAAATCGCATGGTTTAACCCTACTGTGTTTATTTCTATGGCTGGTTCCCACTCATTCACTATTTAGGAAAATTTGGGTTCTATCATAACTCCAGAGTGATTTTCAGAAGAGTCATTGTAGGAATTAATTCTAAAATTACCATTAATCTCTTTAATGACCTTTCTAGTATCCAGTTGCATGAACTGCCCAAAGAAAATGAAAGCATTTCAAGGTTCAATTTCACAGCCTAGGCTATGGTATGAACTACCAGGGCCCTTTGGATGAGAATCATCTGAATCTCCATTCTAAGGAAAATCATGTCATAGGCTATCAAATCACACTGACTTGGTGATTCAAAAATCGTCAATCAAAAATGAGAAGATATTTTTCCTGGCATTTCCCTGAGTTATTTCCACCCTTAAAAATTCCTAATATC
This sequence comes from Phylloscopus whistleri, assembly GCA_017589585.1. Classification (NCBI taxonomy): domain Eukaryota; kingdom Metazoa; phylum Chordata; class Aves; order Passeriformes; family Phylloscopidae; genus Phylloscopus; species Phylloscopus whistleri. Next base: position 1,540,922 of record JADMLD010000110.1, on the reverse strand, counting down.
ACTGAAGCCATATTTAAACTGCATCACATTTAAAATTATAAAATTAATTATCAAGTGTGTTTTCTGTGGAAATTTTGGAATGTTATTTTTTTGTTATGTTATTTTACCTCCATAGCATAGAAAAAAAAGGTGCTAGGTTTTTTTAAAAATTTGTCAAAAAAAAGTGAAGTTTTTTGTATAATACTTCAGAAAAACAAACAAATTTTCTCACTTCTAGAGATACAGAAAAAATAGAATTATTACTATTTTTAATTATAATAATAATTAGAGAAGATTTAAGTAGTTTTCTGATTTCTCAGCTTTTAATGAAAGTTACTGGGTGAAAGATTTTTTACTTTGTAAAGAACGTGGTAAGAATTTCAAGCTTTGGAGGCAAAACATATAATGCATTATCTGAAATACCATTTCCAAGAGCAATGAAAAGTTACTGACCTGATCAGATATAATAATCATAAATATAATTTGTACAACTGAAAATAGGAAGTACAGGTGTAATACTTCCTTACAGAAAGGTGAAAAGAAAGGGAAGCTTTCCACCATGTTGCTGTTACCATGGATACTTGCTGGGATACTGGATATTGTACAGATAAAAACCACGAATATAGGAGATGAATATCAGTTCCATGTGTTGTGCATGTCTACAAGAATTTCATACTTTTGAAAAGTAATTTTAAATAAGAATTTTCAAAGCTGAACAATGGCCGAACATTGGTGGAACATGAATAAAATTGCAATCAGTGGAGTCACTAAGGTTTCTTGCATCAGAAATACAAGGGTTTTAAACAGCAGCTGCAACAGAGGAGATCTTGTTAAACTTGATTCAATGGGAAATGCTGCCAAGGACCCAGTTCTATGTTCCATCTTGCTTTAATTGTAGGTCACGCTTCTGAAAAGACGCAGAGAGTCAGCAAGCCAAAGTGTTCTTATTGGCACACTTAACAGTCACGTTTTCCTTTTAGTTCAGTAACTACTTGAAAGAGACCATAGAGACATAGGACATCTGCAACAGATATTCTTTTAAATTATTTCTGATTTGTGCATTCAGAATTCAGGGTGATGTTTTAGTTGCATGTGAAGATAGGAGATGATTTTAGAATTATTACAATGACAGCTTTATGTTAACACAGTCATGCTTGTATTGTTTCTTACTCCAAAGCAATCTAGCCTTTATTTCCCATCTGCTTAGAAAGCACAGCCTAAAATATATATTGGACATTTTGTCTCTTTTCTGATCTGTATAAATTGCTTCTATACAGACATCCACACCTAAATCCATGCTTCTCAGTTATCACTGTCATGTTTAAATGTCATGGTAGTGTAAAACACATCTCGTGGCAAACTACAGAAATACTCTTAGTTTCTTTTGCTTATACTCATATAACCCACTTTTGATCTGCTTGGGGTTTTTTTTCAGAATGGGAGTAGTCCTATTCATTCCCAAGTTGGACCTCAGTGTGTAAACTCTTGAAGATCCATGGTAATTAAAAATGTTAAGGAATAATGATAAGAAAATTGTAAATGAACATATACACTCTTCATTGTTCCTGCTGGCATAATATGAAAGACTGCAGTCTTTCTGAAGTCATAATGGCTGTTTCTTTGGCTGAGAAGTTAGCAATCCTGTTAATACAAAAGAAAAAACCTCATCCTTCCCCTTACACTGAATAGAACAAAAGATACCAAAATACATTAAGATAGTAATCCTTACTTTCAAGAATATGTATGTGACTGAAAAAATGCTGTTCTGTTACAGAGCTGAAACTTCATCTTAACTCTAGCAATACTGTAAAATTGTGTGAAGTACAATCAAAGGAAAGACATACCTTCATAAAACAAAAAACTCTTCTTTCTCCAACAAGAGTGGGTAATTACACAGAATTAAATTACAAGCATTTTTTTGACTAAATGAAAATTTTTATCTATTCTAGGGATTATCACAAATTTTTCAAAATCATTCAGCATTACTAATATCCTGTGGAAATAGTTTTGAGATTTTAAGAGTCAGTATGCTCATGAATCTGAGCTGAATAGGACTAAGAAGGTTACTATTACAATACAGTACTTTGCAGAAAAGAAAAATAAAGGATTGTAAAAGTTAACATGTTAAATCTTCTCTTTATAAAGAAGACCTGAGACTTTCTCCTAAATTTATAAATACTTGGTTTGGTGAGCTGACAACTTTATTAAAATCTGCAATGTAATTATCAGCAAGGTAAAATACAATGTTGGATAAAATACTTCTTTGCAACTGTATAATCTGTTGCACATATCTCAAAATTCAAAGCCAGATATCCTAAAATAATGATCTATATGTTATTTTAAATTCAAAGTTTATCCCTTTATAAATCTTGCATAATACTTCCAAACATGTACTTTGCAAACATTACTGCTTAAAATCTTTTTTCTTTTTTAATGAAAACATCCTTTCACAGGCAAAAAATCAGGCTTATGAATTTTGGATTTAAGATACAGTAGTCAAAGGCTGATAATAAATACAATTTGAGAAATGAAAGTGTCAATTCAAATTCCATTGGAAATGTACACAGAAATGTTCTATTTTGACAGAGATTTCTGTCCCAAAAGACATTATTTAAATACTTCTGAGTTACTCACTCATTGTATATTCTCTTATGAATGCCAGTGAAACACCAACAGCTATGCCAGAGAAGTGAACCTGAGTGATGCTTTGGCTTCTTCCACACTATTATCCCACTAACATATTGATTTACCAAACTTACAGAAATCACAATCAAAACCAGTCGTCCAGACCTCTGTAACACCACCAATTGAGATACCATGGGACTGGCACAGAGCTTGAAATTCTGTAGAAACACAAAACACTGGTGATCCAGGATGATGGTGAGACCAAGCTATGGCTATGTATACTGAGAAGAAATTTCTTTTTAATCCTTTCCAAACTAAACCCTGGATACCAAATAGGTCTGGATATGTGGATGGACATATCTGAACTAAGCATCAATATGCCCTGAACCAATGAAGATAACACCATTTTGATAATGTTTTTTCCCCTTTGTATTCAGTTGCAATAATGTAATGGCACATTTCTATCAGCTCAAGGCCAGGTTCAGGCTGTTTATCCTGCATGGAAAAATCTGTTTAAAATGGAACACACTTGCTGTAGGTGCTGCTTCATGCAGTCTCTTCAGCATGCCTCTTCAAAGAAGTGAAATGTCTTTCCTGAAGACATTTGCAAGCAAATTTATGTCATTGGGGACAAATAGTCCCTTCTCACGTCAGTAAAACACTAGTTTTGCTATTAGACTAACTAAAGTAACAACGCATTAAGTGCCTAATGATCTGGAAATACATTTACTTGCCCTTCACTTGCAATGCAAACATCAAACAGCCACCCAGACCCTTACTTTTAGATAGGCATTTATCAAAATGAATCTTAAGCAGAGATGAAATTTTATTTATTTCAGCCGTATTAGATACTGCCTGTTTTCTTAATTCTGTTGTTTCTTAGCTCCTAGACAAAACAATATGACTTCTAAGTTAATGGGCAAATGAGTAAGTGGTAAGTGGATTTAAAAATAATAGGAAGTACCTGGAGAAAGGGAAAACATTATAACTCAGACATTACTTAATGAAAATAAAATCCATGTAATCTACTTGAACCAAAGCTTACAACTCAGACGGCTTTAAAAAAAGGGAAGAGAAAAACTGAAACACAGTTCTGGGGCAGTTAAGGTGCCTCTATTAAAGCAAAAGAGTCAGCACACTAGGGAATAAACAGACTGACTCAGTGACTTTTCATGGCACCCAGAACATTCTGATTAGCCCCTGAAGTTATTGGAAGAAGTTTTCCAGGCTCATCAGCTATTGCTCAAACTGGGAATTAGTTAACAGTGTGCTGAAATACTCTTTTCCATCTCATCAAATATTCACCTTCATGAAGTTCACTTGCTCCCACCATCTGTGCTTGTGTAAGCAGACAATGTTTGCTCAGCCATCCCATTGTGAGGGTTTCCACTATTCCTATTTCCTAGTTTAGATAAACAGGTTTTTCATCCTCAGTGTCACACATTCAGCAGCACTAATCCTACATGACTTATGCCAGCTTTAAGTTTTAAGAGCCAGAACCATCTGTCTCCTCCATCCACATGCCTAAAAGCAGACCTTCCTATATTAACTTAGTGTTAATGGGCTTGTTTCAGTGAGAAGTGACACAATAGGGTGAAAATTTGGGCATTGAATCTGGTATTCTATTTGCATGTATCCAGCAACATCAGGTTGGTTTACTGCTGTAGATATGTGGAAATTGTTTCAGAAAACCAACCACTACTTTAGACTGATTAGGCTTCTTTAGCAGAGTAAATTGGCTTTGCAGTGAGTAAGCAGTCATCATGTTCAGTGAGGTTTCCATCATTTGGAAAATCATAATTTTTTATGAGGCTTTGCAGTGAGTAAGCAGTCATCATGTTCAGTGAGGTTTCCATCATTGTCAAATCATAATCATTGCATAGACACACATAGTTTGGACTTGAGGACATTGAAGCAGAAGTTTCTACATTAAAAGCTCTTTACATAAAAAAAAAAATACAAATTGTGAACACACATATTGCCAAGTCTCAGAGCTGCAAGTACTACTGCTGTGGAGGTATATTAAAGTACTCATATCAGGACCTACTCACGTGTCCCAGAGTCATAGCTGGACCTGTCATGGAGCTAATGAAATGCCAGCAGAACTTATGAATAAGAATCCATAATAAAGTCCACAAAATTTTCTTAGCCCCTCACTAGAAATCTGATTTCAGTCCATAGTGGTATTAGTAATGCCAAAGATTGGTTTCTGTATTCCAAGTAAGGCCTTTGCATACTTGCTTGCCCTCTCTTCATACTGCAGAGCTTCCCAACACACACACTTTGCAGGGCATTTCATTTCATGTCTCAGGCTGCTTGTTTCATGTCTTGCCAGATCAGATGAACAACAGAAACTGCCCAAGCAGATAGCTGTTTGTGCAAGACTCTGAGCTGGAACAGAGACCTTAAGGCTGGGATTCATCTCACTAATTTGAGATGTCTGCAACATAGATTATGACTTCTGAGATAGCTGTCCACAGCTCCCAGGTGGGGTGATTCAGCTGACCTATTTCTAGACATCTGCTTTAGGGTAGCATGACTTAAGCTTCAGGAGTGTTATCTGTCCCTCAACTGAGTATAAGGGAAGCACATGGTGACTAACCCAGCGGGAGATGTTGACACTATCAGATGTTTTCTCTGTCTTCTGAACTCAGCTCTTTCATTCCCATTTAATAAAACACATTATGATGGGAACTCACACATTTTTTCTTTTCCCCCTCTTTCTAGAAAAGACACCTCTACATTCAGATATTCTTGAGCATAGCCAGCTCTCCCAGGCTAATCTCTTTTATTGGTCTACAGTTTTTAGAATTATTTTTATTGAACAGTATCTTCCACCACTACAACAGGTTCATTGCTTTTGGTAATTTTCATCTCCTTTTCCAATTAAGAGATTCACATAGTGATAGGTAAGAAAGCTATGAGTGCCATCTTCCTCCTGTCTCCAGTAAGGTAAACTGTTCAGCCACACAGACTATGAGGAAGACTACTATTGCCCTAAAAAAGCTGCCTGTCATATTTACATTCCGTGTTTTAAGTAGTGGGTCCTCCATTGACAGAATAACAGCCCAAGATAACTGATCCCTAATATTCTGCTGTTTAAGCAGGTATCCATCTAAAAGATACAAGAGGAATCTAGTTAATACAGTTACTGATCTCATTAAAATTTCCCTGTGGTGTTAGAGACTATGGAATATTTTGGAATATTTTGGTTGAAAAAAGATGTAAATTTTTTTGGAAAAGGCCAAGTTAAATAGGTCCCTGAGCAACCTGGTCCAGCAAAAGGTGTCCCTGGCCATGGCAGGGAGGATGGAAGTGGGTGATCTGTAAAGTCCCTTCCAATCTCAACACTCTATTTCTATGATTCTGTGATTCTATGGCAAAAGACAATGTTGCTAATGCAATCCTGGCTCTTGCACTAATTCCTTTCTCTGGAACTTGCCAGTAACTACTAACTATACATTATTCAACTCAGATATGAAAGGCAGATGAATAGAGTCTCAGAAGAACACAGACTGTTCTGCTCAGACTAGAAACGTACAGGTCTGGACAGGACATGCTGGGACATCAAGTTCAGTTTCTTGGAAATTTAGGCAATCATGATATATAATGCCCCTGCTATACTGAAACATACTTGTTAGACTGTTTCAAGACTGAAAGGAAAGCAAAGCTGAAAGCTGCAAGAATTCCTCAATTTCAGAAACAGTCCCCACCTGCACTGATCACATCAGCCTAAATGAAACAAATAGCTATTCATTTCCATAAGCCAGTTGCTCAAAATACTTATTTCAGTACATATTCTACCCAGCTGTCACACTCTATCCTAATCTTGACATGATTTAATCTGTTCCTACAGATACTGGTATAAACAGACACACAAAAGACACTGCCAAACACTGCCAAATCCCAGCACAAAATGACTGGATAATGCTCTGGCATTGGCAACATGAAATTTACTGCAGGGCATGATTTTTAACGATAACAGTGCATTATATGAGGGGAATTATGCTCCAGTTTCAATGGTTGTTACACTGTCTGTATTTCTTCATTTTAGAAAAGCACTTAACATCAAATGAAGGCCAACAGTTAAGAAATCTGGAAAGAAAGTTATGTTTCCTACATGCAGAAATAGCAATTTGTGTTGTTTTCAATAAGTGCTTCCTATTTGGTTTATATTATCACTATCTTCCAAGAATTTATAAGCAAAATCCATTTTTAAAAGTTTTAATTTTTTTGACTAAAATACATGATGTAAAATGGTAGATAAAGGAAAAGAGGACAGATATCTGACCCATGCCATTGAGCTTCACATGCATTTTAAGGGAATTAATTGCATATGAAAGTTTTTTATGCTGATAAAGATGAAAACATAGAGCATCTCAGCTACAGATGAGAGAAACATTAAGGGCATGATCCTTCTGACTGTACTCATACAAGATCTTGCTCAAGACTATAATTTTCACACAAGTGAAAGGTGGAAAAACACAAGACAGACATCACTTGTAGACATGAAAGCATAATCCAGACCTCACCCAAATGAAACCTAAAATTTTGAGATTTGGTAAGCAGTTACAAGGATGCCAGCATAGCACTGGGGAAATTCTATTTCAGAGCTCTATTGCCTTGTCTGAGTAAAAGTCTAGGTAACTGTCTTTCCCACCATGCTACATAACCCTCTAATCTGCTTCTGCAGGTTGTCTGTGCTCTTTCGTATTCATTAATTAAGAATGTGAAATTGCAGTTCTCTGTGAAATTAATACTCTCCTGAAATATACCTTAAAAATACACAAGGAAAAGATGCCTAAATATTATCTCGTGAACACATTGACATCCCAGACTTCCAATCTTAAGAGTCCTGGTACTACAATAATTTGGAAAAAATCTGTTACAAGAAACATCTGTTCTATATTTTGACACTTTGAAGGAAGAGAAAAGCCACCACAACACAAGAATTACAATGTAAGAAGGAAGTTTTATAATTAGCCCTAACTTGTGGTTTAGATTCTAGATAATATGTTATTTTCAGTTTATAATTCAACAGCTAATTTTGTAGTGAAAGAAATGTCAGAACATGCCAGAGTACTAATCCACCTGACTGAAAACAGATACACTATTCTGGGCCCCTCCTGATACAAAATGAATCCTCCTTATACCAGTTATGAGTCATCAATAAGACTGCTTTTGGTCCAGATCTTTAGCTGGGTAATAGACCCCACAAACCTGAGATTTTTAAGAATGCATATGCAAAGATGGATTGTTTTTTATTTCATCTCATTATTTAATTTGAATTAATTCCAGTCCAATACTGAGGACAAAATATTGTCTTATGGCTATTATAATATGGAAATTGTATATTATATTATGTAAATTCAATCCCTGTTTCAATTAATATCTTTTTTTTTTGAACTTAATTCACAGTTATGATCCAGAACATCAGAGGACCTTTTAGGGTACCACTTCCTATGCATACATACCCATCCAGCTCTTAATAATTTACTCTTGGCTTATTTCTGGGAGTAGGAAAAACCATCCAGTAAAGATGACCATTGAAAGTAGAAGACAAGAAATAACATGAAACAAGGAAGAAAACACAAAGGAAGAAACTAAAATCAAGAGAAAAGATCTGACAATTGTGCAATAAAAATAATGGATCTGAGAAAGGAAAGAGGGATTGGTTAATCATTAGCAGCAGAGTCTGAAGTTAAGAGAACTTTGTAGATACCAATATTTCAGGCACTACCCAGCTTCTCCTCTGTGCCACTCCTCATTCCTAGTGCAATCTCATCAAATATCATTCCAGATAAAAAGCACCTCTGGAGTCAAGCATGAGAACATGATGAAAAGTCAAACAATGGTAAACACAGACTCATCTGTTTTGCCAATATGACAAACTTCAGTAATATCTCACTGAACTCACAGGCCCTTTATATTTAATTTTCAGCTGCTAAACTAAGACAGATAAAAAGCTGCTTGAGGGTTTTTTTTACTTGATACATTTTCCCAAATATTTTTAAATTTGGGACCATTTTCTCATGGTCTTATAGGGCCATGATGCTTCATAATGAGGATAGCAGAGTTCTGTTCTCAAAGTCTACAGGATGCTGTAAAATGTGACTAGAAGTCACATTTCACACTTATGCAGAACCATCAGGTCTGAAGAACAGATGCTGCATTTCCAAACTGAAACAGATGCATTGTCACTCTCATTGCCACACACCAAATCCTGCAAACAGCTGTACTGGATCAAACTGGACAGCCTCCAGAAGTGGATTTCTAGAGAATACACAATAAAAAACCAAGCACATTATGAGTACCTTCCCATGCCTTTATAAATACTGCTGCTAGTGCTCTGACAATCTGACAGTTTCTTACTGAACACTCTGTTAAGGGCACTGATGGTTGGAGAAGTGTATGTCAGCTTCAGAGTAACCAAATCTGGTTATTCCCAATTTTCAGCTTACTTTTAGAGCAAACACAAGCCTCTTGTGTTTCTAAGTGTCTCCCTATCAATTAAGGAACTGATTTATTTATGTACATGACTAAATTTGTTCGTATGAGGAAGAACACTTAATGGAAGATAGGCAATATTATTTATTATATATTATTGTGCCTTAAATGTGCTGTCACGAAAAGATAATATTCCCTTTATTTTCCCGCACATTCTAATTGCCACAGTATTCAGCAGTCAACTCAATCTTATTGTTGCATAGAAGTTGCAGTAGGTACCATATGCTCATATTTACTATGCTAACAGTGGTCCTGTGACTGCAGCAGAACTAATATTAGGTAAAATTAGCACCAGATTCTGGCAGGGCAGCCATCTAGAATCACCAAGTAAGAAAACACTTCATTCCTTTCTCCTTACTATTGTTTTCTCTTTAACCTCATGGATTTCTTTTCTAAACCTCCTCCAGCAGCACTCCTGCCCTGTTTAGTACAGCCGTAGGATCTTCTTTTGACCTGCCCTGTTCCCCATCCTCCATGAAATGGATTTACCCAGCAGGTCTTCTGACAATGCACTGGCTTTCAATGGTGTTTGATGGGGTACAGCAGGAGAGGGTTCCTGTGTAAGCAGGGAAACCTCCACCCACTGCCTCACAACTAGTCAAGCCTATACTTAAAATCAGTTGAGACTAAGAGTAAAAAAATGTTACTTCTTAGGAGCATATTCTTTAAGAAAACCTTTGAGGAGTTCAGAGAACAGGACAAGATATAACCAAAACTAGACAATGAAGAAAAATTAATGGCACTGAGTTTTCCTTCTGCACATGTGATCCAAAAAGATTCCAAAAGGGTTAGCGCTGGAAAAGAGAAGGGAAGGAAATTCTACACTTCATCTGCTCTAATAAATCCTTGACTAGGGAAGATAGCACTCATGATGATGAACATATTTGTCCCAAATGTTCCAAAATACCTGTTTCAGTCAAAACCTGCCATTGCCCTCTTCAGTCTGAAGCCAACAGTCCATACATCAGGTCACACTACACCGGCTTAGTCCACTAGGACAGTTTTGGATCTGATCCAAAATAAAAGACAACAAGAGTCTTTTTCTTGTTGTAGGTAGCTGCTAGGTGCTCAGCCCTGTGGTCACAGAATTACACAGTGGCAGAAAAAAAGTGTTAGACAATTAAATAAAGGCAGATATTACCTCATTTGGAGGCAAGTTTGAGCAGTCCCATTAACCAGTCAATATGGAAGTTCTCTTAATACCTTTAAAGTGCACGGGTGTCTGGGCACAGGTTACTGGACATATCAAGTCTGTTTCAGACTATTTGAAATGTTCTTCCACAATCTTCAAGCCTAGGTCAACAACAGCCTTTTACAACAATCTCTACATGTGCTGTGGATGTTTCTGAGGTTTGTTTGCTCTTTTTTCAAAACCAAACCTAGCTGCTGTTATCTGACTACTTTTCGAAGCTCCTAATTTTTTCTTTAGTCTGTTGTGCTCTCAGTCCGTTTTTGACACATTGCCTCTGGCTGTGCAGTAGGGATGGTAACTTGTCATTAATGGACATGTTATTTAGGAAATTAGTGGATACTCTTAAGATGAAAGAAAATACATACCTCATTCTTGCAGTGCTTTCATAGACTAATGTGTCTTTGAGGTTTGGGACTGAGCTAATTTTCTTTTATTAAACAGAGGAGTGATATTTATATATACCTGGTAAAATGCAAAGAATTTGGAACCAGAAAGTGCTGGAAGGCTTTGGAAGAAAGAGGGCTATGCCAACAGTGTGTGCACACAAGCATCTCCTCCTTCAATGCCTACACAGTCCCATCTTGTGCAGGGAGTAACTGTAAGAGGACAACAGCATAAAGAAGTCATGTTAATGCAGGTTAGGACTCTGATGTGACTGGAGAATTAAGTTTTATGATTTTTTTTGTCTGTCCTTCCCATCACTATAAAAGTTAGCATGAATATCACAACAGAAGCAAAATGGCCCAGTTCAGATCAAAGCCAAACCCGCATAAAACTGGAATAAACCTGTGCCCGATGATCATCTACTGTAAGCAGTTTATATTGTACTTACTCCACTACTCTTTAGACATGGTGAATTTTGTCTGCATTTAAACTGATGAAAATGAAATAATGAACCACACAATGTGAATTTTACAGAAAAAAAAGTCTCTTTCTTTCTGTAAAATATTCTTCTATTATTTTTTTCATAGTTTTCCTTTTTTTTTTTTGTGGTCATCAGCTGAAACAGGCAAAGCTAATGAAAACCAAAAGAATATAATTAAACAAATTATGTTTATTGATATTTATTTGGAAGATACTGAAGTAGTACTTCTTTCCTCTACTTCAGAATTGTTCACACTCATTACTGAAATTACTGCTCTGTACAACACTATTTCCTTGTAATGATCTATTTTTTTACAATACAGAAAATGGTGCTGATGTACTGAACACATTTCTCAGGAGTTCTAGGATTGCAACTTAAACAATAAATGGGGTCACAGGTGACCTGAAGTAATCTAATCTTTTACAGGCAATTCTGTTCCCCTTGTTCTCTGAATGCGTTTTATGAAACCTAAGCCGAGGAGCTTCCTTTGATGGTTGATGCCAGTTTCACCTCATGAAATCTGGAAAATCTTCATTCAGTTCTACAGTGAGCAGCAATTTTAACTCTGTTAGTTCTTAAGCTGAAGGAGGTTGTGATACAAACAGCAACTGAGGGATTGCTGCTACCAAAGACATGTAAGATCTTTTCTAACTTCTGATGGCATGAGTATGGAATATACACACTGGGTCAGCACAGTAGCAGGAGAGTTTAAATTTTCTTGGGTTTGGGGATGATTAAAAATAACACAGTAGGAGTTTTCTTGGAGTAACAAGAAAATATTACTTGTTACAGAAAAATGTTCTTGCACCAATCCCAAAAGGGATTTTCTGGGAGATGGACTGCATTCACAACCATAAGGCTGCAGCAGTACTGGTGTAGTTTGTTTCCAGTGGCATGCAACCAGGAGTGACATTGCTGGTTGTCTGAGCAGTTTGAAGGACTAGCAGCAAACGGATGTCTGATTCACTGTGTTGAATGCATGAAGAATATAACTTTAAAGGCCTTTAAATGGCATTTGCACGGTTTTGGTGGTGGAATTACAATACAGTGAGCTCCAAACTTACAAAATCTAAGTCTAGGCAGAGGTTACTGACCTGAATGAAAGCCTTTCATTAGGAGAATTAGCTCTTTATTTCCGTGGTAAAGACCATTTTTATATGTAGGCTGAAGGCACTGTCACTTTTTTGACTTTATTAAAAAGTTAGGCAGTTCATGTGCTTACAGGGAGCAGCCCAGAGATGCCCTCTGGGAAATAGAAGATGATATGCATTACTGATTTGGGATTTGGTGTGCTGAGTTCTGAGGAGGAAGAGAACAACTCTTCTGCAGAGTATACTTGGGGTTACACATCTTGGTTGGAGAGAGGCAGATATGGTTTTAGATCTCTACTACTCAAATAAGTTTGGATCCAGTGCTCCCATATCAACACTATTTTTGTGAACCCAAACTACAGATACACTTATGTCAAAAAATCAAAAAAAGTCTACCAAAAGAATATAGAGGAAAACAGCCCAGAAGCAGGTCTTTCAGATTATTAAAGAAAAGAAAATGTTGGTCTACAATAAGGTGAGTTTAGGGCATCTTGTATTTTAAACATTAAAAAAAAAAAATCTATGAAACATGTAATAATCCCTTTATTAGTTCAATTAACATTCTTGGTTAGTTGGTACTGAACTAAGGAATATGTTGAAACCTGTAGGTACTCTGGCTGTAAGATGAGCTCTAAAAACCACTGACCCAGGATAATAATAAAATACAAAGATACCTGAACTAGATGTTCTGTCTGAAATAGTACATTCCCTGAGGATATTTCATTAACATAATTATGTCTGGCTGTAACCAAAAAAAAAATCACACTGCATGGAGGTGAAAATGCTACTCTGCCAACTTGAAGAAGAGTGTGTTCATACTAAAAACATGGAATGTCTGATATTTATGTTTGTATAGAGTATAATGAGCTCTGGAGACAGATGGTCTGATTTTGTTCAGGGTGCTGGGCTTCTGGGAGGTATATATATAAATACAATAAAAGCCAGAAAGAAAAAAATGAACATCAAAAAAGTCTTCAGCCATATATTTTCTTCTGAGTAAAAGCAGAACAAGGAGATAAGGATGTCTCAAAGAGAGAATTTCTTTATGCAAATAATTTTGCCTTCTGCAACTAGACTAAATGAAATACCTGTTACGAGCAGATTTTCATGAATTACAAGTATATGCAGACATAAAAGTAATCAGTTAAGGCTATGGCTTTAAAAATGAAGATATGAGGAAGGAGAAATTTCAGTTTTAATAGGTGCCCAATTTCCCCCGACCAGTCAGCTCAGCCCGGTTCTTTTCATCTCTTGATACACTATACTCCATATGTCTGCTCATAATGATACTGTTTGCTCATGTAACTTCAGCTGTCAGATTGAGTGAGAAAAAAGAAAAAAGAAAAAAGAAAAAAGAAAAAAAAAAAGGAAAAAAAACCCAAGCATTTTTTAAAAATCGACATACTGCATTTTCCATATGCATTAGTATTTTCTGCCCTGAAAATTATCGTTTCAACTTCTGGAGCGGTTTGTTTTTTGCTTTTTTTTTCCCATAGGGATAAAGCAACTTTGATCATAAAGAAATTGCAAAGCTGTGTAAATTCATAAGATTTGATATTCAGGTTATTTGGTATCAACAGCTTCCCTTTTCATTTTGTTTGGATTTCTTTATTATGCCAACATGGGAGATCTTTTTCAAGGGACTTTATTTCCTTGTGACTTTTAGCATTTGTTGGAACAGAATAAACATTGCTGTAACACACTGCAGTCATGTCAATATTTTATGGATGCATTTCTCTGCAGAGGACAAAATCCAAGACCATTTCTCATCATAATAAACTGAAGTGTAGGATTAAAGCTGACAATCTCAGAAGGACTGTACTCTAGACCATAATCTTGACTTTGTAAAACTTCTTTTCCTTCTAAGAAATGTATTGAAGGTACCCACCAGAAGCCACATTTTTGTGCATTTCTTTCTGAAGCTGATTTTGGAAGAGATGGAATGCTTGGTGCTGCACCACTCTTCACTCACAAAATTGTTCTTCTTTTCTGTTTTTTCAGGCAATGTTCAACTCTCTAAACTTACTATCCTCCCTTTTAATCATATTCAGGTTTTATCCCAGCATTGCTTGTTGGGTTGACTTCTAGAAGAAAGGACATTTCTACTCCTTCAATTGCCTCTGCAATTGGGTAAAACTTCATGGTGAAGCTCTTCGTTAACAAAACCATCTTTAAATTAGACTTTCAGAAAAGTATGATCTGAGGTTTTACCTTGATATCCAACAAGCATTTTTTTTCTTCCAAATATAAGGGAAACATAAATTTCCAGAGATATTTTGTTATGCTGTTATAATTTCCACAAACCATGGTATGTGATAGTATGGCATTAGTCTAAGCTGAATTATGTTTCAGAATTATTGTTAGAATGGCCCATTGTTGCCCTGTTCTTCTAAAGTTTTTTTAAAGTTCTTTCAGCCTTCTGATGTTTTACTTTTGTGGTGGAGTTTCTCTCACACTTTTCACGCAAATAATGATTGTTTTGCATTCCTTTCTGGAGGAGGAGAGAATTGATGGACTGTTGAGCTGACCAGTGTGGTTGAGAGGACAGTTTTCTTCCTCCAATCCATGGTCACTGTTGGAATTCTATACATGTCGAGGTCTGTAAATAAACTGCCCCTTTTTTGCCTTGGGCATCTCAGTGCGTGAGTGTCGTTCTTTTCTTGTCGCATTGAAACATCCCACATTTTGGCTATAAGCATAAAGATTCTCCTTTTGCTCTATTAAAGTTGAATTTCTTATTATTCCCAAAGTAGTTAAAAAAAAAATTTTACCTTGCTAACAGCTCCCCTGTAGAGATGGTATGGTCAAGGAATTCCTTAGAGTCAGCAGATAAGCTCCACTTTCTTTCACATTTGAACAAATAATTTTTAGGCCAGAATAATTATCTCTTTCACTCTGGCTGGGTGAAAAGAGTGGGAAGGGTTGTTTAGGAAGGTTTGTTTATTCCAAAGGTGTTCAGATGTAATGAAATCCAGTTTACTGTGGAAACTAAAGTACTGACTTTGATACAGGGTAATAGTTGTAAGTCTTCAGATTTCAAAGACTTTTTTTGTATGGATAAGATATTTACAATACTTCAGGCCTGGCCATCTAGGAGATCTATGTGATTCATATTGTCCATGGCCCCCAAACTCAGCTTTAGTGTTGCTTTTACTCATGTGGGTGACAACAAAGGGAATACTGTTAGTACTTTGCTGCCTTTTTTTTGTCATAAGCAGAATTCACCAAATGATCCCTCACTTTCAGTTCTACTGTTCCTCTGTCTATTTGCAGAGCTACTATTAAATAAAAAATATTTCTAGAGGGAACAGATGGAAAACATACTTAAGAAAAATTGAACACTTGTCTTCAAAGTTAAATTTGCATAAAAGTATAATAAAATACAGAATAAAAGTAGACAGAGACTGGGGTCTCCTACACAAGAACAAAATACATTAATATTGGTTGTTAAATTAATATATGTGGATTTTAGTTGCCTGTACGAAAAACTGGAAAGGCGCAGAGTTCAAGACCATCACAGAGCAGTTAAAATTGCACTACCAGTTTTAGGTGTTAGCAATATTATCAGGGTTCATCACTGTATTGAGGATTTATTTAAGAAAGTGAGCTTTTTATCTCACTTCTCACAGTAAGAGTACAGTAAATTTTCATCTAAATTTAGAGAAATAATTTACAGTAAAATTACAGAAATAAAACAAATCTGCACTTTCTCTTCAGCTGGCTAAGTCAACACTTGTGTGTTGTAAAAGATAGAAAAAGGTTAATCCACATCAGTGGAGAATGTTGATGGTTAATTAAATATAAATTCATGTTCATATTCTGCCATATTCTGTCATATTTTTGCCAGAAATTGAGTGATTTGGTCTACGTGCAAGAAAAGGCCTTAAGAAGATACACAAGAGCTTCTAAAGCAGTGGAAATTTTGAGTAAATGTTAAGATAACATGAGCTATGTTTAATAAATAAATTTGGTTTGTGCTGAGAGCTATTTCAGACCCTTGACACTATTGCTGATGTGGAAAAATAGCATTTATGGCTAATAGATATTTCTTTAGTCTGTGCAATTCTTTTTAATATGAGGGTGTCCCTGACCTAGCTTATGTCCATAAAGAACTCACAATTACAAGAACAAACTAATGGAAACAGAGAAATGATTAATCAAGCCTACATAGATGGCTGGCAGTTTTTCACATCTCCTAGGTCAATCAGGAGTGATCAAACATGTCAATGTGCAGTTGATACAGAAACGGTCCAGCTTATCTCTAAATAAATTGCTCAGGTTTGCTTTTTTTTTTTTTTTTTTGATAACGCCTAGGAGACCTATTCTGACTCCTGATCTGAAGTAAAGAGAATGAAGGTATTGAAAAAAAATTCTTAAAGGTTTTTGAACAGATGTGTAGGTAAGGACAGATTCACCTGCTGTTTCTAAGGATAGATTTCAAATTTGCACAAGTTTAGGGAAGATCTTGAACATATGATTCACTAGTACCTTCAAGCTACAACAAAAACCAGCCAAAGAATGATGTAAATAAAAACCCCACCCAACCAAACTTAGCTACACAAATAACTATTTTTAAACATTACTGAGAATTTCTGGGATTGGTCTTTGGATTTGGGGGACTTAAAGTAAAATGCTTGGGGTAAGCTATTACTAGGCCCTGACTACCAGCTAGGAGAGGAAATGGAAGCAAGAAACTCTGACACAGAAGCAGATCTTAAACCTGGATGTGGATGTACCTTTGGCAACTTAACACTTACTTGGAAGTCGATTTCAAATGTAGATTTGAATTAGATGTTACTGTCCCATTTAGAAACACTTCCATGGAAATGCAAGGAGGCAGCCCTATTCCTCTATTCAGGCTTATTTTATCTGGCCAGAGCAGTGAAATGAGGAAACAGGAAGGGATTTGTTGACTAGAAACTAGGTCATAGAACTAGCAAGAGAGAGGAACACAGCCTGCAGACTGATGATTTGTTCTGTTTACGGACTGTGAATTTTCTGGAGTAAAAAGTGAAGGAGGTACATTCTTCTTGCTTGTTTTTGTTACAGCTGAAGCTGAACAAAAATCTCTGAATGAACCTGAAATTCTGGGAGGACAATGTTCTCTGCTGAACATGAGGCTCCCACTGAGTTTATGACTGGCTGAGCAGCCCTGACTCACACAGAAGGACTTTTAAGACCTCCCCATCTACACAAAAAGTACTGGTACCTGCTAAGGCAAGAAAAACCAAACATCCACCGTTGGCAGCTTACCAAGAGCCAGAGGGCTACATATAACAGCAAAACAGAAAAGATAATCCAGCTCCCCTTTTCCATTCAGAGTCTCTCCTCTGAAAAGGCCAGGACTCTAATGCTGGGAAAAGAACTGTGAATCACCAAGAAGAGGCTTGAGGCATTGCACAGCTCCACAGGAGGCCCCTGCCAGAAATGGGCAGCACAACCTGTCAGCCAACAAGTCTTGCACTAAAGAAGGCAGCATCATCAGAGTTAAACTGATATTCTGACAGGAAGACATAGTGAAAGGATCCATATAAGAAAAATTATTTGTTTTAGCCTTTCATTTGCTAAAGTAGTACTCCTAAATCTGATCAACCAGGCTGAGCAAACCACTGTGTTGTTCTTTGTTGATAATTCTGCCAGGAAAATCAGTTTTTACCAACATCAAGCTTTCCAATGTTTCATAATGTGATAAAGTAATGATCAGAATGCTTCTGGTAACTCAATCCAGGAGCTAAATTTCACCATTTATCCTTATTTTCCTTTATTCTTACACTCAGTTGCAATTCAATAGATAAAATTCTATTATTTAAGTCTGTGTTTTATCCTGATAGTGCCAATCTTAAACTGGAAACTGCTGGCAAAAGGGAAAGGAATAATACCACTTACAAACACATTATTTGGACATACCATACACAGAAGACTCAGACACCTGGAGAGGAGACGATATATCTTTTGTCAATTAAAAAGATACAGAAATGTAAATACTAAGGCAGAAAGTTTTTTTAAAAAGTTCATTTCAAGGACAAGAGCCTTATAACATCTAGATTAAAATTTTCATGGTCTCTTTTACTGTTTTGTGTGCCAAAGAGGATGTAGGACAGCCAACATTCAGGTTATGGCATCGACCAGAGGTGTTCTAAGACTGACATTTGGAGAAACACACCATCAGTCATTGTGTGCTCATGTTTCTTCAAAAGTACTTTTGTCTGGGGTGTGTCTACTCTATAATGGCAAATAGATTAGTACAATGTATGACATGGATCCATGAAAACATTGATGACCTTTACATCCAAATCTTGATCCCAGCTTTTTTTCTTCACATAAAGAGTTGAAACATAAAATCTAGTTTGCAACTTGATTGTTTGGATTCCAGTCTAACAGATTACTTAGATAAACAAGAACTCAGAAGTCAAAAATCAAATTCCTAAAGCTGGAGAAAAATAATAAAACTGTATGACACTTGAAGACATATGTTTCAAAATAAAATGAAAGAAAATGAAGGAAAGAAAAAGTACTGTCCTCTCATGGGAAAGCAAATCAGGAAAATGAAAGCAGAAATTAGATCTGAAAGAAGGAGTGCATAGCACTGAAAATTCAGGAGGAGTGATAATGCAGGAGAAACATACAAAAAGCTCAAAAGTCAAGTGTAGAATCTTGACTCAAAGGGATAAAAAGCAGGTGAAAAATTCCTGGGGTGGGGAAAGGTAGTAGTAGTAGTAGTAGTAGTAGTAGTAGTAGTAGTAGTAGTAGTAGTAGTAGCAGTAGCAACAGTTCAATACATTAAGCAGGTACATTCAGTATATTTGCAGTTATGAGCAAAAGGCAGAACAGCTTATATTACTCTGTGGATTATTTGTGTCTTTGTGTGTTTAAAAAGCAGCAATGTACAGGAAAGAAAGTCCTGTCCAGTTCTTGGGTTATTAAAGAGGATTCAGCATCATCTTAGCAGATAGTTTTTTTTTAAATTCTGAGGATATCCACCCCAGAATCCTAAAAGAGATAGACAAGAATATCACACTAATACTACTTCCATGTATATCTTAGAAAACAGGTTGACAGTTACCTATCAATTATTGACAACAGCAGGGAAATGACCTAAATACTTATCATTCAATTAATCCAGGTGAAGCAGGAGATGAGTTAACATGGAATGCAAGAGATAAAAGATGAAAGGATGGGAATATAATTAATACTTGTTAACATCATGTTGTAGAAATTGGATCTTGTCAAACAAAACTGCTTGCACCAATCAGATTGCACGTCTGATGTAAGTATAACAGAGAGGCAACTTGCTTGTAGTTACAATAAGCTGTTTGACTGGGTGCTGCACAACATTCTGGTTAAAAATAACACTGTGCAGCGTTCTGAACATGCCAAACAAGCAGTTTGAGAAAGATGACTGATAGACATCAAAGTGGATGCCACTGACAGGGAAATATGGAATGGGAATGTTTTTAGGTGACTACAGGGACTGTGGCTCTTCAGTGATAATAATAATTTTATTAATAGCCTGGATGTAAATAAAAATGCTTCTGCCGATAAAAGCCTGTCTTCCTAAAGATGGATGCACTGGTAATAATGTTGAGTTACAACCCAATAGTGTTTTTCTCTACTTGCCAAAGTGCAAACCACTGTGCCACCCTGATACCAGAAGCATAAGGAAGGAGTCTTCAAATGAGATTAAAAGGATACAGGTCAGAAGAATTCATTCTGAAACTCTGCAAGTTTGCTTTGTCACCAGGATATCATCCTGCAAACTATTCCACACAGCAACATGTGTCAGGTCACATATCTCCATTCCTGCAATTTAATTTAGGACAGGAGAAGCTAACGTGACTAAAACTGCTTTTCACACTGTCATATGGGTGGAAAACACACAGCAGTCCACTATCCCTCCTCAGATCAGTCTAAGGAATTTAATATATCACTTCCATTAAAATTCCAGACTCTTTTGAAAATCCAGAAGTTCGACACACAGATTATCTCAAAGGGTAACAAGTTACTGTATATTAGCTGTCTATACCCTTTAAGCTACAGTCTGAACATTCAGATTTCCATCTGCAAGTATCCTGTAATCAGGACAACCTTTAGGCCTGCAATTAAGCACTGTCAGAGTTTAAGGGCAAAGTATCATTCCCTAAGACAACTGGTATCCTCCTGTGATGGAAGATTGTACCTTTTAGTTCTGGAAGAGAAAAGGCATTATGGAAGAAAAAAAAAAAAATCAGGCCACATGTCTTGGTCCTTAGAGGTCAATAAAAGTAAAGATAACATACTTTTCTAGACTTTGCTCTCAGGTGTGTGTTCTGACTGACTGCTTCATGCTGAAAAGTCAGGCTGCATGCTCTCCCGGAGGCCATGCCTCCTCCCTGCAAGGAAGGAGTTTGGCTTTTGCTTTATAAACATAAGAATTTGGCATGAGTCTTGGCTAACAATTTGTAACACCAAACTTCCTA
This sequence comes from Phylloscopus whistleri, assembly GCA_017589585.1. Lineage (NCBI taxonomy): Eukaryota > Metazoa > Chordata > Aves > Passeriformes > Phylloscopidae > Phylloscopus > Phylloscopus whistleri. The sequence continues at coordinate 1,520,207 of JADMLD010000110.1, read as the reverse complement.
ATTGCCAGATCTTTTAAAAATGCAATGCTTCACATCAGCTAATGAGAATGATAGCTTTGGTTTATCAAGCATATCTAATTGCTTTCTATGTCCTATAGTTTGTAGAAAACAGACCTGTGTGTAGATCCCTTTTTACCTCACATGCTACAAACTGAAATGCAATTTCAATAGGTGAAATTGGCATTTCTTTATTTCCTTCAAGTTAATCGCCACATCATAGTCTGAATATAGATTAATTGTATTTTACAATAAAAAGTAATTACCTGTTTGTTTTAACTTCTGTTCTGCGTCATTCAGACTAATGGGTGCTATGGCAGGACTGTACAGCTGCATTTGAAACTATTGCCTCAGGAGTCTGCTGCTCCTTTTAAATGAAATAAAGTTAGCTGAGAATAAAACTGAAAATGGAGGCAAAGTAAATCACAGACTTCATGATAGGAAATGTTTGCCAGAACTCTTAGTCAATGCCTAATTGTTTTCCTTTATACACAGTGCCCCAAGACTTCAACAATCTTTAGAAATTTATTTCTGCTAATCCCTCTAACATTAAATAATAAATCTTTTAAATCCATCTTTAAAAAGCAAATAGCACAGTACACTTCAATCAGCAAGTAGTCATATCAATTATAACAAAGAAATTTCAAGTATTACAGATTTTATGCAATCTGTTTCCTTTCCAGGGAGAAACTTGGATCTAAAAATTGGCTTAACTGTCTTTCAACAAGATCAGGGATAACAGTATTAGGAGGAGAGAGAAAATGACTTTTCTGTGCTTCACCCACTCTGCCTTCCACACTGCAGTCTAAAGGCTTCGTAACTGGATACATTCACAAATTTTAAAATAAAAAATAACATTTAAGTTATGGGGGAGAAAATGGAAAGAAATACATTTTTTTTCTACTCCAAGTTACCTATCACTTTTACTGATTTTTCAAATTTTACAAGATAGTTTCTATGTAAGGTATTGGGGTTTTAGGGAATATATCCTACTATCATGCTGCAGAGCAAGTTGTAGTCATCACAGGGAAGAAATTCTCTTGGTAGCCACCTCACTGCTATCACTTTTCACGGAAGATATTAACATGATCAGGCTTCCCTGTTCTGCATGAAAGCAACTCCCATTGATGGCATGATTAATCTATGATGCAACTTCCAATATTGCAACCACTTTATGATAATCACACTGGTGTATGGTAACATACATGCTCATTGAAATGTACAGCAAAGCTTTGATCACAATGGTTTACCTACAGAATCAAGTTATCATCTCCTGGTTGCCAGCATTTTGCTCCATGTATGTGATTTTTCTAACACCTCACAAAGGTAGGCAAGAATGCTGGAGAAGCGTGAGTAATTAATATTGGAATGTAAGATTCATATTACTCATTACAGCAGGCTCTGTGTGGGTTTGTGGTCAAACTGTGTGTGGGCTAGTTGGCAGGGAAAACAGTTCTGTATTTTGGGACAAGATTTTCTAGATATATCAAGGACCTTACAGGCAACACAGTCCAGCACAGAATGCATATAAAATGTAAGAAACTACTCTCTTAAAATGATAAAGATCATTTTGTTGGGACTTGCACAGTTTTACACCATTGCAGCACTAAAACACACTGTTGCTGGTAATGAAAGAGACTCCAGGCTGAAGAAAGCTTTCTTGTCCTTCTCTTGCTGTTGTCATTCACTTTTCTTCATAATTACTTGGTTTAAATAATGTAAAACTAGTGCCTGCAACAATTACTGAGTTACAGAAGAAGAGGAAGGCTCTGCTGAAGAGAAATCTGTTAGAGCAGAGCATGTGAGAGGAAAAAGTTCAGAGGGTAAAAAGGACTTTTTATTTTAAAGACTTTAAAATAAATGTTGTTATGTGCCTGAATTTCAAGTTATCAATGTAGACCACATGAGACTGAATATGCTGTGCACAAGAAAGTAGAATTAATGCTTGATATTACAGTTCTTTTTTCTGAAAGAACTAAGTGTTGCAGTTATAATCAAATGTAATGAGCAATTCATCAATCTATTGAGAAGTAAAGGCATAGAAACTTGTTACTGAAGGGAAAACTCAGAGACAAACTGAGGATAAATAAGCTAGACTTCGAAATTAAATGTAGCATGCTAATTGTCAGAGTAATTAAGGATTCTAATAGCTTCCCTGGGAGGTAAAAGATTTCACTTCATTAGAAGTTTCAAAACAAAATAAAGGAACTTAATTTTCAGAGTTGTAAGTTAATCATTATCAAATCAAAAGGGAAAAGAAAAAAAACCACACCCTCACACCAGTGTCTCACAATATATACCTCCAAATATAGGAAAAGTTATTTAATAAATTAGCATGGAAAAGTAAAGTCAGAAACAATTCAGAATAAATAAATCTCCCCCAAGATTCTTCTAAAAAATCTTATCCAGATCATATCTTCAGATTACCAGATCAACAGATTAACAGACCAACAGCTGAAAAAGACTTTATTTTTAACATAGAGACATAAAGATAAATCTTAAAAGTCTTTATTATTGGGGATTTTCAATGTGTCTGCACCTCATAAAAATATTTGGGTGACTATTAGCATACAGCAAGTCCACATGTGAGGCATGTTTGCATATCAGACCTGTTAGTCACAAGCAGGGTCTCCCAGTGTTCAGTAGTGGGATACACTGTCCAGCATCTCCATAAGTGAGCTAGTTTGTTGATAACACCACACTGGTTGGTAAGATTAACATGTTAGAAAGGGGGAGGCATCTTCCAAGGAGAGATTTGGGCAGGGTGGAAGAGTGGGTGAGCTAGAAATTTACAAAGTTTAACAAATATGTGTGCAAAATCCTGCTCCTGGGATGGCATAACCAAAGATGCAAGAGCAGCATGTGGTCTGTGTGGCTGGGCAGCATTTTGCTGAAAGGGATCTGGGTTCCTGGTGGACAGGAAGCTGATCAGGTGTCAGTGCAGAGAGAATCAAACCCTGGGCTGCATCCACAGGGACATTAGGCTCTGTCTGCCTGTGGCAGACAGAGTCTGGAGCAGGACTGAGCACACTCCCAGTGACTGTGCTTGGAGCTACATGAATTACTGGGAGCAACAGTTGATGGGTGCAATATATCAGCACCTGCTGTGTGAGACACATAATCTACTACTTCCCTTTGGCATTACAGTGCAGCAGGTCTTTCACACCTCTTAATGACATGACCAGTTCTAGTTCCCAGTGTTCCCTGCATTTGACCATACATCTATTATATCTATACAATGTGTTAAAAAGCAATTCCTCACTTAAGGAGGCAGGTAACAGATATAAACAGGAAACCATAAAAACCACAATCTACAGGGTCAACTCTTGACCACCTTAAAAACTTCCAGAGTGAGGAAAAAATTCCATACAAATGTGAATTATTGGAGACCTGCAATATGTTTATTTAGGTTATTGTTCAGAGAACAGCTTCTGACTGTTTTAGTGGACAAAATGACCAGGGGAACTTGATTACTATTTTTTTGCAATCTTACGTGAAAATACTTCTGATTTCTCACAACAGTTTTCTGCCTTGACCATTAAACAAAAGTCATTTAAACAGTTCACTAGTAGATGAAACTATCAAAAAAGCTTGCTATTGTCCCTAATTTTGTACTGGAGGATTATATGGATGCATATGGGAAATAACAAGCTAAACAATGGTCAAGTCTTTGATTTTGTTAATTAATCATCCTGATTTATAAAAGAAAAACACATCACTAAGAAGCAAAAAAATTTGAGTAGATATGTCTTTATTAAGAGGAAAAAAGGAGACACTTGTACTTCAGTGTCTCACAATATACACCTCCAAATATAGGAAAAGTTATTTAATAGATTAATTATAAATGTCTTTATTATCCTTGATGCTTGACATTTCATCAGCCCCATATTCCTTGATCATTTACTACTAAAGTTGATTTCTTTTGAAATCTTCTCTATTTGCAGTTAAAACCCAGTGGATTCCAAGCTAGGGGAAAATAAACTCATTCTCTTTCTGGCAAAACAAAACATGTATACTTAAAATCATATTCTTCTGGTTGCAACACTCTAAGGAATATATAACCTACCTATGCTGCTTGTTCTTTTCCTGCAAAAAATATAGAAAGAGGGGTAAAGCCAGCACAGCGTTATTAAGCCATTTGTTGATGGCATAGTGGCCTATCTGGTCATAATATGGAGCTCTTCTTTTAGCAATGGCTCTTCCTCTTGAATTAGATTGTGTCAACTGGGTGTGTAGTGCTCTAGAAACCTTTCATTAAAGGGTTGAGGACAGTGTGAAAATACATTGCAACATCTAAATTACTACACTATTTCCTCTTCTTTTATTGTGGTCTTGCAGCAATGTTTTTTTTAATAGATTGGTGGCTTGAGTGAAACATTCTAAAATGTTGTGGTGTCTCATCCTAAAGGGGAAGAGCGACCCAAGATTCATTGATGCTTGTGGTAGAAAAGGATGACAGAAGTCAGAGGTTCTGCAAAAGCTTACGAAGTTTTATTAGTAAGTTACACACTGGGCACGGGCATTGTTATAATCAGTCCCTGATCTCCTTGTCCAAGCACACGGAGATGGGCTTTGAACAAAAGGGAAAGATGAAAGGGAAGAGAGAGAGATGGATTAAAGAGGGGAAGAGACACAGATGGAGTAAAGACCTGGAGGGAGAAGAAAAGGAGGAATGGGAGAAAGAGAGGTATTGCCTAGCTCCAGAGCTGATCCATCTGATGGGGTGTCCTGTGACCCAGACTGGTGGGGGTACCTTTTCACAGACAAGTTTTCCCCTCCTTGGAGGTAAATTTCTCTCTTTCTATGAAAACCAGTTCTCATGTGCAATTCATTCTTTCTGGATATGGATCAGATATGGTCTTGATGCTGCCTTATCACCTGCAGAGCTCTACAGAGACCTATGTGGTCTCTCCTCCTGATTCCTGTTCTTTCTCACAGCATGTCCTTACCAAAAATTCTTGGCTGGGTCCACAGCTATCAGTGACACACACATTACCCACTAATCTTCTGGGCTTCTACAGACGTTCCCCAAACATTTTTACTGCTGAATCTGCTTAGATAAAGAATCATTTGGTTCTGTCTGTTGATAATAGTTTGCTAAATTTATCTCTTTGTTACTTTATCAGAGAAAATATCAGCTCTGTCACTTGAAAAGTTGAAAGAGATTATGCTAAATAAATCTCATTAACAGGCTTTATCCTTTACACCTTAGGATAGTAATTACGGAGAATGTTTCCTGTGTACCATATCATCAGTGTTTCCATTGATAAGGATTTGGCACCTGGTGATTCTCAGCTATAGACATGTACCCTTTCAGATAATTAACAAATACCACAGCCAAACAAGTCTCAGTGAACGTCTCAATATTCAAAAGAAATCTACATGAAATAAAGCTCTTAGGAGGTCAGTGTGACATTTCCATTTACATGATATGTCAGATTTCTCTTCCACCACAGAATTATTTTCTCATTCTATGCATTTCTCATCAATTTTCCATAACTTTGGTACTCAGACCACAGTAATAGCATTCTGGGGAACATTTTGGGAAACACAGACGGAATATTAGCCCTTCTTTCACTGTTACTGCCACAGAACAAAGCTAGGAGGCTAGTCTTGAATTTGTGAAACACTGCACTGGTCTTTGAGCAACAGAAGAAAATATTCAGCCACATTCGAGAACCTGATAACTTCAAGGCTGCATTTATGCAACCTGCTGAAAGCAGCAAGTCCTGATGAATGCTGAACTCATCATCTCTGAATCAACATCTCTTTTGAACTCAGTCAGTGGATTAACACAGAAGAAACAGAGAAGGAAACACAGGTGAGATTTGTCAAGATCTCTCTAAGGATATTTTGAAGTCTTATTTTCCTGGAAGTGTAAATACTATTAGCACAGGAAACATCCCAGGAATAAAATCCTGATCCTGGTATCAACTGCCTGGGTTTTGTCATTAAATTCAATGTCTTGAGGCAGGGTATTCATTCAACAAAAATAGAAAAAATGTGAGGTCACGAGAGAGGCAGTAATGAAAGAAGATGTTTAACCACTCTTCAAACACTTTTTTTCAAGCTCAACTACCACTCCACTTTCTCTTTAGACACAATTCAATAAACTAGTTCAATACGAAAGACCTTTATGGGTTTTCTTAAATACCCACAGTTTCACAAGGATTTACTTTCTTTTAGCTGCAATCCCTCACCCAAGCTAACTCACTGCGCCCTCCTTCTCCCTTACCTGCATCACAACAGGTGCCCTGCCCAGCTGTGCAGTCCCAACCACACCATTTGCTGTTGAAGATCTACAGGAGAGCTGTCCAGAAATGCTTTGATCACTGTGCCACCAAACTGGCCTGGACAAGCTCGCAGTGCCACAGATCTTTGGTGCTGGTGGATTAAGGCAGTTTCACTGTATATCATTTTATTCTCATTTATAATCCCCTGCAGAATTTAAAGATCTTTCATCAAACATTGCACACTTGGCAGCTCCCCATGCTCCAGACCACCCTTGAGAATCTTTTCTTTCCCTTTGGGAAGATAAATAAAACCACTAAGTGTCCTGGTGAGTGGTATTTCTGTGAATATCTGAAATATTTCAACCAATTGTTACTTCTAGTAGCTTAATCACACTGATTATGAATTTATCTCCACATACAACCAAGTTTAAAAACATGGCCCATCTCTCATACTTTAATCATAATAAAACCTGCTATAAGAAATTGAAGTCAGAGAATATTTTTTCTAATACAAATTTTGTTAAGATGTAATTAAAACCATGTCCAGACAAATGTATCAGTCTATAGCTGTGCTGACTTTTCATGGATTTGCTTCAGTCCTCTACAAAGTTATACACAAGAGTTATAAATAGCATGAGGCACACAGACAGAGAGGCACAGGTAAGAATGCCAGCTCAGATCAGTAGGCAGGACACTTGCTTGTTCCAGGAACACCCACGAAGGCTGGTATTACTATCACTGCACTCACAGGTGCATAGGCATGACCCCAAGTGCTGAGAAAGAGGAAGTTTAAAAGCTTAAGAGTGAGGCACTACCAGGTTGAAACTCTACTTTCTGGAATTCTCCATACTGACTTTGTGTTGGGCCCATGACATCACTGTCTTCACCAGAGCAGAACTGGGCCACTGAACACTGAACTTTCCTGTGACTTCCAGGTTAACTTATGCCAATTAGGCTGTGGAATAAAACACAGAAGTCAGGTTGACTGCTTTAGAAATCCGTCAAATAAACTCAGAACTTGGAAGGGTTTAAATGCACTGAGAAGAAGACAATTATGTATTAGCCCAGGCTAGATTGCTATTGCTTTTATTGCTTGTAACATTATTTTATTTTCACTAATATTTTTCAGCTTATTCAACTAATTACTTCTTTCCATTTCACATGGATTTCTAAATCAGAATGGATGGAATATCACTGCTTGAAACAAAATTCTCAATACTAAAAAATGCACCACATAGATTAGGTGTGCGAGGTGTTTGACCCAAGCTGACTTTTTTTCACTCCTGCACAGTTCCACTCTTTGGACATCTGGTATCTCTCTGTGTCACTTTTCTGATCTATTTTAGACAATTATACAAAGTGTATAGTAGTCTACAAAGACAAAAGAGAAATTTTCTCAAGGATAACTACAGTAATTAGAATTTTATACACCTGCAAGATAATTATGCATATCAGAATTATAATGTTTCTAGATGGGCTAAGTATTTAAAATTCCCCAGAGCCTGAGCATACTTGTACACTGGCAAAAATCAAAGAAAGGTAATTTGAAGCACTAGAAATGGGCCAAAGAATAATTAGTAATTCCCTCAGCACTTGAACTAAATTTTAGGGACCATGCACGCCATAAAGAGGATGCGATTACTTTTCGTATTTTTTGTCTTTGAGGGGAAAAGTAATCTGTTTGAATGTGCCTCTTATCACTTTTGATTAAGAACTCTAGATGTATCTGGTTTTTGGATTATGTATTCCAGAATTCACTGCACTAGAAACTCAGCACAATTACTCTTAATTTTTCACATTACAGTGCAGAGGAAGTGAAATCCCAGCTTTGATATTTTTAAAATTAGAATACTGACTATGCATTCCAGGTTTCCAATACTTACACATATCAAACATGTTTTGAGTTAATATATTATTAAACAGATTTAAATTATTTAAAATATTGTTGTTGTTATTTTATAATAACAACTTAATAATTACTATTATTGTTATTAGGCAGCAGCTTTCACTGAATGTTTTTCTTTCTAAAGACATGAAATCACTCTTACGGTATCTAGGTTTATGAAATTCACTTCTTACATAATTCTACCAGATGCAGAATTCATAAACCTTGTGGGTATGTTACAAATTCTCACTTTTAAAAGTTGCAAAGGGCATAAGCAGCCAAGTCAGATGGCTTGAATGCTAAATGTGTATAGCATTCATTATTGTTAATTTAGAGTTATTATCTTTAAGGAGATGATCTGTTGAAGCAGCTATTTGGTGGTTTTGAACTTTTCTACATCTGTATTTTAATCTATTTGGGAAAAGTGGTAATACTTAATAAAAGAGATAATGAAGGGTAACAGACCAGGCCAAGATATTAAAAATACACTAAATGGGAAAAATGGATTTCTAGCAAATCAGATTTTTCATCATCTGTGCACTCTTCATTAGCCTGTCTAAATTCAGTTGGCTTTCTCTATGTTGTGCACATCCCAGAACCACAGAACCACAGCTGGCACCAAACCATAATGTTTTTGTTGGAGAAAAACAGGTCTGAACACCGAGTAATCAGAAATGCAGCATGTGCAGTAATCCTGGGAAGGATTGTGTTAGTCCTGTGTTAGGCATGTTTCTGCAGGGTTTTCCTTTCAGCTCCATGTTGTTCTAACCCCCCCTTTTTTTTTTTTTTTTTTTTTTTAATTACTCCTATCATATCTGGCTGACTTGAAGCAAGAGCCTGTTCTAGTTATAAAGCACAAAGCACTCTATAAACTCTAAGGTGTACCGTGAAAAGTAACCACACTGGTCACTAGTTACACTTTCTGTTTAGCTCAAAGGGAAACAAAAAAAGATAGGAGACTCCCAACAGATTATCAGAAATAAATGTTTTGTCCTTAGTCTTGGATTGTTCCATGTTGGCTTAAGGAAAAGAACCACAATTCTTTTGCAAATGGGCTAGATGGAAAAAACAAGGCACAGGTTGCTGACACTCATCTGCACGGCAGGGTCTGGAAGCTGTGTGTATATAGCAAAAAAGTGAAGATCAGGAACAGGTGAGCCATTACAACATGTTTGCTAATACTTCTGGGCCAGGCTGCTGCCCTGAGCTTCCCTGCTAACCGTGGAATAACTCCAGTACCATCCTACATACTCTACTGAAATGTCCTCTAATCCCCATGAAATTGCAGTGGGTGGGGGTTGTGGGTTAAGTGTGAAGGGAAATTATCCAACAATGCACAAGCAGGCATGCTAAATCAAGTGCAGCCAGTGGGAAATTGCAGCAGCTCAAATGAAAGGAAGTTCAATTTTCCTGCTTTCTTCAATGAACTTGTCTTAAATGTTGTGCAACAGAGTGTAAGATTGATGATACAACATTACAGAAGGTACAAAGTAACCAAAAGACGAGCTAGAGGTATTATAGAAAAATAATCAAAATAGAATCTTCCCATATTATTTTTTGTTGTTGTTGTATTCAAGTAAAACAATTCATTTCATGCTAAAAAAAATCCCTGTTAGTATCTTTGTTTGTCTGAAAGATAACATGGGCAGAGAGGTGCATGAAATTAATATTAGCTGGAGACAAAATTATGAGAAATAAATCCCAATACTAGAAAATTTATTCATAGGCAAAATAGGTTTTATACTACAAGGCTCTATGACAATCATTAGTTCATAATACACAGACCATAGTTATGCCCCAACACTTTCATGCCACAGAGCTGTGTCTACACCAGAAACCACTCCAAGTACAGTTATTCTCTTCGAAAGAATGTCAAGGCTGTTTGTGCCACTTGTCCTGTTCATTCTCCCAAGCTGTATTTGCTGCAGACCCTTTGTGCTCATTCTTTTCTTTCTGATGGCATCACAGGTGTATCTTCACAGTCCTGGTTTTTCATTACAACTCATTTATCACAATAGCTACCAACAGAATTCTGTGTATTGGCATCTGCATCTTGGAGGCATTTCAGGGCCTCAGCCTCCTGTCTTCTGTGCTGAGAAAAATACTATTCCTGGTGCTTGAACAGTCTAAACAATAGTTAGGGAGACACTGTGCCCCAAAGGATGGCAGAAGCAGGGAAAAATTGAATAAAATGGGACTTGCCTGTTAATGCCAGAGGCAGACTCAGCCTTTAATGTGCATAGCCCACAGGAATTTTGTTCTGACAAGGCTACAGGTGGGAAAAGTTTAGCTGGGAGTCACAGGAAAACATTAGCAGGTGTCAGGGGCACCTAAGGGTAACCAAAGTGAGGAGACCACTGGGAGAGCAGTGTGGTGATAAAGCTATAGCTGATACTATGCAACATACATTTATCAGCAAGGAAAAAGAAAAGTAGATGGGAAAACTGATTTTCTCATCAAGAACTCAGGAAAGCTATAAAAGAAGTAACACAGAAGTTTTAAATTCTTAAATTCTTAAGCCTTATATAGTAAAGAATTATTCCAGTAAAAGTTGTGGAAGGAAGTTTTTGAAACAAAATCCTCTGGAGATGTCCATCTGGATTTCTCCAGGTTTTTAATAGTTCTTCCACCAGAACAATTAGATTACTGCAAAGGATTCCTTTACTGTAGTGTAAAGACCCAGTCCTGGTCCTGTCCTTTAGAGGCAGGAAAGAACTCATACCAGAAACTAATAAGTGCCCCACACTATTTAGAAGGCAGAAGGAAGCCCAAAATTAAGTTTCAGTGATATGACCCTCACAGATTATAAGAACTCCAAAGGAGCTAGGAGAATGGCCTGTAGTCCTAGTCTGAGCCCTGGGCAAGAGTTTTAGGAAAAACAAGGATTTTGCTGTCCATCTCCTGTCAGATAGAAGGTGCTGTTTCTCTGCCATGAGCCACGGGGTGCAAGCCAAGGCCTTGGATTGCACTCTGGAAGCAGAGACTTGCAGGAGCTGCTGTTCTTCTTAGAAATCAAGTGCTGAATATCACCTGACACATCCAAAACTCCCAATAATAAAAAAAATTACAAGCATAATTAATGCTACTCTCCAGTCTTTCTCTAACCCTAAGATGCTTTTTGCCCTTCCCAGATGACAAAACAAATGGTCTACAGTTAAGATCTCTGGTGTACTGAAAAGAGACAGAATGAGGGCTGGATTTGGCTACCTATTAAACTTAAGATAATCATGTTTTGCTGCAGATCTGATTAGTATCTGATTAGATCTAAGGACAATGCCCATCTGAGTGTTTTAATGTAATTTCACAGTATGAAAATGTAAGGTGCTCTGGTTTGGGCCAGCATTTCTGGTGTATTGATTTGCTCTTTTTGTTTTCTTTTGTTTTCTGCCTTTTAGATAGATGGATAAGAAGAAAATCATGAACACTAGCAGTTAAATTCCATGTCTTTTGTATCCCTGAACTTCAATTAAGAAATAAGAGATAAGTATGGAAAACTCTCTTAAGCATAAAACTTTATCTTCTCCATGGACAAACTCTGTTGAGTCATCGTCGTTATGGCACAACAGAACATTACTTCAGACCTAAAACAATTAGTGTTATGAGTCAGTTCATCAATTGTTTTAGACCTTAAACCCATGTTCCAGCATTGTCATGTAATGCAGTAGGCTTAACTAGCTGAGGAATCAGGCAGAACTGTGGGACCAGGAAACAAATACAGCAGTCATGGGTATCTCTTCTGAAAAAAACAAATACTAGAGCCATATGATTCCTAGTTCTGTGTCATATCCATGTATCACAGCTCAGTTAAATACCTTTGTCTCTTTCATGACACAGGGTATCCTGCCTACAAGCAGAAGTTAGGATCAAAAAAAAAAAAAAAAAAGAAAAAGCACAGTTCCTATCATAATATACACACTCCCACTAGCTGTCTCAAATAAAACCTGAGCCAAAATTCAAAATAAGTCTTGGGAAACAGCAGCTTCTAAGCAGAAAACCAGTACACAACACCTTGTCCCTGGCACGTACCTGAGTCCAGCAAACTTTAGCAGGTACAGTATTTGAGGGCTACAACCCCATAAATAGCAACAGCTAATTTTGAAGTCCAGATTAGACCCTTTTCAAGTATTAAGCCCTGAACAAAGCCTTATTTCCAAGACTGTTTCAAGGCAGAAAAAGATGTTTTATTCTTATTTACCTTGAAAATTAGGCCTTTTCATTTTAAAGAACAACCATGGGATTCTAATCATTGCTATGTTGTACTTGAGGAAAAGTGCTATCAAATTACTCATGAAGTTTAATGTAGCTATTTCAAACATTTTTGAATGTTTTGGCAACACCATAAATTTGCCAAGAACCCTGCTTGAAGAAAGGAGTAAAGAAAGGGCCTTTCCTAAAAAGCTCACTACCCCAAATCTGAGGAAGCAACAACTGCAAATAAAAAAAAGTATGTAAGGAAGAGTACTACATTAAAAAAAAAAAAATTAAAGGTTCTGAGTTCACAGACACCTCATACACAATTCTTGATAGATAAAAGTCAAGTAATCATCTGACTAAATATTTCATTTTTTTACCTTTAAACCGGTGCATTTCTTCCAGCTGGATTACACAGATCTCTGAACTGCACTCATTTGTGATTTCCATTGCAGACGGCTGAGTTAAGGTAATTTTGTATATGATAGTATACACTTGTCAAGCCTCTCAAGGTAATATTCAGCAAAAGCAGGAGCAACTCAGTGCTCATTCATAACTACACTCCTGCTCTTATTAAACCAGTAAGATTATCTTTGCAACGTGTTTTCAGTCATCCAATTCTTAGCTGTGATACTAAGGCAGATTCTATTCTCTTTGGACCCTTTTGCATTCACTTTAAAACAGGATGTTTCAAGTTGTTTCCTCATGAGTAAATTCCACTCCTTGCCTGCAAATCTCCACATACTGGGGTGTGTCTCCAGGTGAGGCTGAAGATTAAGACAGGAATTTGCCAGAGCCCCAAGGCAGCAAGGTTGATCAAACAAGAATACATTTCGTTACCTGAGATCAGAGCACCACTCTCTGGACAAATATTTACAGCATATTCTTACCACCAGATGGTAGTTATTCTTCTGCAATTGTTCTTTAATAGAATGCATGATTTCCAAAGTTACTGATGAGGGGATGTCATCTCTTCAGCACTGGCAACTTCTCTTCCAAATCTGCTTTCTTTGTGTAGCAATAATCTTGAGGCAGACATCAGCAGGACTAGTAGAAACCACTGACTTAAATTAGCCAAGCCTTTTATGGAAAACAACTGTATCACCTAAAAGGTTTAGCAGTTGGAGCACAGATTTGAGAAGAATGCTTTTCCCTCTCACCCCCGGAGAATGACAAGTCGTCCTTAGTAGAATCTAAACATTTTTCTTTCTCAGCATGATCCTAGGATGTATTAAAGGCAGATTGGTCTGCAGCCACGGGTGTTGAATGCCAAACTTCTGATACTTTTCCTATATACATGCATTTGCTGCTAAAATGTCTGAAAAAATTAAGGATGACTCCTCCAATTAGAAAAATTAGAAGATAATAATGAGAGAATGGCACAAAGTAGTATGGAAGTCAGCCCAAAACCTGAGTTGTCTGCGGAGTGATTTCTGCTGTGCTGGGTACTGCCTCTCAATGACTTGTGCACCAAGGGCAGTGGTGCAGCAAGCATTCCATCAGTTCCACAGCAGGGTTTTGGAACAGAAACTGCCCTTTCAATGGTGAAACACTTGGAGGTGAGATAAAGTGTTATGGTTGCCATGCATTATAGCACCATGAAGAACACACAACGTGAAACACATAAAGGAAGACATGAAAATAAAAAAGTCAGTGAGAACGTCATGGTTGAGTTCATAGGCAATATGGGATTGTTTGGGGACAAAAGAAGATAACAGGCCAGTTCTTTAGTCACTGAAAAAATATACAATCACATTACAGTCAAGGGGAGTATAATAGTTCTCATCCTCCTCTAGTGATCTCACCCAGGATGTAAACCAGATTGTAGAAACAAAGCCTTGAACACAAAACAGAGAGCTTAAGCTTGAGGTCAATGAACAGGGAGCCAACAAGCCTGCTGGAAGCAGGGAGGTGGCAAGTGCAAGCACCAGAGGAAGCCTATCTCTCCCTCAAGAGACAGCAGCCTTAGCACAGCTCCATTCTAGCACATTCCTTTGTCACACAAACTGTGGAAACTCAGTGCTGCAAGTGCTGGGCTTCAAAGGCAGCAGAGTACTGGGGGATGTTTTCCATAGAGCATGGCAGGCAGCAATACTGTACAGCTGTAATTTCATTTTCTCTTCTCTTGAGCACAAGAAGGCTGAAAAAATCTTGTGAACCAAGAAGCCCTAACACATGTTCAGTAGGAACTAGCTGTTTATTCTAGCTGTTCATGACTACCACCCGCAAACCCTGCTTTCACCTCATCACGCAGCTATTTGAGAATTTATACACTACTTTCATGGGGAAACTTTTCAAGTCTGACTCAGAAAAAAAGCAAACATCTGCTGCCAAACCATGACTGAGCATACAGATAAAAAAATGAAGGAAAAGCAATCTGGCTCTGAAGATTATAAATGAGGATATGAACAAGGTACTTAAAATGGTAATAAATTGGAGGGGAGGGGAAAGAGAGGGGTGTTGGGGGCTTTGGTATGGGTTGTTTACTGGGGTTTTTTGTCTGTTTGTTTCAGTATAGAGCTTATTCAAATCTATTTGACTGTTTTATTCAACTCAAAATTAATGAAAAAAAATTAAATGTGTACTTACTGGTATGTGTGTTTTCTTTTAAACATAACAAAAATATATTCAATCCTTCTGCCTCTATAATGAGTTTAGAAGTGCTTGTGTGTAATTTCAATTTTTTTTTTGTATGTTCATAAATCTATGTTTTACTGCTGTCTCAAACCTATTCTAACGTTCTGGAGCTGTATATGTGAGGTGACAAAACCTCTTCTGATCAAGTACCTTTAGCCACTTCTGCTCCAGAAGGAGATAAATTCATTTATTACAGGTCATATAGGTAAATAGGTATCACACCCATCTTTCTCTGTGCTGAATCTGAGGTACTCTCAGTGCTCAGCCCAGAGTTGATGAATACTCTGCCTCTACTTCCTAGCATCACTAGCTACATTTCAGACTTCTGCACGTATTTATAAGCACTACAGACCAACTAAGAAACCTTTTTGGAAACAAGTTAGCTTCATCAACAACTTAAACCTGAGGCTGGGGAGAAAGAAGCAAAAAGATTGTATTGAAGACACACAAACACTGCAGTTGGAGAAGGACTATCTGACAGACCAACACCAGGTGGTCCAGATGAGATTTCATATGGCAGAAGTAACAAAGTAATTACTCCAAGAAAGCCTTTTCTAGGCTTACCAAGAAAAGAGAGGTTTTTCATGAGCGCGGGTATGGAAATCCATGCTGTGATATTGTTACCTTAGCAGTCCTGCATTCTCAGATATGTCACTATATTCCTGCTGCAGGGACAGAAAGCCTCTGCTGTTCCTCTCTCAGCAAGTGCTGAATGTCTGTGAAGACATTCCCCTGTCTTAGGGGCTCCATTTCTGTGTAACAGATCCCCTCTCTGAAGTCCCACTGATGCTGCAGTTTAGAAGCCAGTTCCTGCTGGTCTCCTGGAATCTCAGAAAATGGAGTTCCCTGTGCTGTTTGATGCTTCCAGTCTTTGCAGGCACTGTATGTGCTCAAAGACTATGATTTACACCTGTGCCAGTTTGCCTTTTCCCACACAATTCCCATGTAGACTTCAGGATAGAGCAGGGGCCAGAAATAATGGTTCAATGTGAAATTTGGCTACAGCCCACAGGCAGCATAGTAAAAAACACCTATGCTAACCAGTTTAGGCCAGAGTTACAAATATTCTCACAGGACACCTGGTCTTGTGGAGCACACATTGTCCCATGAAAATCAGGATTTTGATTGAAAGAGAAATACAGCTTTTGCGTCTTAGAAGACATTGATACTGTAGGCAGAGGAAAATAAATGCCAGTAGGGTAAACTGCTGTTCTCATGCCATCTAATGCTGCCCATTTTTTCTACCCAGTAGTTAAATATATTTATCACTGACATAGAAACTGAACAAAATCTGTAAGAAAATGCAATTTAATTAAATGGAATTTAATTTTCCCTTTTCCATCCATGCCATTGGTGTATTTGGATTACTGTCATAGCTGTTAAAAAAAATTTCATCTAGCATTTTTAATTAATAAAGTTAATGTAGTCATCTTTATACAGTGTAATTCCTAAAAGCAAAGAGATTTGTTAGACATGTAATTCTGAATACTGCCTCTCTAAGAACAGTTTTCAAAATTCTTTGTTTTAGGAAAAATTACCTGCCAGAAGAGTCAGCAAATTAAATGAACCCAGGAGTTTTTGAGCTGCTTACAGCAACCACAGTATCCTTGTGAATCCACACCAGTTATGGCTCCTATTTAATCATTTTAAATCTCACAAACTGAATCCATAGAAGGTTGGCACTGGCAATATTCCAAACCAGCATCCCACTCAGTTACCCATCTCCTTTCATCAAAAACTCAGCTCATTTAAAATGCAAGTTTCTGGCTACTTTGGCTGCAAGGAAAACCCATGAACTACGATAATGTGCACAAACCAAACTCAATCTGTGAACGTAGTTCACACAGACTTTGGGTGGGTGATTCAGCAATATGACATTGATGTGTCAGTTTACCACAGATAAGGCAGGAAAAAAGGGGATGTGTGATGGATTACACACTTGGTCATGAATACCCCTCTTTGTTACATGGGAGGGGCAAGGGTGAGAGGTGTCAATTTCCACAAAAACAACCCAAATCTAAGGAGGCTTATAGGACCATGGGACTATTCAGCTCCCATCAAGGAGAGACATGAGAGCATGGGATGGAGGCCCAACGAGATACACTCAGTCTTATTTGAAATATTGGCTGAAAAAATTAATAGAAACTTACCCAGTTGACATGCATGAACTTTATTTTGGGGCAAATGTTTGAGTGGAAGTATTTCCTTGAGCATTTTATAGTATTTTAACCTCTAATGTCTGTCTAGGACAACAGATGGTTGCTAGGAACATAAAATACCTCGTATCTTTTTATGAAATATTTTCTGCGTGGTTATACTTCTCCTCAAGTATCTTCAACAGAAACTGCAACTCTCAAACACATGTAAGAGAACCTCACTGTAAAATTAAAGCCATAAAAAAGGACAAGAGGCAATAACAGTAGGTCAGGTACTGAAAGTGCTTCTTCAGAGGAACAGCCTGAATCAACATCAGAACAACACCACATTCAGAGCCTTACTGGTCACTAAGGCACTCTTCTTACCAGGGATTAGAAAGGCTGCCCCCACCAACCTTTCAGAAGATATATTCCCAGTCAATAAATTTTCTCTGTGTTACAGAGTTCCTTTGACACTAAGCATAAATCTGGAATCACTCATATCTTCTACCTCAGGAAAAAAGGTAGCCATTCATCATTTTTATTGAGTGGTAAACTGACATTAAAGATCAGTTTTAAACTGGTTGCCTTCAGAGGAAAATAAGCAACAGGAGTGATGTAATGTCATGTCTTAGAGGGAGGAAGCAGTGCTAAAGAAAAAAGTACTGTCTTAGGTCTTCTCTAACTGGAGAGAGGTACCAAATACAGACTGCCTTGTATAAGTCCCACAGAACAAAGAATTGGCTCCAACACTGAAATGTTCTTCCTTACAGTATCATTGGAGATATTAAAAACCTGACATAATACAGATCTCAGCAATAGCTGACCCTGCTTTGGGCAAGAGGGAGTTGGACAAGACAGTCTTTCAAAGACCTCTTATATTTCAAAAGCTTTTTCATTCTGTAAAGATACTGTTTTAATGGGCAGTTTTCTTAAAACCTCACTACCTGACCACATGTAGTTATAGAAAATTCACTTTCTTGTCCAGTATGGTTCTCATACCCCTAATAATACAGAATGGTTTGAAAAAGAGATTAATTTTTTATGAGTCAAGTACCTGAAAAAAAAATTAATCCAAAAATAGTATTTTATGATCCAAGACAGAAAAGTATTAGGCTCAAGGTTTCTAAAAATCCTATGGTTTACTACATTAGTACAAAGCTGAATTCTTCTGTAACTAGTATAGACAAAAGTCAGAAATTTTATTTGTGACTGAATAGGGGAAACAATTACACTAAAAACTGTGTAAAATAGATGTAGGATGCTCCAAAGCCTAAATGGGAGCAGCTGTTTTAAACAATGCCTGATTATATGACATTTGTTGTTTCTTCTCTGAGACTGTCATCTGTCCTTGGACAATCTCCTTCTTTTAATACTAACTTTTAAGAAAAAGAAAAAAAAAAAAAAAAAGGAGACATATACCAGTTATTATGACCCAAACAATGGAAACACTTGCTTTGGAAACTTTGGGAATGGGAGTTCCACATCTGTTTGACAGCTGTCCTGCTCTTCTGTTCACTTGGAAAGCATATAGGTTTGACAGTCATTCACAGACTGCCTAAGGAAGAGTATTCTAGGGAACTTCAAACTGTGTCTTTATTCTCACACAAGGCTTTGCAATACTTTACAGGCAGGATACCTCAGCTTAGAAGCAACCTGTAAATTGTGTTGTAAAATGTGTCTTTCCCTTACACAGGTACCACAAGTAGATCAATGCATGAGTTAGAAAAGGCTTTCTGAGAAAAAATTGCAATGAGTTATTAAAAGCATCTAAGCTTTTTATCTTTGTTCCCCTCAAATTAAGTAACCCAGAAGCTACAAACAGTATGAGAGATAGCTAAAGAGGAGTTTATCTCTTCTCTGTGTTTGGAAGAGGGGCCACTTAATCTTTAGGTAGGATAGAAGGCAGGAAAATGCTGGATACCATCTGCTAATCTCAGATGTACAAAAAATACATGGCCCTGAAAGAGTGCATATCTTCTGTTGGGCTGTTCATGGGTATAGGGTCTTAAAAGGCCAGGAGCATTTTCTGGTTATTACAAAGGTGTTTACTATATAAATGTGCATCAGTCTCGAAGGCAAAGAGTTCTAAGCATGCGGTCTTACTGAAGTTAAAGTCCCAGTGGGGCGTAGAAGCAGGTTAACAGAGAGTTCCAACCTCAGGGGCAATAACGTATTAAAGGGAATTCAAGCCACGGGGGGAAGGCAGATTGACAAGGAGTTCCAGCCACAAGGAAAAGGCAGATTCCCGGCCCAGAGTCCTGTTTCAAGCAGAGTTCCCTGCAGCAGTGGCCGCAGCAGCAAAGGCTTCTGCCACAGCAGCAGCAGCAGCAGCAGCAGCATCCCACAAGAGACAGCAGCAGCACCCCCAAAGCAGCGATACCTTACAAAGTCCTGGCAGCAGCTCCCTGGCAAAGCCCTGTTCTCTCTTGTTGTAGATGGTGGTAGGATGGATTGATCAATCGAGAAATGGATGAATCAGTGGCATTGCTCCCAAAACAGGGCATTTTTATCCATAAACCTTAAATGCATATTCATATCCCTATCTATTGGTTATCCAGTCAACTAAGAACACAATTCTAAAACATTCTCTCCACACCAACCTAAACCTAATTTTGAAAGTACGTAAAGCTATGAAAATCTACAAAAATTGGTATCAGACCTTACACAAAAACAAACCTATGCATATAGCGTATCTATTAATGTAAAGGGCTCTATCATATAGTGTATCTATTAATGTAAAAGCTTCTATCTTATTCACGTAAAAAATGTACCTACTCTATCTAGTACTGTGAGCAATGTTTTTGTTATGTCAAAAGATGAGCTACCAGGCCTAAGGGCTCTGGGCTCTTGTGCTAGCTGACTGATTCCCTAAGGCAGTCAGAGTCTATTTGCTTAAAACTAAAGTCCAAACTTCTACCTCGTATTTACGTGGTTTAATATATTTTAGTTTCTCTAAAGGCTTCAATTCAACCCCTGTATCCTACTCTCCCCCTGGGGAACCCAGGGGGCTTGCACTCCAACAATCTTCCAGATTTAAGCTTCTAGAAACTACATTTTTGAGTTTCTTTCACAAGTTTTGTGATATAGAGGACTCTGTGTTTTGCTTTCACTTTTTTGTTATAATGCCCATATTACTCATCCCTTCCCCTTTTCGTCCAGATTTAGCCACTGAATCTGGGCTGCCCAAGAAACAGAACCCGTAGAAAATTCATCAGGATGATTGAAGGACAGACTGTTAATGGCATAGATTCCAGTTTGTTCCACCTTCTCAAGTCTTCAACCTGTTTTTTAGCCATGAGCAGCAAATTATGTGGTAATCATTTGGCCCAAGGAAGGCCAATGTCTTTTCTCCTAAGGGCCACAAAGGATGTTGAATGCAGTTGCCCCAACAATAATATTTACAAATATGTTAAGAATAACAACATTAAAAAGTTTCTCTTACTCTTTTCTCCCTAAGCATTGCTGTTTCCCTCAGTTTCCTTCCTAGGAGTACTTCAACTACTTAGATATCTGGTTTGCATTTCTTGTCTAGAAAGCAAGATGTCTTTAAACTAACTAGTCTTCTTAGCTAATAGCATCATAGGTATGGCATGTAGTCAAATTGATTAAATTATGCTCACTATCAGACTATTGTATCAGGAATCTAAAAAAAGAATTATTCAGGTGTCATTGAGGACCACAACTAAAAAAAACAGTGGTTCTTGCAGTTTCTTATTGCTGTGTATGAAACATTTCTCCATTTTTCCAGGAGTCCCTACTCCTGAATCCAACAGACAATCTCTGCTCATACAAAAGATTATGCAGACCTCTCTGCTGTGGGATTACTTCTCTCTTTGAGAAACAGGATCCTCCAAATCAGTGTAGACCTGTGAGGCAGTATGAATCTGTTATGCTCCAGGGACCTCATGCTTCCACCAGTTTTGAGGACAATAAATCAATCAGAACCTTTTGGGGTTTTTTTTCCAGATTTACCTACACTGAAGATATGTCTTTGAAAACAGAAATACCAGATGAGCCAGCCAGGTCACCAGTGTACTGATGAGAGCACACCAAGTAGAAGATAAAAGAGGTCTAGTAATCTAGATTTTTCACTTGACATCCCACTGAACATTCTGACTAATCAGATTAGTTTTAGAAGTCTGATGTATTCATTCAAATAATTTCAGTTTGTGTGAATTTTGATTAAAGTAAAATCTTGAGATGAAATGCAGGTCTACATCACATATCACACAATTTTGTATGACTGGGTCATAAAATAAACAAAGTAATCATTCAAGCTCCCAATATCTACTGGTCTGATGTAATCTCATTACTTAAAACACTTAAAGCAGTTGCAAAACATTTCTTGGTTACATCAATCAATTAATAGTTATAATCATTTACAAATGAGAGGAAAAGCTAGAAAGTTAAATAAAATATTGAAGTCAGTTTCCTCATTCATTCCCAGAGAGATGATGAATATAGGCCTTTCAAGAGTTAATAAAGAAATCAGAGAGGGAAGCTGTAGCTTTGCAAGCTATTTCACCATTTCTCCTCCCCTCCCTTCATCTGGGTCGGATCATGTTGGTGTATGAGTCAGCTAATTATGAAAGACTTCTCTGAAATGAATTAGATGAACACAGCATCTTTAACAGAAACAGATCTTGTGACCTGGCAGAGTTCCCATCACAGTCCAAATAAAGCCCACCCAGATGTGACCACTTCCTTTACTGTAACTCAAAGAACAGAGTGAAATATCAATATGAACTTCCTCACCTAAGCATCTTCTCAGTATTTCTGATGGAATAATAGCCATTTGCTACTCTGATGAATCAAATCATATGTGGCACTAGACCCAGGGATAAACTAGTCTAATATTATTGAGAACCAAGCTACAGTTTTCAATAAAATATGTCAGTTTACTATGGTCTGCAAAAAAAAGATTGGGACCTATAGACTAAGTGGTATTTTAAAATGGCAGTTCTAATAAATTTAAGGGCTTTAAGCTTGTCCAAAGGTACTATTATCCCAAATGTGCTTTCCAGATTGTTTTGGAAAATAAATACAGCTGGTGCACTTCACTACCTGGAGAAAAGATTCTGCACTTACTGGTCTGATACTGATTCTTTCATGTAGCATCCAGATTCAGTTCAGTGGTGACTTCAATAACCATTGCACTGGAATTGTACTATAGTTCACTGTCTTGAAGGAATAACTGAAAAATTATGAAGCTTTAGTTGGTTTTGTGTCTGTGATGACATCAGTAAGCCGAGATGAGCTTCACAATTAATATATAAGCTATAGCTCAGTCACAGATTTGCAAGCCTAAACCCTTGCAGATAAGAAAACAAGGCAATATAAGTTGTAACCTGCACACTAAATGAACATTTAATTTATTTAGCAAGTCAGATGTGCCAGTAGAAATGGCCACTTACCTGTTTAGACAAGTGATATGATTCACATCTGGTCAACATCAACTAAAAGAGCTGGGGGATGAAACAAAATCAGAAGTAAAGACAGAAAGAAATTCCAAGCATCAACACCCAAATCAGATCATCTTAGCATTAGACACTCCAAAAGTATTAGAGCAAAATCAGAAACACTTCTCTATACTGTACAGCTGCTTGCACTGAATTAGCTCTATACCTTAATGTAAAGCTAGTGATGGTTGGTCTACTAAAATTCAAAGTAGACAAGGCTATGTTGGTCACATGAATCTCTGTAAGTCTTGCTGAGAAGTTCAATTGTTTATTTCCTCTTGTTTTTAAAGAAAATGTTTTATTAATGCACTGTTTTTATTCAGTGGGACACAAGAGTGTGAGAAAAGCAAGTTAATCTGACATTACAAACTGAGTTTCAAAGCCTGAATGATTAGCTTTACTTACAGTTTAAAACACATGGCAAAAACCTCTTCTTATGCTAGTTAAAATTAATAAATACTATAACAGAAGGCAAAATTTGACTTCTTATAGGACTCAAAAATAAGAGCTATTTAAAAGATTCTATCTATTCTTATTAGTCTGTAAACTTGTTCACCCATATCAGTATTGTTAATCAGGATTTCTCTGTTTTTTTAAGCATGACCATTTCATAGTTTTCTTATCTTTTTTGACTTTTCCCTTCACCTAGTAACTTGAACCACTCTAATTAAACTTTCCAGCAGATTTCACACATATTTATTGAACTCATTTGGTTACAATTGACATAGTGTGTGTATATCCATCTTTCTGCTCTTTTAAGTGATACACAGTGAGATTTGCTGATGTGATAAGTCTGTTTCCTTGGCCTTGAAGCTACCCAGTGGAATGATTCCTATTCATTTATAGGTCATGATTTCTAGTAAAGGCACTGAAAAATATCCATCACCATTTCATTTAATTAACTTTTTACTATAAAGTCCAAACCAATGCCTGCTAGTGCTCTCCAAAGAAAGTTAGAATCAAGTAATGTTTTCTGACTAAATGTTTAATCTTTGCTATGTGCAGTGAATTTCCTGCTGCACATTTTTTTTAATATGAAATGTCCTACTTATTCTCTCTGACTGTATTAGAGCAAGTTCTTGTGAGGGAACATTTCCTAGTAAACCAAACCAGAGACAGCTGGAACTAAAACTGGTTCAAAATCTGATTATATCTCTCACTTTCACTATTAAGCACCATGAGCCTTGTAAAGCATTTATTACTTTTTTATTTTCTTTCATTACTAAAATGTTCTTATTCAATCTAAAGCGCTTTTCTAACAAAAATTGTGAGAGGAAGAAAAGATGTTTGTTTATTGGTATGAAACAAGTAGTCCCACTTCAAGATTTTTCTGTGTGAAATTTCAGTTTCCTGTGGGCCCCTGGAGGATTTATTGGCTGTAGTCAGCTCATGCCACATAGCCTAGGGGTTACAGCACTTTCTGGGATATATAATTTTCTAGCCTTCTTTAATTCAGAAACTTTGAATGAGGTCTCTTGGAGGCCAAACTGAGGACACTGTTAACCACAAGCATTCTAGAGTGCAAGGTTGGTAAGAGAAACCTCTTCTTTTTGCCAGCTTTGTCAGCAGTCGTGAACCTTCTTAATAGCCAAGTACTGAGAATCTAAATGGATTTCAGGAATCCTGAATATTTCAGGAACGCTGAACCTTCAGGGTGGTTGTTATGACAAAATTATTACCCAATATCAATTCAAGTACATACATACTTTTAGTGAAGTAAAACTGCATTTTTCTAGATGTAAACAGGGCTCAGAAGAATCCTACTGATCCCGACAAACATCTGTGTCTGCACCATGTCATCCATCCAGATAAACACCGTGCTGTATTTCAGTATCTTTTTTGCTTGAATTATCATGCTTTTGTACAGAAGGGAGATGGTAAAAGAATCACTGCATGCTGTTATTTAGAAAAAAAGAAGTTTCCCTTTTCAAGTAATCAATATTATAGAAACTTAGTTACTCTGTGCTAGCAATAAAAAAGCAAAGCCTTAGCATTTTGACAATTTTTCAGTTTAATCCAGTTCCTATTTGTTTCATAAAATATTTCTTCCTCTTACTTGATGTATTTTTTACGGCAAGCGCTTTTTCTTGTTTAAGAAGAACCTTGCCAAGTCCTCTGTGACTCTGCTGTTTAAACTATTCATGGTGGGGATTTTTCCTAGAAAGAAGTCCTCTTATACTGCCCTAGATTTTTTTAAATTAACATTATTCAAAAGGCAACTTATTTGGTTAAATCATACTCTCAAACAATCATCGCCAAGACAATCATGATTTCAATCTGGTCACACGTATGCTGACTTGTCCCCGTATCCTACCACAATTTCATTATGAGGGCACAAAACTGGAGACTTCTTTGCACAGCAGATTGCAACGCACAACACAGCTCTGTATGCACATGTTTGGGTGTCCAGCTGTCCACATGCATAGCCCCTGATCTTGCGCCCCTGATCTTGCTCTGTTTGCCAGACAGCAGAACTTGCAGCATTTTTCAGCTCCCAGGAGAGAAAGCAGCTGTCCTCTGCAAGGCAAGTGTAGGATAAGAATGTTTGGTTCTCTAGGACTTCCCTCCAGTTGTGTCCCAAACCAGCCCTCTCTCCATTCCACAAACACATTCCCAGTAGGATGACCTGCTGGGGAAAGAAGGGGTGAGTGTAGGCGGCTATGAGGTACTTGTGAATTCCAAATATAGGGAGAATGGGGATGTGGGCAGTGAAGCAGCTGCAGCAAGAGACTCACTGAAGAGAGAATACACATCCCTATGCTTCCTCTCATGCACCTCTGAGATCACCCAGTGCATTCCAAATCTCTAATGACTTTCTTTGTAGCCCTTTTGCCCAGGCTCCTCAGTTTCTTCAACAAAATCCACTATGGCAAAAGCACAGGATTCATAGACTCACAGAATAATAGAATTGTTAAGGCTGGAAAAGACATCTAAGATCATCAAGCCAAACCATCAGGCTATCATTATGTTCACCATCAGAGTATGTTCTTACATGCCATATCCACCATTTTTTTTTTAAATCGTCCAGGGATGCTGACTTCATCACTTCCTGGGCAGCCTGTTCCAATGTCTCAAAAACTTTCTCTAAAGAAATTTTCCTGATATTCAACCTAAACATCCAATGGCACAACTTGAGACCACTTCCTCTTGTTTTGTCGTATGTTATCTGGGAGAAGAGATCAAACTTCACCTCACTATACCCTCCAGTCAGGGAGCTGTAGAGAGCAATAAGGTCCCCCTTGAGCATTCTTTTTTCCTGGCTAAAGGTCCCCAGCTTCCTCAACTGCTCCTCATCAGACTCGTGCTGCAGGCCCTTCCCCAGCTCCACCAGTCTTCTCTGGACACGCGCCAGCACCTCAATGTCATCAGCACCTCAATGTCATCAAGCCCTCAGTGTTATCAGCACCTCAATGTCATCAACACCTCAATGTCATCAGCACCTCAATGTCATCAGCACCTCAATATCATCAGCACCTCAATGTCAGCAAGCACCTCAATGTTGTCCTTGAAGGCAGTGCTGGACAGAGCATTCAAGGTGCCAGTGGTCACAGGTACAGGTGCAGCCACTGTCAATCAGCATGTCCTGTTGTCCCAGAGCTACTTTCCAGCCACTCTTCCCCAAGCCTGCAGTGCTGTCTGGAGTTGTGACCCAGATGCAGGAACAGGCATTTGGCCTTGCTGAACCTCATGCAACAGGCTTTGCCTCATCAATCCAGCCTGTCCAGATTCCTCTGTGGAGCCTTCCTGCCCTCCAGCAAATCAACACTCCCTTTTGATTGATTTTACGTGCTGAGAAGTTTTGAGCCAGTTCTGAGCATGAAAAAGGAGAACATGTCACTTGATCCTGTCTTGGTACAAGTAACACTGGCCACAGCTAGTCCAGGATCTAGAGTCCTCACTGGTAAAGGGAAATCATCTGGCTTCAGAAGAAGCAACAATGGCATGGGTTCCAAAGACAACTGACACTAAGAACTATTGCAAAAGTTAGCCATGACTCCATTATATTTATGCAGGGAAAAGCCCATTCTTTATTATTACAACTCATTTTATACAGTTTTTACAGACCTCGTGTGTAACTTCAATTGGTTAATAGCTTTCTTGCTAATTACTCTATCGGTTAGTAAAAGGTATTCTACTTGTCCACCATATCTCTCTATTCTTGGATTGTTTCACATATTTTCTTTACTGATTCTAATGGGACAAATCCCTTGCTATTGTAGGCACATTTCTTTTTCGACCCAGGAATAGGTTGTTATGCTAACGAGTCTTCATACTAAGATTTTTTTCACATGGGAACTTCTAAATTACTTAGAAGAAGTGACAGGCTAACTTTGGCAATTAGCAGAGCAGGCCTGATTTTATGAAGCCTTTCTTTTATAATTCTTTTACCTGTCATGACAAAGAATCTGTTCTAAACATAAAATTATAGTACAAGAAACATCTCCAGTATTCCTATTCACTTCTATTCTACTGTTCCTCCACCAAGTATGTTTTATCTTTAGAATGTCTGCAAAACTCATTCCGAACCGTGAATATGAATGTGGATATTAATAACCTTCCCAGGTGAAACAGATCTGAGCTTCCTCAGAGCTGTCTACAGATGCAGGCATGTAGTGTTTTCTCACACTAGACTTGCTTGTTCTCACACAAATAACAAATTTAGATTTACATTTTCGTAAATGCAAAATAGGGTTCTGATGCAATTCAGGTACAGAACTCCAAACACGCAGCTAATATTTATGCATGAATCCAAAGTCAATTCTGTGCTTGTTTCTGAAAAGAGCTTCTCCTTAAGCTTACTTGATACAAAAAATTGTTATGGTACTAACTGCTTTTTGGCACAAGAACATTTAACTAAGCACCTAACACCTGTTCTGTACTAGTCATTTCTTGTCCACTTTATCATGGATAAGACATTAAAAAAATACACCACTATCTATAGGTGTTTATAGCTTTGCTGTCATGGCCACCTCCAAAACAAATAGCTGTTCCAGCCACAGGCACACAGATCACTATTAAGACACTGAGGTTTGCCATCATGGGACATACTGAGCAATCTGTTCATCTGTGGCCTCCAGGCTCCCTTCCTGCACACAGCGAATCTTGCACTGTGAAATGGAGATCAAACTTGGGCATGTGCATAAAGGCAGGATCAACCTCAGTTTTAGAACACATCTAAAGTTTCAATCCTCAGACTTACCATGCACTCAACATTCAGTATGAAAAGAATCTAAATTACCTGAACATTTATTCACTTGATAAAAAACTAGCCTTATTATAATCTAGAGGTTCAGGCAGCAGTGATGTCAAATTCTGAGATCATCAATCTATTCAGGGTGCAACACCAACTTATGTTTCTTGCAAATATTGACTTGTTAGTGGAAAAAAATGATAGGTGTAATCCACTTTTTACTCAACAGCAGAGTAACTCCTGGAATCATCTCCAAAGTAAAGAAACATATTAAATTATCCTTTCCTAAGTAGAACAGAACCATCATTTTCCCAACAAACAGGAAAGGTGAGCTAGCTTTTATGCTATCTAGTATTCAGATGTGGTCAGTCTCTCCCAGCCATGCGGTTCCATTTTATATTAAGTTTGTAGGTATCTACAGAAGAAATTATGACCACGTGGAATGTTGATTAGGGCATAAATCTACTGTTAACTGGAAGATCTGGAAGTCATTGAAGAGACTTTATGTTGGACTATAATCTCCAACAAAAAGATATAAAAAAATGAACCCAGTAAAGGACTAAGATAGTCAAGGCCTAAAGCACAGAAAATACAAGAAGTGGAGAGAACAGTGTTTATTCAGAGTGAAGTGAATTCATTTGAGAAGTGAAGGCAAGGGGACAAAACATCACTATCTATAAATGCCTGATTGGAACAAATGAAGATAGGAGCAGATTCTTCTCAGAGCTACACAGTGGATAAAAGGATCAGAGACCACAAACTCAGGTTGGAGTCCAGCTTGCCACCCTGGGGGACTCTGCAATCCTCAGGACAACCCAGTCTCTGCAATACAACAACAAATTGCAAAGGATCATTCGCACAATCAAATACCACAGACCCTATATAATATATAAACTGTGATCATAAACACACATAAACCCCAAGCATATTTTTCCATGTTTTGACTGCCAATACATACAGTTCAAAATGAAACATATGCTTCAAAATTTTATTCTATTTTATTCTATTTTCTGCATTAAAACTATTGTAAGATTTCAATATTACTCCATTAACAATCTCTGGGTACTTCTTTCTCTCATTGACCATGACATGATCCTGAAGATTTCTCCTACAGTCATCAGCAAGTGTGAGGACATAAAATATAGACTACAGGCTTTGCTCCCCTAGAAAAGTTTGCTGCCTTAAAATTACTATCTAAAAATAGTTTTCTCCCTCTTGAGACTCATGGAGCCAGAATGGACTTGACATTAATTTCTGCATCAGATTTCAGAGAAAAATAAAATTAGCCAGATTATTTAAAAAAGCTAAAATATAAAGCTAAAATATAAAGCTAGTGAAAAGAGCTGGCTTTTGGAATATTAATGCTCATCACACCGTTTTTCCTTAGTTTTATATTATACTGGATATTTTGCCTAGTACTCTCAATTGTACTTCAACAAAATATTTTTGACTTTGCATTTTCACCTGATTCTTATTGTCTTAAAAGCAAATTACCTCAAATAGGAAACTTAGGCTGACATTTAGAAAATCAGACACGGTGAACTGAGTTTTTTCCCATAAAATAAAGAATTACTGTAAAACCCAACTCAAAGCCAGAGCAAAGGGCAAACATCTTTGACCAGCACTCCCTAAGACAAAGCAATAGGCATAACACAATGTTCCAAAACAAAACTGCCATAAATAAGCCTTGTCTCCAGAGGATGGCAGAAAGAATACAACATATATAACACTTTTCTTAGATCAATTAAAGCACAACAGGCTGGAGATTAAAAACCCAAGGAGAACACCTGAAAAACCACAAAAGAATGGACCCTGTCATCCATGTTCACAGCCTGAGGCTTCAGCTGTGACCCTCCAACTGCTGTCTTCTGCTTTCCTCCCTGCTGAATTCTGGTTCTCACAGCAGAGAGACAGGAATCCAAAGCCCCAGTTTCCACATGCCTTGACTAACTCTCATTTCACACACTAAGCAAGAGGCAATTCTCATATTCAGCCACTTTAAAGGCTGAGATAAATCCCACTAAGAGTATTTCTCAACCCTCATTTTTCTTCACAGCCCTTACATTTTGTATGTGCACATGTCCAGCATTGTATTGTTAAGTAAATTATGGTTTTTTAGATGTCCAACAATAGTGTTTTCCCACATGCATCTTAAGTGAGGTTGAATACATGGTTCAAACCAAACCACTGTCACCTAAGACAAATTATTACCTCACTGAGTGTTATCCAAGCTGTGAACAACCAGACTGGGTTCCAAAAAGAAGTTATAGACTAGCATCATCATCTGCCAGTCATATAAAATCTTCCTTCATATTACTTCTAGCTAATCCCCACAATCCAATATTGGATGATAGGACCCTTTTGTCAAAATCTTCAAATATAAATTGACTGACACATGACCAGGCAGACAAAAGTAAATAAATGGTTGTCCTTCTTTCACTCAGGCTAAATAGAGGTTCAGGGCAGGAACAAGTGGAGAGCTTTCTGCCAGCTGTCAAAATAAAGTCAGGATAAAACAGAGATCAGATATGGAAAAAGCTTCTGTCCACATAGTTAAATTTGGACAATGTGAAGGCACCTAAAATAAGGGCTTCCTACTGGCTATAACTGTAACAGTAATGGCTTGTATTACATACAAATATCCAATACAAGAAACCTGACAGGAATATCTTATGATTATGCATGTATAAGCTAATAATATCCCCTTTGCCATGATCATAAAAGAGTCAGTTCTGGATGGAAAATGATGAGACTAAAGAGACTTGACCTTGAAGAGGAAAATTGACTAAATTTAAATATTTTTCCTTCTTCACAATGGAAAAAACATGAAATGGTGGGAAAAATATTTAATTCTCAGAGTCCATTTGAAGGTCTACTGAGAAATAAATCACTGGGACTCATTAGAATATTTCTCAAGCCATATCTTTTGGGAAAACACAAGGAGAAATAGTATGCTAGGGCAAAGACATCTGTAAATGTCAAAGACATTCAGACAAGTCAAGCTGATTAAACATAAGGTAATACAGTGAATCACACCACCATCATTCAGCTCAATCAAGGAATTAAGCACAGTGTCATATTAGACAAATCAGCTAATGTTAGAACAATCTAAACCTCTCACCCGTAGTACTTCATGTCTGATTAAATTTGAGTGATTTAAGCTTTCATTGTTGGGCATCTAATTACACTAGGATGTCATTAGCCTCTCTGAAGGGCATATAAAGAGCTAATTGCCATAATAAAACTCACTGTGAAAAGATTCCCCCGATTAGCCATTTAATGCAATGAGACTCTGGTAGTTCTGATTTGATAAGACTTCAGCAGTCACTGCAAAAACTGCTTTAGATATAAAAAAGTATTTCTGGTCTTCACCAATACTTTTTATTTCTTCATCCATGTCTAACTGTTGATGTAAAATCCTTTCTTATCTACACTACAAAAATAAAGAAAACACCATTTGTGTGTAATGATAAAAGACCTTATCACAGCTTTATGACCAGATGACAAGTATGGAAATAAATTATGTTCATCTATATTTCTTGTGCAATTTTGAGATGAGAGGATATTTTTATTCTTTATCTTCATTTCTACATGGCCGAATGAGTGTTTAGCCAAATTGCTACTCTATAACTGCAAGAATCCCTAAGCACTAAAAATTACTCAGGTGGACAAAAATTAATACTTCTCAAAAATTAGTTTTCAAAACTCATTTTCAAAGGCTAGATAGCTGATTATCAGAAGGGGTTCATTTGCAGTGGGGAAAAGGGACCAGATGGTAGAGGATAAAGAATCCAGCCATATCCTAGATGCAAAAAACGTGTCCATATTAAAGGAAGAAATCACAGTAGCTGTACTAACAAGCTTGAGAAGGAACTTTGGATTTGGTTGACTTTTGGTAAAAAGTCATTCTCACACAGAAATGAGGTAGAATTTATGGTACAGGATGAAGTTACTAAACAGCCTAGAGGAATTACTTTATCAAAACCATTGTAACACTGTGACAGGTATTCCAGCTTGTTTTAAATCCTTGTTTGCCACCACTTGTTGAAGGGCAGCAGTTACTGTAGGTACTCTTGCTAAGCAGATAACCATGTTTCAGTGCATTGCACTGGCACAGGAAAAGTCACATCTCTAAGGCTTGCTGCTTGTCTGTGCCCTGAAGAAAACTATGCAAGCCTGAAAAAATGCAATCATCAATTGCAGCATTTAAAAAAACTCCCCTGTGGATTTTGAAATACATTGAAATATATTGAAAAATAATTAATAATAAAACATTCTTGAAAATCAATTAATTTAAATAATACTTAACTGCACTTTACTACTGTCTCTGTTGTGGCATGGTAAATATGCTTTTATCTACTGACTTAAAAATGTAAGTCAGCTGAAAGCTTTATAATAGTGCAGAGAGGTCCCAATATGAGAGAAGAACAGAGTGAGGTAGGGGGAAAAGGATAAATAGAAAGATTAAAGTCACCAAGAGCACCCTCAGAAGCCTACAGAACATCTTGAAGGTGACCATGGAGCCACTGAATACCACCTGATGTAGCTTTGAGCTCAGGTGTACCATACCAAGCATCTTCCCCTTCAAACCTTCCCCTCGCAGTGACAAATGGCCAGATTGTCGAGGGTGAGGAAAGGTCTCATTGTTGGTAGGGTACAAGATAGGGACTGCTCAAGTCAAAACGTGGTACACTGCTTGAACCTGTGTTATGTCAACTCAGTGGACTGAGAGGACATATTTTACATAACATTAGTTTGTATTGTTAGCTTCCAAAACTGATTTTTTGGTTGGTTGGAAGTTTGTTTTGTTTTTTTTTTTTTCAATTTGCCTTATTGATAAATAGAGGATCTATTCAGACACTTTGTTGTCCATTATCAGTGTTTCAGCATTCCAGTGACAGATTGAAGGGAAGTAGTCACAGAACTGTAACTGTTTTCACACATGTACATAATCACAGACAGTCAAGATAGGGAGCACAGACTACATTTGAAGGAAATGTTGACATAAACTACTGATACTGATTTAAATTCTACTTCATCTCTGTATAAGGATGATACTTTTTCAAAAGTTACCCAAATCCAGAATCTAATATATTTGGTCACATATCTCATATATCTATGCCATATCTTTTTAAGGAAATTAAAGAGCAAGGCACAGGTTTGAGGTTTTGTTCTGGTTGTTTGGTTTTTGTATCAAGAAAAGGACTGTTTTTATGTGTTTTCTGAATAAAGCTGTTTCTGCAAATTATCAGTTTAAATCAAATGTGCACAGTCCCAAGACCTCAGAGTGCATTTATGCTCCAAAAAATGCTTTTTATACTTTTTTTTCTTTTTTGGCTTGGTGATTGTGGGAGATATTTCCTCAGCAGGTAAGATAAAAAACTCTGAGGTTTAATATCAGGTAGTATTGAACTTGACCCAAGTTCAAAAAAATAGAATACCTTTGAGTCAAGCTAAGCTTGTCTGTTTCTGGCTGAGTACAAGTCTCACCCAGCCTGAAATACTTCATTTTGTACCTCTGACATTCCTAACTATATCAATACCCTCAATCTGTTACATACACAACAGACAGACTCCCTAGGATTTAGTTCTACAGCTTCCTCAGTTTTCCGAACAGTTCTTACTTTGTATGACTAAAAGGAAAATGCTAACATTATGAGACTAGTGAGCTATTCTAAAATCACAGAACAAAAATGCAGATCCCAGTGTCTGCAATGGTTTGGGTACCATCTAGTGGAACAACAATAGCTTTACAAACAGTAACTGCAACGTATTGGTCGCAGGGTGGAAGGTGAGTTTGAATCTCTGACTGTGCCGGTGTATCCATCCAGCAAGGAAAAGTACACAGCACACAAATATTTTGGAAGCTCCATGGGGTCTCTAACAGCAGTCAGGTTACAGCAGTAAACTGGTGGAACCTGAGAGAAGGATGGTTTTCATACCAAAGTGGTGTTAAGTACCAGCAGAGTTTCAAGGAAGGAAGAGGGGAAAAAAATCATCCCCATTGCACCCCAAAAGTACTTGTTTAGAAATTCTGCTGAAAACATCAAGGAGCTGATGAATGCCAGGCAATGTATTATGAAATGACAGCCTGATTTGCCGGCTCAATATGAGACGTTTTAAGACCTGTAAGTCACTGTTTGAAACAGGTAATTGAAAACTGACTTGAATACAGTTTAATGGGGAGTGCTTGTGCTTGGAAGAGGATTGTGCCAAGCTGATCTGGTAACTGGACTTCCGGGGAGGGAAAAAAGCAACAGTCAAAAAAAAGCAAAGCAAAACAAAACCAAAACCAACCAAACCAAAAACCCCAAAACAAAACAAAACAACCCCAAAATATATATTAAATCAAAGACTGGAGTACAATTACAGCAAGTAATCAAATAGGTATAAACCACTCAGGAGTGCTTTATGAGGTGCATGGGTGTCTAAACCTCCAAGGCATGGGACTAAGGACAGCCTGCCTGTAGAGTGGAATGAGAAACAAGCTAACTAGCTCTAAAATGCTCACACAATATGTCTGTCCGTGACTGATGGGAGCTGCTGATCCAGGAAGTCTTCTCTTCATGTCGTATTTCCAGATCTTTCATCTTCCTTCTAGATTTGCCATGAATTGCAAAGCAACACCTTGGAAGACATAATTTCAATTGCAGAAATTGTGTCTGAACTGGTCCTATAGTAAGCATGTAAATACCTGTTCCTGCTTATTAATTTTCAAGCAACTAGTTGTTTTTATAATGCATTTGATATTCTTTCTGCTGAAATTGTTTTCCAGTAAGTTGATGCACTGTTTCTTCACACGTTTAATTTCCCAATCTTGAGGGAACATCCCGGTCTGACCATCCAGGAGACACCTTGGGGGTCACACACACATCACACAGAGACTTTATTGGAACTGAGGCTCCTTCTTTGTGGGCAACTCCAGTGACCCAACAGGTGCCTCTTTCACTCCCTGCTCACTTCCCTCTCTCAGTCAGACCAGGTTTCCTCACTGGCTAGACGTCAGGGTTCCCATAGCAGAGACTCAGAAATACTAAAATAATTTAATCATGATGGTAAAAAGAATGACTCGAGTTGATGCCTTGAACAAACAACTGCTTGGGGTTTTACCCCCTTACAGTCTGTGTGCTCCATAGCCTGGGCTCTTCCTGCCGAGTCCTCAGCTTCTGCCACATTTTTGTGTGTCTGGTGCTCCAGCTGGGCCACAGGTCCCAGGTACCTCTGTTGTGCAGTGTTTCACATCCACTTGCCTCTGGCTCCCACCATGCAGAGCAGCTCTGCTGCAGCTGCACCCAGAGCTACCTTCATTGGGTCTCATATGGAGGAGCATGCCAGAAGTGTCTGAAGCAGAAGTGAGTTGTATTAAAATGATAGTCACCACTAATCTGTCCTAGTGATTTTTCTTGTCCATGTTAGCAATAAAATTCTTAATCACAGACTGTGATAAAAACAGGGAGGTAAATCTCAGGTTACACTGGTGTCATCTTTATAGAATGTTCTAAAGGACAGGAACTAAATAACATCTGGAGCCCCAGCAAGATAGGTTGGTATACAAAAGGAAGCAGAAAAAAGTCTCATTTTCTGAGCTCCTACAAAGATTAGCTATGCAACCTGAGAAATATTTGTATTTCTCATTACAACAGGTTGATTTTTAAAATAATCAAATAAAAATGTGCAGGTTTGGACACTTGTGGATTCTTTTGTATACATTAATTTCTACTATAGAGACATCAGGCTCAGAGTTTACCTGGTTTTACACAGCAGTGGGAGCTGTGTAGGGAGAAGTGTGACTTGGCAGCACCTCTTGAAGGTGTCAACACGCGGCTCCCAGCCCTTCTGTGGGGAGCATCCTTTGAATCTGCGGGTACAAAGGGCTCTGTCAAGCTGCAGGGATGCACTCCTTTGTAAGGTGCTTCCATGAGCTCTGTCAAGCTGCAGGGATGCGCTCCTTTGCAAGGCCCTTCCATGAGCTCTGTCAAGCTGCAGGGATGCACTCCTTTGTAAGGTGTTTCCATGAGCTCTGTCAAGCTGCAGGGATGCACTCCTTTGCAAGGCGCTTCCATGAGCTCTGTCAAGCTGCAGGGATGCACTCCTTTGTAAGGTGCTTCCATGAGCTCTGTCAAGCTGCAGGGATGCACTCCTTTGCAAGGCGCTTCCCTGCCTGCACTGGCTGTGCCTCGTTTTGCAGTTACGTGTCCATACCCACAGAGGGTACTCACGGATAACCCAGGAGGTAAGGATGCCAGGACTGGGATGCAGCTTCTCTTCTGTCCTGGGGAAGCTGCGGGAATTTCACTGCAGTTTGCAGTCTGTAAATTTGCTTTGAGGAGGATAAAACAGATCAGTATTGGTCAAGATTTTTAATTCTGGACTTACGGTAGTGTCCCCTAATCAAAAAAATACTTATATTGGAAACGTTGTTGTGTATCTTACTTACACAGAACTAAATGGATTTGCTCGTGTTCCTTGTATCCCCTCTAGCTCTTTGCATCACCTTCTCCAAATGAGCCAAGTGCTGAATCTTTTCAATTCAGATCCTGAGGCACTTATATCTCAGAATATTAAACAGAAAAGAAATTTAATGGGCTATTGTGCCAAACTCAAGACCTGTATTTAACCTCCCACTTTCCCCAGAATCCCCACAGCACAAACTGGTTTTGAATCTCCAAATCTCCTAGTAACCATTATAATGTAACCAGGGGGAATGCATTTCAGAGCCTCTGCTGGGTACTTTTTGAACATATACTTGTGTTTGTTTATTTATTTTAATGTGGTTCTGTGAAAAGCAACAAAACCTCTCTAGTCCCAATCCTCTGGCTCCTGGTTGATTCAGCCAGGATCAGACAGAACCTCTTCTCTGTTTCTTTGCACAGCCTGTAGGTTGTCCTTCTCTGTTTCAGCAATATAGCCTGCTGCAAACAGCTTCTAAAGCAATTTCTGCTGCTCTGGAACAAATTAATGGAGATGGTATGAAACAGTAAGTTGTTTCAGTTCAAATATTCCATCCAGAATAAATAGCTTTTTGACTAGAGCTGTTCCTTATTCCTTCTAGGAATCTATGAAATCTTATGCGACAGAGCCCACATAAAAAAAATGCTGACTGAATTCACTATAAGCATTATATAGTTCATTGTTGCAGACCTAAACCTCACTACATCAACAAATTTGTTCACAGTGGCTACTACTATACACAGCTTTAATAGGGTCACTGCCCTATACATTCCCACCGACCCTGTGGAGGCAAACTTCCAAACCATGGACAGCTTTACACACATGGGAAAAGAGTGGCTCAAACACACTTGCCTCTCCCCAGGCATTCCCTTTGCATGGAATAGATGGGACTTCAGCATCTGGGTGACACATCCCATGCTTTCCTTTTGCTCCAAATGAATGAATGCCAAGATGAAGTAGAAAAAAGATGTTTACATAATTGTTCAAAATCCAACTTCTTGAATAAGTAACACCCTACCTTCAGCTTAACATTATCTAGTTATTTCTCAGATACTAACAACCCTGACCACAAACCTTTCTATCCTTAAAAAATCAGGGTCTCAATATGAGTATAAATCATGCTCTTGCATTTAATCACCTGGGAAAACAGCAAGCTTAGTGTTTTTATTATAGGACAAAAACAAACCCTATCTGCAGCAGTTGGAATCTTTTGGCAGACTTCTAAGCATATTTAGGGGCTGTGAGAAAACTTCCAAAATAACAGAAACTATTGTATTTACCTAAAGGTGTACACAATGAGGTAAACTCTCAAAAACCTTCAGATAACTGAGCATCCCCCTACACCATTCTCAGTTTAAGGGCTGCAAAAGTGAGGGAGTAAGTAAAGAAGTAGTGTATCTCAGCCTTCCCAGCAGACAGAAAAGGACATTGCAGAGAATCTTTGGCCTTCAAACACTCATGTTTGGTCTGGGAAGGACTGATAGATGCATGACCTCTCCTGCAGACTGCTTCAGACAAGGCTGGAGGAACATCAAGTGCTGGGTCAATGTGGTACTTGCTGGTTTGGAGGCATCACAGAATGAAGTACAGAGGTTAAGGTGGACACAGAGGCCACAAACACACTATGCAGGGCAACTTGTCTGCCACAGAACTATGCAGCTATCAGGTGTTACAAGGTTTCTTGTCTGCTCTCCTCAGACACTTTTGTGGTCAGCATCTTTTCACTGCAAAGACAAGGACAGATAGTGATGCTTCAACTCTCCCCCTGAAGACAAGCATCCAGACAATTTAGGCTCACCCCATTGTTAGCACAATGGGCAAAGAACAGAAATGTCCCATTTGGTGACAATTGCCTGCTGCTGAGAAGTTGGATATCCCCCAAGTCAATAGTTTGAAGGGTTTACCAAATATGCAGAAGAGGCAGCTGGAGTTTGTAGAAAGGCAGGTGATGTGGGTACATACAGGTGCTTGTCATTAAAGGTCAGCTGCAAGCAGATAAGCTCAGCA
Source organism: Phylloscopus whistleri (assembly GCA_017589585.1). Classification (NCBI taxonomy): domain Eukaryota; kingdom Metazoa; phylum Chordata; class Aves; order Passeriformes; family Phylloscopidae; genus Phylloscopus; species Phylloscopus whistleri. Next base: position 1,482,018 of record JADMLD010000110.1, on the reverse strand, counting down.
AGACACACTCTTGGTTGAATATAAAACAGTAGAACAAAGAGAACTGTTCTTGTGATGTCAGCACTGATTTCTAGAGAAATAGTCAAATACTTTGATTTTATAATCAGATTACTTCACTTCTGAAGCCCTCAGGAGGTCCCACATCTTGCAGATGGTTATGTCTAGATAAATGCATTGTTATCCTCTTGGTAGAGCACCTTAGTGACTCCTGCATCCACACAGGACATAATAGCCTGACTTCAACTTGCACATATTTTGTAGTTCCTTTGCTGTTTAAGTACTTGAGTTAACAGGTGAGGGTTAGCTAATAAAGAAACTTCTACTTTTTTCATGTCTAGACATCTTAACATTAAAGCAGATCCACTGCTCCTGCAAGAAGTTGATGTTTCTTGCAAGTAAGCCACAAAGATAACATTGAGGATGGTTTTGCAATCTTAAGTAAAGACTGGAAATGCAGAGCTCAGGGAGGCCAGGTCCTCAGTGATGTCTCTTTTCAGGACAGAATCAGCATTTGTTAGAATCAAGTCTGGCCTTCAAATTTGTGCCATCTCACAGGCCCTACACATGACTGACAATTTTGACTTCTGCCCTAACTATGTCTTAGGTGAGCAGCCAACAGCTGAGTCAGTGATTACAGTTACTGACTGAACATTTGTGTATAACACTTAACCCAAGCTTTCCTTACCAATCTGATAAAACCAGAGAGTGAACATAGTCTTGTTCTCTGACACAGTTCATGCATAAAGCAAATGATCAAGTTAAGAAAATTCTCATGAGACCCACATATCTAAAATATGTACAGAAACAGAGTGGCAGGGATTTTAAATATGCTGGTGCTGCATATTTTCATGTAATATCACACAAACTATTGAGATGCAGTTTGAATAGGTGGATAGTACAGTGAGTTAGTAACTGGCTGCACTGCTGGGGCCAAAGGTTTTTGGGGGTGATCAGCAGTACAAACTGGTGTCCAGTCAGGAGTTGAGCTCCTTAGCATTTGATACTCTTTAGCATTTTTCTAATGAGCTGGACAGTGGGATAAAGAGCAGTCTCAGACACACTCACAATGTGTTTGGGAGAGCAGTTTAGATATTGGAGGAAAGGATTTCTACTCAGAGGGATCCAGACAGATAGGAGAGAGCACCTGATGAAAACCTCATTTAGTTTAACAAAGTGAAATGCAGAGTGCTGCAGCTAGGATGTAATAGCCCACACAGTGGCATGGGAGAGGATCTGACTGGATGGAAAAGAGGTTCTCAGGGAGTAGGTGAAAAAAAATGCAGGACAGGGTCAGTGGTGTGCCCTCATGGTGAAGCAGGCTGACTGTAGGCTGGGCTGTCTCAGCAAGCACACAGTCACTAGGATGAGGAGGAGATTGTTCTCTTCATTCAGGCCACACTGCAGTACTGACAAGCTCAAACCCAGAGGATGCACAAGGAAATTGAAGCTTTCAATTTGGAAAAAGTCTGGAAAACAACTTCAAGATGGTTGGGGCCTAGAACATATGACATACAAGGAGAGGTTGAAGGAGGTGTGTTTGATGTGCAGACTTAAGAAAGCTCAGTCTGACTCTTCATGCTCACTACAGTCCCTAATGGCAAGGCACAGAGAAGGTGGGGTTTGACTGCTCTCAGGGATGGAATAAAAACCAAAGCACACGAGTTAATGTGAATTCTGTATTTATATCACACATAAGGTACTATGAAGATGCCACTCAGCAAGACTAATCAGAACCTCATCCTAGACTGAAGAATGCTATTTATTGTAAGTACAGTTAGCTTATATTTTTAGGAAGCTTGAAATCAAGAAAGAAAAGTTTCATGCAAGCTCACAATAACATTCACATACAAAGGGCAACTTAGTCCAGCTGGATTTATAAAGTTATTACAGTTTAATCTCTTAGTCAAATGTAACTATTACTCAGCCAAATTAAAGAGTAAATCTAAAATAATTTTTTCCTAAAAATTATGGATTGTTTCTGCAAGAAAGAGGCCTTGTTAAAAAATCATGGGCTTGTGTATAGCAATTACACCTGTATTACAAGGATGCTATTAGTTTGTGAAACAAAGCAGAAAAGCCTGCCTCTAAATATGCACAGAGAACAAAGAAGTGATGACCCTTATATCTCTGTTCAAAAATAACCTCCAAGACCAAGAAAACACTGCTGAACTGTCTTACTAGGGGCTCCCATAAACTCCTCTTCCATTAACAGAAGGAAACAGGAAGCACATCTACAACCCTTTGGCTCTCTTGACAGGTGTACAGATGTCTGGGGCACCCCTGGCACATAATGAAATGAGGTTTTGATCCTCAGCACTAGCTCTGATCATGGGCTTAGTCTAACATCCTGCCTATGTGATCTATTAGAGTTACATTTCTTTCCCTTACAGCTAATACATGACACAAAGAGCTTCCTCCTGAAAATAACAGATCTTTCCATTCAGCAACACACACAGAGAGAAGAGCGTTGTACTTCTGTATTGTATAAATATCTTCCTTAAATGCTGCTATATGCACAAGGTGCTTCACATCCAGTTCCTTCCCCTTTCCATTTATGCAGGAGCAGTGAGCAACACACTATGCAGACATGTGGTCTGTGCTGCTGACCAGAAACACGTTTTTGTTTGCTGCTGCTGGGTGCTGCAGTTAGAGTCTTTCAGAACTTCTGCATGGTGTTCCATAAAAGACAAAACATGTCACAGTCTTCCCACCATGCAGACACACACACACTCTGCCTCCATGGGCCTGCAGAGAGTCTGCACAATACCACAGGAGCACCTCTTCCTTCTGTTCGCCACCAGCCTCAGAATCCCTGCTGCAGGGTAGTAGAAGTTTCATCTTTGTATACATTTCATTTTTAACATGTACGTGATTTACCATGTATCAAACCAAAGAAAATTTCCTTCATGAGTAGGTTTGGTTGAATAATTTAAGTTCTGTTGCAACAATGCTTCTACCTACATTCATAACACATCTAGAAAGTGTTCTAAATTCAGTACCAGGCCCTATGCAATGAGTCTATGGAGGAAATCAAGAAGTTCAAGAGCTTTCACTGACCACACTTAAGCAGGTCTTCCCTGACAAGCAGGAAGAGAGAAAGTTCTCTTCCCCAATGTGCCAAAGATCCTCAGTACACAGCATATCATATGTGATGTTCTGTGCTTAGTAAAGTAATATAAAACTCTGAAAAAGCACAGCCTTTTTATACATCAATAAGAGATCTAAAGCATATCTTGACTTTCTGTTGAAGCAAAAATACTAAGAAAAAAGTACTACTTTTAAGAAACTTGCTCACTGGTTTCTCAGAGAAAATGCAGTTATTGGTGCCCTCCACTAGCCCCCTATGATAAAGTCAGCTTCTCACACTCTGGTTTATTCAAAAATAGTTATTTCTGAGTTCTCACTTCGAACAAAATTTGAAAATATCCATTTAATAACAAGAGATATGAAACATGACCAGGGACACATTTGAACTCAATTTCACTGAAATTCAAGTAGGAAAAGACTGTTATTAATCCCAAGTCATCAGTCTGCCTATTTTAAGACATGTTTGTCTCCTTGTTACTATAACAAAATTTTGTTTTCACAAGGGGTTTCTGCTTCATCTACTCTAGGCATAAATTGGAAGGTTTACTTACCATATATCCAGGTGGGAAGCTTCATCTTTATACCAGCTGAATACTACCTACCATAAACGAAAAGATACAGAGGTCAGGCACATGTGTAACTTCCCTACCGTATTCAATCCTCTCTTGGACTGACTCATGCAACAGAGTCATCTCTACTGTAACATAAATGACAACTATCTTTATTTCAGGGAAACTACTCCAGAAAAGGATAGATACCAGGGACGATTTTTTTTGGAAGGTAGAAAGGGTGGCTTTTGGGCTATTTCCACCTTTGTAAATAAAGAAAGAACATGTAGTCTATGCAGAAGAACTTGCAAGTACATATGAACAAACATAAAAGGACCGAAATCTGTTGGAAAACAATCTGTTCCTTAAACCGCTCTGAGAATCTGGGAAATTCAAAACACAAATTTAGGAAAAGAAATTTGAGCTAGTTGGTATTACTCAACTGCAGTGGTGTGACTCACAGGACCGGATACTAAACTCATTGGTTACAGACTATTTAGGAAAGACAGTGAGGATATTACATGGTTTAGAGCTGCAATGGGTTCAGAAAAACAGAACCTTGACTGTATACTAATTCACATTAGTATACATTAAAATTATAAATTAAAAGTATAAATAAATATAAATATAAATTAAAAGTATAAATTATAAATCACAAAATTGGACAATGCTAAAACAGTATAACAGATTATTGAATAGCCTAAGGAAATAAAATAGCAATCCTCTTCCTTATTAAAATATTGAGGGAAAATATGTTCAGCTACAGACTGTCAATTTAGGAGGTTTGGGTGCTCTACAAGCACAAATACAAGTAAATCAAGTGGATGTAATTATAATGATGCTTTCCCCATATGGAAATAGAATACAGATATATTTTATATAATATTATATTTTATATAATTTATATACTGGGTGCTTTAAAATATCCAGTCTCTCAAAGCTAAAGACAAAAAATTGAACAGAAATAGATATTTAAGTACAAAGAACAGTTAGGAATTACTTTTGTTGCTGCATAGGCCTTCCAGCAACCAAGTTCTTGAGTTATTTGGGCACACTTCACACAAATGTCTACTCCACCTACTTTACATATTACAGGCAGTGCAGTTTCTGCCAATCTGATATGTATGAAAATTCTTTCTTAACTGGCCACCTGGAGGACAAATAAATTTTAGTACTTGAGAAGATATTGAAGGTCTATAATAATAACCTTGCCAGATACAACACTTGTATTTGTGGCCATTTAGTAAGTATTTCAATGATGGCCTTATTTGCCTCTTTCTGCAGCTCATAAATGATGAAGAAAGAAAATTTGTCTTCTACATCCCAGGGTGATCAGTAGAAGTCCTGTAGAAATCTTGGGACTGATACAATTTTGTTTAATAACCAGAACAAACGCTTATCAGGAATCCTTCAAACCTTCCTTGGGATGCCAGAAAAAAAAAGTACTTGAAATTGACTAAATAAGGCTTTCCTAAATGCTCCAAACTGATAATCATTTCCGAAGGTGGCTGTAATTATAAAAAACCACACCAAGAGAAATGAAGACATTTGTAATGGCTGAGTTGAATGTGGTATGGAAAATCTTGGCCACTGGAAAGGATAATATTGGCTAAAAACACTAATAAAAGAAGGAGGAAGTTAAAGAAGTCAGTGAAATTCCATAGCCATTAGAATTAAAGACAAAAGGGTAGAATTACTTGAACTTGCCACAGAAAAACATATTTAGCCAATAGTTATTCATTTGGTAAAACTATTGAGCATGATAACTGGTGATAGTCAGAAACAGAATAATTTATACATCAATGTATAAATTCAGCATCTTTTCGCATTGAGCTTGGAGTGAAGTTGAGTTTGGAATAAGTTCATATTCCAGTGAAAATTGCATCATTTTTGTTCGAAAAAGTGTTATACAGTCCTCAAATTGCATTTTTGTGAACTTCCAAAATGTCAAGCTAACAATCACAGGTAAATCAAGGAAAGTCTGTTCCATCAGTAAACTACTGCAATGTTATAACACAATGCATGCAAAAAAAAAAAAAAAATCTTGGCTTATGAGAGACTTGAGTAGCTGATATATCAGAAAAACTATCAAAGAGGAAATGGGTGTTTCTAAATGCAACTAATCCTTATTGAGGAAAATATAAAAAATCCTAGCAATATCTAGCATTTATCAATACAATTCATTGGAGGTGTAAATGAGATGTGAGTTTATCAGTTATATAAGGCTGTGTGACTTTCTAAGGTACATTTGTTTCAGCAGCATCACTTTAACACAGCTAAAGTTCTATGCCAGGCACCAAGGAACACAGCTGCCAGGTACACTGTTAGGGTGGGAGATGGTATCCTGGAAAGCAGCAACACTGGAAAGTGCATTGGAACTTTGATGCCTGTGCAAGAAGCTAAATGGAATTCACAGATGCATTAGCAGGAAACCTGAAGGTAAGGGTAGGGAAGTAATTTAATACAGAAATTACAGAGCCTTTCACTGCAATAATCTTTCCAGATCTGGTGTCAACACTTTCCTTTAGTGAGGAAGCTGACAACTTTGAAAATTTACAGAGAGGTCTGCAAGAGTGATTCAGTGAATTACAATAAGAGACAGAGGAAGCTCAATTTATTTTGCCTGTTCAAAAGATGTTGTAAAATAGGCAGGGCAGAAAACTTTCCAGTAAGTTCAGAGTATGTGAGGGCATGGTACATCATGAAAGATACAATCTGTCCAGGCTTATAGCACATGGAAAAATTACTTGAACTCCAGACTTGTGAAAACATGACTTTTGAACCATCTATTGCTTTCTAAATTTCTGTTGGAAACTCAAAATCAACTATGATTTTTTGGCTGGACTTAATCAGGAGGCAAATTCTTCAATTCCATATAAATATCAAAGGAAGATCCTTCTGACAGACAGTGACTCTGCAGTTCAGGAAAAAAATATCCTTTGATTTAAAATGAAAAAAAGTATTTTTTTTCCTTTCACTTAGATTTTAAAATACACGAAACTCTACCAGCCTTCTATCTTTTGAAAAGCTACTCTACCTGTCATGTCTTGAGAAATGGAAGCATTTTAGTGAACAGTTGGAGTATAACAAATCAATTTATACTCTGATAGAATATTATCTTTTTATTAAATTCAGAACTTTAATTTCTAAATAAAAAGCCCCATATTACCTGAAATAAAGACAAGTAGTTGCTATAGCTTATCTTCTGGTCCTCCAGAGCATGTCATTAGTAGATGGAAAAAGCACATTTGCCTACCAAGTGAATCCTGCTACCTTTCCTATAATGATGAAATGGTCCCACCCCACCTGTATCATTACTTCACTGAGTTTTGGTGAGTTAAATTTACTTCCATTGTTAAAAATGCCTTAATTTTCCCTGGAGTGGAACTAAAATGCCTATAGCAAAAGAATTGCAAAGGCATGCAGGAAGAATATGAAGTCACTCATTTTAGAATTTGTAAAGGAGCCCTAGGATCTTGGATTTGCAGTCAGATGCCTGGAAACATAAGTAATCATAATCCATAGGGGGGAAGCAGGAGAAAGCAGTCTTTTGTGGATGTCACAAAGGAAAATCTTGTAAGAAGTACTTTCTTTCATGATTTTTCCACTCTTGGGATCTGAAAGTTAAGTCAGGAATTAGTGGCTTGAATTTCCTCATGTATGTCAGCAGCTGCTCATTTAATAATCACTTTCACAAGCAACAAAAGAGTAGTAAGTGCATAACAGTAGTAAGTCTCAGAACAACAAATGAGCTTAAAAGATAATTTTTATTTATTGGAGCCCTTCGTTTTTCGCTACAGAACTATTTGACTCAAGCAGTTGATGTTTTTTTCAGTACAGGGAATATGCACTTCTTTGTAAAAACATGTGATTTCATCCAAAAGTACATATTATGTATGACAAATGAACCATGTCTCTGTATACAAAATATCCATTTTTTCAAACAAAATCTGAATTGACATTGGCACTGATTTTCTTTCAATAGGGCATCCTGTTTTGTATGGCACAACAATTGTGAGTGATAGTGAGGCAAAGCCTTTTGTCAGGTACAGCAGCCTAAATTCTGGATTACTTCAGTGACAAGTCAGAGTAACTGAGAGCAGTGTGCATATTATCATGCTTCTGTTTCTGAGAACTTCCTGTATCTCGTGAGCCTTTGAAACCCTGTTTGAATTGTTTTCTTAAGAAAATGTTACTGTAGAATTGTAAGAGTCTATGAAGGCATATTAGCTGTGTCCTTGTGAGAAATGGCACAAACAAAAGAACATAAATTCTCCTGGAAAATTGTATCTAATTGGAATCAACTGTTTGATACTGCAGAGCCTTTTCTCTGATGACTTTAAACTGTGGTTTATTTCTGTTCTGGTACGAAATCATGAATTTTCTGTTTAACTATTTTTCATTCTATTTTATAATGAAGTTTCTTAATTAATAGCTTGTTATCATATTTCTTGTCACTTATTTTTTGTCTTGGGGTAAAATACATCTGTGATCCTTTCTTGCTTCTTCTAAAGCATATAGTTTTAGATAAGCTAAAAGGGAACAAATCATATGTTAAAAAAAAAAAATGAACCTGAAAATGCTCATTAGTAATCTTTTAAAGTGAGATAACAGGATGGTTTTCCTCTGTAGGAAATACCATAAAAGAATCCGTAAAAATTATCCGCTGAGAGTGCAATCACATGATTCCCATGGGGAAGGAAAAGGCCTGGTTGTTTAAGGTCATGGTTCAAGGGACAGAGCAGTTGATTTCTGTATCCAATCAAATCTTAGAGTTTGAATTGCACTTATAAGACACTCTAAATTTATACCACAATGACAAGGTGTGGCTTCATGATTGGACCACAAGACTAAGGCAAATTACCAAGCATTTTGTGTGTCAAATTGCCTCTGGGAAAAGCAAATTATTAATAATTTTTTCCCCAAATTTCAGCTGAAATATATTATTTTAAGGAGTAACATTTGTGCAACTGATGTGACAGCACTCTCAGAGACATTTAGCTCCACTTTTCCAAATGTAGCATATTAAGACAATAGTACCACGTGTCATTATTACAAAAATCTGAAGAAGTCTTTTTAAATAGTAGCAGTCTGTAGAAAAATTGGGAAAAAATATGGAAGTTATTTCACAAAATGTCCTCCATATGCATTTTAAATTACACTGAATCTTAATTTAAAGATATATTACAAAATTAAAAGTGAGAACAATGTGGTGTTATCATCAGTTGTTTAATAGTACAGAACATTTACTTGAATAATAAAGTAAAATCATGACAGTATGTTCCCTATGAAATTTAGTGAACAAGAATTAATATTTCCACTGAGACTAAACCAACATGTTCAACATATCCAAGGTTGGTGGGCTGGAGCTCATTTATATGGAGGTCTCTGGCACACATTTTCCTGGACCAAAGATCCATGATGATTATTTCTGGAACTCTGCAAAGAGAAGGCAAATACCTGGGGGGACCTCTGCTCCCTGTGTCCCCTATTTTCTATCTCACAGCACTCATTATCTCAGAGCATTGAAACCTCTAGAACATGAAGTTCAATTCATGCTTATTCTCTTAACCTGGTACAAATTCCTACCTAATGCAAAAGAAAAGCATATTTATTTGATTATTATTAATAATTAATTACTTGATATTTAAAACTTACTTATTTGATTATTAACAATTCCTTTCTTGGCAATGTAAAATATTTATCAAGGCCTCTCAGAGCAAAGGAAACTCAGAGTAATCAGCGAAGCGAGATGGTCCATGCAGGAGTAGTTTGAGTCCAGCCAACATCTCTCAGACATCTCTAAATGCCTATCTACACAGACTCAAATCTGAAGAGAGCAGTGTCCTTTGCTGTGCACTTTCACCTTGGTTCCATTTCCTCTGAGTGGCTGTAAGGCATTAATGAAGAGAGGAAAGAAAAATCCCAACTACAGCACTAACATCTGGAATGAAGGGCCAGTTTGTGATACAATGAAAAAGGTAGAGATCTTGCCTGTGTAACTAGTGGCTCTGTCTGGCAACAGGTACATTAGTTTGCTGCTTTCAATTTCTTTTTTTCACATAATTACTAAAACATTTTCTTTCAATATCTCCTGGCAATTTTCTCTCTTACACACTGCATAAATCCAGTGGTTAAAGTAGCACCTAGGGTGTAGAACAACAGATTCACAACTGCTTTGTCCAGCTTGGAGGAAGGTTTTTACATCCTATTTGTTAGGCAAGAATCCTAAATTTTAAGTATGAAGTGGAAGGCCTACCCCAGTCTTCCCCAATGAAAGGAGAAGCAAAATAATAGGCTGAAGCAGCACAGATGAAATTCAGAAGAGGTATGAGAGAACAAAATAGAAAGACCAGTCTGAAAAACTCAAATTCCCCTGTTCTGTGGAAGCTTTGGCTGTAAACACCGCAAGGTGACAACTGTCACCATGGTGACATTGACACTCATGCATTTAAACACATTACTGATGAGCTGACCCAGTGGGCATAGAGGAAAGATATCAACACAGGGAAAGAATGGTGTATAGGAGATGGTCAGTGAAGACCATTCCCTCTGTTCAGCATCTAGATCAGGTCTTTGAGCTCTGTTCTTGCCTCTGACCTTTGAGGGTCAAATCACAACTGCTTAACTGTATGAAAAATAGAATCATTAAGAGAAAACATTTTAAACAGCGATCTAAGGAACACAACACCACCAAATGAGGAAGGACTTATCTAAAAATAAAATAATCAAACATCCTAGAATAACTTCAAGACTCTTCAACTTTATAAATGCAGACTACAGGCACAATGTCTTCATCTCAAGGCATACTGTTTACTAGAGACAACTAAACAAACATTGATAACCTCTACCCTGACAGAATATGAATAGGAAAGCCTATGCTGGAATGTTTATTTGGTATATTGTTCTATTTTATATTTTTTTTCTGTGGGTGATATTGGCAGCTTTGCTTATTCTAAAAGGAAAATTTCCAAAAGTCACTCTTTCCCTGCCAGCACAATGTTTATATTCATGCTACAACTTGTTGGCACATAATACTGAGTACTCGGAATGATTATGCAGTATTGCATTTTTTCTTAATGAATGGGGCACATTCACAGAGGATTAATACTAACCTTTAATTTGTATCCCAAAGTTATTTATAATTTTATTTCTGCAAAACATAGAAAATTTCATTTTTACAGCAGGATTCTGCTTACCTAACAATAGCTATCTCAAATTAGAAATTTAGTATGAGGCATCTGTATAGTTTCCCTTTCTAATCAGTGATCCATCAATCTAAAAAGGCATATGTGCTGAATTTTCTTCCAAGAGGTCCCATGCACCTCCAGTGTAGGTAGAGGATGCAACTAGTTCTGAACTGGTAAAGTTAGGTGAGGAGGATCCCAACCAATGGCTGGGTAATCTGTACCAAGAAAAAGCTGCAAATACAAATTGTATTCATCACCTCAGGAGAGGATGACTGATTTTCTCTCTTGAGGGTCATCGTCTTTTTGGGTAAATTCCTACAGAGTGTTTGAATTTAAGTGGGGGAAAATATTTTTTTTTGAGTTCATGGAGCAGATCCTCCTGAGTTCAGCTACTTTTTCAGCTGACCAAAGAAGCAATGGCCAGCAGAATCACTTTTCCTGAAATAAAACCACTTCTCCTGAAATAAAGTATTACCATTATATAGAGTGAAATAGCCTATGAAATCTTTTTGGCACTTCACAACAAAAACTCAGTGTTTCCATCACTGAGTTTAGAGAATACCAATATATTATTTTAGAAAACCTGGCTAGTCTAGACTTTTAGCTCCACAAATTACATGAGAGCAATAGGAAATGCTGATTGTCAGATTCTTTTGTGGCAGTTCCCCAAAAGAAGTGATACTACATGGAAAATTAGAATATTTGAGGAATAATTGATATCTAGATGCACAGAGTCAAAGCTAGTAGCCAGTGGTGTCCACCCTGCACTCTCTCCATTTAGGTATCTGAGTTGAAATGGGCATTTGGATGTGAAAACATAAATATGTAGAACCAATTGGCCCTTTTCATGTTCATAAATAGTGGCCATCATTTTTTTTTTTTTCCAGATAGCCAGAGCCCATTCCTCCATCATACACTGTTCCTTTACAACTCAACAGAAGTTGATGACATAAACATATCCTTTTCCTAAACACTTGGGTTGTGTGTGATTTAACCTTTAACTCCCACTTGTTGTAAAAGGTTAGATGTCAAATATTTCTTGCAAGCCTTTGGCAAGGGTTTGAATATGTTTTTGTCAGTCTTCCCCTAAGTAATGTAGGCTGCAGTTGCAGAAGCATCATAGGAAGGTTTCCCTTCCCCCTATCCCTCTGGCCACTTCCTCCAAGCTCAAACAGGAAAGCAGGGACAATGCAGAGGGACCAGCCATGGGCTCACAGTAAATCTGCAATTACTTGAAATGTCACTTCCTGTTTTTGAAGCCTACAGAGGAATAAATACCCTTCTGGGCTGTGCTGTGCAGCCAAGGGGCCCTGGTGTGTGCGCTGCCAGCACTGCTGGGGCTGGGGGCAGCAGGAACACAGCGACGTGCTGCTCGGCCAAACACTCCGACGCCTCCAGAGGTGACAATCAATCTTCCTCTAGGGACTTATAAATGCTACCTGACCTCTGTAAATGGGATTTTTTTTTTTTTTTATTTTTTTCCCACTAAGACTGCTACTTTTTTTTTGCCTTAGGAAAGAGCACTTTGATATGGAAGGAGTTTCAAACATATTAGAGGCCAATATTCACTGCCAGTCTTTATGGAGTTTAACTCGTCAGAAGCCCCTGCCACTTTGTCCATCAGAAACCTCTGTGTAACTGTTTTCAGTAGATCCTGCTGAAATATAACCCACCACACAGTCCTCCCCCTAATATTTGAGGTGAATTTTTCCAGCTGTATGCATTATTTGGTCAGTTTTACCAAAATGACAGCCCAAAGTGGGCTTGAACGTAGGCTGCAGAAAGGGCAGGAATGGGTTAAGTCAACAGTAGCTTAAGAGAAAGCTACTTATAGAAAGAACTGTGGTGTTAGTGTAAAGAATTTTTCAACTCTGTAAGCAGTATTCAAGCTGTTGAATAAGAATTCGCAGTAAGTTTTGGCATCACATGAACGCTTTCCCAACCCTATGTGTAGACCAACTTCTGTTCTTTTGGAAAAGGCAGAAGAAAGCTCTGTGAAATACCTCACCCCTCTCAGAAACACGTCAAGGTGCACCTCCGTGTCTGGCTGACCATGCCTTGCCAGACTAAAATATACTTAATTCACAAAGCAATACATTTGAATGTTTAGTTACACCTCATGACCTAAGAAAACCAGATCAGGCATAAAAGGGAAGCCCAGTGTTGCTGGTTTTGAAAGGCTGACAATGGAAAACGCGTTGCCAAAGTGAGCAGATGTTGCGTAAAGTCCGAAACTGTTCCGTGGAGTAAGTACTGCCTAAACTCTTTCAGAGAACCACTATTTCAAGAAAATTGCATAAAGTTCTTCAGAAGTATTCAAAAATGCTTTCTTCGTGTTGTTCCTGGAGAACCCTATCGAACCCAGAAACTTACAAGGGTTTTTAATTTCTTGCTTTTTCTGCATTTATATTTACCACATTTTCTTGCTGCTTTTTTCTAAATAGTCAATAAAGAAGGAGAACAAACACAGGGATAAGATGAAAAATCTCAATTATTTAGTTTTGCTTCGGGTTTGTTGTTGTTGGTGGTGTTACAATGTGATTGTTTTTCTGATATCAAGATTGCACAAGGAAGAGGGGCTGGAAAGCTGTCTGATGGAAATGGACTGTGAGAGACTGAAAAGTTAATGGTTAATGACACAAAAGCCTTGCCTATTTGTGGAAGTGGCAGGGCACCTGCCACTGACGCCAGGTTTGCAGCCCCTCAGGAGGAGGAGGAGGTGAGATTTTGGGCATGTAGAGGCAAGCCTCTGGTCCACACAAGAGAAAGAGAGGGCAAAAACCCACCAGGAGGCTCTGAACCAGATAAGAGGCAGACTCTGCAGAGAAGGGATGGTGCCTTTTATCATGCCAGCTGCCTTCCCTCACACAAACTCAGGCTCAGTTGTAAAGCTCCCATCTTGCCCCCAGGGAAGGCCACATTGACAGGAGATGTTCACATTCGCAGACTGGCCTGACAATATTCATCCTTCTGATGAGGCATAGTTGTCTTAACTACAACTTGAGAGGCAGCTGTCATGTCCTAGAAGGAGTCCTAAACCACCAAAGGCCCCCAGAGTGCCCCCAGATTCATCCTTAAGCCTTCCACCAGAGAACTGAAAGGACCCCCCACTAGGGGAGGTACATGGGCATTCCCCCCTGAACCTGAGCGTATATTGGACTTTTTGCTTCATGGGGTTCCCCCACCCCTGATGGATTAAGAAAGTGACCATCACTTCCACCAATGAAATTACTGCAACTGAGTCTTGTCACTGGACCAATGGGTAGTGGGTGATCCTTCCTTCCTTCCTTCCTTCCTTCCTTCCTTCCTTCCTTCCTTCCTTCCTTCCTTCCTTCCTTCCTTCCTTCCTTCCTTCCTTCCTTCCTTCCTTCCTTCCTTCCTTCCTTCCTTCCTTCCTTCCTTCCTTCCTTCCTTCCTTCCTTCTCTTCAATATGTTTCCTTAAGTGCTATTTTTATGCTTTTTTATTACTATATCACTACAGATAACAACCAAGAATGCTACATACCTGCTTTTCCTTGCAACCAAAATGTTCCAAAATAAACCCTACACACACACACACACACATATATATATACTTTTGTAAACAGCAATCATTCAGTGTAATTTCACACTAATACACTTCAAGAGATTTATTAACAAGAACCTGGGTTACTTTTGGCTTCTGGGGTGGTTTAGGGGTCCAGATCAACAGCAGCTGAACATGAGCCAGGGTGTGTCCAGGTGGCCACGAAGGCCAACGACATCCTGACCTGATGAGGAATGGTGTGGCCAGCAGGAGCAGGGCAGGGATTGTCCCCCTGTACTCAGCACTGGTTAGGTTGTACTTTCAATACTCTGTTCATTTCTGGGCCCCTCAATTCAAGAAAGACCTTGAGGTGTGGAGCAACTCCAGAGAAGAGCAATGGAGCTGATGAAGGGTCTGGAGCAGAGGTTTGATAAGGAGCAGCTGTAGCCTGGAGAAAAGGGGGCTCAGGGGAGATTTTATCACTCTCTACAGCTGCCTGAAAGGAGGCTCTAGTGAGGAGGGAATCAAGCTGCTCCAAGGTGGGTTTACACTGGATATTGCGAACAATTTCTTCATGGAAAGGTTTGTCAAGCATTGGAACGGGATGCTCAGAAAGTGGTGGAGGTATCACCCCTGGAAATACTTAAAAGACCTATAGATGTGGTGCTAAGGGACATGGCTTGGGGGTGAACTTGGCAGTGTTGTCTTAACAGTTGGATTTGATGATCTTTCCCCACCTAAACAGTTTAATGATTTCATAAAGCCTGCTACAAATCCTGCTGCTCCAGAAAAAACTAGCAAAGCACTTGCCAGGGCCTCAGAGCTGCCAGATTTCTAAAAAAGTTCCCTGACTCTCCAGAAAGAGCTTGGACAGGCTGGTGACCTTGTGCTAAGGGGTGAATTGAAGGGATGGTGAGGCAGGGAGGACCATGGCCATGCAACAACTATCCCATCCCACAGCAAACAACAAAATGGGCAGGGAAGGGACCTGTGCATTTAGGAAACTGAGGCCTTCAAACACAAGCATCCTCCCATAACAATGCTTTCTCCAGCTGGATGGTTTTGCAGGTGACCAAGTTGTCCTTACAACTGCATCAGTCAGGTAGCACTGGCACTGGAAGTCCAAGACACTTCCTTCCTTCACTTCCTTCCACTCCTTCATTGACAGTTTTGGAATTTAGGGGTTTCATCCCATGCTTAAATCAAATATCAAAATATAAAGTCCTCCACACCACAAATGTCATTACAGAAAACTCTAAATTATATAGCACTGTAGAAATGTAGCTCATGCTGCTTGGAAATGCACCCCACGTTAGGCATTCATATTTTCATTTAATATTTTCTACCCTATCATCATGTTTTATTCCCTATTTTTAGATATACAATTAATTCATTCTACTAGTACTCCTCTGATACTGTTAAGAATAAGGCTTTTTCCTGTAGGATAGATTTTCACGTGTTGAACATATCCATGATGGGAATTCAGGGTGAATAAAGCCTTACTTAAATGCATGTTTAGCTTGTGACCACAAGCAAAAGAATGAGAGTAGAAGTGAATCTATCAGAAAATCCTAAATATTGTGTGTTTTTGCAATTAAAACCAGTCATATAGAAATATAAAGTCTTGAAGATATACTAATGGTGCACCTTTTTAACTTCTTTTTCCTTTTTTTTTTTTTTTAACGGTATAATTCTCATGAATGATTATTCCTGCCAATTATATTGGAAAGGAGTTTTTTGAAGCCTGCATTGTTTCCTGCCAGCTGATCTGCTGGCTCTGGAGGCTCTATTTGCCTCTTAGACTTATACCAAGATCATATCAATGTCAGGGATGCCAAGTTTTTGACATTATCAGGGAGCTGGGGCCATGTGCTACTGAGGGCTCTCAGAGTCCACACCAAGCTGCAGGACCCCCGTGGCAGAGTTAAAGTAGGCACCCTAGGGTTTAGACCCTTCCCACACATTAGCTGGCAACCTAGAAAAATATAAGATTCATAAATTAAATTTGAACTCTCTTCATTCCCATCTGTTCCCATTACAAGATGCTTCATCTGCAGCCTTTCAGTTTTAAGGTCACTTACTTAGCCAGCGCTCCAAAGCAGTGGGAGTTCTGAGAGACACCAATTCTTCCTGGCTTCTTTTGGGAAAAAGATTTTTAAAAGGAAAAACATTTTACATTTTTCTGTAAACTCAGACATTACCTTTCTGAAGAGACTATAACAATTTCAAGAAAATTATATGTGTGTATTTCCAATTGCAATAACTTCCTAGGGTCAAGAAATGCTAATTGATTTCATCATAGCTTATATGTTTTTAGGCCTCAAGGAAGTCTTCAGATTTTGGGGGGTTTTGTTTGCTTGGTTTGTTGGTTGTGGTTTTGTTTGTGTTTATTTAGAAGGTCTTTTTGTTTGGTTTGGTTTAAATATTTTTGTGTGTGTTTTTTTATTTGGCTGGTTTATTTGTTTCATTTTGTTTTGTTTCATATTTTGTTTCTGTTATTGAGTAAAATTAGCCAAACCTACAAAAGCAGATGCATTGAAACCTTTAGATACCCAATATGGATGTGCTGAGTCCCAGTGGTTTACATAATTTTAGGCTGGAATCACTCACGTGGTTCCATAACAAAAACAGGTACTTAGAGCAGTTAAAAATCAGGCACACAACTAAAACTAACCACTGGAAAACTCACAGGAGACAGCTTTCAACTAAGCACAAATTATTTCCACTAGAAAAAGACATGGATTTTTAAGAAATTACGATTAGCAAAGAAGTGTAAATATTAGGTGAAAGAGCAAAGTTTTCACTCTAATTATCATTACTTTTATTAAAGTCTACCTGTCTACAGATTATACTCATTTGCATAAGTGTCTTTAAAGGACTTTTTAGATCTCATTTCGTCGACCATGTTTGGCTTTTTCAGACTCAGTAGGCCAACCTACACATATTTATAACTAGGAGTAAATGCAGAGATTTATATTTACCCAGCCATTCACTTCTGGAGATTTGGTTAAATCAGAGTTCATACTTTCAGACATTCCCTTAAGACTATAATATGACCACCCTTCAAAACCAGAGGATTTAGGAGACTTGGTGATTTAAGAGGCTTACTGCCAGTTTATAGGTATACAACTAACACCTGCAAGGAATGCTAATTTTACTGACTACTTCCATGTTAGGACTCTGTAAGACCAAATTCACTGTAACAATCACTATATTTTCACATTGGTCCTAACTAATGGATTTAAAACTATTCCTTTCTAATACACTGCCCCAAGTGCTGTCTAAATGAATAGCAAGTTTCAGTGTATTCTCACAGTAATGTTCAGTTATCCTTCGATTTAGGCAAATATCTGCGTTCAGGAAGTCATTGGCACAATTAATTTTATTTGTGAGTACTCACTAAGACAGAGGTCTCTGCTCCTGCTGTGAGCTGATCTATTAAAAGAAAAAAAAATCATTAAATTCAGCATTGAATCTTAGATTTTATTGATTCAGCCAGGAAAATCTGTACAAATAATCAGGTGGAAAAAAATTCCTTTGTTCCTCATATCTCTGACTACATTAGATTTTCCTATTGTTGTTATAACATCATGCCATAGCTTTTTGACCAATATCCCAGTTAAAATGTATTAAGGTTGATTATATCACATATATTATGATACTATTATCAATACCTTGATATTAAGGATGTTTAATTTCTCTGTGGAGGCACAAAGATTAGCAATATTTTCATACTGTTTTGTATTGTTTCCAAGTGGTTTCTCAGATTTCAACATATTCTGGAGAATATCCAAGGCCAGTCATAAACTAAAAGATTATATGAATTCCATAAATTATTAAGGGTCATCATTGGCCAACCTTTCTTCTCATTTCCTTTTGAGAGGAATAATGGCTTTGTTATGAAAAACTTTCAAAAGTATAGGAATGTGAAGAATAGGCAGCCCAAATCCATTAATAAAGGGAGATTAAAGTCTAGCTACACTGTAATTTATGGGACAGACTGAATAGTATTCAAGAAGCATTTATATAAACAACAGTCAGGCATAGGAAATAACACTATTTCTGGAAATTTCAATTTGTTTGCCATTAGTTCATACTTGTGTTAAACATGAAGTACCTTAAAAAATATAAAAGTGATACAAAACTTCTTCTAGTCAAAGTTGGCCCTCTAGGACTTGTGTATTTTGCAATATCTGTCACACAAAGAAATTAAAAAGCAAACTCCAGACAAAACTCTCTTTAAGAAGCAACAGACTTTTCTACTTTATTTGGGCTGCTAGCTAGGTGATCCAGTAGTCCTCCTTCATTCACTTGATAACTTACTGTAGAAAAAGCAGACAGCAAAACTGGAGTTATCAGCTAGGACAAATTTTGAAAAGTTCCTGGCAAGACAGAGTAGGAGAAAGCCCTCGTGTGATGTAACTCAACATGGCTCAGTTGAAATCACCCGTTAAGAAACTTTATAGTTTGGCAAAGATTTAAAACAAATGTCTCAGAACACATGCAGCCTTTATGAAGACTCTAATAATGTAAACTTTTCATTTAAAACAGAATATCACAGAATCACAGAATGTGCTGGGTTGAAAGGGACCCACCAGGATTATGGAGTCCAATCCCTGCCCTGCACCAAGAGAACATTGTCCAAATGCTTCTTGAGCTCTGTCAGGCTGGTGCTGTGACCACTTCCCTGAGGAGCCTGTTCCAGTGCCCAACCACCCTCTGGGAGAAAAGCCCTTTCCTGGTATCCAAACTAAACCTCCCCTGACACAATTCCTGCCAGACCCTCAGGTCCTGTCATGTGGTTCATACCTGTATAAAACGGTTCCACTCCCCTTTTTACCAGGCGTGACAAACAGCTGCTGCACTTTTTGTGGTCACTTGAAAGTGCTGAAGCTTCACCCAGCCTAATTATGAAATTGCTGTTGTTATTTTATGCCTACATCTTTACATGAAGGCACATTGCAGGCTTTGCAATTGTATCAGTTCATTCCTGTCTTGCCAGATTTCATTTCATTAATGTAACATGTAAATTACGGTGCTTTGCAGCCCACTCCTAGCAGTGTGTGTGAAAGTCTGTGTGAAATGAATGGGGTTTCCTGGGCTTTGAAGGGATGAGCAGAATGGAGAGGTGTCCTACAGCAAAAGGGAAAAAAAACCCCCATATTTAAAAATACATATTCTATTTATTGTAGATTTTATTTCCTCAGTTCTGACATTGGTAATATTCTCCAGGAAACTAAGTGATGTCATTTCCTTTCTACAGGCAAGTTACATAAATGCTGGAATATAGCCACTTCAAACAGTGTTCAAACAGATGGCTGTGTGTATAAGTGCCAAAAAAGTGAGAGCAGCCACTTGCAGTAAAAAATGTTACCCCACACATGGTATAATGTTTATTTTATAACCTCTCTCATGGACTTACATGGCTCATTTTTCTAATTTTTCCAGGCACAAATCCCTTTGGAAGTAGATGCAGAAAACCAATATAAAATAAATTAAAATTATTTAAATAAAATAACTTGGACAGAACAAAGCTTCATGTCTCAATAAATACCAGTCACAACAGAGAATCTCAATATCAAACATTTCATTTGTTTAGTTACTCCAGGACTGAATTTTGAGTAGTAAACCATTGAGACTTAAGAAAATCCTATTTGGTTCAAAGTATTCATAAAGCTTGGTAATTTACATAGAGGTGTGACAGACAAATCCCTTGAACATGAACCCTTATTTACTGTAAAAAAAGAAAACCTGTCCATAAGGCAGAGACCTAAAGCCAGATGCGGCACTCAGCACACATGGTGAGGAGGAGCAAACAGCAGTTTTGTTCCTGGAAACACAGCCATAAGGACAAAACCAGGTACTACATGCCTAACATTCCCAGAAAAGCTCTCACAGCACTGTGAGCACAGTGCTTCATGTCAGAAAGGAGAAGGGAGACAGCACAAAGGAAGGGACCATCCTCCAGGACACCCCAGGAGACCTGCAGGCAGTTCAGCTGCTGGAGACAATTCTGCTTCTTTCCGTCACATGTCCCTCCTTACATTTTACCATTGTGGGATTCAGAATAAGGAAATACCAGTGAGTCGTCTTGATGTCTTGTGAGGCTACCTGGAACAGAGGCTAGACAGTGTTAAAGGAATAAAATTAGATATTTATTAAAAGGCCTTTAAAGGATACACTTTGGGCAGTACAAGAGCTCCACCCAAGATGGATGCAAGATGGATTCTGAGCATGAGTTTTTACACTTTATAAGTTTTGGTCCATTTACATATTGGGGTTAATTGTCCAATTACAGCTTCAGGTTATGAAGTCCCATCCTCGCAGTTTGCTCTCCTCAGTTTGCTGTTTTTTGTACTTCTTGGGCTTGAAGCTGCAATGATGACCTTGGTTCTCAGGCTGGAGGAGGATCATTTTCTCTAACTAAATTGTGGAGAGAACTTGCTAACACTTTTATATGAAGTTCAGAGTTATATACTAATGCAGCACAGAATCTGGAAAATATGAAAGCTAAAACTTAAGGTATCAATCTGTAGCATTTTACTGTGTCAGGAAGAGAATCAAGGGCACCTTGAATGTACAGGGCTAACATGAAGAAGTCAGAGAAGCCACCTCTTGGATTTATAAAATGCCACAATTCTTTCCAGCACCAAAATCTTCTAACTCAATAAAGCCATGCACTGAAAACAGTGTATTTAAGATGTATTTAAAGGGGTTGAAATTGTTCTGACTCTGCTAAAAACTAACACAATGGGAGAAGTCCCTGACTTCAAAAGGAATGGCAGAAGGCCAAAGCACAACACTTCTGAAGTTTTTATCCAGGCAGCTTTGGGGCTACTTTCTTTTGTGCCTGCATTATGGGAGAAAACTTTGTCCTGGCTCCAGAACTGTTCCTCCAGTGCCATGCTCCTGCCATGTGAAGACTCAGTTCTTGAATGTGGCAGACTGATTTTTCTCAGGTGGGAAAATCAGTGGCAGAGAGATCTGGAAGTATATTTGCAGTTTAACTTGATTTACTCATCCACTGCAGCCTAGTAATGGGGGCACCCACATTACAGGCTATTTTCTTTTTCACAGGTTTCCACACACAGCAATGTCCAGTTCCCAGGAAACCTTTCTTATCTCAACAGCCTCTTCCAAATGCAGGGATTAAAAAAAAAAAAAAAAAAATTTGTCATGGATGCCACAGCTTATTTCAAGGACTTTTGCATAACAAAACAATACAGCTTATCTTCAGAGTAGATAGGGGCACTGCCATTTGAATTCCTTGTAGCAATGATAACAAATTGAGTCTCATGATATTGCCTAGTATCATGTTAAGCTTGTTGGACAAGGGTCACTGAAGTTTCCAGGAGCTGTGCTTGAAGGCAGAGATGTTTCATTTTCCCTCATGTTACCCATTCTCTGTTCCCCATCCATTACCATGTTTCATGTCTGAGACCATTTTCCTGGAGTCATTTACTCCATTGCACATGCCATTAAAAAAGCTGCATTTAGAATGTTAGAATCCTTCCCCACAGATCCTGCATGACTTGCTAACACAGTATGGCATGGAGTTATAGTCCATCACTCCTACAGAGGTCACAAACTTGCTAGCCTGCAAAGAACATAATTGTGAGATTCTGTACAGCAGCATCACAACTGTCACAACCTGCTATGCACCTCGGTTCTTGATTTGAACACTGCAATAGCAAAGACCACTCTATACCACAGCATAAAGGTCACCACTTTACCTTACTTTAAAGGGTAACCATCCATTTTTAATACTTTGGTACGACTTTTTGTCTCCTCGCATTACAGTCATGTGGAAAGAGAAATGTGTATCTGTACTCCTTGAGTACAGATATATCAACAAAACAGTCTCAGACTTTAGCTCTTCATCTTCCTGTGGGACAGAAAAAGATGGTCAGAGGTCCTAAATTGTCCTATAACCCATCTGTATGAAATAAGCTACACAAGATCAGGATGTCCCTTTAATTATTTGCAGGAGTGATCAAAGCTAGCAGCATGGTGTAAATACCCTGCATAGGCCACAGTTTCATGCTCAGAGGACTGTCAAAGCAGATGAGAGGAAGGGAGAGAGTTAGGGGGTTGCACAGAGCCCTCCATCCTCTAACATGTAACAGTCTGCTCTAGGAATACCCATGGAACAGCAAAATCCAGTGTTTTCTCTTGCTATGGCTGCCAAAGCCAAAATTTAATCTGAGTTATTTGTTCAGTTTGTCATTCTACACTGTGAAGGAAGATTTGCTCACTCTGGGGTCATTTTGTTCTCACTGTGCAACAGGGACAAGGAATCACTTGGAAGAAGGTACAAACAGGTGCTGGCAAATGGAAGCTCATTTGTGTTTCCCATCTGCAGCAGTGTCTTTTTTCATCTCCAAGGAGACTGATTGACCCTCTCTGCCAATGCACCAGAGGCACAGAAATCCACTGCAGTGAAGCCTCGACTCAGAGCTCCTCAATACAACTTGAACTGTTAAAGATCCAAGGATCAATACACTCTGCTGACGAAACAGAACCAAACACTCCAACAATTGCTCCAATCAAACCATTATTTCTTTTTCACTACTATTGCAAGTTCTTTACTTAAAGTCTTGTGATTGTTTGGAATAAATAACGTTGTCCATTCAGGATGTTCCTCCCCTGTATTCTGTATGTATTTGATTGCAAAAAACAGTTTAGAGATCCTATTACCTTAAGGTAGAATTGTGTCCTCAGATGTTTTTATGCTTCTCTTGGGCTCTGCTGCCTGAACTCCACCAAATAGTCTAATAAGTTCCATATGCCCATTTTTTTTGAAGAGCACATTTTCAAAGCAGCAAATGTTTTGACGGATTGGCTCACAGAGAGCCTGAATGCTGTTATACACATCGTTTAGCATTCCACAAGGCCCCCACTGTTAAATTCTGGGAATGTGGCCAGAGTGACCTACCTAATACTGCACTAACTAGCTTAAAAAAAAAAAAAGAAAAAAAAAGAAAAAAAAAAAAAGAAAAAAACAAAATAAGACATTCTTAACCATTTTGCTTTATTAAAGCATATTTGGAATTTGAATGTGTATTTGCTGCCGTGGTAATTTGTATCTGAGGTGTGTGGGAATGAAGCTGACACATATCTGAACTCACAAAAAGAATGCTTTGCATAAAAATAAAAATATTTTTAAAGCAGCTCACACCTATCATCTAAAGCAGAAGCTGTGGCCCCTGTCTTGCAAGAAGTTAAACACCACCTGAGTGGCTGAGCCTCCCACACACAGTGAGTCCAGGCAAACACAAACCTGTCCAACACTATCTAGAGAAAAAACCAATTTGTTAGAGTGCTCGACACTTCATTCAGAGCAAAACCAAAAATATTTGTGAGCATGCATGAAACACATATTTTCTGTAATTAAACTATATATTATGGGTGCATACAGGATTTGAAAACAAAACCTAACATTTATTTTGATTAAGGAAGTATTCTATTTTTTTTTTTTAAGGACAACAACCCCAGAACTGATTTTTCCATATCCTTTCACTATTAGAAACTTTGTATTTCTCTCCTCATGTACTACTCTCAGGTCAAGACAATCTGGAAAGCCAGTGTGATTCTGTTAAATTCTTCACATGTTAAAGACAAGGCACTTAAGCAGACTGAGAAAAAATGGTACTGCAGCCTCTTATCTCCTATGGTGAAGCCAAATGATGCTTACTTCTTCTTCAGGCAATAAAGAAAGGAATTACAATGCATTCATTTATTTGAAAGGAGAAACTTCCTGACCTAACATGCTTATTCTGGGTATATAACCCAGACAAAATTCACTATCTAACATATAGGCCAAAGAGAGAGGAGAGAAAACAGTGAGGAGGACAGATATATGGATGAAAGATATCCTGTGTCTCTGCAAACATGATGGAAAGCAAGGCAGGTTCATGACTCAGGAGGGTTCATCAAGATCTAATTTTGGAGTAGCAGTTATTAGACATATTCAGTAGCTGGTGTGGAAATCAGATATGTAGTTTTCACAGGCCCTATATGACATAATTTCTTTCACCCATGCCTCTTGGATTGGAAACACAGTAAGAGTGAAGCATATTGCATATATGTTTGTGTGCAAGTCTGAGTACATAAAAGCAACAATTTAATGTAGGAATGTATGTACCTACAATAGCAAACTGGATTTCAAAATCTGTGCCACTGTTGCTCCACTATATTAGTGTCACATCTCCAGGTTTACTTGTTGAAGTCAGCTTTCATTAATGTAATGCTTGGTCCAACAAGAGGTGCTATAGGAAGGAAATAATAGACTGCATGGCCACAGCAGACTGAATGGCTCACACAAAATCTGGTAATATTTTATGGGCTGATCCTAATATCTGCTCCATTTCAAATACAGATTTCTGTTGTCACCAGCATCTATGCTGACCTGTTACCCTAGAGTGTGGAATGCTGATAGCTCTGCCTGTCATCAAGATGCAGAAGGACTGGGAAAAAAAATGAGACCTTTGCAAGCTCCTAGCAGTCTATAATGACAAATAGAACTTGTCTGGGACATGCTGTCAAAAATAAGACACCAGCTCTGGACAAAGATCAGTGGGAGATGTATTTCTGCTAAAGTACAAAGGTATAAATGATGTTGAAACAATGTATTTAAATACACAAAACAGCTACAAACTGGAAGAGGGAATATGAGCAAAACCAATTAACTGGCAGTCCAACAACTTTTTGCTTGCAAGACCTTCTTTACATTCTGCCTACTACCTTGCAGTGCCTCATACAATTTACTGTGTGGTTATAAAGGACAAAGTCAAACTTTTATCTTTTAAAAGACCAAGTCTTTGCCATCACTGCCATTCTAAGATACTCATATCCTTCCCATACATTTCTGATTCTCCCCCTTTGCCACTCTCCTCAGTTGTGCTGGCACAGCTGTTTGTGCAGAAATGTCATAAGGCACTGTGAAACAGCTTGTAAACAGATATTATTTTTAGAAACACTCCCAAAAACCTATGTTTTCTGAAGCTGATGATGTCCTCAGTCTGATTCATCAACAGCTGCACAAACTATGCTGTTGGAACATCTGAAGGGGTGATGCATTAATCACCCCTGGTATAATTAAACGAGGATAATTGCCAAAGACTTCATCTTCTGAAGTCACAACCTGCTTTCTATGTGTATTATAGTTTTTTCTCCTAAGAAACTTATTAGTATTTCTCATTTGAGAACTATCTGGAAATTACTAAACCAAAATATAGAGCATTGCATATATATGCAAATATATTTATTTACTGTCATGTATGTTACTGTGCTGTAATTACTCTCTCTAAAGTCCTGAAAGACACAATTCCTGTTGCAGCAGAAACAGAGTGTTAAGAAGGAGTACCTCCTCTGAATCGGTGATCACCAAAAAAAGCAATGTACAGCAAATTTTGCAATGTGAAGAAAAATAAATATAGGGATTGTTCTAGAATTAAATTTAGGACTAAAAAATTGTACTGGATTGCTCTGTCCTTATTAATCCAAATGAGTAGCAAACATTGGTTTTCAGTTGGTTCTTCTGCTCCTGCTGCCATCACCCTTTCAGAATTATTCTGCTTAGAAAAGTTTAAGGAATAATTTTGAAATTGTTGTTGAATTTGTTCTGCATTGTGTCAGAACACTTGTTTTTAGAAGAAGAAGAAAAATTCAACAGTGTATTTGAAATAATCCACATTTCAAAAGCCAAGATTGGTTCAAGAAACTTTTTACTTATCCAAACGATGATGTGATCCCAAATTTTTTGGATTTATGATGTTCAGAGTTAGGCACAGTGGAAAGAAGCTTAATCACATGGTTTTTTTCATTCAGTGATCTACTCACTCATTTACAGCAATGAGCATTTTTTAGATCACCCCTTAAAAGGCAGTTTTCTGTAAAGAGAAGATCAAAACAAAGTTATTCTTATGTAATTACAGAAAATAATTAGAATGCCCTTTTCGTGTATACAGACTGCACACACACAGCTCTGTATTTTAGATCTCTGGCTTTGATTTTAGCTGACCTCTCTCTTAAAATACTTGGTTATTTAAAGTCCTGCATGCCACTGCTTGATGGTTTCTTCATTGTATTTTGGATTCAGTAACCAGAGGTCTCCTTAATCACTGCAAAACCTTGAAAAATGACAGATTATGGCCTGTGATAATCCTGGAATTCATGAACTGCCTCATGATGAATGCCCCAGGAACCCACGCAGTCCCAGCTCTTACTGAGGCTTGGGATTTTCTTTGTTACCTCACCTTTGGCCAAAGCCAAAGCCTTTCCCACCACTAAGAGAGTGCAAGAAGAAAAAGGATAATTCTCCACTGAATGTGGACAATGTCTATACATCACATAACATCATTTAAGGGGCAGTTTATCACAGCCAGCTGTGGGGTCCTACATCCTGTGACAGAACCTTCATCATGGAATATACTTTGCCTAAGTCCAGTTCTGATTTTTTCAGCTTGGTCATCAAATTAGTCCTCTACAACAGGCCCTCCTAAGAGATGGAAGATGGGGCAGGGATGCTATTTACATACACATTGTTGTCCATCAAGGTTCTGTCAGTAAAGGGTCAGCTAAGACCCTCAGCTGTGCTCTAGATTGCTACTGATTTGGGGATTTCAAGCAGGTCCATGGTTATGCAGCTGGGACCAGCCCTTCTATGATCCTTGCTCTTAGTTTTGCTCAACAGAGGTGAAAATGTGGTACAAGTTTAGTAACGGTGCATGAAAGAGTACAACATTAAATACTTGGGTTTTTTTAAAAAAAAACCCTAAATTAATTCAGGATGCAAAAATGTAATTAGGATACATTTGAGTATTAATACAGGACATGTATGGAGCTATTATCTGTTTAAAGAAAAGAAATCCACAAGGTATTTAATTGCAGAATCTACAGGACTTAATTTTGCCACAACAAGGCCTATTATTCCTTCAGCAAATGCTGTTGCCATTCTAAGAAGCCCCCATCACCTTTGCTGTTGTTTTTTTTTTTTTTTTTATTAAGTTATTTGGAATAAGCCATAACATTATTAACAGCCAATGGACTACTAAGAAGCAACACTTAAATCTTCACCATATCCTCTCTCTGGTACCAAATATTTTCTCTTAAAATAATTTCAGACGATAATTTGTTCTTGTCTGTGCATTTAAAATGTCATTTGCACATAGAAAGAATGGCATATTTCTGAATATCCTGTACAGCAACGAAGAGAACTTGCAAGAAAAAAAGCAAGGAGGCTCTGTGTCCTCTGTGACCTGGTTTATCAGGGTGTTCACTTGGTCAAAATTTAATGTAAATAATGGTGGCTTCCTTTTGCTGACAGTCTGAGTTGTTTTGCTTGATCAGCACTGCTATAGAAAAGGGTAAGAGAAAGATTAAATGACCAGGCAACCAGGGGAATTATTTGCAATACTGCAGTGCAGCAAGGACCTGTCAGGAGTAGTATTTGCTTATTTCTTGAGTCTATGTAGCACTGATGTGATCTTGGAAACAAAAGCACATTGAATTAGATGCACTTCTCAGCTGCCAGTGCAAATAAATTGCCACATAGTGATTCCAGGTGGGAGATAATTTTGAAGTGCAGGGAATGGGAAGTAATGAGGACCACACTAACCAAGTCTTTCTGGAGGGCCTTCAAGCAGGGGGATCTATTGGCTGAAGGGGCTGAGACAGCAGGACAAACTGGTGGGCCCTGGAGCGGAGGTTGATGGCTCGTTGTGCTTCTGCCTGGAAACCCAGAACTTCAGAGGGCAGCAGCAAGGAAAGCTGTGCTCCTGTGTGCACCAGGATGGAATCCTTCCTGGGAGCAGTCAGGTTAGCAAGGTTGACCCACATGCAATCATTTGCAGTCATGCAAACTTCATCCTGGGGGTTTTGATTTTTGTAAGATGCAGACACTGGTCTTAAGCCAGTTTCAAGTACATCATTGCCCTGCTGCAGGGTGACAGTCAATCACATTACCTAGGTTTGTGCAAGCCTGAAACACCCACAATTTGTCTTTATACCAGAGGTGACAGTGTTTAATTTTGCTGTAGAAGCAAGACACATCCTAGGCAAGGGAACTTTGGCATGGAGGGACAACTGGTATATGGTGAGTTCTGATGAGAAAAATGGTCTAGAAGGGATCAGTATTATTGCAGAGGCTGTCAAAACCTGAAGCCCCCACCCCTGCCATGACATCTTTCTGCCTGCATGCTAGTGCTTCTGCTTTTAAATTATAAAGTAAACTAAGATAATTAAATGACACTAGGATATGGAGGAAAATATTTTTCCAGACATAGGAAAAGTACCTCACTTATCCAAAAATCTACTCAGATCTACATAAACAAATATGAACATGTTCTCTCTCATGTGCTAAATACATATCTATCAGAACTTTGCAAACGAAGGTAAGGTATGTGCCAAGGCACCAGGTTCAAAATATAATGCAATATAATGACAGGGGCTGAGAAAAGCCTATGCACTAGAAACCAAATCCCCAGAGCCCAGAAGGCCTGAGAGCTCTGGCCATGTACAGGTATATCCAGCCAAGAAAAGCTTTGCACATGGGAGATCAGAACAGAGAAAAAGTAGGCTGCTACCTGCATATGTAGGGGATGTGGTGAGAGAGGATGAACTGTGAGACTACTTTCAGACCTTAAATTCCCTCACAGCCCCTTCTCCCAGGGCAGCCCATAGCCCTTCCAGGCTCTTGTGTCTCCTGGGCTCCTTCCAGCTCCTGAGGACTCTCCTATTGCCCAAGTCTTGCCAGTTGCCTGGCACTTAGCTCTTCCAGCCACTACCCCCATAGGCCTGCCAGGACCTCACCTTGGATGGTGGCAATGGAAACAGATAAGTCAGACAGATTCTCTGATACTCATCACCTCCCTCCCTTGGTGAACCCAGCTATTTTTGCTGAACCCAAATGCTGAGCACTGAATGATATGGCCATCATTTTCCCATTATTTTCTCCCTCCTTGTCTTTCTCTTCCTGAGGATGTCACAGCCTGCTCTGATTGCAGTCCACAATACAAGCCGTATCTGTCAGAGAACCCCATGGTGAGAAAAAGGTACTACATGATATATTTTTAGTATTTCATCTACATTTTCAGGCTGGTCATCCAACAACCATATGCCCTCGGTGCTAACAATTAAACCCCTGTATTCTTACAGCCCACTAGCAAATGCCATGAGACCTGGATAACAGAGCCAGTCACACAGCTCCAGCAAAACTTGGCAGGAATATTCAGCTGGCTCTCTTGCTTGTCTTTTCCTCCTCCGCCTCCCTGCCCTGACTCCTCTTTTGTTAGTTTTGGAGACACTCATTGACATATGTGAACATGCCACAGAAGTCGATACTGAAATTCCTCAGGGTTCTGGAGGACCTGGAAAGAACTTGTGGTGGTGCTAAGATGGGCAGTGTTACACTACCAATCCCAGTGTTACTGTACCAAATCCCATCCCCTGAGGGCTAATTGCAGCAAAATATAAAGTCAGCTCCATCCAAAGAATGGGGCTTGAGCTAGAGCCATCATTCTCACTCCTCACCAGTCCCACTGTCCAATCCACCCCAAACACTGAGTCATCAAACTTGCCTTTAGCCTTCTTCACTGCTGGCAAACAAGCCAGATGTAACCAGGATGTTGCAACACTTCCAGGACTTGATACTGCAGTCATCCAATCAGTGGAAAATGACAGGAATGAAGAGGCAATCATGCTTCCTTTTCGCTAAATAACATTCTCATTTAAAGTGACAGATACACAAAGCAGGTACGGGTATCACCAAGTGCTGAAAAAGGTTTTGAGGTTACTACAGTGGTCTGGAACATTTTCAGTAGGAGGAAAAGTAAAAACTAGCTGGCCAAAATAACAAAACAGAAGTGCAGAAGGAAACACTGGCCCAAGCCTCCTCTTGCTTACGTTGACAGAAAAGTTTCCACTGTTTTCTGCAAAGGGAGTATTATTACAACAGGCATGAAATGTCCAAAACACCCTTAGATCTCATAAAACAAAGGAGACTTCATCATCCGTGATGAGCCAGAATTCAGCCTGAGACATGAAACACGGAGAGCAGACAGGGTAAGGCATTTCCATCTTGTGCCTGAAAAGTGAAGTGAGAGCAGCCCAGAAGCTAGCAGATCTCCCTGCCATGGTGGAGACAGGATGAAGGAATGTTGTTCAGCTTGGCAGCACGTGGTCACCCTTGCAGTACACAGCAGTCTCCCAGCACGCTGCAAGGCACACAAGGAAGCAAGTGCTTTGCTCCTCTTCCTTCCTGGCAAGAGCAGGACACAGACATTACCTCAAGAGATGTCTCTCACAGCAGGGTGAGATCCCAGTTTAGCATGATATTGAGGAAACAGAGGCAACCAAGAGGTTAAAGCTGGAATGCTAGCTGGAGCCTCTAACATGAGGAATAGATCCATATATCTTCCCAGGGACACCATCATTTAATCCTGCATTAAAAGACAGAGGATTCAAAAGTTCCCAGGACTTTCTTCTGTTCACCCACAGTAGTGTAACTTAACAGAAGAGAAGCATAGCTACTGAAAGACTTAAGCAGATATTTTATTAAGGGAGATACCATTAGTATTTTTTCTTACACTGAAAAAAAAATTACATTGTATTTGCAGTCACTTCCTCTTAAAAATAGTGGTTTGCACCTTGTTATTTTGCTGCTTTTCCTCTTTGTTGATTCTGCAAGGAACTTTTAACTTTATCTACAGAATCCTTAAGGATTAATAAATAGCTAACATTAGAAAAAACTATCAAAAAGTACAGATAGTCACTGGCTATATATGTTATTTTAAATGAGTAAATGAGGATTTTTACAAAATGCTTTTGCTGTCATGAAAAGGATCCTATGACTCAGCCAAAGGCGTGCAAGACAGGGATATTTGTCTCATTTCGTTTGATGTTATTCAGCCACATCATTATGCTGGCTGCTGAAAAATAACAAGGAATGTCTTAGGAGAGCTGGCACAACATGCCCTGTAGGCAGTGTTCTTCCTCCTGTCTACTGGAAAGAATCCCTGTTTAAATATTTAGAAGAACAAATCTTGTATTATTAACAGCTGTAGTTAAGCTAGCCTCAAGAGAGAAGGGGGCAGCAAAAAGGGGAAAGATATAAAAATGGATACAAAAAAGGATAAAAAATAAAAAATAAAACTAAGAAGAGAGAAAAAATAGAAAAAAGTTAAAAGAAGACCAAGATTTCTTCAGACAACCCAAATAGTGTGGGTTTTTTCACATTTTGCAGTGCTTCCCACTAACGTGATGGTGAAAAAGTCACCTGGGATATCTTTAGGACACAAATCATTCACATCTCAGTAGAAATAATTTGAAAACAGGAGGGAAATGGTTCAAGACCTGAAAAAAGCACGGCTGGTCCTTCAAACATGATTACAGTAAAGTTCTGTGACTATGCCAGGCTTTGGCTCTATACCTGGAAGGCAGGAAATGCTCTCAGTGATGTGCTCACATGAATCTTTGGGTAATTGATCATCCTCCATTTTCCCATCTGTGAAATGGAAATAATAATACTTGTCTTCTTTCAAATATCATTTTGGATTTTAAAGATGAGGAGTTTATACCTGATTTCAACAGGATTCTTCTCTGCAGCCTGAATAAAAACACAATTTTCACAAGGGCAGAAACTGCAGCAGATTTTATGGAAATCCATGGCTGAATTAAATGGAGCTGATTCACACTGCAAGTGTGGCTCCATATGTTTCCATTACTACTGTCACAAAATGAACCTTTTCCAGAGTGATCTGTGGTTGAACAAATATTTATTATATCTATGGGTACAATACGTTTCATTAACATATGCTTTATGTTGACAGATTTTTGTTCCCAAATATACAATACCAAACATACAATGGTGGGGAACTGCATAAAATGTTAAATGATTGTGTTGGCTTTTTTTTTTTTTCTGTATTTAAGAGAGTGACACAGAGATCCCACAGGAAATAAAGCAGAATGGACTATAAAGGCTAATGCATATTTACGTTTCTGTGCATGTCTCCAAACAGTTTTCTTTCATATTTATATTCCTATAAATGCCTTAATTCCTCTTGTATTTATCCATTGTGCCATGCTGTTAACCTAAACTGAGACTGCCTTCCTAATTCCCTTTCATAAATTCCTGTTTCTAATTGCACATAATTAAGGGCAACAGGGCTGATAGCTGAATAGAGCTGCTTACAGATGTGATGCAAGAACACGAATCTTTAGCCGGCTTGGGCCCCTGTTTAGCTGGCAGTGGTATTAGAATGGGTATCCATGATGGTGCCTGCAGGGAGGGGGTGTTTCAAAGACTAGGGATAGCCTGAGATGGTCAGCTCACACTGTGCCCTCCATATCCATGAGAGAGAGCAAAGCTGCTCTGGCTCCATCTGAGTTCCGCGTTCACGGTCCAGCTCTCCATTTCAAGGAGGGTCTGCCTCCACAGACTGCAAAACCTTACGGAGGCTACAGACACTAAAGTGTGGTTGGCATTAGAAAATGCCCCTCAGACAGGCACTTGGAGCTGTAAAACCCTAGAGCACAGCAGGAGTCCTCTCTACGTATCTTTACATCACTCTCCATCACTTGTAGAAAAACAAAGCTGGCAGAACAACAATCATTTTGCTGATGAAGCTTTCTTATTATAAACCTGTAGCATGCACTTGGAAAGCAATTGTAAATAAGCTCTCCAAGTATTCTTTAACATCACAGAAAAACACCTCACCACAGCATTGAAATAAAAAGATGACTTTGTGTTTACTCTTGTCAGTAATAGGATGTTTTATGAGATATTGAACAGACACTGGCTTAACAGGAGTGAATAAACATCAAGGTTTATAGGTTAAAAAGTAAATATTGATGCAGGATGAAGGCAAGGTTAGTTTTTGCTCCAAGGCACAATGAATTTTGGTGACTGACAAAATTTCAACTTAGCCAAGGCATCTAACACTCCAGGCTAGTGGTAGTAATACATTACCAGTCTGGGAAGTAAACACAGGTATACCAGTTTGAAAAGAAACTCATGTTAGTCTTCACATATTTTCTCTTTTTCCTCAAAACAATTGCCTAATATCATGAGTATAATTTTTGAAGACTCTTAAAATCCTTAGTCTAATATTAGGTATCATTAAATAGAAAGAGAAGATATGGAAGTATATCTACTACAGTGTGACATGACTGAAGAGTAAATGCAATGAAATTTCTTTTTCAATTCTGAGATAGCAGCCAAAATGAAATATGTTAATTTGTAGCCCAAATGAAATAAACAACTTAATAGTTTGAATAAACAAAACTTGAATTGAATTTTCATATGATTCTGCCTTGAAGATAATCCCAGTAAACTCATGTAAAACAACGTAGAATTGTAATTTTGAAGAGTTTTCCATCTGGCTAGTGATAATTTTACTTGCATATAGTACAAATGTAGATCTGTTATGATTACCCAATCTGATTAGCTATTTTTTTCACTTCAATGCCATATGGATGATTTCAACAGAATTAAACTAGCAAAACAACAGAAAAATGCCATTGCAAATGAAGCAAGCTCAACTCTTTTCTGAAGTTTGCTTTTCTGCCAGAAACCATCTCCAGGTCATATGACCAAAACTCTAATTTCAAAACAAAACAAAACAGAAAAAAAACCAAAAAAAACCCAAAAAAAAAACAAAACAAAAAAAAAAAAAAAAAAAAAACAAACAAACAAAAAAAAACAACAAACCAAAAAACAACAGCCCAAACACTTTAAATGTCCTTTCAAGACATTCTCAGAAGCAAGGATTTCCCATCATTGATACATCAGGTTCTTGTGCAAAGGGCAGCCACGGAGGATTCTTGCGACATCAAAAACAAATCCATCCTTGAGGGATCTTTAAAGCATTTCAAAATATGTTCTCACCAAAACAAGCAGCACACACATGGCAGAACCATTTTATTGTCACTTCTCAGCCAATAGGCATTTCTGTGTGTAAATGATTTCTTACACTGTTATTCTACCACCTGAATGTTATGGTGCTCTCCTCAGTTCCTGAAAAGATGTAAAAGAAGGTTTATTATGTCCCTTTCTTTACATGTGAGCCTGATAACTTGATAAAGGTTTTGCAATCGCTTTTCCAAGGACAAACAAGGAAGAAAAAACATCCAAATTCACATCACCAACGTGTATGGAGGACTTTGACACCAAACTAGTTTGCCCGACTAGTAACCTCAAAAGGCACAGCATAAGAATGAGAAAAACATAGTTCTGAAAGTATATGATGTTGGTGTTGGCAGTGAGTATTGCTGAACTGCTGAGAAACACAGGATGCTTCTGCCGTTTCCTTTTTGCAGAATACATTTGTTTTTGGAAGGTTCTTTTAAGGTGTTTTCTGCAAATATGAACTACCAGATAAAAATGGGTTCTTTTACTATTTTGATTACTTCTTACAATAATTTATTTTTGCTGATTCAGGAATAATTGTGTTTGACAAGAGCACATTTAAAGTTTCAAGCAACTGTGAAAGAATTTGTTGTTTTTTGTTAGATCACAAAAGTTTAAGTAGTTTGTATTTGTGTATAGAAATTCAGGCAGCTTGGGCACATATCCACCTACCCTTTAATTAATGTTTATTTATCCTAACAGACAATAAAGTGGAAATATTCTGAGCTGAATTCAGAATTCATGCTTTTACCTTTTGGAGGAATTTGCTCAGCCCAAACCCACAGAATTGATCTAGAACTCATTGGTTGTATTTTGCTAATGACAATGCTAATTGGAAGGAATGAGTACATCATACTGTGTTCCAATTATTGGGTGGTTTCAGTAGTTTGACTCTAGCAGCCAGTCTTAAAATAGCCCAGCAGTGTATTTCTCTATGGAATAACTTGAATGGAAAAATGTCATGGAACCGTGTACTGAAGTGAACTTAAGCCTCACCAAAGACTGTTAGTTCATGACAACTGCAAACATTTGTAGCTTTGTAGCACCTTTGTTACAAAGTTAACTTAAAATGCCTGCATTACCACTGCAGCTGCCAGGTCGACTGACAGAATCTGCAGATTTTTCCTATTTACCTCTTCTGTGTGGCAGAAGCCCTGGATGCACATACACAGCTTGTGCAGGTCAACCAGGCTGCAAGCAAGAGGCACGGCTGACAATGACTTACTTCTCATACACCAACAATAGCCCTGCATGTGGGCCTGTGTCTCAGGAGGTCCCAGACCACCTCTGTGCTTCCCTCACAACTGGCATGAGCCTGGTGTCCCAAGACAAGGGCAGCAATAAGAGAAGTTTGACAGGAAACAGTCACACTTACCAACAAAACTAAAAAGTGCCACTTCCTCTTCCCATTTCTTCCTGTGGCTTTGCAAGGGTCTTCACAAAATGTGGGACTCACTGTACGCATTCTACTGTGCCCATAAACAACAACCAATTTGGAAACTCCCAGAGAGAGTGTGGCAGCCCTGTATAAAAATTTTTGAGTCAGCTTCCAATGTGCCAGCTGTATCTATCTGAGAAGTCAAAGTGGAGCCACTAGCTAACGTGCAGGAAGTCTGCTTTGCACTTTCTTCTCTGCAGCAAGGACATCCAATGCCAAAACTGGTTTCCTCAAAATCCATATTTAGTTGCTGCCAAAAGAAGAACCATCTAAAATCTGTAGTTAATCTGGTTTCTCACACTGATGCACTCCAGGCAATTAGAGTTCTGCTTTTCAACACTTCTAAAAACACTTATCTCAACCAGTCTGAGTAATTCAGCACTCTACCTTCCCCATGAGCATACACTTCTTTCACACACAGACACTAAGTTAGTCATCTCTGAATATAGCAGAAAATCAGAGTCTGCATAAAACATGGGCAGAAAGAGATGGGAGAGAGGTTCACTTTCAGCCAGAGGATCCAAGTTAGAGTGACCTGGCAGGAGCCTGTCACAAGATTCCTCCTCTAGACCTGGGAAATCAAAATATTAAATCCATATTTTCCACAGCAGACAGAAACCCTTTCAGCCAACCCAGAGATTCAAGTGCCCCCACTTCTCCCACGAATTTCATTTTTCCACAGTGATTGGAAGAATTTCATTAGAAGGCATTAAACCTGATCTCTCCCTTTTTCTCCACTGAACAGTCCCTTGTCCTCTACTGAAAACATATTCCTGTGACAAGAGAGGGGACTGATGCCTGAAAACCAGAGGATCTCATACCTGCATATCTAGCACCTGGGTGAAAGCCTTGCCTAATTTCAGGGAGAATGGCTGATGTTATCTCCCCTCTGGGGGCATTTTTACAGGAAATAAAGAAAGCAACACAACCCGCCAATCAAACAGAAAGAACAAGCCCACCAAGAGAAGAGCTGTGTATCTTTTCTAGAGAAAGACTGCAGGCACCTAATTTGTGGGACAGGAATCCCAAGGCATTTCCAAGCGATGGGAGCAATTTTGTTGCAATCCAGCACAACTATGCCCTAAAGGAAAGTAGCATTCAGTTCTTGAAGATTTTAGCCCCAGGTCATTTACTGAAAAAATCACTTCACATGTTTTAACTTTATTAGATATATTAAGACCACTAACAGGGGATAAAGCAGGTTAACACAAAAGAGCACCGATGAGACAAATTCGTGAGGAACCCTTGAAGGAGCCCAGAAACAGAGGG
This sequence comes from Phylloscopus whistleri, assembly GCA_017589585.1. Taxonomy (NCBI): domain Eukaryota; kingdom Metazoa; phylum Chordata; class Aves; order Passeriformes; family Phylloscopidae; genus Phylloscopus; species Phylloscopus whistleri. Next base: position 1,445,074 of record JADMLD010000110.1, on the reverse strand, counting down.
CTTTCAGACCTGTTCACCTTGTCTAAGTGTCCCTCTGGGAGCACTATTCTGTCACTCATTAAGGACAGCTGTCTCTCAGAAACCACTGCACTGTCCCTCATTCAGACAATGGATCTTTGGCAACACATGAATTGCAACCCCAAAACTGACTTTTGTCTACTACGCCTGTCAATGGAAACATGACACTAATTTCAAATTGTCTTTTACTTTCTAAGTCAAAATCCTCTCTAGACAGAGGAATAGACTACACACAGAAACTTAAAGTTTCAGGCAGTTTCAGTTTTGTCAAAAGAGAGCTGAGGAATTTACAGAACACAAATATTGAGACAAAAATGAAAATTTCATTTTTAAAACTGAAGTTGCATTCATTTCATAATAAATTGTTATTTGTTATGTTATACATGTGATGTACCTCTTTATAATTTAATCTTATCAAATTTGGCCCTGTAGAATAAAACTTAGTATTTCCAAATCCTTAAAGCCAGTCAGTCTTGTATGGATAAGCATAAGCATAAGCATTCTATTATAAATAATTAAAAGATTTCCCCAAATACAGGCTAGCCCAGGGAGTAACAGTGTAACATCAAGTTCTCCAGGGCAGATTGTGCTATTTAGACACAGTTTTGCACTGCTGCAGCATGGACATGCCCGATCCATTCCAGAGATATCTGATGGAGATTGTGTATCAGAGAACACAAACATACTCAGACAGATTGATTTATGCCATATACTCTGACTAAAGGAAACTGCTGTGCACAATCAATACGGGGCAATGGTGCCTATAAATAAACAGGTATCTTAAGTGAGCTTTTTGGCTTTTCCAATTTATGTTCTCTTCTATGAACACACTTTAATTGTAGTTGGATACTGGAACTCAAAGCAGGGGCAGGCATAGGTTTTCAGAGAAATAGGAACTTGGATCTACAGTTACCACACACAAGCTGGTCATTTACAAAGCAAACAGCTGTTTAACTAACAACAGGATGGCACAAACTGCTGGAGAGATCCTTGTATCTTTTTTAAATCTTAACTAGAGTGGAACTTTTCTGGTATCTCAAAAAACTCTGGTGGGATGGCCGTTATTTACCACCATCTGAAAATAAAGAGACTATTACTCAGGGCAGAAGTAGGAAGATGATGTTATATGAAAATTATCACATAGATTGTGTCTACGACCTGTCTCATAACAAGAAAGGGCATGTGATGAAGCCCTGAAACACACCTCTTCTTGTCTTATCATCCTTATGTATTTTTGCTTATCATTACATTAATTTTTGTAAAAGGATACAAAGGCCTTCAGAGTATATCACCATTTAATGGTGGATCCACACTAACTGAGAGACTTTAAGAATTTCTTGTGCTTTATCTGATAGTGTGTTTGGTGGCTTTTATTCATGGTATACTGGCCAATCATTTTGTGTTACATGGCTAGCAATAATGTAAAGATCTCAGCTTCATGGAAAATATGAGGTTTTGGTAGATTTTTAAAGGGTTTTCTTTCTGTAGTGAAATAAAGCCTAGAGGTTTTGGAAAATGTCTATGGGAGAGCTAAGAATGAAAAATTCTACAAGGAATGGACACACAGAACTTGATAAGTTTTGCATCTCAGCTGTAGAGGGAGATTCAGGAGGAAAAGAGTCTGCCTAATGTTTTCTATTTCCCAGTCTCTCATCTGTCTGTATTTTGCAACCTGCTGTTGCTGGTGGTGTGGTCAATTCTGGTCTATCAGACCCCTGTGCATAACATGGTTTAATCAGTAGTCTGAGTTACTCTTTGACTGTAGCAATGAAAGAAAAGCAAACAGTTAACAAATGACTAGGAGTCTTTATAATTGCTGACCTTCAATAGTCTATATAATGTGACTTTAGGCCACTGAGTAATAAATAGACCAGTGTAATATTTACAGACATGTCTGGAATGCAGTAAGTTCCTCTCTTCTCTTTCACGAAGTCGTTAATGGCTCTGTGAGGAATCAGACTGCTGCTGTTCATGTTCCCCCAAAAACATCCTTTATCTCTTCACAGTTTAAGCTGACCTTTCCACTTTGTTTTGATTTGTTGTTCACGGATCCATTTCTCAAGTCCTGGAGTTTACAAACCTTTGCAAGGGGTTAAGTATTTTCAGGAAATCATTCTGTGACTTCTGTTCTAACCATAGATTCCCCAGCCCAGTGATCAGAAGACCACTTAGTGTTTCTCAATCAGTTCCTTTCAGGTGGAAAGGACCATGTTGTTTGTACGAATAGAATTTTTCCTGCTGAAAGTACACAACTCTCCCTCCTTCCCAAACCAGCAGCCAGTTTCCACTGCTTTGAAATTCTGAACACTGAGGCAAACCTAGAAAAATAGGAAATGTGTATGGAGAGAAGAAATGAAAACATATTGGAGAACAGTTTCTTGCTTCCCTTTTTACTTGCCTCAAAGACAAAGTCTGAATCTAACGGTGTCTCTCTGACAAGTCCAGCCTTGTAGAAAGAAACTGTGGTCTCTAGGCTCTGAGAAAATTGGGTACACAGGATTTACTTATAAGAAGAGGGAAGGGATTATTTCCAAACAATAAAAATCAGTGCTTTTGAAGAAGTAGAGCAGAATCATAACATTGTAGAGTTCCATTAAAAAGTTTAGTAATTGTTTGCAGCTGCCCATTAAATCTATTTCCTTTAAATCCCATGGCACTGAAGGCAGAAAAAGTATTTATGCCAATTTTCATGCATGCTAGTGTTGGATATACACCCCTCCACTGTGGTCCCCAAACCATTTTTGGTTTGTTTCTGTTTTACTCCAAATATAGACAATACACACAGTCACTTCATGTTCCAAACCAAAAATAAAGCAATGAAAACATAAGGGAATGTACAGAAAATATATTCAAGTCTTTACAAAATAAAGAGAAGTAGTTGGAAGTCCTGAGTATTGTACAGCTCATTAAATGCTCAATCTGTATCTGCCATTAGGTCATGCCTACTTTACTAAGCTTGGGTAGACTCCTTGATATAAAACACCACATTCTGAGTCAAATCTGGTGTTTAGTGTTCACAGAGATTTTCATTCCATCTTGTAATTTGCTTTTATTTTAAGTGTGCATTTTGTTGCACTATGACTCAGCAGTTAATTTGTCCCTTGGGTGTATTAAAGAAGTGTTGCCCTCAGCTAAACTCATTTACCTTGTAATATTTACATTGTGGAGCTAAGTTTGGCTTTCAATACAATGCTTTTACCTTTCACGCAACTATTCCATGGTCTAATTACCTATCTGAACCTTACTTCCTTGGAAAACAAAAGCATCAGTTAAGTAAAAGCCTAAGGCATATTTAACACCACTCAGAGGTAATAGACCCATACAACATCTATTTTCCAAGCACTATGTGGAATGAAGAGTGAATGGAAATTTTTTTTAAGGAATTTCTCTGTGAAGTCAGTACAAAAACAATTATCAATATTCAGTCAGTTTTGCACTACAGCAGATAAGGAAATATGAGAAAACTGTCTCACGTTATAATTTTTCTCTGATATTGGACAAGCTATTATTGGATTTTTTCAGCAATTTCTTTCCCTTCCATTCCCACCCCCTCCACTTCTGAACATGTGCAAAAACCGTCTGTGTTAAAGCAATGACGCATTTCTCACTTTGGATCCATTCCTTTCCCTTTTTAGGGAGAGCTGCTAGAGTCCTCTCTATAGGACTCAACAAGTGGCAGCATGTTAGTATTTATTTTCAATTAATATAGAAAATACAAATATTCAGCACTAAAATATCACTGTTTGGACAAGAGTATGAGATACAGAGAGGACTCAGACTACAGCAAAAGTCATTTGCATTCTGCCTACATTCAATTAACTTTGCCAAATATTTTTGTCTGACAAGAACCACTACAGATGATTCAAGTAAGGAGGAAAAGAGCGAGCAGATATATCTGATGCAAAGATATCTTCAGCAAAGGAAGGAAGAAAGCTGGAGTCTTCTCAAAAGTACTGTGTTGTTTGTTGGGCTAGTCAATGCACTTGGAGTAGATTTCACTGATGCAGTGATTGGGATGACACCAACAGTAGAGGCTAATTTAAAATTTTTTCACAAAAAGCATTTACCATTGTGTCCCACACAATCTGTGCAATCTTGTTTGATAACTGCTCCTGTCACGCCCAGAAAGAATCAATCTTTTCATTTCAGGTTATCCTACAGTGCTCTCATTTCCATGTTACATTTTATTGCAATATTCCAATTTAAAAAAATACCAGCAAAGGCATTTGTAAATGAGAAGCACATACAATCCAGCTTCTGTCTCCCATAGACAAAGAGGTTACTTTTGCTACACAGCTTAGTGTTTCCTCATGAAATATTTTTACTTCCTTTACTACAAATACTACTATAAAAATAAAAAATTGCTCTTTTCTAATATACCAGTAAGGAAATGAGTAGTTCACATTGTAATTGCTTGCACAACCCAAAGTGACAGAGTGCATGAGACAGAAAAGCCATGTAAACAATAAAAGTATAGAAGCAAGAGAATAATTATGGGAAAATGAGAAGCAAAATATAAGCCAAGGCTTACATGGCTTCCAGTGTATTTCTGCTTTGCAAAATGTATTTGCTTTTCCCTTCAGCTATTTCATTTCTTTCTAGGCTTTCCTTTGCTACTCTCTTACTCTTTAGCAGGAAAGATGAAGAGCTCTTCTGCAGCCTGTGTCTTTTCTTTGTGGTATGTATTGGCTGAAAGCATCGTTGTCATGGGCACACACAGTTGGATCTGCACCTCCATTTCCCTGTCATAGTCCTACAACAAGTTAATTTTTCTGCTGCAACGCCTAAGGCTTCTTGCTCATTTGCTCTTTTTTTGCATATTCTCCTTTTACCTGCATCATCTGCAGGAGGGCAAGGGCTTCCTTCTGGAACTGAGCCACCAGGACTCCATTCTGTTCACCTTCAAATCTGACTATTGCTTTTGCATGGTGACGTGGCTTTGAATATTTTTATTGATTAATCCCTGGCTGTCTTGTATTCTTTCTCTTCAAACCACAGAAAATTAACACTTGATGAACAAGTACACCCAAAATCAACAGATGACTGCCTTTAATCTAGTCCAGACCTTTCATATACTGTCAGTTGACAGGATATAAAATGGAAAATTGGGATCATTTGAGATCAATTTAAGAAATCTGGCTTGCAGATTTGTACTATTTCACTGCTCACAGTGATGATTGAAAAATACCTCTATTTCAGTTTGCTTTCTGTATTTCTTGCCTTTAATAAAAAAACAACTTGTTATCAGAAGTTAAGTCTTCAGTTGGTTCTCCTAAATGTTTTGCCAATTCTATCTTTTTGAAAAGAATTTTTGAACACTCTCGCAAAATTCCTTCCTCTTTCACTTGTTTGACTTAGGAAACACTGAAGCTGAAGTCTGATCTGCAATCTGCAAGACCAAGACATTTCTAGAACTACCACTGTGTTTTTTCATATGCAAAAATCAAATAGCTTTCACAACAAAGCAAACATTCTAAAGTTTCAGATCATCTTCATAAATCATGCACAGATGCATTCTTCAAAGGTCTCCTCAAAAAAAAAAAAAAAAAAAAAAAAAAAAAAAAAGTAGGAAAGGCAAGGGAAGGCACAGAGGAAGGAAAGGAGAAAGTCAATGACTTATCAGGCTCCCAGGATCCTTTTTTACCACTATATTGTCCACTCCATAAACCATCCTACCATCATCACAAGAAGAATCACAGCTCTGAATGAGCCTGAAGGTCTTGCTATCCTGTCTCCAACAGCAGCATTAAATAGATGGCTGAGGAAGAGCTTAAAAGAACAAGTGTACTGCATTACCCTATATGGCCCTCTAAGGTTCCCACCTTTTCACCTCAGGATCTTCCTAAGCTGGATGTAGTCTCCACATACTTGGTTATACTTACTATATCCTTCCACCATGAATTTTCAGCCATTCCTTGAGCCCAGGTGAGTTCCCACCTACTATACCGTTCTTTGGTCAGGTGCTCTGTATTGTAAAGTGACACTTTCTCTCTCCTGAGCCATGGCTTTTGTCATTTTTTAGACCACTTGTATATTGTCCCCAGGAAATTCTTTTCTACACAAAAGAATGCTGGATTGCTAAGAAAATCTCATACTTTTGACAAGAGATGCATAGCTTTTAGTATTGAGTAGCCTACATGTCTGGGAATGGTGTTTGTCCATGTAAATGCTCCTCAGCTGCTTGTGGAAGTTCATCACTCTTGCCCTCTGACTCCAGAATGTTTATATTCAATTTCCTTCACCCAGTGTGCATACTTATCATTGGTCTATAAGTATCTGTGTTTGCTCCTAAGGCCTTACTGAATAATAAATACACCCGCAGTTTTCTAGAAGGCAAAAAAAAAAAAAAAAAAAGAAAAACCAACACCAAAAAAACCCTTACATACACACACCAAACAAAAACCACCCCACAAAAAAACCAACACCTCTGTTCTGTGGTTTTGGTGTAAATTAACTTTATTTACAATTAAGAATTTAATGCTTGAAAGTAAACAATCTCACCGATCTCTGTTTCCAGGATAACAGAGTACAGCATATCTCATGAACCACATTAACTCACAATCAGCAGTTTCTCATATGCACAGGCAGATTGATTTGACACTCTATAGAAATCAAATATCCCCAAAATTACATCATTACAGCCTCACAGAATAAATACCATTCTGACTGAGGACAAAATTTGGCTGTGTTCAAATGGTGGGTCCTCTGGTTGAAGGAGAACTACACCCAAATGTAGAAGGGCTAAATTACACACTTTTTGCCTGCAGGCAGCAAACTGGACTCCACACTAGTCCTGCAGCTGTGCTTGCCAACATCTCCCCAGGCAAACAGCTTTTTAGTATCAGGAAGTACTGAGTTGCAAAACTTTTTCTTACCATATTTTCTATTAGTAAGCTAAGTAATTGCATGTAGTAGTCTAAATCACCCAGATTCCTGGCAAGCAGAGAATTATCTGTTCCATCTGTACACCCTAGATGACACATTTTTATCTAGCTATAGAAACAACTGAAACTTTGGAATCATTCCAGGTATTATCTGATTCACCCAGTTGTATTCATTAGGATTTATTTCTACACTTATCTCAAAAAGGCTCTCTCTCATCTACTTTTGAAAATTATTCAGATGACAGCTGGCACTATCGCCATCCAGGCTGAATGGCACTTGCAGATAAATCTTTGTTAGTACCTGAGAGACCCCTCAAAGAGAATGCCATGTGTGCCACATGATACCTGCCTCTTTATACAGTAAACATAATGACTGTCTTAAAAATAGTCATTGCTGTCTTTTTCAACACAGCCCTGACATCAAGAGAGGTTTGTGGGTTGGGGTGCAGCTGCAGGTACCCACCATGCTGCTGTTACAGGAGACATCTTCCTACCTGCCCTTGCTGACAGAGGGTTATTGCATGGGCTGTGACACAACTGCAAACGGTACAGACAGCTGGGAGCTTCAGCCTGCTGCAAAAGCAGATGGATTTGCAGCAATATCTAGTCTAAGGAGCTGGATTTATCATCCTATACTGAGAGAAAAAATTTCAAAAGATCCCCAACATGCCAAGAAAACCTGAATATTTGCAGCCTTTCTGTCATAGTGTTGCAAATCCCAGCTATCTTTGAAGCTGGTTCCAGGAGCTTCCACAGGCACGTGAAGCCCAGAACAAGCCACAGGTAAGCAGGTGTCATGCTAATACTTCTTCACTGTGGTCGTGATGGATAATTGGGTCCATCCCTGCTTTCGGGAGCACAGCTCAGTTAAGCACACCCTCCAGCTGAGTCAGACCCTCCACAGACTGCAATAGGTTCCCCTACTCTTCCCAGGCTACAGATGGCTTTAACCCTTCCTTTGGCAGGAATATGCTAGTTTGTCTTTCGTCTTTAATTGCAAAGATTTTGTAAAGAGAGACTGAAACAGTTAAACCCTGACTGGAAAAAAAAAAAAAAAAAAAAAAAGGGAAGTGTAAAGATGGCACTCTCTAAGTCTAACTTGTGCTTAAGCACTGAGAATCATCATTGTGTTGGCAGACAAGAGAAGAAGACATAAATGGATAACCACATCTGTCCTAATCCCATTCATTTTGATGAGTAGGTTTTTATTTTTTCTTTCGGTGTGATAGAACCAACCAATTAATTTTTATGAGGTCTAATTATGAAACTTCTGCATTTTTCCAATTACATCAGATTATAGCAGGATTTCCTTGAAAATCCTGCCAATTACTCCTATGCTTGTATGATTACCTGAATGCAGATTATATCTTCATTGTCATACAGATGAAAGATCACCCTGACAGACAATGACCAAGATAAATAACACAATTAACAAATTAGAATAAAACATCAAATTAAAATTCATAACTGTGGTTACTGATGCAATTAAATGAAAAACATTAACTAGAATGTATCTTGGTTGTTACAAAATTTCACCTCATTAACTTTTGCATTTCAGTCAGTAATTAAATACATTAGAAAAATCGTTTTCCTATTATGCATGTCGAAGTTTCCAAATGAGAACACTGTTTCTTATTAAAATATATTATCAAATATGTCTTCCTTGTATATCTATACTAACTTATCTATTTTGTCTCTGTAAGGGCACTATAGTTCTCTACATACACATGAATTCATGTATACTTGTACTTAATCAAATCACTTTTAGTAGTATGAGCTTACAAGTATATATTTACTTTCTTTAGACCCCTTTTCCTGTTAAGAATGCACTTTTACACAAATAGAAAGCAGCAGAAATGGTATTTGCAACACACTGAAAATAGCCAGTCTAAAACTGATATAGTCTATTTGCCTTGAAAGAAAAGGAGAATTAAATGCATAATTTAATGAATTACATGATTCACTAATTCAAAGCACTCAGTTCCCCATATTGCCACAGCTGTAATGACAACAATAGCTGTTAATGAACAAATATCTTTGTGTCATCATTATCTTGCTCAGTTTTCACTTCTCCATGAGCCAACTTTAGTCTCAGTCCTGGAAGTGATGCATGAGTCACTCTGCACTTTCCAGGGCTAGTTGCATTCATAAATCTGCAAATTTAAGTGTGGGATCAAAGTAGCCTGAACCAAAATCTGAGATCTGTCCTCACTGGTGCAGGGAGACATTCAAGGAGGACTTTGAGTGTAGCTCCTGGACTGTAGCAACGTGGCAGCAAAAGTCTAACTGGAGGTGACCCATGTCCATTATCTTACCTGGTAGGTTCTGGTGCTCCACTAGCTCACCAACAGAGAGATCCTCCCACACACATACCATCCACGAAACCCAGAAAAAGTGATAGGCCAAGGAGGAAGGTGTGCTGAGAAGGTCTGGATGGGGACCCCAGAAATCAGAGAAATAGACAGTAGAGTCCCACAAAGCAAATTCTGATCCCTCAACAAAATCAGATGGCCGGAGAACATGGAAACAATGTGCAGTAAGTGAAATAATGGATAAAATCCTCTTTGCCCCTACCCACTGGCTCCCCTCACCCCAACTATAGCCAGTTTAATGATTTCACAATACTTTGTGGTATTGCAATATTTTCTTGGTGTTGCTTTTGAAAAGAATTCAAGTATATCACTCATCACAACTATGTACTGATTTAGCAGAAAATCAACGCAGAGTCTCACTGAACTTCAACTTCCCCATATGAACAAGCCATGGGACTCCAGAATTTGTGTCCTTGGTGGAATTTATTATTAAAGAATTTAATACAAATTAAAGTTTAAAAGTTAGGACTATTAAAAAGTTGAGCAGTAGTAGAGAAGTGCAAACGTTTCTCCCAAAACTGTAGACTGGAAAGAAATAAGTAGAGGTAGTAAATGGAAGCACACAGTACACCTAATTTATATCTTTTCTTTAATTCTGACACAGGCTAGGGTAGCTGCAAAATTGCGTGTAATGAAGGACCTTGCTCTTGTAACCTGACACCCAAGGAGGAAGCAGGCAGAGGTGGGCAGGAAAAGCAGGAAGAGATGGGCTGTTCCTGACTCAGTTCCACTGTGTGAATTTGAAATCTAGTTGGATAACACACTTCCCTCTCTTACCCTTTATTATACTTCTGGACATTTTGCTGTATATATGGAGTAGGAATCCTGTCAACTTCCATTCCAAGGTCTCCATGTCAGATAGATATTCTTGTTTTCAGAGGCTGGTGATTGGGTTCCACGATATTTTTGCTGCACTGAACTTGGATGTGCTTTTTTTTTTCCACCTCCTCCGAGAAGGCAACAATACTCTTTGAAACATATTTTTGTTTTATGTTGCATATTCGTGCTTCTGTGTCAACCAAAATGTGCATTATTTACAGAGCAGATACACTTAGATCTTTTAGCACAAACTGCAGGTGTACATCACCCCTCACCAGGAAGAGAGATGCTGTCATCATGGTCCTCCTGTGGTGCCACTTGAGGAACTAAGCTGATTAGGGCTAATTCTGACAGAAATTTGGGGTGCACCTGTTAGGAATCAGACTGAGACCGGTCACAGTGTTTGCCATACAGACCTCACAGCTGACAGCAGCAATGACAGGCAGCTTTCAAGGAGGATCTTTCGCCAGCCTGAGTCTGTGCTGGCCCAGCACATCTGCAGTGCATCTCCAGCGAGCACTAAGAGCAGGTGTCTGATCCTGAACACGGTTCCCAGGCTGAGAGCTGCCCTAGACCAGACATCTATCAGCTGTTTTCACAGCAGCTCAATCCAAGTTTACGCAGCTGTGCTCTATCAAAGCTGACCTTGAATGAATCTTCCTAGGGTGAAAAAAAATCACTATTTTTCTATAAAGGCTACATTCATTTTCCCAGACAACAGGAAAAGGGTTCTCAAACAACAACAAAAGCCAAAACATGGCAATGTAAAAAAATAGTCTATAAACCTCTCTTTCTCCTGGTGTTCTTTGTTAAAAAATAATACAGATAGCCTGTGACACATGATCAGCATTGAAACTGACAAGGAAGATGTTTTCTAAGCTTCAAACAGACACTCCAAACAGTATAGCCTCTCAGGATTTAAGTAGCAAGTAGCTGGATAACTACTAAGAGCTAGCGCTGCCTTGTATTCAGATTGTCTGGATGTATTGTGAAACCTCAGGGCATAAAAAGGGTTGGAAAGAGGAGGTAAAAACATGGGATGGATGGGAATACAGGATATTATGGCACACAGTTGCCACCTTTTATGGAGCAGTACACAGTGAGGTGTGCATGGGCACTGGGGGAAGATGCAGCACAGGATTAACAGGTTCAAATAAAATCAGTTTAGGATGAAGTTTGTATCAGCAAAAAAAAATCGTTCCTAGATTTTTGCCCTTCTAACAATCACTGGGATTATTAGTGTGCACTATCACTTGTTGTCAGCTCACATACTTAAAAGATGTTCCTTATGGCAGCTTTATCAGTAGACTCTAAGCTACCTTGCTATGAGTTTTCAAGCTCTGCTTACCAAGTTTCTCCAAATTATGGAGAAATTCCATCCTTGTAGAAGATGGACATGCTTAAAAACGTTTGTCCTGTCACTAGTTCTGCATAGGATACTGTTGCAGCAAACTCTCTGTGCCCTTCATCATTTCCTGTGCTCTGATTCACAAGCCTGTTGGCTTTGTGAGATCTTGAGAACAGGAGACTTTTGGAATTGGTACTTGGTGGTCTGATGGTCTGATGTAAGATGATGGCTCAGTGTAAATCAGTGGAAGTCAAGTTCTTATTTATAATTTTTTTATATTTATTTAAGTGTGGAATTTGAATCTTTAATTGTTATGAGTTTGTCCCCTTTGAAAAGAGATTTTAAAAATAAAAAGTTATTTAAAATCTGAATTTGCACATTTTTTTAGCCCATAACCAAGACTGAGCAGTTTGTTCCTTCCAGATTTGGAAGCTGAAGTGGCACAGCCCTACATTAAGTCTTGTGAAAGGGTAATGCAACACAAGAAAAATTAATGGCTGCTTTATTTATAAGGGTCCACACGTACCAACCTCAGCAGGGGAACACATGTCATCCTTGAGATCAACTCTGTTGTGAAAGAAAGCAGTTTTTAGAAACACAGTGCTGGAGAGAACCATAATCAGTCCAGGCTCATACAGTCACAGACAACAATGTAAAAGAGTTCTTCAGTCCAGAAGTGTCCCCACAAACCACAAAATACTTCCCAACACCCCGTAACAAGCCTACAACCTATGGTGCAAAACACCAAAAGCCACAAAGACTCCAGTGTGGCACAGGAAGAGGGAAGGAAAGTTCCAGCTCACCACTACCACCTTTGGCCTTGACAAAAGCAAAGCCCCAAGGAGAGGAATATTTTTTGAATTTGTCTTTGGTAGTGCCTTTTTGATCTGACAATTTTTAGTCAGAAAAATTTCCAGTTGTGCCGTGAAATGCACCCAAATTGTATATTTAATTCAGGAGAGAAAACTGCATAGTCATAAGTCCCTAAAACTATTTGCCTTCTCACTCAGTTTTGTTAACTGCTGCTCTGTTTCTTCCCAGAGAGGCTGTGTGTTAGTGAACATTAAATACCCAGCAGTTTATAATGAAGTGTCCTTCTCTGTAAGCAGAAACTGAAAACAGCATTCCTCAGCCTTCTTTGCCAACTGCATTTGTGAAAAACAATCAGAAAAATGTATTCAAGACACAAACCTGTGATTTTCCTTTTTCTATTTTAGAGCTCTCAGATTTGGAGTGAAGCCCAAATTTGGATTTTGCCCTCTCAAAATATCCTGTGAGGATCTAGTTGTGTTGGTGGTTGGTTTGGTTCTGTGCTTTCTACATGATAAGTTATATTCATGGTCACATGTAACCTAACACATATTTTTACTGCATTTTCAAAAAGAAAGGCCACAACAACAGCAACAAAAGTTTCATTCCAGAGAGAGATGTAGAGCCAGCTTGGACTTGGCAAGCAAATGTTGCTTTAAACATGGCTTGACAGACCTCCCAAAACATAATGAATATGGCATCAGAATATGCTGAAATGGGAATTTTGGTTTGTTGCAAAATTAGAGTGTATTATTTTTCCTTCACTGCAGTTTTGCTGTCTAGTACATACACTATTTTCTTCAAAAACTCAGAATCCTGCTGTTCTCAGTAGGAGTTGCATATTATGGCAGTGCTGTTGGAAGTCTTACTTAGAATGACTGAAATGTTTTTGCAGGGTGTCAACTTCCAAGTCATCATTAATGTTTACAGTCTCAATAGCAGTTTGCATTGCTATAGTAACTCTTAAAGGAACATTCCTAAAAGAAAACTAAAAGAAAAGAAAGTCACATTTTTACCAAACACTCATGACATAGGTATTGTTCCTGGGATATTCCAGTAATTTGTATTTTAAACAAATAAAACTTAAAGAAAAAGAGGGCTTCTGGTATTAGCAAATCATTTTTATATACCACCAAGTGATGGGATGTGACAGAACTTGGATAGAGACCCTCTCTTAAAAATATAACCTCTGTCTGCTCTGACTGAAGCAAGTATGGGAAAGAGGTTAAGGAAAGTGAGGCTTCTTGTCAGCATTTTTTTGTGTGGGGGGACTTCTATGGCTATTGTTACAAAAAACTAAGTCTACCATGATTTTTCTATTTACCTTTAGGCCAATTTATAGAAAACAAAGCTGTATTTTGAGTAATTAATGTCATGCACTGTAGAGAGATCATTGATATGGTAGTTTATGCCCTATAATGTCAATTCCTCAGCATGAGGTAGAGTATATGTAGTAATCATTTTCCCAAGAAGCAAATTGTGTTTAACTCCATACATTTTTATAGTTGGATTTATGTAAATGAATTTATATAAATATCTCTAATATTTTATACTATCAAAATCCAAATTTCTTTCAGAGAGCAGTAACCTAGTAATCTGCATTTATCAGAAAATCCTGAATCCATTTTGCAAACCATCTGTCTTCTAGTAATGACAGCGTGCTCTTATCTTCCAGACTGCTTGGAATGCTTGGCTGGGGAGAGGCAATAAGATTTGAATGTTCTTAGGTTTTTCAAATCATAATCATCTTATGACATTGTGAATGTTTCTCAACATTTTTATATCAATTATGACAAAAGGGAGCAAAAAGTCTAATTTGACTTGCAAAAATATCAAACTCTGAAAAACAGCAAGAGAAAGCTTCTTAGACAAAAAATTGTGCAAACAGGAAATTCACAGGAATGAGCAAAGTCCAAGAAGTAAGAGTCATATCCTAATGCTGATCTTACAAGTACCCTACAAACTTTATTTAGTTTGAAATTACTAAATGGCTTTGCCCTAACTTTCCTGCTAATCTGAGTAAAGCAAGGACAAATTGATGTGGTCAGGACCACAAACTAAGCATCAAAACTCCAAGACCTCAGCTGTCTAAGATAAAAACATTTCAGATTAAACAGGAATCATAGTCTGTTAAAGCTCACTACCCCGAAGATAAGTCATGAGAGATCAGTTCAGGCTTTCAACAGCTAAAATCATTGTTTTTCTCCCAGAGGTGAAGCACCAAAAGATGAGCCTCCATTTTCTTGTATAGATTAGGAACATGTAATAGGAGTTTGCATATGATCCTCTGTGTCCCTTTCTTTTAAGTAAACCCAAAAATATTAACCCAGGATGAAACACAAACAATTTTAGATGGCAGTAAGGATGAGTCAGCCTGAACAAAATATTATTACTCAAACTTTGCAAATTTAGGATAAATGAAAAGACCCATAGAATGGAAGGGATGGGTCAGTTTAGATGGTCCACAAATGTATCCCTCTCATTGAATTGGAGATGTGTCAGCTCACAAACACGTAAAAAGTTCACATTTGATGAGCTGATGCCAGAGACTGACAAACTAAAAAAGAACAAAAAAGGAAGAGGCAGCAGTTTTGCTGTATTCCTCATGATGTGCTACTTACAAGGTAGAAAAGGAAGATCCTAAAATAGGAGTTGGCAATTAGACAGGCTACCAAGAAGAAGCTATTCCAGAAAATTAGGATCAAGGACAAATGGACAATCCTAGCTGAAGTTCCAGAGATTTAGAGAAACAAGATCTAGGCAACAAGCAAAGGTAATATGTACTACCTTATGTGAACAGTGCAAGGGTAGCCCTAAGGAATGATGAGAAGCAAATAAAATGAGAAGAAAAGCTTAATGAAAAGTAAAGGGCACAAAGAGGAATGATTCTTCTCCATAAACAACATATCACATGACCAATATCTAAATACCATAAGCATCCTGTTAATTCTATAAAAGTTATCACCTCTGTAACCTTGAGGATGTTAACGGGATTAAAAATATAGAAGAACAAAATTTAGCCTGGGCACTGTTAGCAAATGAGTGAAAGCCTTTGCTTAAGGAGGTTAATTTCACTACTTTTATAGGAGATCTTGAGCTACAATTCTATTTTGAATGTGAAGTTCCTCTGTGGCATAAACTACATCTCTGAACTCCACTCTATTTAACCTCAGTTAATAAAGGCAATGTACTTGCAGAGGGTTTTGTGAATACATAATAGAAATGTTATGTTCTGTGTTGAGATGTTTACAAAGAATATATTTCAATTAATTTCAATTAATTTCAATTAATGTTACATGTTTCTGACTTAGAGAAGAAAGGTACATGGACCAAGAGAAAGAAGATGAGCAGATAAAAAACCGTTTAAATGATATCAGTCCAAAGGTCTGCACTGCATATTTTCATCCAAAAAACGTTTTTGAAAGTATTTATGCTACCTTTTGAGTATTCTTACAGAAATATACCAGGACTGGCCTCTCAGAGCAGTGTGCCACTTGAGGATGCACTGACTGAATCAGGGTGAAATAAGCTACATAGTAAACATCATTTGAGGAATATTTCTGAAAGTACATGAGCACAGAAAGGCTGTAACCAAAGTAGCTTCTGTAAAAACAATAAAAGAAAGAACTATGTGTGTTTCTTCTTTTGGATGACTGATCCCAGCAATGTTGTTTCCTGGCCTTTACTATCTATGAGCTAAACACAAAAGTAAGGTCACAGTCTCATGTCTCAAACTGACACCTTTCAGTTTGCTTGTTTGGGCTCCTCAGTTATTTACTCATTTAGTTGGACAAATTCAAAAGACAAGGCTTAGTTCCTGGAATTTCAGATAAATTTATTTAATCTCAGATTCTCTTCTGCTCAATCTCTGTACTTCATAACTACAATCTTCAAAGATGTGACAGAACCCATATTGGCAAGGATGTCTACACCCGATTATGTTACATCAACTAAGATCCTGTGGATTTTAATACATTTTTCTAGATTTGCTTAGATCTAAATTGTGTATAATGCCTAATTTACACAACTTTGTTTTACAGATCACAAGGGTTGAGGACAAGCTTTCACACTGACACACATGAACAGGGAATCATGCAGCACATTAAATACAGGTTTCAATTAACTGAAAGGGGTAAGACTAAGTTTGTAAAAGTGGTTTGTGAAACTATCTAGATGATTAAAACTCAAGGCATTTTAACCAGAATTTGCAAACATGGCTAAGAAGGTCTACTGTCAAACTCCATTTAACAGGTTAGAAATAAAGAGCCAGACCCCAGAAGAGGCTCACATGTTTGGATGCTAAATACCGTGAAGCCCAAAAGTCAAGCACCAGCTGTGGACTCAAAAAACAGAGCCAGAATATGTAATACACAAAAAACAGAAGGAGCTGCAGCCAGCCAACAGGAAACACTGCCAAGAAGAATGGTCTGAAATTCTCCCTCTCTTCTGGACATAACACCTCTCCAGGGAAGAAGCACACCGTGGCCAAGATCCCTTCCTGAATGCAGGAATGTATGTGCACATGTACTGTCAACCAGGACACAGATTCTGGTCATTCTCTTTTTGTCAAGAGAGAAAGAAGTCACCTCCCACTATTTACAGAGTAGCCTCACAGTCAGAGAACATGGCTTAGGTATTGGCCTTTCTTGATCTTGATGGCTGCCAAACAAAATACTGTGTTTATTTATCTAACCTGGGTTGGGGTAATGCACTCTTTCAAATGAGATAATATTGCCTACCAATGTATTTTCTGCTTGGACAAATTCATGGTCCTACGGAAAAACATGGCTGCAGATGAGAGGATATAGAAAAAACTGCTGAACAACTCAATGTGCCCCTTGTTTTGGAAGAGCTGGAGGGCTGCAGCACTGGAAAAGCATATTCTTCTAGTCCTAAAATTGCATATGCTTCTAGTCCTAAAATTCACCATCTCCTCCTCAAGTATTCCTGCCTGAAGCAAGTCAGACAGTAAACTAGTGCTGGAAATTATCCACTCTCAGCCACACATTAGTAGTCATCAGCTGAGTGAGCTGTAAGCTTCACCTGTTAGCAAATACCACCGAAAGCAATCTAAAATAATCAGGTTTACCTCCGTGGTTAAGGCACAGACTAAGAGTAATTTTACATCATTTGAGTCTCAACAGCTCTTACCCTTCTCCAACTCAATCACTTCTGAATTGCTGAACATATTACCAGTTTAAATCCCTGTGGCAGTCTGAGTCTGAAACACCCAGATTTGGGCCTCAAGAAGCAAGCCTTCAATTAAATGATTATTCAAGTCTATCCTTGATTCCAGGATAAAAATATTTTCAAGACAAGTTTGAGTCCTTTTGATGAACCAGCATTTGGGTACTGAGGTTATCAATGTGCATTTCCAGGAGATATGCCTAGAGCTGTACTGAAATGAACTATAGTTTGTAATTCCAGGTTTTAAAACAGCAAGG
Organism: Phylloscopus whistleri; assembly: GCA_017589585.1. NCBI lineage: Eukaryota > Metazoa > Chordata > Aves > Passeriformes > Phylloscopidae > Phylloscopus > Phylloscopus whistleri. The sequence continues at coordinate 1,427,379 of JADMLD010000110.1, read as the reverse complement.
ATGCTTTTGGCTTTGGATATTGTGTGGACTTTATCTTTAACTGGATTTATAAAAAGAAGTGGCCAGCAAGTCCAAGTCACATGAGAAACTTGGCTGACAAGTCCAAAGGCTGAAGTACAAATTCTTCCTTCATGTTTCCTTTGTCATACTTCGCCTTTTCCAGTTGTCAGCAGTGAAGCTTCACTGAAAATGTACTTTCTAGGGCAGTTTTCCATTAACTTTTCCCCCACATATTCCAAAGTGAGAATACTCTAGGGATAATGTGAGCATCTGAACAACTACTTCATTCCTGCCAGACTTTTTTTAACTGTAAGACAAAAGTTTGCAAGTTGTCTTACATTCAGTCATTTATTGTGTGTCTGCAACATCTGTAGCAGTGCAGGAAAGTGTATGGGAGCAGACAGTTTACCTTATGGCAAATTCCAAGGAAGTATTTAAAGTTCAAATTAAATTCCAGCATTCAAAGTGGGAGGTTTAAGGAAAAAAAAAGTCCCAGGTCTGTCAGTGAAAAGTTTAATTATGGACAAGATGACACACACATAGTAAAGCGCACAAAGGCAAAAAACATCTCTGTGGAAGCACATTCCAATAAAATCTTAAAAGATTACTTTAATAATAAACCATGCATTCCTGAGCAAGCCATCGCAAGATTAGCTACCAGATTGCTTTGCTGCAAGCAGATTTTTCACAAACTGTTATTGATACCACTTTCGAGGCATTCACGAAAGCTGATGTCTGCCGAAAGCCTCTGCACTTCCATGGGGTTTTTCATGCTGCTACCACAGTTTCCACCCAGACTGGAATCCTGGTGATCCTAACGACAGGCTGTGGTTTGGGTAGAGTTAACATCCGGAAAGCTATAGAAAAACTCACTGAGGTGAAGGGCTCCAGCTGCAACTTCAAGATAATTTTAGACCTGCTGAAAAATGGCTTGTGTTTGGAAAGTGCTAGGGCTGATACTGTTCTGCACAAAAAGCAGTTAACTTACACAAAAAAAATCCTTATGTGGGGGTAGAGCCAATGCCAGCAGTAGTAAAATTGGACACAAAAAAATATAAGAAAAAAGTAATCATCTTGGGAAACAGCACTCCCTCTCTACTACAGCATTTAAATGGTCACTCCTAAAGTCATAACAGCCTTTTTGCATTTGGTTCTGGATTTGCTGTGGAGAAATAGAGATAATTTTACTTTTCATAAAGTGTAAAATGTGTCCTTATGCAGTGCAGTATAGACAAAATAACTGAATTCCTGGGGGCTTTCAGCCTGGATTCCTCCTGCATTCAGAAGGCAAGGCAATCCTATTACATACTTTTAATGTAACAGTTCTGAATTTTTGCACTTAGCACAACAATGTGGGATATCAGAGGAGAAGTTCTTAGCTGGTTTACAAAAGAAATAGTGCATTCCTTCAAGTCTTGAGACATTTTTCTATTTTCTAAGAAAACTGTAATGTTCCAAGTTAGTTAGTTATTAACCACTTTTCAGTTTAAAAAAAAAAGTTTCCTGATGTGCCAAGTGCTGGTGCATATTGAAGGACCTCTTGCCGTTTCTGTACTAGATATAATTTCACTGCACCTAAAAAGGGCTCTTAAACTGCTCACTTTCAGCAAATGAAAAGCATTTTCCTTTATTCCAAATTCAACAACAAATAGTATAAATCATATCTGTAATCATTATTGTGACTAGTCAAGGTATTTTGGTGAAATGTGCCTGGAGTTTGTTTGGGCAAAACACAGATGATAATCCTGCTTATGCCAGCTCTGGGTTGGCCTGCTTCATAGAAGTTGCTTTGTTACTGCACCATGTTTAAAGTAGGCACAATGTCAACCTTCGTGTCAGGCAGCCTGTGTGACTCTCATAAAGGACGCTGAGCTAAGTATTATCCTTTAAAATACACACTGCCCCAGGACCAAGAACCTCCAGTCCTGCTGGTGGGTGTTTAGCACAACTTGTTCAAAACAATGGACAGTGCACTGCCAGCTGTACAAAATCAACATTGTTAAACATGAATATAACTGTGTCCCAAGGAATTCAGATCTAATCCTGCAAATACCAACTTGTGTACAGCCAGCAACCTGTTAACTGTAGCAAAAGCCTCCTTACTTCTGTGGCATGCACTTCCTTCCGTGTACACTAGGCTAGAGTATAAAAAGACGTTTCTCGTGTCCTTTTTGGTTAAAATTAGCACTTCTCAAATGAAAAGCTGTTACAGGCAAGTGAGACACAACTATCAGCTCCTAGTCACCTCAGTGACAGGGAGGAATAGCATGCTCTAGCTATCCATGAGAAAAAAAAGTACCACGCCGTATCTAGAAAAGTGTTGTATCATTTAGTAGCTTTGGATGAGGATGTTTGCCAAATGTATCCACCAGTTTTAAACCTTGAACTTCCCGGTGGTCAAATAAGTTTGTGTTAAATATTTTCACCTTTTGAACACGTTGAAATACCTATCAAATGTATTTAACCAGCAGGGGAAAAAAATAGCGTTGCTGCTCTCTTTTTTTCTTTTTTTCTTTTCTTTTTTATTTGGGTATTGGTGCAGAGCAAAATGCATAGTTTTGAACAGGAAAAAAAAAAAACAACGTTAAGCTAGGTTTACAGCCTTGAAAAGAAGAAAAAGCATTCTACTACAAGGACAAAAATATGGTTTGGGGTGTGGGTTTTTTTGGGTTTGGGTTTGGGTTTCTTTTTTGGTTTGGTTTGGGTTTTTTGGGGGAGGGGTTGTTTGGTTTTTTGTTTTTGTTTTTGTTTTTAATCAGAGGTTCTTTCATACACGTTGGAAAACAGCTGTACTACTCTGGGAAAAAAACCAAAACCAACAACAACAGCAACAATAACAACAACAAAAAACCCCAACATGATAGTTGTTTGAATAAAGATGAGTGAGAGGTACAAAGATCAGGTCTGGATGTGACCCAGAAACTGAATTGCACTGACCCAGTGTTTCGGTTCGGCTGGTGACGGATTTGGGGAGATGGAGGATGGAGAGGGTGGTACAATCTGTGTGTGGCACACGATCCCATGCCCCCACCCCCCCGTTCCCTCCCCCGTGTCCCCCGTGCGGCTCCGGCCCCCCCGTGGGAGGCTGTCCGGCCTCCGCTCCCCCCGCCCCCGCAGCAGCGGCCGCAGCGGCGGCTCGCAAGGGGTTAAACTGGAGCACCGACACGTTGAGGGGGAGTAGCCAAGACCGAGCAGCAAAAACATCACCGCGCATTCCTGGGTAGTCCTCAGCTGCCAGCATCTGATTAAAACCATATCGCTCGCTGTGAGTGGCTAACTAATCTGAAGGCGAGAGTGCAACCGAATATTTAACCGGGGCCCCGGTCCCAGCCAGGCTACCGGCTGCGGTCATCGGATCATGCACGTAGCGGCACAGATCTAGCCCGTAAGGAGCTTTGCGAGCCGGGCTCGGCTCTCGCCCGGCCGGGGAGGGGGTGATGGGGGGGGCGAAGGAGCTGTCACCGGGGGAAGGAGATTTTTTTTTTTTTTTTCTGCGACGACGTGACAGCGGGTGCCTGCGGCGGGGCGCGGGGTGGCGCGGCGGGGGCTGTGCGCGGCCGGGGCTCGGGGTAGCCCCGCGGGGGCTGTGCGTGGTCAGGGCTCGGCGGGGGCTGTGCGCGGCCGGGGGCTCGGCGGGGGCTGTGCGTGGTCAGGGCTCGGGGTAGCCCCGAGGGGGCTGTGCGTGGTCAGGGCTCGGCTCAGCGCCGCTGCCGCTGCCCAGCGGGTCAGAGGCGCCGCGGGGGCCGCGCTGCGCCCGGAGGCGGCGGCGCCGGGGTGGCCCCGTCCCGCGGGGGGCTCGGCGCTGCCCGAGCCGGGCTGCGGGGACCGTGTCCCGCCCGAGGTGGGGTAGAAGCTGCCCGCATCCTGCTCCGGCGAGGCGGGCGGCCGGGGGAAAGCATGAGAGCGAAGCAATATAAACGCGCGTTTTCGGTTTTGTGTGTGGAGAGGATGGGGTTAAAATCATTAAGTCGATTAACTATATAAACACTGAATTTTCTGTTTCCTATAACTAATTAGTTATAATGAATAACTAACATGAAAGAACCTAATAGCAGAGATAATGAGAACAGAGCTTAGGATGCTGTGAAGCAGGAGTAGGGTTTTGTTCTGGTTTTGGATGGAGTGTCCTTGCTGTTTTTGATGGAGCACTCCTCTCTCTGCTGATGAATTTCTGCGTGCTACTTCAGTCTGGGGTAAACTAGGATAGCTGTACGTGTTGACGATTATCTGGAATTAGTCTTCTACCTTGACAGAGAAACTGACTACTCAGGTGATGATATATAGGGTCTAATGTCCATTATATGGTGACACTTAATGCTGGGATGGTGCCAGTGCAGTGAGCCATAATATAAATGCAGGTGCTGCCAACATAGACAGATTTCCTCAGCTGGATTTCTCTATAAAGAGCTTTTACCCCTCAAAAATGTTGAGACTGATTACTCAAATGCGTACTACAAATTCACTGGTAAGGCTGACGATTTTATTATTTTGAGAGTCAGGAAATTTTAAGTCTTCACCTAATTAAGCTAGTTTGCCTTCAAAGGGTACACTTTTTTCTTCAGAAGTCTTCTGTAACTTCCATAAACAAGGCTTCCCAAAATTAACTGAATCTGAGAGCATGAAGGCTTAGATTTGCACTCTGTATGCTAAAGAATGGCCATAGGTATGCTTTAGGATAGCAACATCTCTGTAAGTACACAAAATTAAAGATGTAGATTCAGGCAGAGAAAATTAATTATGAAGGTGTGTGTTTTTGTTTGCTGTGAAGGCTTGACAGGCGATGTTAAATTGAAAGGATGCCATTGTGTCTGATAGTGACCTGCTAGGCAATTATAATGCTAGCAGGTCTTTGTGTCCATTCCATTAGGACCCTCCTGGAGGTAGGTGAGGCTGGAGACATGAGCTGTAATCCAAAGAAAATCTTTCCAGCTGAACATTGTCTGAGGGAGTCACCCACCACATCTGTTCAAAGAATCACTGCAGTTGCATCCAGCACAATATCTCTTGAGGTATAATCAGCTTTTCAGAATTCCCTGGACGGTGTAAGGATGTGGTCAAGTCTGAAGCAGAAATTTTTATTCATAGTAGGTTTGCATAGGAAGGAGGACAACCAAATGGCAGCAAAGGTAAGGAGGATGAGAGTGCTAAATGAAATGTGAGCCATCAGAACAGAGGCTTGACTAGCAATTATGATTTGGTGAATAGGAAAGCTCAGTGCAAAATGGAGTGAATGCCAAGTCCTTCAAGCTTTGTATAGCTGGCATTGGTTTCTTTTTGTGAAGGTAAAGGTGATTGTCCAATCTACCATATGCCTTCTACAATGCTGCTAAGTATCTCTACACAGTCTGTTTTCTCACTGAGAAGAGCATTACTAGTTAAACTACCTGCACACTGCAGACCAGTAGCTGCTATGGATACACTTCTTGCTCAAGGCCTCTATTTCTCAAGCAGAGAAATATGAGAAGAGACACTCTAAGCACTAATAACTTTAGGTGGTTATAATGTATGGAAAGGGTAGATTTTTTTTCTCTGTGGGAAACCAAATAAATGTACTTAATGTCAAGGAAGCGTGAATCCAGTGTGGATGCTCAAAAGTCAAAGTAGAAAAGCCATAACTTGAGATATGATGTAAAGGTGCACCAATATACTATAGTTGTTGGGTATTGTTGTCCAACCTGCTGATTCTTCTCTCCTATTGATGCTCTCGTTTCCTAGTTAAACCTCACTTTTAGGAAATTTGTGTGACCAGCTGGGTTAACAGTGGGAATGCTTGTGGAATTTATCCAGCAAGGATAGCAATATGAGACTGCTACAGAAGCATGAATTTGCCTGTACAAAGCAATAAATTCCACATCTAGAGAAAACCAGCTTGATCTGGAAACAGTGCTGTTACAAATCCTGCTTGCTGGCTAGATTCTGTCAAAATAAATGATGAAGCAGCGTGAAGGTAACTTGTAATCTGCAAGGATTTTGGAGAAAAACTTTACATCTTGCATGTAGACTAATGGTCTGTTAGTAGAATCAAGATGATACCATTGGGATGGGGGATTGCCAAGAGGTCTTAACGAGCTTCTGCTGTGAAACACAAACAGGCATAAGCCACTACTCACTACCTCAGCATGGACTCCACAGTAGTACAACTTGGGGTTATGTTAAAGAGATCAAATAGAATAAGGTGGCAAAGGGTTGTAACTGAAAAGGAAAACTGGCATTAGAAACCTGATTCTGAGACTCTGCCTGGGTTCAAGGGTCTCAGGGTTATAAACAAGCTGGATGAAGCACAGTGTCAGGCCAAGTCAAAAAATAAAAAGTACCACTTTCAACAGGATTACCTTGTTTATACAAGATGGGCAGTTGAATGCTGAAAAAAGCATCTTCTCCCACCTAGGTCTTTTCACCCCTAGCTGATGGAGACCTAGACCATTCTAGTCTCCCCTCATCTGAAAGACTATGCCTTGCATATGATCTGGAGTGCTTGAGGATGAAGTGTCTTGGCTGAAATGCCCTGCAGGTCTTTACCCCTAATTATCTGTGTCATTTTTTAATTAGTTGTAAAAGTTTTTAATACAGCTTTGTAGCTGGTGCATGTCCCCTTAAATCTAAAAGCTCAGACATTACAGGGCCAGTTAAGGACAGATTATTGGCCTTGGAGCTGAATTTCCTGCTGTTCTGTCAGTTCATGTTGCATCCTTAAGCAGTAAGATGAGGATTATCTCTTCAGCAGAAAAAGTAGGTCTAAGAGACAGGATAATATACCTTCACCTTGACAGTCAGGAGGCTTCACCACAATGTCAGCTAGGAAGTTTTGCCTCTAGCAAAGTCTATTCAAGCCCTAATGCTGATGTGCCATACACCTAACAACTTTAGCCCCATGGCAAAAATGCCTGTGGATGAAACTTTCCTCTTAGGAGGGGACAAAAGAAGTTGGGAGCACTAAGGATGTAGTTTTAATATTACAACCTGTTTTTCTACCTTACAGACCTCTTCTGTGCCCTGTCAGAATACAGTCATTTGTGCTTTGAGACAAGGGACAAAGGTCACTCTGTGAGTAAGGACTAGTTTTCTAGTAGCTTGAATCACGGATCCGTCTGCAAACAATGGCTACCCTGGTTAATGGAAGGTAAACTCTAGATCTGACATTTCTCCTTGTGTGCTTTTGAGGGATGGAGGCATCCCTACAATATGCTATAAAGACTGTCATATAGATAGGGAAATTAGAGAGACCCTGGTCAAGATTGCTTTATAGCCTGCATTTACAAATAGTAGTGTAAACTTCCTCTAATATCTGTAATTATAATTACTGCTAGGGAAACTTACTGTAGAACAGTTTCATCTGTGAAACTCTATTAACTGTTCAGTAGGCCATCTATTGTAAGAGGTGTAGTGGAAGTCTAAAATTCCTGGTTAATCCTTTCTAACCTCTGGTATAGATCTTTCTGTAACACCTTCTTAGATTTCAGTCTTGTGTAGTTATTCATTGCCTTTCTTGCTGCATATACAAGGGAGAGCTGGGGGCCTTGGTAATAACTAATCTCGAAGGCAAGTGTAACCCTTATGTTAAGCAGTATGCTTCATAATATCTAACAAGACTGGAACTGCTGTAGAAGAGCCTGCAACAAGTAGGCTATGCAAGCAAAATTTTCATCAGTCTTCTCAGAATACATAATGAACATAATTTGCATCTCTTACAAGAGGCAGGGTGGATTGACTCCTGTGACAGTAACTGCTACAACAATTTGTGTATTGAGAGGCACAGTATCTGGGGGGTAGGTGGAGTGCTCTTCAATTACTGCTGAAATGGATGTTTAATGATAGGCTTTTGGCTGTTCATGGGATACCAGGCTGGGTAAGCAAACTACAGTACTCAACAACACAGCCAGGATTGCATGGGTTCAGGCTGTGTGAATGCAAGAATAATACAGGAAAATCCTACTTCTCATACAGATAAATTTTTGAACTGGTAGAGAACACCATTAAGAGTAAACTGTGCAGAACATGTGCAATCTCTCTCAGTACAGCTTGCATATAGCCAAACTGCAAAGAGGGATAACTGTGCCAGCAGCAGACAGTTAACTGTATGCAGCTGACATAACCTATGATAACAGCTTCAATATGTGTCAAGTTCCTGCTCTGAGAAGGGGGGGTGAAAAGCATGGTTATTGGCAGGAGTCCTTCACTATACTAACAAGCAAGAAGATCAGAACCAGGCCTTCTAGGCAGGAGGGCTTTAGGAGTACAGTTGGAAATGAAGTGCTTGATTTGTTGTTCAGTTCAAACTCAGTTGCATCTGAGTAAATACTAGATGCCTTGAATTTTCTGCTTTTGCAACTGCTTTGCTTCCATGTTGTTTGGTATATCCAGTGAGTCTTAGACAAGGAATATTGATAAAAGGTTGAGCTGTAGGCACTGCAGCCATAGTGCTTGAGATTTCTCATCCTACAGGCAGGTGATGCTTTCCTTATCAATAACTACAACAGACAGCTGAGCTCTGGCTCAGGTGCTGCTAATCTGTGAGGCTTCAGAACTGGAAACTGGAGAGGGGTATAGAGGCATGCTCCCTTAGCAGGTTATAAAACATGTTGGCTTTCTCGAAGGCTGATAGGAAGAAAATTCTTGTGGATAATTTAAATATATAATCTAATTAGTCTCTGTTTCCAAAGTAATAGCTCTCTATCAAGAAAGGTATCTCAGTATGCCCTTTCAATTTCTTTCTAAGGGAAGAGTTAGGAGTTCAGATGTTGGTATTGCTAGTAGTAAAAGTGAAGGGATTTCTTAATTCAATAAATTAATTAATAGGCTACCATAGCTAATGAACAGAGATTGGAAAGGCTGCTATCAAGCCTTGTTGCAACATGCTGTCTTATCCCTGGAACAACTCATAGTTTGAGGTGGACTAGCTAGATATCTGGGCACTACCTTTGGATACTGAAGTTCCTGGCTGAAAAAATATCTCCATCAAACACTGTGACAGTGGTAGTTTCCTTCAGCTTGTGCTCAAGTCTTCAGGGAACCAGATAGCACTAGCTCATTAAATGCTTTTCTCTCATTAATTGATATTATTCCATGTGTTCACCAGGTACAGCTTATTTAAACTGGTCATTACTTCTCTTGAGCCCACTGCTTAAATCTTCCCTCAAAAGATATATTTCTTTCCATGAAAATTGGAAGAAAAATTCAAAACAGAGCCACTGCTGTAGCTGGGTTTACAAGTAACTAGTAATCTTATCAGAAATCATGTGCTTAAAAGCATAGTAGAATGATAAAAAAGTACCAATCCAATTGCACCACTTGAACTGTGTGACCTGTTTGGTCCCAGCTGCTAACTTAGTGATATTCTCTTGGCTGTGATTCAAGTCTGTATGAAACACTTTCGGGAACTAGGTTTGAATTTCTACGTTCTTGCTAAAAGCCAGGAGGTTCAGAGGAGACTGATGTGATGAGAACAGACTGTTCTGTTCAGCTGATGAAATAGCAGCTGGCAAGTTGGCTGAACGGTGAGATGTCTGTGTGGTTTCACAGGCACGATCCTGCACCAGCAATGGTACACGCCAACATCTGTAGCTGACATGGCTAATTAGTGCACTAAGATCTGTATCTACTTGGTAGTTGTACTAGGGAAGGGAGCAGCACGAGGGAGGAATTCCCTGGTGTATCTATTGCTGTACTTCTATCCTACTAAGTACATGAAGGTCACCCTTCCCTTTTTCCCATTACTGGTTGTATATGATGAAGATAGCTGGACTGTGTTCCACATCCTGCAATATGCAAGTACTGTTGCAGTCTGTTCCAAACTGGAATTCGTGTTGACAGAGGAAGTCCTTAGAATAAGTCTGCCTTCAGTACCTCAACAAAGTATCAGTGCATCTCTTGGGTAAGAAGACAAAACATCAAACAGGGCTTGAAAAGCAAGTTGCATATAAGAAGTTCCCTAAAGTAAAATCCTGTTATCCTAGAAATACTTGGTCCAACAGGTAAGTGCCTGGTTTAACTAAAGTCACAATATCAAGCAAATGATCTCTTGAACACAAAGCACATTTCTACCAATCTACAGCCTAAGCAGGACAGTTCAACTTTTGATTTTTGAACTGAGTGGTGGGTACATTGCTAAGCTAGGCCTTACTGAATGGTGGGAATGACTGTTAGCTGCACTTGCCAGGCAGTGTAGTTTAATATCCTTTTCAGCTGTCTCTCTTACAAGACCAACCACCTCTCGTCATACTCTGCAGTAGAAAAGTATGTATTCAGTCATCTTTCTGACAAGTAACGCTGCTTTTGCATTCCAGACATGGCTAAAACTGGAGGTGAATAGTTCCCAAGCTGTCTATGAACTTTCTTCTACTACTTGCCTTCAAGCAGGTACTTGTCATGTATAAGTGTGAACACATTTTTTTTAACAATTACTTCTCATGGATATTAGTTGTTGGATATGCTGGTTCATAACAGAATAGTTTGATTGTTTTAATAGAGAAAACAGACTGATGTTAATGCTTGCATCAGAACAAGCATCTGGAATGTTCCATGTAAATCATTGTAATCTCTTGTGTCATGTTACAGAAGGTTTATTCAACTTGAACTCTTTAGACACTGTCAGATACCAGAGCAATGGGTGTTCTAGCAACGAAAGAAAACATTTAAGCTTATATTTTATTTGACTCCTCAGCATGAGTGATCCTGTTTAAAAAGCAGAAGTCTGATTAGCACTTTTATGTTATTGATTTATTAATGCACGCCTAGTGCTTCTCAAGGCTACTACCTTTGAAGCAGGAGCTAAGCAGAAAATGTGATAATCAGATGGGGATTTGTTAGATGTAAATGTCAGTCAGCCCTACAGGGGCTCACACAAATGCACTATTATACTCCTGATGTGAGCAGAAGGCTGCCAGTCAAGATAATTTACTGATAACAGACTGTCTGGCTTTACAACTTTGACTCTTGATAGTTATTGTGTGAATTGCTGTTTAGCCTTTAGTCTATTTTCTTAGCTTGAAAACTAAAGTCTTGAATTCACTAACACAGCCTTCTAACCAGAAGAGCCTGACTAACCCTTCAAGAGCAGTGGGGGAGGAAACAATCTGCCCCAACAGCATGTTCAGCAGTTGAACTATTGCTGTGCTTCCTGATACTACTTCATCCTAACAGGCTATACTTCATTTGGCAGTAAAAGCTTCTCTGTCCTCTCCCAGCCTTGCAGATTCTAATTCAAGGTTAATATTTACATGCAAGAGCTTTTTAAGCTGAATCATGTACTTTTAGGGACAAAGAAGGAGCACAGGCTGTGAAGAGGACAAAGTATTAGGCTGCTGAGCAGATGTTTCGCTTATCTGCCTCTGACTTTTTGGGTGTCCCTAACCTCTTCACAGATAATCTTTCATCAACTTTGAGACATGTATCTTTGCCTGCTGTTGGGGGGGAAAGCCTGTCTGTTGGTGAAGATTCTGTTCAGTCCTTAATTCTATGACAAACTGCAGCCATAATGAAGATTCTCAATTCACTTGTGCACAGGACAAAAACATAATCATTAAGGGTATCTATCATGTTGCCACCCCTTTCTCAAATAAAAGATATCTGTAAAAGCATCTCTAAGGGAAACTAAATACTGCTCAAAAAATTGTTTGGCATGTTCTTCCAAGTCTTACTAAGAAACAGGTATTTCAGGGATGACTTGTCATTACTGGCAGCCCTCCCTGCAGAGAGAGTGTCAGAGAAGACAGCAAGAGCACATGAAGATGCCAGAAGTTATTACACTGACTTGCCTAAGATAACTGTGTAGAAATGAAGTACAAGTCTTGAATGGAGAGTAGTCCAACTTGGGACAGTATGTAGCAAGTCATACATCAAGGACTGTGTGTTGAGGGCCTGACACGGTGTTTGTCTGAGGAGTCATCAGTATCTGTCTGCTCTTCACAGGATAGTCCCTGAAGGAAAGGAGGAAGATACTGCTAGTGGTCTCTTTACAAGCCCTGTCTGGAATAAATTGAAAAGTGGGTGAGAAAAACGTGTGTGATATGTATATGGTGATACAGGCAGAGTGTTGTGCACTTCTTCCCAAGGTGGCAAGCGTCTATAAATCTGTAGACTTTCGATTTTTGAAACAGTGCATTTAGCACAATAATGAAAATGGGCCATACAACTGATTAGTGAGTAATTAAGGTGTGGTAATACCAATCAATGGACTCATCCGCATGGGCAAGATTCAAACTGTTTTAAACTAAGTGCTGACTTAGTTGCTGGGGTTATGATCTTGTTCTTTACTACGCCAGTATATCTGAAGGCTCGACTGTCCTTTCACCCTTGCATACAAGCACATGCACCTCTAACCTTGCCATGCTTGCTGGTTGACTCTTTTTAGATGACCTCAAAATTCAAGTGTAAGAGAGCAATTCTAGTCTTGTTGCCTTCCACCCGCAGCTGGAGTGAGGAAATTCTAAGAGGCTAAGTACTGTAAAACGAAGCCCCCAAGAAACAAATGGAATATTTGAGCTTTATTTTAGTTACTTGCATGTTAAGCACACCAGCACTTTCCATTAAGATAAGACAAACTTAAGTGTGATGAAGACCTTGCTGAGCTTTGGCTTGAGTGTAAAGCCCAGAATCCATATTTACTTGTGATTGAGGCTTTTTTATAGTGAGCAGAATAGATTACTGCTAGCTCAAGCTACATGTTTCCCCCACCTCAGCAAAATTTTAAGGTGAAGCTGGAGACAATTTAGTTCTAGACATGTGGCTTAACTCAGGTATCAAGAAGTAGTTATTTAAAATATGAATACATATTAAGGCTGCCTTTATCTATCATTGTATTATTAGTTTCACTAATTCTGTTGTTTCTGAGGTGATTTTCAAAGACACCAGGTTCTCCAAAGGTATGAGAAATGATCATCATGTAATGCAAAATCTCACCAGGGAGTATGAGTTTTGCCAGATCTCAGATATGAGAGTAGGTCCTGTAAAGTAGCCAGAAGGTCCTCACTAACATAAAATTGCATTGCTAACACTAAAAATGAGCTTTTCCATAGTAAGACAGGGTATTTGCAAGGTTCAGCCACACTTGTGTGCATCTCTGCCCATCTTCCTCCACTGTGCGTTTTTTTTTTTTTTTTTTTCCTATCTGGTTCTATAAAAATTAGTGGTCTGACTTCGATACAATGAAGGAAGATGTCAATGATGACCAGAGATGCCTTGAATTCAAAGATGGCAGCTGCACATACAGACCATTTTACAGTTGCTAAAGTGAGGTCTTGCTTGTGCATATTTGCTCTTTCCTAATTCTTTTTTATTGCCTCTCAATGTTACTTCAGTGTGTGATACAAGTTGTATGACACCACAGCTGGGTGTAGCTCTGCTAATTAGAGGAAAAAGGATCACTGACAGGCAGGATTCAGTGCCTTGAGGTTCTTATTTCTTCTTTCCAGAATGGAGCTAGGCAGAATGTCCTAAAACTTCAACTCAACTTCTTGAGAGAAAGTCTTATTTCTCTCTTCTGGGCCTTTTCCTTCTATTCTCTCAACAGTAATCTTCCATATAGGAGCGAGTGTTTAACTAATGATCCAACCTTAACTCTCTTTCCTTTGTTATTTCTGAAGGACTTGATAAATCTATGGAGGGGCTCCTTATGCTTATGTCTGAGAGCTATCTCCACCCAGCTTAGCTACTCTGAGAGAAGAATTCAGTTGACTTCACTTTATCTGACTAAAATGTGGATTTCAATAGGCACAATCTGTTTTACCACTGCAGCAAGTATTCTGCAAAATCCCTGCAGGCTTAATAGTTTTCCCCCTGACCGTTTGTCAGAATGGACACACAAGCCACTCTTTCAATGATAACATTTCTTAAATAACCATGGCTTGCTAAGCAAACTTTCTCTGACATCTATTTCTACTCAGAACCACTTGAAACTTTCACAGCAACACCTTTGTGCCCTTGCATCAAATGTTCCCTAACTGTGGCCAGATAAGTTGCTTACAGAGGAGAACAGGTACAGCTGACAGTTCTTTCCCATTTGAGCACCCTTATCTCTGTTGATTTACTTGACCAATGCTAAATGTAATTCACAAACCATCTGGTAAGAAGCTAGGTCTAATTTTGCTTAGATTAGCTAGTTCCCTAAAGGCCTTCCTCCTGGTTAAGTGGAAATTGAGGCTTTCAGGATGAAATTCTCTCTTTAAGATCTAGGAATTTGTATTCATCCTGGGTTAAGAGTCAGTTATGAATTTATATCCATTACTCAGTTAGTGGCAAGCTGGTTCAGTCAGTCTTATTACCAACTCAGCAGTAAATTGGGGGGGGAAGGGAAGGCAGGAGTGAGAGCAAACCCCTGAAAATGCATTTCAAGTAATGGGTAAACCATCAACTATTCTAAGGCAAATGAGGAATTGGCTATTGGGAATAAAAAACTTCTAATGCAAGGGGTTGTGCAATACTTCAGCACTTGTATCTACATAAAAATTGTGTCTCAAATGCTAGATAAAAAGGGTGGCTTGATCTATGGCAGCTTGCCTGGATGTAGGGGGAATTGGAGGGGAGCCCAACTATTTATTCACTAAACAATTTATTGACTTCATTTGCCATCCTAAAATTTGAGAGACTAACTGCAGCCATTGCAATATCCCAGACAGAAGATTGATAGAATGGTTTCTGTAGCAGATGAGGATATCCAGGTCTTTCTGGCTTGGTTTAGATCTTTTATAACTCTATAAAGATGCCCTGAGTGCCTCTGTTTGGTAAGAGGTTGCTTCAGGTTTGCTTCAGGTGTGTTGGAGCAAAACATCATAACTGTAAACTATTTTTTAAATATGTGTCTCAGAGTCAAAAGGGTCACATGGCATAGAGGTAAGTCCTAAAAGTCCATAGTTTTTTGTCAATTTGCAGGGGTTTTGAAAATCTGAAGGTTACTTGATTACTCTTAAGACAAGTGTGTGGGGGGTTTGGCTTGAAGTTCTGTTGTGTTTTTACTGGAACCGTCTGTCTGCAGCCTGAGGAGATTACTTGGTTTTACCTGTTGGGTGGTATAACCTCTGACTTTTGCTGGTTATAGAAACATTAATAATATCTACTGGCATCTTTTGGGTGTTTTGGTGTCATCTCATGGGTGTTTGGAACAGATCCTAGCAGATGTTTCTTGCTTTCTCTCCTAATCTACTTCAGAGGTGCAGCTGGCTGTGTTGAATGAGAATAGATGAAAATACCTGAGTCTGTATAAATAGCCTTAAAAGGTAAAGAAAGCTAAAGATTGACAGATCAAAACATGTTGATGCAAGTACAGCCCATTGATGTAGCAGTGTGCCCTACTGCTTAGGTATGACTGAGGTGAGGGTTCATCACCTCCTGGCCGTAACTTCACACTCTGTGTAGTCTGGCTTTGAGTCAGACTTGCTGTATTATCACTCCTTACACTTTCAGGTTTTGTCAGGCATCAGTGCTCAGTGGAACTCAGATGGACTAACAGCTCTAATAGGAATATTTCTTCTTCAAGGTAAAATATTAAGTCTGTCTTCTAACTGTTATTTGGACTTTTAAGTCTACAGTGAACATAACTGGCCACAATCCCATCATGTCTACTGAGGCTGAAACTGCTGCTACCAACAGCCAGCCCGAACAACAGGCTCCACCAAAGGCACAATCTTCAAAGAAAGAAAAAAAGAAAGGTAATAAATGCTTACCACTTGAACCCTTCTCTATTCTGTGTCCTTAATCTTTTGCATTTTCCTAAACTAAGATCACCCTCCCACTACTGCTGAAATAACTCCGAGTCTTCCAGATGATCAGAAGAGTGAGTAAACATGCCAGTATAATAAACTTAGCCAGAAGGTAGGCTTTTGTTTTTAAGAGCTTTTTTCTAGCCTTAAGTTGTAAAGTTGTCTGTTCCACTGTTAAGTAAGTTGTTTGCTGAGCCCGACAAGTAAGCAAGAGCCCAGAGAAGTGAGAGCCTCCTGAGCAGGTGACCAGACCCTGAAACATCATGCTAGCTTGTTAGTCTGAACTTTAACCTGACTCCTCCCCACCCTCCAGAAAGGAGATTTGTGCTAGATACAAATTCTAGTCCAGGGAAGCTAGAAAACTCATTCCATGAGAATTATTGTATATCAGATAATAGATCTTTTGATAGATTAGATAATGTAAAAATAATTACCTCATATAAAAATGCATACCTAGGTACATACTTCAGCTATGTTGAGCATGCAGAGAAGAAAAGCAAGCAGTTCCTACTAGCAGGAACAGCAGAAATAAAAAAATAGTTAAAATTCCAAATGCTTCGAAGGGTGAGAGTACCAGGACTCATAGAAATGATGGTGCTGATATCAGGTTCTAGTATGGGAACTGGGAGATTATTTTTGCACAGCAAGAAGAGATCTGCCTGCCTCAGAATGTGGGGATAACAGCTAAAGGCCTTACTGAACACCCTGTATGGCCATGGGAAGTACCATTTATCCGTGGTGTTTTTTCTGTTGCTTATCCACATTTTAGTATTTTATGTGGTGAACAATTGTTCTGAAGCCCCCAGACAGTAAGTACTGGGCTCCACTCTGAACTGAGGCCACATTCTGCAATAGTACTGTGACCTTAAAGGAGTCTTGCAGTGCACATGGATTTTTAGTCAGCTGTACTCATCAGACAGTTTTAACACGTACTCGGTTGCATACATATATGGTGTATACTTTTTTTTAAAGATCACAAATCTTCACATAGCCATTTCTATCATTAAAAAAAAATGACCAACCAACAACAACAACAACAAAAATCCCAACTCACCCAAATGTAAAAATAACCTCAAAAAACAAACAGACCCACCAAACCTTTTCTCTCTCTCCAGGGCCAGAAAAAACAGATGAATCCCTCTTGGTTAGATTCAAAGGTGATGGTGTAAAATACAAGGCTAAGCTGATTGGCATAGATGATGTTCCCGAGGCAAGAGGAGACAAAATGAGTCAGGATTCAATGATGAAGCTGAAGGTAAGGGCTTGATCTATCACATAAGGAACAATCTCTGGTTAGCCTTCAAAAAGCAGAACAAACAGTCACTTTGGCAAAACTTCAAAAACAGCTTAATGGTAATGTAGTTACTAGCAGCACAGTCTAGATAGATGTTGCTTCCTAAGATGTAACCTCTGGCTCAAAGGACATTTCTCTGAAAGTCTGGGAACATTCCTTTGGGTCTGTAGGCATCCAGTATGAATTTCATCACAAATGATGAGCTTGGTTTTGGAGGGGAAGGGGGGATTGCTGTGCAATTTAACACTGACCTCAAAGCACAAGTTGGCATCCTGTGTCAATGGTGACACTGAGAGATAAAAACAAATTAAAAAATAATCTCTGCAGCAGCAAAGACCATACTTCTGTAGTACAGAACATTCACATTCCTTCCATCAGACTGGAAAAGCTGGTCAAGATGCTACTACTGTGACAGTTTTGTGGACTAAAATCTGTTTTAAAGCTCTACAACATTTACAGAGGAAACGGTCTAGATCTGTGGTATCACTTTAAGCCTAAGCAATAATATGTTACAAAAAACAAGTTAAAGCTAAATCCAACAGAAGAGTCATGAGTACTGTGGCATTCATTTTCTTTAGGGAATGGCAGCAGCAGCCCGTTCCCAGGGTCAACACAAACAGAAGATCTGGGTAAACATCTCCCTCTCTGGTATCAAGATAATAGATGAAAAAACTGGGGTAAGATATAACTTATTTTCTTAATGTGATTTGTAAAGCTAGTGAGGCACCTGGAAGTTAGACCAATATGAATTAGATTCCTGTTTGGGCACTATACCCCACTTCCACATATAAAAATTCACTTTGTGAAATGTTTGTAATGCTGAAGACTCCTGTCAGACAGCTGCATCCTATTGCAGTTAGTAAAAGGCTGATAAATCTGAGGTTTGGACTGAAGGCTTTTAACAGTCTCAATCATTCTAACTATAGAGAATAGCAGCTATTATTTCCAGAAATTTAAACCAATAGGTTGGGGTTTTTTTCTTTTCCCGATTCAGGTGATAGAGCATGAGCATCCAGTAAACAAAATCTCCTTTATTGCTCGGGATGTAACAGACAATCGTGCCTTTGGCTATATTTATGGAGGAGAAGGCCAGCACCAATTTTTTGCCATAAAAACAGCCCAACAGGTATGAATCAGACACTTTGATTCACGTGCTATGGATAATGCTGTTGTGTAAACATTTAACATGTGATAAGGGTCTAGTGTTTTTCTGGTACTCCTACAAAATTCCTTTGGGGAATACCAGCATGCATGGATAGATTTTACTGAAAGAAAAATAGGAATTGACTGTGTCACCACTGGCTTCTGTCTTGTACCCTTTTTTTTGTAGTCCAGAATAAAAGCACTCAAGTAGTCTTGGTTACTATGGTTAACAATGCTTAACTTGTCTATGTACCATGAAAGTCATTAGTGAGATGAACAGAGCCATTAGCACAGGCTTCCCACTGTGAAAGTACTAATTCTTAAGTAAAACAACCAGAGCTTCACTCTGAATTAACAGGAATATAGAGCTACATTAGTCTAGTTCATGTGATACTTTGCCTTGTGCACCAGGGAAATCACTTATTGAATTGCAATGATTCTGGGTCCTCTAAATGACAGGTCTGGTCCTCCTAGGACCTCCTAACTCTAACCTGTTGGGAGGGATTCTGATCCTTCTGTGATAAGTTCCTCACATGCAGAATTCCTGTGTGCAAGGTTGGTTTCTCTGAGGGGAATCTGTACCTAAGCAATACTGGGAAAAAGTATGTTAAAATAACACCAGGAATTATGCAGGCTCATAAAGTTGGGTATTTTTTATTTATCAGCTTTTCTTTATAATGATTTTATAATAGTCACTATAATGACTTGAGCCCAGACTTCAAAGCTAGACATGTTTTTACCCTTTCCTGCCTGCCTCCCTCGAGAATCTGTTGGCAGCTTTGGACTCACAGCAGGTGAGACTGAGGAGCTCCTTGTTGGAGCATGTTAATACTTCAGTAACAGCTATAAGGCCTTCTTTTAAGTCATTTTTATTAGTTTGTCAGCATTCTGACCAATAATTTTATTGATTTCAGTGGAATTGTAGATGAAGCACAAAAGCCTTTTGTATGTACTCTGGAGTCTATTCCTTCATTTCACCACAGGGTGCTGCTTTCCAGCCTCTAAGCTCAGCCAGGCCTTAGGACAGCTCTTGACTTCCTGCTGGGTGTTTTTGTCATAAACTTGTCTATCTCAGAAGTAAGGACTTCTGCAGCTCTAGTCTGCTGCAGCTGTCCTCCTTGTTAAAGCTGGTAATTCTTGAAATGGCTCTTCCTGCAGCTGCATGTTCTAAACCCCTTGATTAGGAGAGGATGGTGCTCAGGTGTGAATCTGTTCAAAGGATTCTCTGCTTGTGCCAACGGTAGTGGCTGAAGATGGGGATGTGTCCTACTCTATTCATTGACAAGCTGCTGACACAAGTGTTCCAATGCAGTGTAGCTGAACTCACCAGCTTCTCAACAACATTCCTGTTAATGGATGTGCAGGGCTTGCTGAGCCTTCTATTCACATTAAACTGTCATCATATCACAGATCCCATTTAAAGCTGGTCTGTGGGGTGATGATAATGTGATGATCACACATTTGGGGTGATGATAATCTTACCTTACACTTGCCTTGCTCATTTGCTATTTGTATACTGTTTAAATAAAAACAGTATATATAGAAGCTTTCTCCACGTTCAGTGCTGGAGTTGGTAGCAAATAGACATATGCAAAATGTTTTACCGCTCTGGACACTACCAGAAGGCTTGGATAAATTTTGCACTTCTAGGACTTGCCATGCACTTAAGAAGTATTGCCAGCAGCTTTTTAGCAAAAACATAGCAGGTTAGCACAAATTCCTGTACAGCCATTTTTGTAGAGTTATCAACAACTCTGCACCAGTTGTGTCCCTTCCCCTTGTATTCTGCATAAGCAGAATCTTGTATGAAGACTAAACAGGTCCTTAAACTGTTGCTTTTCCTGTTATCTCAAGCTAAGTCTTGCACCATTTAGGGAAGTTTGGTTTGTTGCACAGATTGCAGCAGTAGAAGTCAAGGTAAAAATAGTACATAGCCTAAAGTCTACATTCTTTTCCAGGCTGAACCTCTGGTTTCTGATCTTAAGGACCTCTTCCAACTAATTTATAATATGAAGAAGAAGGAAGAAGAAGAAAAGAAAAAGGTGAGTAAAGCTATAGAAACTCCATGACTCAGCATAAATTGTTTCAATTTTGGCTGAGTTTTGGGCTCTTTTAAGACTTGATAAGCTCTGCCTAAATCCAGAAACACTGGAAGCTATTGGTTGGCAGCTGTCTGACTGTCTAAGTCTGATAAGCTCCTCCAAAGTGAGAGACTTTTGATATTTTACGTGATGTTTAGGTATTAAAAATCTTCTTTTTTCTTTAGAGTGAAGAAGCAAGTAAGACTGAGGTAGGTCACTCTCACTCAGCGTCTCTTGATTAGGTATGCTGCTGCACCACATCTAATTTTGACTTTCTTTATGCTGCCAACATTATGAAGGCAATGTCAGATGCCCAATTACATTGAAATGGAAGTGAAAAGGGCCTGTGGAACTAATACTGAGTAGAGATCTCTCTAATGCTTCCCTTCTCCATCATTTGCTTTTTAAAGCATTTGCCTTGATTAAGGCAAATTTTGAAATTCCAATTATTTCTGACACTATTCTCTATCTATTACAGAATGGTGGTGAAGAACTGCCTGCTGATCAAGCTGAAAAAATGAAGCTGGTAGGTTAAATTTTAAAATTTTGTTGATGCCATTAAAGAGTTCATAACTGACTGTCTCCATATTGTCTAGGAAATGCAGTGTTCATAGATAGTTTTTACTGCAGATTTTACAGTAAATCTCATGGCACTTGATTCTTTTTCTTGTGAGAGCTCTAACAGATACCAATTCTTTCAATATTTCTGGCTTCAAGGGAGTTGACCAGATGGACTTGTTTGGGGATATGTCAACACCCCCTGATATGAGCAGTCCCACAGTAAGTAGAGTCTAGCTTCATTCCCTCGGGTTTTTCTTTGAAAGCAAATTTAGTCCTAGTTATAAGTACTAGTTATAAGTACCTAGTATAAGTTATAGTACCTAGTATAGTACCTAGTATAAGTACCTAGTTATAAGTACCTAGTTATAAGTTATAATGTTTTACTAAGACATCTGCCTAGCAATCATCACAGTACTACTGGGCTAGGGTTATTGAAGTATCCAATTAATCACTAGATATCACTCCAGCACTTAATTCTACTTAAGTCATTCCAGTAGCTCTAGGTCAAAATTCGGCCTCATTGCTCAAAAGTGTGCAGAAACTTCATCATATCTCAGCATGACCCCAAAAATCCTATCATTTTAAATCTGGCACTATAAGCCACCATCAGCGTGATGCAGTTGGTGCTGTCAACCCAGCCAGTGACCAAGTGTTACCCTTATACTGCATGCTTGGTGGAGAATTAGCATGTTACCTTCCACTGGCAAATAGCTCTTCAGCATTATTCTGAAGGTGGGACTGCAACTTGAAGTCATACTAAGGCAGTGTGATTTCACAACTTGTCAAAGCTAAGGACGAGAACTCAAGCAGGGGTCTTTAACTCAAGTGAAAGTCTAGGTGTAATTAGTTCTTACTTGCTCTACAGTCACTAGATTGAAGAACAAGGATCTGATATTTAACTATGGGATCTGAAAACTAATGTTTCAGTACTGCGTTTCAGAAACCAAATAGCTGTAATTTGGCTAGAGACAGCAGTGCTTGCCTGTATAATTTTGAATATGTACTGGTAGAGTGTATTGGATACTAGGATCTCTTCTTTTGCAACTATTTTCCTTGAGCTTTTTAACTGTGCAGCAAAATCTACGTATAACTAACTTCATTTTTCTCTCTGAAAAAATAGGAAGCTAAAGAGATTCTGTTAGTGGATTTTAATTCTGAAATTGAGACCAAACAAACCTTTGCAAAAGAGGATCTCTTCTTGAATGGCATCACAGCCTCTCTTCCACAACCAAACGCACAGACACACTTCTTGCCTGAGAATTCTTTCTCTACCAATCTCAGCTTCTTTCCTACACCTAATCCAGACCCTTTCAGTGATGATCCTTTCACACAGCCAACCCAATCTGCACCACCTTCATTTGATTCTCTAAAATCTGACCAGAAGAAAAGTCCGAGTACCTTGACATCGGTGGGTGATGGTGCTTCAAATGGTGATATTGACTACTTTGATAAACAGTTTGACCAGATTTCTAATAGAACTGGCAAACGAGAAACACTAACAAGCCTGTGGCCACTTGAGAGTAAGTCACCAGCAGCAAGAATTCCCAATGTGATACCAGAGAGAGAACGGAATGGCTTTCTGGAAGTCCCAACAAACCTCAAAGGAACATCTCTGCAGAATGGAGTAAAGCTGGATTCTGAAAGCAATATCCAGTTCATGCCACATGAACCTATAACAATTAGCCCACCACCACAGAGTACCAAGCCAGGAAGAGGAAGGAGATCTGTCAAGGTGAACAGTGTTCAAGTAATTTATGGTGATGTGCATGATTTTTCTTGGAGAAGCTAGGCGAAGGAAGCTTTTCCTTCTTATTACTGTATAACTGGCTACCTAGCTTCACAACGCATCTACTGCCTGCCCTGCTCACTCTAATCTCTCTGCAGCCATGGTACCTTCTAATATCTATGAATGCTTCATAGTAGCTACAGTCACTAAATTCTATACTCTCTTCTTTAATGCTGCCATGCTCCTGTAAAGGTCTGGTAAGTATGCTGCTATGCATATTAACACTTGATATAATGCCAGAATCTGTTATGATAGCAGTATAACCTTTTATGATAGCAGTATTCCCATCAACCTAGGGTTTCATAACAATAAGATACTAGTACTAGCTTACCCTTACTACTAAACCCTTGTGGTTTCTTAGTATTTGCCTACTGAAGGGAATTTCAATGACTTGCCTGATAAGGCACAGGGTGGCTCTGGATCAGCTTCATTTGTTTTGTACTCAAATTATGCAAAACTCTGCTGGCCTTGCCACAACCACAGAGGTTTCTGAAGACTAAGCAGTAGT
Source organism: Phylloscopus whistleri (assembly GCA_017589585.1). NCBI lineage: Eukaryota > Metazoa > Chordata > Aves > Passeriformes > Phylloscopidae > Phylloscopus > Phylloscopus whistleri. The sequence goes on along the minus strand of JADMLD010000110.1, from coordinate 1,404,314 downwards.
GTTTAAAGGGGTAGGGTGCAGAGGGAAGCTCACTTGTAGCACATAATTCAGCCATTTTAAGTTCTGCTCTTCTGCTATTGACTTGTGACTACTACATATTTTACCTAGTTAATGCCATCTATCTCCATAGGCATGAACAAAAAGCTGATGTTTGAAACTCTTATACTCTAAATGATACATCAAAACTCCCTTCTTTGCTTTAGATGACTCCCTAGTCCTATCTCTGGACTAGGGAGCCCTGATGGTGCTAGCATGTGTTCTGCTATGCCATCTCACTGCTGTTGTTTTTTTTTTTCTTCTTTCTAGACTGCATCGGATGACTTATTCAGCTCAGACTTCTTTGTGCCATCTACAGAGAGCCTTAACTTGAGCTCAGGGACACAAGCAGGAGCTCTGCCGACTAGTCCTCTGGACCTCTTCAAAACAAGTTCTAACACAGCATCTCCATTGGCTGGTCTAGGTTAGTTTACAAAAGTAAAGGTCTTGTTCCACCCCATGCTAACACCAAAACATGGAATCTAGTTTTCCTTTACTTCTTGTGTAGTGCTGTACCTTTTAATCCATGTGCTGTTTGCCCTAAACTATTAAGTTCTGTGAATAGAGGGCTAAACTCTGCATCCTTCACTGAATCAGGATTAAAGCAACTAACTGCTTTAATTTTGACAGCAGATTTCTGCTTCAGGTACACAAGGCTTAAGTGAGCCAAGCACACTTGATCAGGGTAACATTGCTGCACAGTGTCTTAATAATCATGTAAACAGAAGTAACTATATGGCAAATCCACCTATCACTTCTGTGCTAGAACTAAGTATGTTTCCCCTTCCCCTACAACAACATCAATTTTGTCCTTGCAGGACTGAAATGCAACAAAGTAAAAAATTAAACCCTTTCTCCCACCCCCTTTCCCCCAAATGGTTTGATTTGTAAGTGCAAACCAAGAGATTTTTGCAAACAGTACATGAAAATCTTTTTCTGGTACCCTTTATGGAATTGATACACTCCTGCTTGTGGTCTTCGGATGACTGAAGTGCTGTGTAACAACAATCTCCCCCCAGGTGGCTTGCCAGTAACCTCATCACCATGGACCCCACAAACAGTTTCCTTCACTCAGGCTGCATCAGTCTTTCATGGGTCTATGATGCCTGCTCAGTCTCCAGGATTTACTCAACCACTTGCCTTTGGTACTCAAGCAGTGCCAGGCTGGAACCAATCTTCATCTTTTGGTGCCACATCCACTCAGTCTGCTGGTCTCTGGTCACAGCCAGCACAAGTTCCACCTAGCTCTTGGGCACAGCCAACCAGTGCTGTAAATCCCTTCCAGAGCAGTGTGTTCACATCTCCAGCACTACCAGCCCAGACAGCCTCGGCACTGCCCTCCATGTCAACAGCAGCTAGCCCACCTCAGCTGCCACCCAGAGCTACACCTCAGAAGGAGCTGTCCAAGAAAGAGAGTGATGCATTCATTGCTCTGGATCCACTTGGGGATAAAGAAATGAAGGATGTCAAGGAAATGTTCAAAGACTTCCAGCTGACAAAGCCACCTGCAGTACCAGCAAGGAGAGGAGAACAGCAAAGCCTTTCAGGTGCTTTTGGACTTTTCAGCAGTCACTTTAATAGTAAAGTAGGCATTTCTAAAGATAGTACAGATCATGACAAAATGGGAGCTAGCAAGCTGTCTGCCAACATGCCTGGTAACATTTTGGTGTTAATGGTTACTGAAATAGAGGGCTGAATGGCTGTCTCAACTAATAAATCGAAGACTTGATCAGCGGCAGTGGCTGAACACTGACACCTAGTGCCTAAATGGCTTTACTAGAACAAAATAAACCCTAAGTCTGTAAAACAGCGTTAGAATTTCCATCTGATTTAAGCTTAGTTAGGGACAAGCAGGAGTTAATATTGTGGCTCAAAGTCACTCCAAGCAACTTCCGTGTAACTTTTTTGTATTTCTAATTAGATGGGCTGTGGTGTTGCTGTACAAGCAGACCTGAGTTCTTGTTAAATCTATCAAGTGATTATAGCAGTATGTCTCTCTTTTTTAGAACCACCAAAGCCTGTTCCTCGACAAAGTGCGCTGCCAGCTGATGGCCTGTTTGAAGGTCAAGATAAAACAGACCCTTTCAGTGCCTCATCTGTAAGTAGAAAAAACCCAACAAAACAAACAAACAGAACCCAACAAAACAAACGACAGACAAAAAAAAACCCCAAATTATATCCCAACCACAAAAAAGCCATCAAAACCTCTTATTCTCATTAATAACTGTGGTGCCTTTGTTTGAGCATAGGGTTTAGAGGCCATACAGGAAAAACCTTTTGCATCTTTGAAGCTAATATATAATCTAGCACAGGGTATCTGTTCCAAGCAGGTTAACAAAGCATTATTCCATTTGGCTTGGCTCCACAACCAGTTTCCCAAGGTGCAAAGTTCTGTTGTACTGGGACCATTTACATCAAATAATGTAGCTGCAGACATAGCCTATTTTGGTTATACATATCTTCAGAGCAGACTGAGCAGTGTGGATTGTGAAGCTCTGTAGCTGAACAAATGGGGAGTTCCATGTTCAGGACTCTGTGGAAGTGGCTTCACTAATCACTCCATTTGGGACAGAGCACTTGAAGCCCTCAGTGAAAATTCTGGACCAGTTCCAGAAGGCTGACTTAAGACTTCTAGCATTTGATTAAAAGATACCTCATCATGACTCCACTGGCTCCGAAGGAGTGTTCAGTAGCAAACATGATTTTCTGAAAAATACCTTGCCTTGGACTAGCATAACTGCTAACACAGCTTAGAGCCCCCTTCTTTTGTTGAAGCAGTACAATAAATGTGTGTTTAGCAGGAGCTCTGAAATATTCTTTCCAGGCATTTGAACAGGAAATAGCTCATAGAACCATGCAGTGTAAATCTGGTGAAAATGGGAAATCCACTAACAGCTTCTCTCTCTTTCCTTAGAAGGAATCTCAGAATCCACCTTCTGGTCCTTTTGGTGATCAATTTGGCAACCCATTTGCATAGATCAGGTATGTCTTCCTTAAATCACCACATTCATCCTCTGAAATTTGTTGAGGAAATGTCTGGTAAAGAGATAGATACTGCTAAAAACTGCAGTAGCTTAACACTAATGCTCTCTGAAATATGGCAAACAGTGCTTGGAAGAACTTCTGCTAGACTACCTCTATGAGACTTGTATGTAGATGCATTCTGTCTAAGTCTAGCCAGCTTCACTTTCTTAGAAAGAAAGACTTTATTTTTCCACAGACTTAAATCCCAAGCTCACAATAGACCCGGATTTCCTTTCCTTGAGGAAAATTAATGACTATATATGTACTTCAGAACTCAGAGGGGCTGACTTTAATACCTTCAGATATCTGTGGGAGAATGTTAGCATAGGGTGCCCTGTATACAGCATACAGCTTTCTGAAGTTTAATCACCTCAACAATTGCAGCTTTGGACTCTGGGTAAATTGGAATAAAACTAGAATAAGGCCATTAGATTCTTACTCTGATTTTAATTAAGAGTCGTTACAAGTGCTTTTATGGCTAGAAACTAATGTAATTTGAAATGTCATACCATTGGCTGAAGAGCACGATCTACTGATCCAGCAAATCTTCTGCCATACCTTTCAGCCTTCCCCCGAAATACTGTCGAGCTTCTGATAGAAGACAAGTGTTGGTATTTATTGCTTTTGTTTTGTTCTCAGTGGCTCTGTTTAAGCAATAAAGCACAACTGACAACCATCTGAACACTAATTCCTTTCCATCATACTAGGTGTAACCAGAAAAGGACAAATGGAATAACTGGACCTCTTCTCAACGTGATTTTTCTACGTGTTTCACTTTGCTGTCTGCTATTCTTGCTGTTGTTTTGTGATGTCTGCAATCTAAAGTATATCCAGGTGGATTGAAGCATGGACCCTCGAAGAACATGCTGTGAAGATGATAATTCAGGGCAAAGCAAATGGGGATATTGACTCACGCTGAAAACCCAAATTCAAATTGGTGGATGTTACCTTTACTTTAGTTCTTTGCACTCCTCTACGGAGAGGTTGGTAGCACTGAGTAATGTGTCTTGTACCATTTCCCTTTACCTAGCACTTACTGTCCCCAAATAGAGGAACTTAATGTACCTAGGGGAGAGGTGTTGCCTTTACATAAGGGTGGTGAATTGGTAGCTACGACTCCACACCTTAAACAACTAGGTCAGTTGTCCATTATGACAGCAGCAACCAGTTGTAAAGTTAAGTGGATGCTACTCAGTTCTGATTGGTGACTGGACAGATGACTTGGTCTCTTAGCCATAAAAATGTAACTATGTGTAGAGGAAAATAATATTAGTCTATTTAACTAAAAGTAAAAGTATCATTCCACCATAAGTGTGTCATTAAGGGACTGCGGGGTCTGTAACAGCACTGCTGAAGCCCTGAGTACTAGAGGCCTACACTGTAAGCTGAAAAACTTCTTGCAGAACATTTAGGTAGTTGTGGACACTAACCATTGTCTTGGTGCTAATATGGCAGTTTTCAGGGAGGGAAATCTACTAAGATTACTTTTCTATTAAGGTGGCTTGGCAAACAAATGAAACAAGCCGGTAGGGTTCTTGCTTATATCTTGGTGAATCCCTGATGTGCTCAGTTTGAGTTGTCACACGGTGTAGTGGGATATGTTTCCAGCATGCTGGAAAACAAAAACACCAGAATGGTTTCACTCCATGCCTAGTCTCCTTGTGAACAGATGCACCACTTCTGTGCCATTAATGTGAGGCAGTAGTCTATCACTTGGAAAACCTGCCTTTTCTCAAGAGCCTCTTTACTACAGGTTTTGAAACAGTTACAACTGCCTGTAACAGCTACTACATTCTTGGCCAGTGGTGATGACTGAGGTGTCGGAAGTTTTTCTGTTAATGTTGCTAAACTGGAGAGTTAAGAAAGTCAACTTGAATACAGCCTTAGTACCCAATTCAGCCAGTCATGCAATTAGTCTTGTATACAAACTTCTCTTGCACTTTCTGTAATGAAAAAATAATAAAAAAAAAAAAAATCACAAATTTAAGTATTTGTCTCAAACTGGAAATGTAGAAATTTATCGATGTTACACTGTTATATAAAACTGTAGTATCTGTTACTTAATGATATTAAAAAGCAGCTCTTCATACCAAATGAACACCAGTGTGGCTGTTAATTTTGTCCTCTGTAACTCAGACTTGTGGTCTAGTTGACATCAGAAGTTCCAAGCCTGCTGAGAATCATTTCTCACAGGTTCTGTAGCTGTCTAATGGCAAAGTGTCTTTCTGTAACTCCTTGCATTGGACCTGTTCAACAAATGCTGTGCCATATTAGAAAATAAATCTCCAACTGCTTTAGTAAAAACTTTCACTAGAACTTTGTCCCTTTGGCTGCTCAGCCTGAGCTTGTTGCTGCTAGAGATGCTTTCTTGCTTCTTTCTGCAACATCATGGGAGCTGAGTACTTAAATTGCATTACACTCAGAAGTTTCAATAACTCAGCTCATGTATTCCAGCTTTGCAGGAGATCTAAACTGCTGGGAAATCTCGGTTAGAACATGTTCTCGTGTTCAGAAGAAATTATATAACTCCTTTAATAGAGATAGTTAGAAAAATAATAAACCTGTTACTAAGCTGCTGTTTTAGACTATTCTGCTTATTTCTAATATTGTTTGGTGGTTAAGGGGTTAAAAACAGCTCATTACAAGACATTTGTTATTCAGCTTGAAATATAGGTCTTAAGGGGGTTTACAGTGTCACAGAGTCACAGTGGGGCCTTTTTGGTTGGCTTGGGTTGTTTTTTGGAGGGTTTGTTTGTCTGTATTTTGGGGTTTTTTGGTTTTGGGGGGATTTTTTGCCTTTTTTTCTTTCCTTGCTTTTTTATCTTCTTGACTGCATGGCAACATATAATTTAGTATTAAAACTAAAAGAACAATTGACTGCCTTAATGCCAATATGAAGGAATATGTTTACCAGCATTTGAGTTAAAGGTTTAAATCACTGCTGTTAAGATTTTGAAATGGCCATGGGGATCCTCATTTAGAGCAGGGCTTCCTACAAGCTGGGCAAAGATGCTTGCTGGTCTGCTATGTTTCCTCTGAGTCTCTGTCTTAAAGAATCATGAACTCTGATGGCAGTTTTGATGGAAGATTACAATATTAGAAGTGTCTGTGTTTTGCATTCTTACAAAGCTAGACTGAGGCTACAGCAGGTGAAATTTTTTTTAATTAAATATTCCAAATCAAGGCTTGAGTAGGGGGGAAATTTGCCTGCCTTACTCTACACACTTACCCTGCCACAAAAAGCAGGAAACAGAAAAAAAATAAAACTACTTTTATTATTTTTTCAATTATGGTAATAATCCATGGTAATTTGGAATATCTTTACCCTGGAACATTATTTTAAGACTGTATCCAGATATGTAGTTCTTAACAGCAGGTTATTTAGGGGTGTCTTGTGACCGTGTCCAACACATGATGCCTTAAATCTGGATTATAGCAAACTACTGAAAAGGAATGCTTCTCTAAAGAGCTGGCTTGTGGTTTGGGTTTTTGTTACAGAGTGAAAGCTAAAAGAGTTTTAGTGTCATTCAAACCCACAAAATATAATGTGTTGTTCTCTTATATTGGTTGGAAGAGGAATTAAAAAAAGAATCTTGAGACTTCAGTCCTCCAGTACTCCAAATGAGGATTCCAAAGCTGTTATACACTGAACTTGCTCTTGTAAACAGCTCTGCTTTTGGAACTATTTGTTCTTTACATGAATCACTGTTACAACAGCTTTTTTACTAGGCACTTAATGGTTCTCTTAATTCAATACATCATGTTCTTCCTATATTCAAAAGGTACTGTTAAACAAAATTGGTTTATTTTTAACCTTGCAAGTGCTTCACAGTATTTACTCATTCAGGGAAATAGTGGCATTTTCTGAAAAGTGGACTTTAGAGTTCTTACAGTAAGGCAATTTTGGCCAGTTACTGGCATTCTTCAGCACACACTACTTTTTGTTTGTTCTCTTGGTAATAAATAACAAAAGGAACAAATAAATAAATTACAAATTCAGTCACGACAGTTCCAGTCTGTTCACCTACAAAATGAGAATCATGCATGTTATTCTGCAGTTTATAGCCATACTATGCACTGTTGAGACAGTTGCCTCAGTTTGGGGGGAAAGCAGAAGGTAAGTGCTCTTTTTCTTCTGCAGCTGTCTCCACTGTTTTGTTTCTCTAACACAGAGCATAAAGATCCAGTGTGGACATTTGTAATGGTACCTAGCCCAGATATCCTACGAAAAAGGAAACTACTTGCTGTATTTCAAGGAGGCAGATAGCAATGATTTATTTGTTTATTTTGGATATGTGTGACACAATAAAAGTGCCTGATTGCAGTTGAAGGCATATTTTTGCAGGCAGGTAAAGCTCAGGTTCCTTTTTCCTATTGCATGCTGTGTGAAAATCCCTAATCTCAATCTATTTCTTTCTGAAGCTGCACAATTGAAGCACGAGCTTACAGTGCTTCCCTTAATATTTAAAATCTCCTAGAGAGACTAGTTTTAATCTTTGGAAATACAGCCTTTGTGTTTTCACTGCAAGTATCTCTAGGAGGACAACAAAGGCCTAGTCCCTACCGAATGCTCATGTGAAAACAACTAAAGAGCTACTCTTGCAGAAACATGTCATCCACAAGAATGATCAAAACTAAGTGATGGAAAAATGTGAGCCTTATAATAAATATATGTTGAAGCAAGTCCAGAGGAAGCCATGACATTAATTAGAAGACTGAAGCACCTCCCCTACATCAACTGAGAAAGTTGTTCAGCCTGGAGAAGAGAAGGTTGTGTGGAAACATTATAGCCCCCAGACCTTCCAGTATCTGAAGGTGCCTACAAGGAAGCTGTAGCTGTTCTCTTCATCAGGAACTATAGTGATAGGATGAGAAGTAATGGGCGCACTGAACATATTACTGAAGGGGAAATTATGGTTAGATACTAGGAATGGGTTTTTTACTGTGAGAGTGGTGAGACACTGCAACAGGTTGCCCAGGATGGCTGTGGATTACCAACACAGGGAGTGTTCAAAGCCAGGCTGGGTTAGACTTTGAGCAACCTGGTCTGGTGGGAGGTGTCCCTGCACATGGCAGGAAGCTATGGACAAGATGATCTTGAAGGTCCCAGCTGTGCACAGGGACACCTTTCACTAGATCGGGTTGCTCTGAGCTCCATCCAGTCTGGCTTTAAACACTTCCATGGATGGGGCACCCACAACTCCTCTGGGCAAGCTGTGCCAATGTCCAACTACCCTCACAACAAAGAACTTCCTCCTAATATCTAATCTAAACCTACTCTCTTTTAATCTGTTCTGCCTTATCCAGTCACTTCATGCTCTTGTAAAAAGCCCCTTGCATCTTTCTTGTAGGCGCCCTTCAGGTATGGGATGGCTGCAGTTAGGTCACCCCTAAGCTGCCTCTTTTCCAGGTTGAATAATCCCAACTCTCTCACCCTTTCCTCACAGCAGAGGTACTCCATCCCTCTGATCATCTTAGTGGCTTCCTCTGGACTCTCTGACAGGTCCCTGTCCTTCCTGTGCTGGGACCCCACGCTGGATGCAGAGCTCCAGGTGGGTCTCACCAGAGCAGAGCAGAGGGGCAGAATCCCCTCCCTCCCCTGCTGCCCACAGGGCTCTGGCTGCAGCCCAGGACACGTTTGGCTCTCTGGGCTGGGAGTGCCATGGCTGGGGCATGTCCAGCCTCTCACCCACCAGCACCCCCAAGTCCTTCTGGGCAGGGTTGCTCTGGGTCTGTCCATCCCCAGCCTGTGCTGATTCCAGGGGTTGTCCCTACCCAGGTGCAGCACCAGCACTTGGCCTTGTTAAACCTCATCAGATTCCCAAGGGCCACTTCTCCAGCTTGTCCAGGTCCCTCTGGATGGCATCCCATCCTTCAGAAGTGTCAACAGCACCACTCAGCTTGGTGTCAGCTGGAGTTTACTGAGGGTGCACTCGATTCCTTTGTCTGTGTCATTAATGAAGATATCAAATAACACTGGTACCAGTACAGACCCCTGAGGGACATCACTTGTCACTGATGTCCATTGGGACTCTGAGCCATTGACCATTAACCCTGGATGTGACCATCCAACCACTTTCTTATCCATCTCTCAGTGTGGAATTGGATCCATCTCTCCCCAACACAGAGAGAAGAATATTGTGAGGGACCATGTCAAAAGCAGTACTGAACTCTAAATAAATGACATCTGCAGCCCTTCTCTTGTCCACTGATGGAGGCATTCCACCTCCACATAGAAGGCAACTAGATTGGGCAGGCTTGATTACGTCCTTGCTCCTTAGGTCTTGATGGTTATTATTATTTTAATATTCAGATCCAATTAAAGCACAGGTTTAGCATGTTCAATTAGAAATGGTCCAGACAGAAGATATGATTATTAGAGAAAATCCACATCAGGAAACACTGGCCAGCAGCTTGGCTCCCCAGCATACCAAAGGCTGTGCATCTTGAAGATGGTGCTAGCAACTACAGTTGGCAAACAGCACATCCTCTCATGTGGTGCTACCATGTCTTCAAATTCTAGAGAAATGTGCCTGATTTCTTGGTCAGTGATAATTATAAAATCAAGATTTTTTTCTGAGTTATCCATTTTGTAACTGATGAAGTCAACAGCTCTCTATTCTGAAGTATGACTCAACAACTAATCACCAGAGCTATTTGGGTGTATAGAGTGTACTGGGCAATCCAAGACAAGGTGCAAATCGTTCTGTGTACTGATTGTGAAATGGCTTTTGCTTTCCAAAAAGTACGCCTCTGACCCTCAAACCTCTCAATAAAGGATAGTAGAGAAGGTATTTTGATTTCCATGCCCACTTTCCATGCATTTTTGAAGTTCATGCTCTCAACTGTCACCTTCAGTGACGTTCTTCAGTAACTGAACTGTTTTTACCTCCTCTCCTAGTTAATTTGTGTGACTTAGCATCTGTTTCAATGTGGTTTTCCATTAACAGTTTTTCTTCAAATTTAATGTAGAGATCACAAGTTTGCAAATTTTTGTAGTACCTTAATTCCTTTAAACATTGTTGTTTAATATATGTCCCTTTGATTTCCCAGATAATCCGGGAATAGTGGATGCATTAGTGGTATTTCAGAGTTTATGAATAATTTGCAATGAGACTTTTCTGAATTTTCTTATTTTTATTTTTATTTCTCTAACCACCAGTAAATTCAAAACCCTAAAGCTGAATCTGCAGCAAATCATGTTAATCTCATACACTATGCTGGAGAAGGCCCATGGATGTGTGTACATCACTCAATGAATATTCTTGCAAAAGTTGCTAAATTGTGATTATCGTAAGATGATAGAATCACTTAGGTTGGAAAAAATCTTTAATTATGTTGTTACTTAAAAGTCAGTCAGAGACTACCATCAGCTCTAGTTTGCAGACAGTTGATGGCAAGACTTCCATTTGTATTGGAGACTTCAACTCAGTATTTCCTGCCTGTGATTTTTACTTTAGACTGTAAATAATACCTTACAATAATCTCTGGGAGAATCTCTAGGACCTGGAGTAGCTTGAGTCTAATTGCTTCTTTAGGCATAAGTCTGCTTTCCATGATCAATCTTTATTGCCAGTAAGGGGTTTTGGCTCTATTTTTACAGCAATAATTTAACAGTTCAGAAACACATTTCAATGTAAATTTGTCTAACATCAGAATACTGGGTAATTGCTAGGAATAAGAAAACTATTAGCTTCCAGACATCCCATCAGGTGTCTCAATATATCTTCTAGGTCTAGCATCTAAGGATTCTCATTTGTACTCTCTTTAAGGACAACCTGTCCATCTTCAACCCAAGATGCCAGAATAGATGTTGTTACTTAGAGGTTTGCAGTCCTCCATCAGTAAGATGGAAAGGCCTTCTGCAGATACAGTAAGGAACAAACTCATTCTCATCCATTTACCAGAGCAGTAGATTTTAATTTTTTCCCACTGTTGATGTTACTTCATACTGAGTGGTGGGAAATACATAGAAAACCACACAGGAACTTTTTAACCATTATTTGTTTAGTATGAGGTTCCTGTAAGATGAGCTACTTACAAATGAAAGAGTTGGTTTTGAAGAGGCTAGGCATCTACATCAAATTTTAAATTCAATACAACCTTCCAGAATTTCACAGAACTGCTGAATACATTGAAAAGTCTAGGTCGAAAGGAACTTTTGGAGATCTGTTCAAAACAGGGCTTTAGATTAGGCTATCCAGGGGTCCTGACAATAGTGTTCATATTTCCAGGGAAGGACATTCTACCATTTCCCTGGGTAACCTATTTCTATGTTTAATAGCTGTCATGGCAAAATCCTGGGCAAGTCTGCGATCCCTGAGCTGGTTAAGGCTTGATAGCTGAAAAGAGGTTGATTTATTTTCCCAATAAAAACTTAGTACATACGTAAACTTAACACAGAATAAATGGCACTGGAGAGCTGGACCAACTGCTATGGCTTTGTTGTCCAAACTACAGATTTCTTAATCTTATGGATTTGTTTGGACTCCTGCAATATTTGTACTATGTAAAGGGGTCAAAGAGCTGAGGGCAAAGCCCTGCCTGCAGTGAAAACCCATGGGCACCTCCCACTGCAGGAGCTGCAGATGTGCCAACCAGCTGTGCTCAACAAAGAAGGTCACATTGTAGAGCAGGGGCAAGAGCATTAACTTGAACAGATGCAGAGAGAGGGAAAAGAATACTCACCATGTAAGGCCAAATTGGAGTAAGTTACTGAAAGTGAAAAAGGCAAGCCATACTTCAATGCTATTTACCACTGAAGTTAACGTCAACAGCAAACTACTAGCCTTGGCTTTTAAACTTTATAAGTCATTCCATAATGCATCAGTTTTTAATATCTACCAATGGGTGCTTTAAAGAAACTTGATTTCTATTAAGTAATGGCCTTACATGCACTGAGAACTGGAAGTCTGATGACATTTAAAACTGGGCACCAAAATGACAAGGCACTCTAAAAAAAAATAGGCCTAACTGCAATAGTATTCAACATGGCAAGCTGAAGGATAGTAAGATAGCTAAACACGTCTGTTTCTTCTAGCAATGAAAGTTATCCTGTTACTACGTAATACTTTATTTATGAGTCTTCTTTCAGCTCTGGAAGGCAATTATGCTTTTATCCAAGGCTAAGAGCAACACCATCAAAGTAAATTAGCTAAAATCACAAAGATGTGTTGAACTGCTTCACCCTTTTGAGATGTGCTGTTGTGTGTTAGTCTTTAGCTTTACTTATTTGGGAGCGCAACCACTGTCTGAATAGGAGAATGTAGATGTTCTCTGTGTATTATTGTTTCATTCTCTTCAATAACATGACCTACCATAAGAGCATTTGTATGCACAAAGATCTAAAAACGGGGAAAAGACCTGGCTTATTAAGTCTTCAAAGCTGTTTTTAATAGTAATTTTAATCCACCAAAGAATTTAATATTAGGCAGCTGTTGATACATAGAAGTACTGCTATGAAAGTGAAACAGAAATCAGGTTGAAGATGCTTTCAAAATACTGGTCTATGGTTTAAATATAAACTCACATGTGGATTTAGTATACTGCCCAGGACTGTACTGGAATGTTTTGTTTGACAGCTCTTCAGAAAAAGCTTTCCACAGGGGAACAAGGGAACTGAATGCTCCATCTCCTATAGACTGCAAACTGAGCAGCTGGAGCGCATGGGGGCCCTGCGACCCATGCACCAAGCAAAGGGTAAGCTTCCTTGGAAGTCTTTGTTCCAAAGTCACAACCAAAGGGTTCTTCATGATCTGGTGAAACCCATAAAAATGTCAGATTTGAAGCCATAAAGTAAGAGAATACTACATCCAGTTGTGCAAAACTGCTCAAGTGTACTCATTCAAAATGTTTTCTTCATATAAAGTATCTATTTTGGCCATATGTGTGTTTCTGTTTAAAACATTACTTTTCAATACATTTTTCCCTTTTTAAATTAAAACAAACGAACCAAGAAAAACCCAACAACCAAAAGAACAAACAAACAAAAAACCCCACAATTTCTTTTCCAAAGCAAATTTTTATTTTCTTAGGGAGTTCTTTCAAGGCTTGAAAACATACAGAATATAAATAAGCCAATTCCATGCTGGAGAGAAATAAAATAATGAAGCAAACTAAACAGTGAAAATTTAATATCTTTACATGCTAGCTTATTATTATTAATTGTAATTATTAATTCAATGTTATTTTAGTCATTAATTGTGCCTGTGGGTTTTCAACAAAAAAATTCACCAATGTTTCATTTTGAAAAGCTCTAAGTTCAGCTGGAAACCTTGAAGTTCTGGTAGAGTTCTCTTTTCTCTCTGAGCAATATTAATATTTTTCTTTCAAGTTTCGCTCCAGACGTATTGAAAGATTTGGGCAGTTTGGTGGAAAATCATGCCTAGATCCCCTAGGAGACACACAAACCTGTGAAACCAGCAAAGTCTGTCCTGAAGAACCAGAACCAGACTGTGGTACTGACTTTCAGTGCAGTTCAGGTAGGTTTTTTTGAGCCATAGCAAGTAAAGCAGTTACTCAAAATGACATTTTAGTTCTGTGAATAAGTTACATTCGCCTCATGCTAGCATTTAAAAACAGTCCAAGGACAGGTGAGTGCAAAGGCACAATGCCAAAACCACAGCAGCAAAACCACTTAAGAAGGGCTACATTCCTCTCATCTTCCATTTTAATTTGCAGCTAGTTTAAACGCTTCTGTAACTTCTCTTCCACAGTTAGAAGCTGACCATACTGACCGCCTCCTTTCCTCTAGCTTAACTGCCCCACTTGCTACTAAATCACTAGGTTTTATGAAAAAAACACCACGAAAAAACTAGGAGTGAAGGAATTTTAACAGAATGGATATGGAAGTTTAGCAATCTAACTGGTGTGATAGATACTAGTTAGAGACCAGCATGCATCTAGATCCAAAATAGGATACATGTTTGTAAAGGGATACAAGGCATATGAATGTAGTGCTCAAGATTCATCAGAAATCAAAAAAAAAGTAGGAAAATTTAACAGTAGTAAAACTAGTCAAAACAAAAACAGAAAGATGATAAATGAAGGTCCTTTTTTTGTATTGCTTTTAACTTTAATACTGAAAAGTGCAAATAAAGCAATTTAAAATTAGAAAGTAGACCTTTAACTACTGCTTCACATGGATTGTGTGGCATTCACAGGGGAGGTTGATGATATCAAAGTGTTGTTTTATTATGCTACAGCTAATTTACCAAAGTATTTAAATCCTCTAGAAAAAAAACCCTGAGTCTTTGTAAAATTTGTGATATGTAAACTCAGGAAAGTTACTACTTCCCTGTTGCTTTAGAACACAAATCACTATAGTTTTGGACACTACTGTGTCCATAACATTCAAATAATATACAAATAGCAACAATTTAAATGATTTAGAAAGATTTTTTTGTTGATGTTGAATTGGTATTTCCCTGTATTCTCTTAATACAAATAAGAAAATCCCAATCAACCTAACATTTGAAGTTTAGTATAGAACAGTCTAGGATGCAACAATTTTCTTCAGACAAGAGCAGTTCTGCCACTTACTTTTCTCAGTCATCCTACTAACTTATATGTAACAGTAGTACGGGTTTTTTCATTTGAAAGTGGCAGAGCATAGGATTATAATCCCTCATGACAACAGTAGAAATATACGTAAAGGAAGATCTTAAAAAGTAGCTGAGGGTGCCATTGAAAGCCTATCTTGACAAAAGTGCATTCAGGCAATGTTTTATTCCTTGATCAGGTCGGTGTATAAAGCAGAGACTTGTGTGCAATGTGGATAATGACTGTGGAGACTATTCCGATGAAGATGACTGTGACCCTGACCCACGATCACCATGCCGAAACCATGACATTGATGTGTCTGAAGTTGGCAGGACTGCAGGACATGGGTATGTAGTAAAAAGTAATACTGAGCCTTGTGAAGAGTTTGGGATTGTTGCCAAAGCCAGCTGAAAAAAACTGGGACATAGTAACATTCCCAAAAGTGGGATATGAATCATGGTAACATTTGTATTCAGAAACGCTAAGTAGCATTTGCAAGAACATTTAACTACCATTTTATTTTGTACACTTGTGAGGATAAAATATGAAGACTGTATAAATCAGTCATAATATTAGTAAACAGAATCATACATATATGTCACATGAATACATTTCTACATAAATGCAATGTTTATAAGTATATAGATTTGCTTCTAATGATATTTCATAACCAAACAGTAATTGTCAATTACTTAGCTAAAATGCATGTCTAAAAGGGAGAAAATCTCTCTTGACTATTTATACAACAGGATGCCTTACTGCAACAACACTTTATATTCAGTTTTCTTCCAGTATTGCATTGTCCACTGTTCCCGGATCTTTGTTGTTTACAGGAGTTTTCATCATTAATCTAAGTTGAAAATGAATCTTTCTGTTCCCAGACTCTGCTGGATTTCTTTCATCTCTAACAAAAAGAAAACATGACACATTGTTTACCTACAAATAGAGCTAGAAGGCAGCAATGCAAACTGAACAGAAAAGTACACCACAGCACCACCGTGTGTTTAATGAAAATCATACATCCTTCTCATTTCATTTCTTACTCTGCAACAGCAAAAATGCTGCTTTTTTAGTATGGGGGAGTGAACCAAGTATATAGGCAATTTTAGAAATTTCTATTACAATCTGTTACTAAAATCTTGCATGAGAAAATGTTCTATAGAGATGCAGAAATGACACTGGTGACTTTGATGACTTGTTTACCACTTTCTACAGAAAGGTACACATACATGTACAAGATGTAAATATTGGAAATACTGAAAAAATTGAAATGTATGAAATGTGCACAAAAGGGCAAACAAATTATACATAACACTCTAAGGAGTTTTTTTTTGAAGTATTTCTTGTACATCAGTATATAAATGCATAGAGCTATACAGCTGATGTGCCTGCCCACCTGGTTTTGTAATGTTTTAGATTTCCTCTCTTATGCTACAAGAAATGCTGCTATTCCACTAGGTCATACCCTACAAGAAAAGACAATGCTAGGAGTAGCTGTATATTCCTTCTAAAGATTTGATGGATGTTGTACACACTTGATAACCAAGTACCTACCTGCAAACAAACTAATATAAGTTATTCAAAAATATATATAGCTGTTGAGATGTAGATTTTAAATCTACAAGGAATGCTTTCTCACAGATGTACTTGTCAAGAACAAATGTTCTTTCTCACAAATATATTGGTCAAGAAAAAAATGGTTTTTGCCTCCTTTCATGCCTAAAGTTTTCACTGTGTTTGAGGTTTAATGTATTTTATTTGTTTATTTGTCATGCATGATCCTTCAAGAACTTTACAAAAGATGTAACTATCTCCAGTACACGGATGAGAAACAGCAAGAGATTGAAGGAAGCTGCTTGGATGGAGCAGGATTCAGTTTCCCAGCTATAATCTCCATCTCTTACAGAATACGGCTTTTCCAGCGTACAGGTCGTGTGTGCTGACACCCCCTCTTTTGAAGCATAACTTCTCCTGTATTTCTCTTGTAGAATCAATGTTTTAGGGATGAAACCAATGGCCATCCCATTTGACAATGACTTTTTCAATGGTCTCTGTGAGCGGGTGCGTGATGGGAACACGCGGACATACTACCGCAAGCCGTGGAATGTGGCTGTTCTCACCTACGATGTGAGTTTAATTCTTTTGGAAGACAGCATGTGTTTAACTGAATGCCAACTCCTGGCATACTCTTGGAAGACTCAGCATATCTTCTGAGTCAGGCAGCAGCTTATTTTAGGCTCAAGCTTGTGCTAAAGTCCTGAGGAAAAGATGTTGTTATCATATACTTTGGCAGTTAAGCTCAGTTATGCCAGACAAATACCCACATCTTCGTGGTGCACCTTTGCACAACAAATGAAAGTATCATTCTGTAATATTTAAAATATGAGCAGAAGAAATGAACAGAAGATGTACAGAAAGGATTACAACACCAAGATTTTACTAGGTAGAAGGGCAAATAAGCTTCATTTTCAAGGACATGAAAAAGCCACTGATAAAAAGGCAGACATAATATTACAATATTCTGGTCCTACTTGTTTTTTTCTAACCAGGGATGATTTTTTCTGTCCCATGGGAAAAAAAAATTGTTAGCCTTTTAAGTTTCAGACTATGACCTTCACTGAGGTTTGAACTACAAAAATGTTGATGATTGTTGAAAAAAAAGTGAGATACTTTTCAAAAATCAAAGCACAATTTTGCCTCCTAAATTACTGTAAGTAGGAACTTGATAAAACAAATACAATTCAAACCAGGTCCTACCCAAAATGAATAAATCTGACCCAGAGATCTCTGGTTATGTTTGGGTTTGATGTATAATAATTTTCAGTTGTTAAAATGTGATGTTCTGCTAAAGTATACTAAAATAAACACTGAAAAAGGTATTCTGAATTAGTTATTGTTTGCTGTAAGAAAAGAAGGCAGAATCATAATTCTGACTTATTTCACAAGTTGGGAGCTTGTCGCAAATCTTAACTGTGTTTTAGGAAAGAGAGACTGTTATTCCTCACATGAAGTCATAGAATCTCCTGAGCTGGAAGGGATCCACAAGGATCACTGAGTCCAGCTCCTGGTTCTGCACAGGACACCACAAGGGTCACACCTGAGAGCACTGTCCAAACGCTTCTTTGAGCTCTGTCAGGCTGATGCTGTGACCACTTCCTTGGGAGTCTGTTCCAGTGCCCAGCCACCCTCTGGGTGAAGAAAGTTTTCCAATATCCAAACTAAACTTTCCCTGACACAACTTCAGGCCATTCCCTCAGGTACTGTCACTGGTCACCAGGGAGAAGAGATCAGTGCTTGCCCCCTCCTCTTCCCTCACAAGAAGCTGTGGACCGTGTAAAGGGACTGTTGACACATATAAATTACCTTGACAGTGTTACATGCTAAGATTTAATATTCACTAAATTATTGTCATTGCAGCTTTCTGTTCACTTTTCAACCACTGAACTGATACCAATGAGGCAGCTTGTGGAGGGAGTACTATTTCCATTTGTTTCGTTTTAAAAGGAAAAAGAGCTGTAAGAAAATACATTGACATGCTCTGTAAAAAGTATAGCTTTAAAATGCTACATAGATTTTTCTACTACTCCCTGTTGTTTTCTCATGCAATCTTTTTTTCTATCTTTTCTCAGACAAAAGCAGACAAAACTTTCTCATCTGTGTACTACCATGATCGTGTGAAAATGTTACAAGAGGTTTACATAGAAAAAGAGAAACATTTTAGTGCTGACATCTCTGTGAAATACACACCTACTGAGGGAAGTAACAAAACTGCTGCAGAAGGAAATTTCAAATTTGACTACAGAAAGAATTATAACTTTGCTTCCATCCTGCAAAGCAACACAGAAAGGGTGAGAATAAATCTTTTAAAGGTGTTAATGTAACTATTTTACAAATGGTACAGTTTAGACAGTGTTAGAATTAGGCAATAATAATCTAAGTATTCTAGTCAGCTGCTGCTTTTTTTAATTTTTTTTAATGAAATACTGGTGACAATAGCGTTAAGATTTCAGACACAGCCAAATGGTAACTTAAATTATCTTCTTTTTCCCACTGTTTATTTTTGAGTAGCAAACACCCTCATCCTTATCAGGGGCTTGGTGTTAGAAAGGATCAAGACCTCTGGTCTCATCCTGATTAAAGAGCATCTCTGATCTAGTACCATGTGGGCAAATTAGATCAAGCCTTGTGATGAAAAATTGCCACTTAGTAGGGCTACACTACATAAACACAAAATAAACTTTATGAATAATGACGAAAAGGTCAGATCTCAAACACTGGGGTACATCTGTACTAATAAACTAGCCAGGGCTATAAGGCATGGGCACTAGCACAACTACAGGATAATTCACAGTTTTACTAGCATGCTGTCACAACTTCAGTCAGTGCTAGTTCTCATAAGCCAGGCCCATCCTGCACTTCCCCCCCTAGCATGCTTGAAGGGCATGTTCTTGTAGACAGCCTGGAGAAAAGCAAGCCCATTTTGGGATTGCACATAAGCCATACCTCTACCTGCCCACAGAAACAGTGGAAAGACCCTACCCCATTTAACTTGATAGTAAAGAAGTAGCCTCTGCATTTAGTGAGGTCAAAATGAGATAGACCACGAAAAGCGACGCTAGACATGTTGTCGTTGCAGCAGATAAGCTCCAGGCAGCTGCTCCTTCACTCCCCCACCAGCAGGCTTGGGGAGAGAATGGGAACGGTAAAAAAAAGAGAACTCATGGGTTGAGATAAAGACAGTGTAACAGGAAAGCAAAACCCATGCACATAAGCAAAGGAAAACAAGAAATTCTCTCACTGCTTCCCACGGGCAGGCAGGTACTCAGGCGTCTCCAGGAAAGCAGGGCTCTATCACATGTAACTTTACTTGGGAAAACAAATGCCCTCACTCCAAACATCCCTCTTTCCTCCTTCTTCAACCCACTTTATATACAGAGTCCAATGTCATGTAATATAGAAAATCTTTTGGATCAATTTGAGTCACCTGTCCCAGATGTATCTTCCCCAACCTCCCAAGCACCTCAAATTTAATTGCCAGCACAGCAGTACAAAAAGCAGAACAGGTCTTGGCTGTGTGTAAGCAATGTTCACCAATAACAAAAACATCTCTGTATTATCAAACCTGTGTTCAGCACAAAACCCAAACTGTCCCATAATAGCCACTGTGAAGAAAATTAACTTCTCCCTCAGCCAAAATGAGCAGAACACGACTTTATGGCCTAATCCAGAAGCTGTGTGCTAATGAAATTAACTGATCAGGTCATATACTCTTATCCACAGTTTATGCCAAGGCCTGTGATTACAATATGCTGTCATATACAAGGCTTATCAACTCCGTAGAGCTGAAATGCACCATGTGGAGTTGCCTCAACTAATTAAAATTTTCAAGTTTGTCAGTCTTGTTGTCTAGGTCCCATTCAGAGCTCTGAATAGATACAAGGGAAAGCTAAGCAAAGTTTTATCAATGATTAATTAAAATAATGCTGAAGACAAAGATCTGCACTATAAAGATAAGCTGGATCCAGCATTGCCTTTGTACTGGTATGAGTTTTCTTAGGATGAAAACAAACCATTTAAACCTCAAACCATGAATCTTCACAGATATAAAAGATCAATCTCTATAACTCAGGGGTCTTAATGTCTGCTTATAGTCTAGTGGCTTGTGATAGGGGTTTTGGAGTCAAATTCTTGCTGAAAGATCAGTTCAGAGAATGAGTCACAATCTGACAAGCATGTCACTCACTCACAAGCAGAGTTCTATCACTGCGAAGTCATGGGGCTGCAGGGAAGTGGAGTGACAGTCCCTGCATGAGATCCCTGCAGGGCCCACCTGAAAGTTAAAGTCAGTATCCTGGAGGAACCTGGAGAGAAACAATCTGTGTATGCTGCTTGGTAGGAATATCACACCTACAAAAATTTCCTCACAGTGATTTAAGTGCCTGAAAATTTCTGCCAGTCTTAAGCAGCACCTGAGACAGCAGTGTAAGATCCTTTAAATGGTGCTGGATAATGTCATGGTCTGCTGCTAGGTCACTTTTACATACCTCCTGGGCACTACTATTAAGGGAGTCACATAAATACTGCAAATAGTAATGGGGTTTGGAAGGGATGTATTCCCTTAGAGTCTTAAGTGCAAGTATTTCACAAGATTTTATTTCACAAGTTACAGGCAGTAGCTAGGTCCCAATTTAGAATATGATCTAAAATCACCTGAAGTGTAATTTACAAAAATATCAGTTGCTATACCTAGACTTACAATGTATGTATGGCTCAAATACATAATATGGAGTTTTTTCCTTTTATGGTGCTGGTTTGAGATTTTTTTGTTTTTAGTTGAAACTGTCCTCTTCTTTCTGTCAGTATTTTGTTTTTAATTGGAGCTGTGCCCTTCCTTCTGACAGTATGAGAATAATAAGGAAGTGATCCAAAAAGAGTGAGAACTTAGGTTTGCTCTGACTACACACAAAGAGGAAACTCCATCTGACCTAAGTGGGCAGCTTCTGCTATTTAGCAAGCCACGTAGAACTATTTTTCAATGTCATGAAAGTCAGAAAGCCACTTTTCAGCTGGCATTGTGCTTCAAGAGACCTGTTGTCAAATAGAACACAAAAGCCTTGCTGAAATGAGTAAGGGAAGAGTTCTACAAAATTGGAAGAACTAAAATAACTCTCTTGCTGCTTCCCTCAGTTTAGATCAGAGAGCTTTTTAATTTTTACAAACTAAGTTTGTCCCACTTCCATACTGCTAGATTGAATACCATGTTGAAAAGCACTGCAGCTTCTTTACAAGTAAAATACAATATATTTTCATGCTGTGCTGCATACCAGAATGGCACTCTCTTCTCTTTTCTTCTCCCTGCATTCAGAACCAAACCTTTCTCCATATAAAAGGACAGATTCAGCTGGGAAGGTTCCAAATTCGGAATCGTGATGTCCGTCTCACGGATACTTTCCTTGATGATTTGAAACATCTGCCTACTGAATATGACAAGGGGGAGTATTTCAAATTCCTAGAAGATTATGGAACTCACTATGCAGTCTCTGGAACTGTAGGAGGAAAATACGAACTTGTTTATGTGCTGGATAATTATGCTATGTCTCAACTAGGTATGCTTTCTGCTGCTATCACGAAGTTCCCAGACTTTCAAAGAGACATGTGATGATAGATCTGTGTATGTGGAAAAATACTGAGAACAGCACAGTTTAGTGCATGCTGCTCGTGGCACACCAGGGACATTATAGAATTACATGAGTTAACAGAGAAAAGAGTCAACCTTTTAGCTTACGGAACTATTTGAAATCTCTAGTTTAAGTCTGTGACTGAAGGGCAAAAAAACCTTAAACAAACCTTGTGAATACATTAACAATAATTGCATGATTCACAAGAGATCTCCAAAGACAAGAAAACCCACATAAACCCTAAATCCTATTTGCTAGTTGGTATCTTTTTGTGGTACAACCACTCTAAGAGTATGGTGGTGACAAAAAACAAGGAATAAATTGAAGTGCTTTCTAGAAACCACATGGAGCATGTGAGTGTGTTGAAATTGATTTCATAGCTTTCAGCATTCATACTGGAATATTCCATGCCCTGATTAAAATAGGAAAGTAGAAATCTAATCTTCCCTCATGTGCAGTTCAGATATATGTGAGTTTGTGCTGGATTAAAGTGATCACACTGGAATAAAGTGAGAAAAGGCAATTCTCACATTGATTTTGGAGATCAGAAAAAAGCACCTACTGCTTGCAGCACCAGTAACAATATTACTATCAAATATTCAGGCTATGAAAAGGGACATGAGACAAATATGTAGATTTCATTTCCCACTATTAGTCTGTTCACCACCTCGAGATTGTAGTTCTAGATTTTTTAAATCCCAGTTTTAAGCAAAATTCTTTCTGAACACAATGCTGACATTGCAGATTTATATGTTTGGGTTCAATAAGGAGAAAGGAGGTGTTGGAAACAGTATTGGGTGGAGGAGGATTAGAATTAATGGAAAAAGCATACTTTTAAGAAATCAGTGGCCTTGATTAATGTTATGGGGGAAAGGAGTAGAGAAATATTATTGAGGTTAGAAGAGAGAGACTGAGAGAATCCAGTACTTCAGTATATTAAAAGAGTAAATACTAAGCAACTGCAAAACAAAAAATTTCAATATAAGAAAAGGAAAAATTGGTTCCTAAAGGGAGACCTGCTTTCAACTAGATAATGGAAAACAGAAATTCATTTTTGGTATTTTCCTAGTCACCATAGATTTCACCTGCATCTGTTCAGGCACTTCAATTACAGCCATCTTCATAATCATTACATAGACAAGGAAAAAGTAAAAGATAAATGGGATCACAAACATTTCCAATAGCCCTGAAAATGTATTATGTAAGAATAACAATGGCTTGTTATTTATGCTTATTCAATCTATCTAATTACCTATTTCTACTTCCAGAAATCACTGTAGAAGACGTGAAAAAATGCCTTGGCTATCACTTAGGTGCCAATATTGCATATAGAAACATAGGAGCCGACTTTAATGTTGGTAGTGATAAATGTGGAAAAATTCATGCGAAGAACAAATGTAAGTATATCCTTGATTTACATTATATCTCTTTCTTAAGGAAAGATAATACCAGTTGCTTCCCCTGAGTAATCAATACAGTTATTGCTGTTAGGGAAAAGACAAACCCAGCAGAGCAATACAGGTGAGATTCACATTCTTCCATGCTCCTAAGTCAAGACAGCCTGAGAATGTGTTCCCAGCATGCACACACACACAAGAACACATGATGCATGCATACATGCATACATACATGCATACATACATACATACATACACACATATGTGTGATACATACACACATATGTGTGATACATACACACATCACTGGCCACAAATAAATACAGGCAAAATACAGACAGTGCTTAGGCAAATGCAAATGGCATAAATGGCTTCATCCTTTTTTTCCTCTCCATCTGATCAGGGAGAAAGTGACAATATCACAGAATTTTAGTGGGGAGTATCACAGAATCACAGGATGGTAGAGGGTTGGGAGGGTCCTCTGGAGGCTTGTCCAAGGCAATACAAGCCTCAGGTATTTCAGTCCCCCCACTGCGGGGGGGATATTGGATATTTAAGGTCAGCTGCTGGAGTTATCTGTACTGATTATATATAAATATATATATAAATATTACATTTATATACATTCAGAACAGATAACTCCAGCAGCTGACCTTAAATATCCAGTTTAAGCAACTCCAGATAGCAACTCCATCATTAGCCTCTCCTGTTAGTGACAGAGATATATAACTCCAGGCCCAGAGCTCCACTCCCATTGCTGGTGCAGACTCCCTCTCTGATGCACACCAAGACACACACTGTGGATGTCTCCAGGGACTGGCCTTAGGTGCTCAGTCGATCCAGCAATTGTACCTTAGATCCTTTTACCTCCAGTTGCTTTAGACAGAAATGCACTCATATGCAAACAGATCTCAGTCAAACCCAGAAGTCTGAGGTCTCTCCAGCATTTGGCCTAGAAACCCAGTATCCAGCTCCTCCACTTGTCTCACTCTGGAAACATAAAATCATAGAATGGTTCAGGTCAGAAGGGCCCTTAGAGATCATCTAGTTCCAACACACCATTTTGGAAATGAATTCAACACACTAGATCAGGCTGTCCAGAGTCCCATCCAACTTGGCCTTGAACACTTACAGGGACGAGGCACAGTTTCTTTTGGTAATCTGTTCCATTGCTTCACTGTGCTCTGAGCAAAGAAATTCCGTCTATCTAATCTAAATCTGTCGTCTTTTAGTTTAAAATCACTCCTCCTTGTTCTGTCACTACCGAACCAAGTAAAAATATCGCCCTCCTCTCTCTTTATAAGCTCCCTTTAGGTACTGGAAGACTGCAATGAGGTCTCCCCAGAGCCTTCTCCTTTCCCCATCTCTCTCAGGATGGGGAAAGGAGAACCCATGTGGGTAGAACCCTAGGAAAGGTTTTCCAGCACTCTGTCCATTTCTGTGGCCTCCTCTGGACTTTCTCCACAGGGTCTACATCTTCCTTGTGCTGGAGACTCCCGAGCTGAATGCAAGTGGGATCCCATGAAAGCAGAGTAGAGGGGCAAAATCTCTTCCCTTGCCCTGCTGCCCACAGGGCTCTGGATGCAGCCCAGGACACGTCTCTGGGCTGTGAGTGCCATGGCCAGGGCATGTCCAGCCTCTCACCCACCAGCACCCCCAAGTCCTTCTGGGCAGGGCTGCTCTCAGTGAGTTCTTTTCCCAGTCAGTGCTCAGTCCTACTATTGCCTGACCCAGGTGCAGCACCTTCCACTTGGACCTGCAGAACTTCATGAGGTTTTTTTGGATTCATTTCTCAAGTTTGTATGGGTGTTCCAGGATGGAATCCAGTCCCTCTGTTGTCTTACTGGCTCAGTTTTGTGTCATCTGGAAACTTTCTGAGGGTGCACCTGACCCCACTCTGTCATTGATGAAGATACTGATGGGCATCGGACCCAAATAGAGCCCTGAGGGACACCACCCATCACCAGCCTCCACCCAGGATTGACCACAACCCTCTGGCTGTGCCCATCCCGCCACCAACAAGTTTCTTGTCCATCAGTAACTCCACCCTTTGGGTCCGTATGTCTTCAATTAGGAGATAAGGAAGTCATGTGGGACTGTATAAAAGGTCTCCAAGAAGGCCAGGTAGATGACATCTGTTGGTCGTCCCTTGCTGACTGTTACTGTCACTGCATCATAGAAAGTCATCAGATTTAGGCCACAGCAACAGATGCTCTGGTACTTGGCTCCCAAGCCACTTACCCTATATTCACCTGCTAGTCTGGCTTGACACCTGCTAGTTATCACACACTGGCATGTGTATTGTCACTTGCTCCAGTTGTTACCACTACAAACACCAGTTGCCTATCAGCACTTGTCCAACTCTAGTTGCTGCCACACAGGGCTCTATACACATGCATGAACATGGAATAGAGTCCCTTCACCCTAGGAAATAGTTAATGGTAAGCCAGGAGAGACTGCAAAGATGAAGGGCAGTACACAGCAGAGAAGCTCACAGGTCAGTCATTTTTCTCTAAGCAATCAGTCCCCTCTTTTTTTTGCCTTTATCCCTTTATTTTCTCAAGTTTGGTCCTTCCAAAGCCAGACTGAACCCCCCTTACCAATGGCACTCCTGTAAATATATGCTAAGTATTTGAACTTGTGTAATCCCCAAATGTCATTTTTTGCATCCAGAGAGCCCTTCCATTGACTCATCTTCCTGCTCCATCCTGGCAGGGCTAATGGCTCTGCTGGAACAGGCCTGGGAGGAGTCAAAACAGGGGCTCCCTTTCTCTGATTACCCTGTTTGTGGTCCCCTGCCTGTCATTGTTGCCCTCTGCTCTTTTATGTGTCTGGAGACGGGCTTTGTTTCACATGGAATAAAAATTGCAAAAGGAAAGGATATTTTACTACTAAGTGCATAAGTGGCAATTATTTTCACTGCTCTGCTCTTGTATTTTAATTATGAAGCAAAAGCTCCTACTATTCTAATTCCTGCCCTATTTTGGTTTAGCTCAGGGGATACAGTAGAATTACTCATTATCTTTTGCTTGTTATCAAGGACTGTGATCTCCATAACGTGTTTCAGTTTGTCCTAACCTTTCTCTTCCTTTCAGATCTAGGGTTTTCTAATTTAACTGTAAAATAAAAGACTTCCTCCCACATAACACGTATGACCAAAGAGAAGTTGGATTCTGCTACAACCAAGGGTTCTCTCTATAATCATTGTACAAAGAGGGACTGGCTGCACTAGGAGGACGGCTGTTTTTCCAGATGCATGGACATTAAATATCCTTCTTCATCCTCTTTTTTTTTTTTCTGCAGTAGAAATTAATGATAATGATGTCATTGATGACGTCCTTTGCCTAGTTGAGGGGGGGCAGATTGACTTTTCAGTTAAAATTGAAGAAATGTTACTACGAGGAACCAAAGCGGTTGATGTAGAGGATTACGTACAGTGGGCCAAATCTTTGGTTGATGCTCCAGTAGTGATACAGCAACGGGTGAGTACAGCTTCGTCAAAGCTGTGGCTTTTTACAGTTTGAAAGTTTTTGTTCTAAGGTGGAGGTGATACTGCAAGATTATCATTAACTTTCACACATTGTCTTAGTCTTAACTGCTTCTTCAGATTTTTATTCTAGTGATGGTTGTATCAAAAGGATTCAGAACTTCGGAAAAGTGTGTTATGTATGGGCTTTTTTTCTTCTACAGCCTTCTCCAATACATACACTTGTTCCAGTTAAGATGAGAGATGCAAATTTAAAGAAACAAAATTTGGAAAGAGCAATTGAAGACTACATTACCGAATACAGTGTGTGCAAATGTGAACCCTGTAAAAATGGAGGGACTCTTGTGCTGGTAGATGGAGTCTGTACATGCCTGTGCTCAAGTTATTTTAAGGGAATTGCTTGTCAAATTCCCAAATCTACATTAGTGAAAGGTTAGTAAATACTCCAAATAAACTAAAATGATCTTATCTGTTGTATGAATATACTGACAAAATAAGCCTTCATAAGAAAAGCATTTCATAGAACTTCCTTACACCTACCGCTGTCAAATCTCAAGAGCAAGGTGTGGAAGTTAAGGTAAGTTACTGGCTTCTTTCCACAAAGAGGGTACTCTAATTTGGAGTTCATTGTCCCATATACAGTACCGTGTCTTGGAATGACACAAAGTTCATTTAAGTACACAGGAGTATTATTGAAGCCTGTTGCAGTACTGGTAAACTGATTTCAGGCAAAAGCAATCGTACCATGTTTTAAACTATTTTGTCTTCAGTTTTCTGCAAAAGCTTGCTGTCTGCTAGCACATGATCATGTTTCGCAGTTACTGTGCTAGTTTAATATTAGGTTGGGGAAAAGGGAAAAGAATGCAGTTCCACAACCGACAACGTAAAAAATTTATTGTGCAGTAAATTCATTCTCTGTGGCCAGGTTTTTAACACACAGGTGCCCAAAACAGACGTTAGAGCTTGTTTCTAGCATGACAAAAATGTTGAAAGCCCAGAGTTCCTAAGCATTGCCACTGATAAATGCATTTTTAAAAGCCAAATCTTTGTGATAGGTTGTGTTCAGGAGACTGCAATGATCTGCAGAATCACTATAACTGAGTTGAATCATGGTCTGCCTTGAAAGAGGTAGATGGCCTAATCCTGTATGATTCCTTACCACCAGTTGTGACTCATGGAGGCTGGAGCTGTTGGAGTGCCTGGTCCACCTGCATCCATGGAGAGAGCACTCGAACTCGCCTGTGTAATAATCCTCCACCAGGACCTGGTGGCAGACCATGCCAGGGAGAAAGGATTGAAAAACGGGCCTGTGAAGAAGGGAAATAGTTATACTCCTCAAAACCAGGTAATCAATCTCTTTAAATGTGTTACTGCAGTTTAAAGTGAATGCTCAGCCAATATTTGGAGCATTTCAGAAATGCAGTTGATGAAGTGAAGTTTACTTATGCATTTCACTTAAAACTGATTTGATACCACCTTTGATCAACCACCATGTATTGAATGGTTAGATTTGTATTTGAATGTTTTAACAAGTTTTACAGAACTTGAGACTAGAATAGAATTCTGGGTAAAAACATTAAAAATACTGTTCTCAAAAAAAAGCAGATTCCATCTCCACTCAGACTACCCATCAAAAATCTTATGTCTTAAGGAGAGGGAAGAGACTTATTTTCCAGGAAAAAAAATATTAAGACAGTTTGGGAGACTGAAGTCTCTTACTTGATAAACAGAATGCTAAAATCCAACATAGTTAGTGTTACAGCAGATTTGAAAGTGTCAGCTTGAAGAAATATATTTTTAAGAAATGTCTAAGTACATGGTTTTATTACAGGCTTTTGGTGGGTTTTTAGGCTGCTTTTATTAAATTATTATTATTTTTATTTACTGAAAAGGCAAAACAAACAAACAAAAACAACAAGAAACAAAGAAAACAAACAGAACACAATTTTGAGGATGTATGCTCTGGTCTCCAAAATGGCAAGGCAGACCCAAATTTCTTCACCTGCTGAAAACAGTAGTAGTTTTTATGCCCAGAAAAAAGTGCTTGTGTTTTATGCTTAACATGTTGCCATAAGAGCATTATCCTCTGAGAGGCCAAAAGAGGGAAAGAGGTGCAAAGGTAAACGTTGAATATTTCCCTACTGAAACTGCTTGATGGTAAGCCTTGCAAGATGTCCTCTATCTGCACCAAAAATATGTATCAGAAGATTTTTACTTGCCTCTCTCAGCTTCAGCAGATCTCAGTTACATCTAGTATTTCATGTGTGAAGCACCCTGAAGAGATCATGGCCAGCAAGATTTAAGAGCCCCACGTAAGGAAATTACAAACACTTTCCTACAGCACCACATTTCTAGACTGTTACAGCTACTTATTCCATAAGTTAATCTACAGGTGTGAAAAATTAACATTGAGAGAAGAATATGATACAGATCTGGGAGATCAAGAGTAACATCACAAGGACAGGTCTAAGTAGCATAAATTAAAAAAAAAAAAAGTAAGTGGTAGATTTTAAACAGACTGAAGACCTGTCCACACCATAGGCATACCAAAAGCAAATATGGCTTTTAAAACCCCAATTAAAAAAAAAAAAAGACTGTGCTACTGCCCTCTTGTTAAATTCAGGCTATGAAGTTAGCCTTTACTTGATTCAATGAAGCTGGTGTTATTAAAACAAAAACAAACCTCATAAGCAGATTAATTTGATTCCTGCACTGTATCATTAACATGTTCCTCTCCAGCCATGAGAGCAACCACAATGATCATTCATAACATGCACATATTCACCAATGTTTCCTCTGGTATGTCATAGAAAAAAAATTAACAGAACTTTGGCTTCTGATATTTATATGGTTTTAGACATGTGGAGTCCTCACTCTTGAAGAAGAAGTCTGATATTTAAGTATTCTGAAAGTCGTACTATGAGTTTTGATTCATCCTTCACAGAATCACAGAGTCTAAGAATGGGTCAGGTTGGAAGGGACCACACTGGGTCATCTGGTCCAACCTCCCTGCTCAAGCAGGGTCATCCCAGAGCATGTGGCACATGATTGTGTCCAGGTGATTCTTCATTAGAATTCTTTTATATTACAGTCATATTTGGAACACGATAAAATCATGATATTAGTGAGCTATGAGAGTAAAATTTCTTTCTAATTTTGACCAAATATATCTGTTGTAGCTACTATCTCCTATCACTTCCTCACTTTTTTTCATCTTTTTTAGGAAACATTAATGGATTTCAAACCGGTTCCATGAATCACAGTTTCTGCTGACCAGCTAGCTACACCAGAACAGTGGAATGACATAATTAAAAGTACCTGCAGCTTAAATGATCTGTAATCAAAACAAAGTAATAAACTATAACTATATTAACAGAGATGTGCTGATACAGTAGCTGTGGTCAACATTTTATTCATCTGTGGCTGTCATTAAACATGAATACTTCATCTTTGTTAGCCAATGGAGTGTCCCTTTATCAATTTTTTTTCATAATTATTTCTAGCATGTCTTCAAACTGATTTTCAAGAACTCAAATCCAGCACAATTATAAGAATAATGTATATAGCATTATTTGATTGATGGTACATTGTTAGAGAAGAACTTTGAAGAGTCATTACCTTCAGCAAAATGCCCTTGGAGATTTATTTCAGCCCTGTGTTTTACATCTAATTCATGGCACAGATCACCGGGATGTTTACGAAGACATGCAGCTTCACTAGAGCTATTATGGTTGCCCCTTGCAATATTTGCAGAATAGTACATCACTGTATCTTGACTATGTCAATGAGTTAAAGATTTAATGTGAAATCAGAGGCACATTAAAAAGGGATAGAAGAATTGTCCTATTACCATCCATATTTTTAGCAGAACTTCCAAAGCAAGGAAACAAGGCTGATGTAATTGTGCTGTCAATGAATCTACCTGTCCCTCCCCCTCAGTGACTTTTGAATCCAGCAGACAATTTCCAGAAAATTTGTTTGGAATGAGGAGGAAGGATAGTTCTCAATGAGGTATCATTTAAAAAGGCAGCAAACTTGGGAAAACAAAGATAAATCAGTGTCTCCTTTGAGGAAAAGGTAACCATGTTAACTTAGCTATTCTACAACACATCAGAAGATCCTCTGGGAAGAAAGTTACAAGGAAACAGTTAATAGCAAAGATATATGAGGGCTTAATGGTTTGGAAATACAGAAATAGTAGACGTCATCAGATCAATGAGATTAGTCCCTTGCATAGTGGTAGTCCAGATCTGGCAGAGTCCCCTGGAACATTCTTTGCCCACCATGAGTGACTCTAAAGACTCTGAGTACCCAAGACTAAACATCACAAAAGAAAGCAGGAGAGAAAATCGTGAAAACCACAAAATCTACTGTGCTACAAAAATTAGACAAAAAACCCAAAACAAACAAACAAACAAACAAAAAACTTTCACTGGTCCTGCCACCATGAACAGTCCCTTCAGGCCACAGAAGTGGCAACAGGTTTCTGCTAGAAGGCTTCCACTAATTAATTTCCAAAGTGCAAACATGGGAAAACATGGGATATTCCCAATAGACAGAACCATGTGCACCTAGCATTCCTGCACTCTTCCTGGGACATTTCAGAAAGCCTCAAATCTGACAGGCTTTTTACTGCATTGTGCACTTGTAACAAACCACCTCTTGTTGAAGATCTGGTGTTACTGTCTCACAGTGGGAGCAGCAGAACTCTCCCCCAAGAGTAGAGCTATCAGATATAAGCTATCAGATATAAACTTTTAACAGACAGAGCAAATCCTAAAGAGGTAGATGTGAAAACATTCCTGCTATAAAAAAGCACAAAGAGGATAGGTCTAGGGTAACCTACCATAATCTAAGATTTAACACACAGTGTGAGCAGACATGGTGACCAAGCATCTTTCCAGTACAGTTAGTAATCTGTCTCTGATTTTTTTCCTAACAGCAGAATTCTCCCTGTCCTGTTAATAAATGTCTTTCCTAAACTACTCATGTAGCAAATGCAAGCCTTACTGATCTCTGTCTTCCTCAAATGATCTTTGGAAGATCATTTCTGAATATGAATGGATTTCTGAATAAATGAATATACATGAATATAAATTATAATATAATTCCACTTGAAATGTAGTCACAACTTATTTAGACACACTTGATTTCAATTCCGTATTTTTTGGTATAAATACTCCTCCTTCCCTGACACTTACAGACCTTGTCATAACCTTCCATCTCCACTTTCTTAAGTTACCCAAGGCAAGCTCTTTCCTTGTCTTTTCAGAAGCCAGGAAGTCCTACTCATACTGTAAGTCTTCACTTGGTCACTCAGCATAGTCGACCAGAGCTGCACACAAAACTTTAAACAAACCCTCATCAGTCCTCTACACAAATTCTTTTCCTGCCTCTCCCAAAAATCATTTGCCTAATCTGCACTCAAATTACATATACTTTTCACATGTGCATGTCATGTTAGTGACTCATTGTCTCCCTGGCACAAAGAAAAAAAAAAAAAATCTTTCTAGACTTAAGTATATGACTTTGTTACTAAAATTTGGTTGAGTTCTATCACTCCAATACACAAACCCTTCTCCTCCTTCCTGTATAACCACTTGATCCTCCTCAGGATGAGAACCGACTCAGTTTAGAACACCTTCAGATAACATCAGTATAGGCCCAGCTCTTGAACTAGATTCCTGACCCAAGTAATGGATCAGACAGGATCAGACCCATGACTGATGCCTGCAGAACACCGCAAGTAATCCCAGTTAAACTCAGTAATTCCCTCTCTGCTAAAGTGATCTAGCTTCAGCCAGCTCCTTGTCTATCTTACACTCTTTCTGATAGGTCACATCTCCCAAATCCTGTCAGTTAAAATTCAGCAAAGGACATCAATGAAATACTCTGTTAAAGCCTAGAAAAATAAAGTATATTGTATTATCTTAGCCTTAAAGGCCGGCTAAACTTTGTAAAACAAGTATTTATTTATTCAGACATAATCCTTCTGTAGTGAAACCTACATTAGATGTAGCTACATATATGTACTGCTTTCTTATTCAAATCGTTTTTTCGAAATTGTTCTTAGAGTTGCATAATGTTGTGCTCAAGAAAAATAAGCATGTAGCTGCCCTAGTGATTTCCTGGCTTTAGGAAAATAGGTAGTATGTTTGCTAGTTGCCCTCATAAGTATCTGTAGTTCTATTTGCTACTATCTATATAATAGATAGTACTGATAGCGTCCATTGAAAGTTTAATAGAAAGCAAATTATTTGGGACTTAAAGCAATACAGTAATCTTTTCAGTGCTGTAGAACTGAGATTTTAGGGAAATCCTCATTTCACCTCAGAATGCAGTTTAAACCTTGCTTCTGACACAGATACAGTACTTTCTGTTATTTTATGATGGTATTTATTTATCCCCCATTGAATTATACTGAGAAGATTTCTTACTGAAAATTCAACTGATTTTTATTTATCAGTTAGACATCACCAGTATATACTAGGATCTCTTTTCTGTATTACCCAAGACTTCACTCCCCTTCTTCCTTCTTTCACCCCTTTTCATTAAGCCCCTTGTTTTAGTTTCTGGGGTTTTTTTCTAGATCTAGGTCACTGAAGTTTATGTCCATATGCCCCTTCTTCTTTTAATTTTTGTGCACGGGAAGTCTGCAGCACTACAGAACTTTCATACCCAGCACTACAGAATTTTAATACTGTCAGACCAGAACAATCCTATTTTTCTGATGGTATCAGCTATGAAGAGCTGAATAGTTAAAGGCTAATAGAAAAAAATATAGTTCAGCCTATTAGAGATAGAAAATTCCTTCAGATATTAAACATCCATTAAAGCCTGGATCAGAAGGAGACATGCACGGCATTGATAGTGAAGCCTAAATGTATGTAAATTCAGGAACTCTAAGAGTATGAAAAACAAAACCAAAACAACACCATTTGCCTTTTTAATTCAGTCAAAGATTACTGAAAAAATAACTATAATTTTATCATCAGCATAGACCTGGTTTTCATCAACCTATTCATCCTTCACAGTGGTGCAACATAACCCAAACAAATACTGTTTAAAATTCCACTAGGTCTCTGATAACGTGCAAAACAAGAATATTGCTTATATCTTTTCAAGGCTGAATAGGCCATATAAGCTCTCTAAAAGCACATTCACAATGAAGGACAAAGAACATCTTTTACACCTCTAGTAACAGGGCATACTCCTTAGCAGACCTGTGGCGACAGAAAAATCTGAAATTATGGTAAGTGCAGGACTTTATTAATTTACTTTTTTCTACATGTAAGCATTAGCACTAAAACTGCTGTGGATGGGATAGTAAAACTTTATTTCTAACAGTTTTCAAGTCCTTCAATCTGGCTTTCTTCTTTTGATGGCATAAGGAAACTTTATTTTTTTTAGATCCTTCCTCATCTGAACTGGATTGTATATGATTTACTGATTTTGGCATTAAAAATTAAGTAAAACTACTTCTTTCAAGGCCAAACTGACAAAGTAGTTTGTGTATCCAGAGGAATTCTTCAGTCAAGTGTCAATGTAGCACTAACCAAGAAATGGGAGGGGGTCACAACCTTCTAACTAGATTTTTAAAAAACAATTCTAATATCTTATTTTGATTCAGTAGGACTTTAAATAAAAAGATAAGGGAATTTATCTGTATATCTTCAGTATAGTTGGATGATGAGTGTGGTGTGGTGTGTGTTTAGCAAACTGATAGAATTTGTTGCCTTATAAAGGCAATTTCTTTAAACTCTCTAATGTATGTTTTTATAAGTACTCCATTAATAAATCAAACTGATAATTTCAAGATTAGTGATTTTACAGATAAATGTTGAAAAGTAAGAAATCTGCATAACTTTTCAGGCCATATTTGCTCTTGGAAATAATTTAGAACTCTTGGACTAGTTTGAATACATTTATCATGGTACCTGTGTCCAAACAATCACCCTCCCTGGATGCAGTACTACTAAAGAGGTATTTACTTGAAGCTGTCAATCCTGTTCCAAAAGAAAAAAAGTTGCCTTGTGATACTTAGGGATGAAAAAGGTTGCCCATTGCAAGTGCCACTTGAAAAATGGTAAATGTGAAATATATAGAATAAAGAACATGGTTCTCATTTAATAATGCTTCACAAAGTTCTGAGTGTTCTGGTTGAATTTGTCTCTGCTTTACACTATGATTGAATTCTTCCTGAATCCTAAGGGAAGTGTTTACATAAGAGATAAATTTTGGTTTTAAAATATAACCTAGGTAATTTTACTTGGTTTATTTCTGTTGTAAGCCCACTGTGCAGAATCAAGTACTAAAGGTCAAAATACTATATTTGCTTACACCAATAATTCAAGCACTTGACTTACTTTAGATTTACATATGGATAAACAGGATCTGAATAAGGACTACCAAAGCAGCATCTTGCTGTGCTGTTGCCTGCTGACTTCTAGCTGCCACAGGGATTCTTCAACTTGTACTAGAGGAGACCAAATATATATGGAATCTTTATATTTGCAAAATCCTACATTAAAATTTGCACAGCAAGTGCACAGTCACTCTTCTGGCATGATTCAAGTGTCTAGCTGCTCTCACAAACAGGTTTGTTTAGAAACAATATGCATGAGGATATGTTGATCACTGAATTTCTGCTGTTGTCAAATACAGCCTGAAAATATGCAAAAATTTACAGTTTCAGTATTTTGATTAAATATTTTCAAATTTCCAGGTTGTTTTCCCTGAATCCAAATATGAATGACAATTCAAAGTAATGCAAACCATAAATTTATTCCTTTAGTCTGTTTTCTTGACAATGCTATATAGAACTATGGGGAAGGGAAGTGCTTTTATCTTTGCATCACAGGCAACCCAAAAGCTTCACCAAGGAAGGAAATTGTATTTTTGGTCTTTGTTTTGATGCTGCACAGGTGGAAATTTATATTACAGCAATATGAGAGGACAGAAGAAAAAAATAGGGGCAAGCAAAAAAGGTAACAAAATAAAGTGGAGTGAAAGTTTGATTTGTGGCAGTTTTACACCAGAAAACAAACTTATGGAAAAAAATATATTCTTACAAAAAAAAAAAAGCGCACCTTTTGAACATGAGACTGGGTATAATCTGGTTTTAGTGCATACAAGAAGAGATGTAGGGAAGAAAGTTAGGCCTGCAGAATCCTGAAATCCAAATGAGGACCAAAACAAAACTCATTATTTCACTTCTGACCATCACCACAGAGGAAAGTTTAGATGAAAACACTAGGATATATTATCAGATGAAAAAATATCAGAACTACAATAATAGTTTCAGACAGGTGAGGTGTGTTTATTAACACAAAGGAAAGAAGTTGCATTTTCCTTTGATTTCAAGCCAGTACAGGCTGCATTGATTCCTAACCTAGAGAAATACCCCAAAACATGTCTATCTTTTTGCAGTGATACTGATAATTCTCAGATATACTCTAAGAAGGAAAAAACCTTTCAGGATATGTGAATTCAGTAATAAATATTCTGATGGAAATAAGGACAGCCAAGGAACCTGATGGATCTATTTGGATTTACTCTTTGTTTAAAGAAAAAACTAAACCCTACAGATACTGTACAAAATATATTACATTATATTATATACAATTATATGTTGGTTATAAAATGGGCTGAATGCCTAAACACATTCAGAAGGAACCATCTCCTAAGGAACTCTGTGTGAAGGGGCTTCTACCTGCCCTCAAAAATCACTAAGATCACTGGACTTCTGACACAGAAGACCAGCAGATCTTGCATAACTGGGAACTAGCAGACTTTTGAAACTGATTTCTGCAAAATACAGCTCTCAGGGCTAAAAAGAATAAAGTGTTCAGGATACTACTATATGCACGGGTTTTCTGTCTGTCAAGCTGAACTGCAGCATAAGAAGTAGAGAAACACTGAGATATTTTTTCCTGATATTTATGCTAATTTCAAAAATGCTACAAACTAACATCTGCCCCAATTAAATCCAAAAATACATTTTTTAGTCACTGTTTAAGAAAGTAGGAAAAGCATAGTAATGGCAAAGCCAGATAAGCAGCAGATGGATTACCTGCAGCACTCAAGGACAGCTCTGTTCTGTGCAAGCATAATGCTCCCTGTTGGCACAGAGGGACAAGCTGGACTCAGAGCCTCACAAATGCCAGCATCCTAGTTATTCTCTAGTATCCTGCAGACAGCTTCAGAGCCTCATCATATTGCTAAGGAAAAACTATTGGCAAGCCAGGACTACTACTATATCCACCAGACCGTTCACACTAAAATCAGGCAACATTTCAGCCTATTTAAGAGATGTTGAATGAATTACTTCCCCATCCCTGTACTTTGCAACTTGGACAAAAACACATTTGCAAACACCCCTAGAATGCAGAACAATACCCTTCATATGATCTTTATTTGTTAAAGTTTTTCATATTTGTGGGGAATTGGGGGGGGAGGGGGGGGGGGGGAGGAAGAGGGAAAGCTAATATAGGAAAATGTGTTAGGTATGTAAATTAGGCAAAGATTAATCGTATGCATAAACAAAAGTAAATATGACACTGATACAGAACATATATGGGACATTGTTAACATCTCCAGACAGCATAATGCAGATAACACAAGGATATTTAAAGGTGCACTTTCAATTTTTTTCTTACAGGAGCAGTTCTAGTGTTTATCAGTAAACCATATACACCTGAATCAACATTCTAGGATTAAGAACCTGCTGGGATTTTTTAATTCATTTCAACAGAAAATCATCTTTTTAGATATTATTTCTTACAAACTATTCATACTGGGGTTTATTACAGTTAAGAAAAAAACACTAAAAAAGAATAAAAGTAGTTCTTTAGCAGAGTTCAGGACTCTTTACAAGAAAAAAATATGAAATGAACAAAAAAAGCACCTGCCTTTGGCTACATCCCTCTATGTAAAAGGTGAAGTACACAGAAAATTAAGGATGGAAACATTACAAAAAAATGCACAAAAACGAAGCCACATCTATGTTCCAGCACTGAAATTCTGAACAATAGTCTCTCTAGCTTGCAATATCCTCACTGGAAGACATTGAAAAGTCATGAAAATTATTTATTACAGATTTAAAAATGGGACATGTAAGAAATTTGCCAAACTCAGTCTATAATGATAGGCAAAATGATTTAATAATTTTATGGAGTTTATATTTTCAAAGAATGAAATGGGGATCAGAGGATCTTGTGCATTTGGTATTTTGCAGCTATGGCTGAGTGTTCCTTTCACTTCTGCTGAGGTATCTCTAACAGCTTTTCTTCCCATTAGTCACTTGTTCAGCTCAGTTTTAGAGAAGTGTCATAACCTCTACAATACCACGATTCTTCTCTAAACCCCTGAGGGCATCTGCATTTTGATTCTGAAGGTGAGTCATAGGGAGACCTGTTTTCTTATGTCTTTGGAGAAGAAAAACTTTCAGAAACCAGGTCTCCAGGCTCTCACTTACTTCTCTTCTAAAAAGGCTCTCAAAGCATCAATTTATGTACAGTCTTCTCCATCTCTTAGTAACTTTCTTGACTATTTTCAAAATCCTTTTGTCAATCCCTTTTATATCTTCATGTGTTTATTCCCCAGCAGTTCTGTTTCTGTGATTTCTGTGGTCTTACCTCATTCTCTTTTGGATCTCAGTCTTTAATTCCTTATTCCAGACTTAAGTTTCCAGAGATTCAAGTATATTCTTCACATGACATGAGTTTTTTATCCAATCTCTTTTCATCATCCCATAAGAGAAGTGGCTCAGGCTCAAATTTATGCAATAGCTCACAAGAATGAACAGTATGGTCCTCTCAAGCTGGCAACTGCTACATTTCTACGTCCTGCTGCTCTTCTCCCCTTGACAGTCAGCAGCTGTCTTATGCTTCACAATAAAAATATTCTGTTCAATTGATGATCTACCCAATGGCCCAATCTTTGATGAATGCCCATCAGACTCACCTTACCTTTCCGTCTAGCCCATGCTCAGGAAAAAGGTTGGCAGTGTGATCTTGAATAATAAAAAAATGGATTTATTTTTTTTTTCTCTCCATACAGCTTAGCATCTGGAGCAAAAAAACTGGTATATGCTGCTTCATCGGTCACTTCTCTGAGGCAACAGCACAACTGAAAGAGACACTGCTGAATTTCCCCTTCTCATTCACACAAATTGAGTAAACAGCAAATTCAAGTGCCTGTAACAGTGCAAATAACAGACTTTCTAAGTAACTAAATTTGCATGATTAAAGTTAGGAAAGCAGCCATAGCTTCTCTGCCTCTTAGGTGAGGCAGCAGGCAAGCACTGAGCAAACAAAACAGCATCACCTTAATTCCCTGTGCTCACAGTAGGACAAATGACAGACAAGAAGCTAAGTAGACAAAACAGAGACTTTATTGCTGTTTTCAAATGGAAGTGTCTCATGGAAGTGTGTCATACTCATCTCAGAGATGCACACGGACAGAGTGGGAGACAGTGAAGGGGGAAAATGGAGGGAAAATGCAAAAAAAAAAAAAAAAAGAAAAGAAAAAACCACAAAAACCACAACCCAAAACAAAACAAAACACCCAAACAAACAAAAAAACCAACAAAAACGTAAAAACTCACCACCACACCAAAATCCCAATTACTTTTGGTGTTGTTGTTGGGGTTCTGAGGGTTGTTTTGGGTTTTGTGAGGTTTTTTGTTTTGTTTTGTTGGGGGTTTTGTTGTCGTTGTTTTGTTTGGGGTTTTTTTTGTTTGTTGGTTTGGGGTTTTGGGTTTATTTTATTTTATTTTATTTTATTTTATTTTATTTTATTTTATTTTATTTTATTTTATTTTATTTTTCTTTTAACAGCGATGGAAATAAAACGCTGGTACAATTTAGAGCGTCATCAGATTTTCCACCTTTGCTCCCTCCCTACCTAAATGACACTAGCAGGCTAAGGTTTAGTAAGAGGAGAGGCTCCTCCATTAGAGGTCCCTGTTGTTCCAGCACCCGGGACAGGCACCACGTTAAAAACAGACACGCGGTGTTTGTAGAGAGAGAGCGCTGCGTGAGAGGGGCTCTCTTCTGTGCATGGCTGAAATGTGAGACCCATCTGACCTCAGGGCAAGTGTATGGTGGGAGAGAGGACACACAGCTCCCTTACCTCTCATTTCCCAGGTGGCACATTCCAAATACTGGATAAAAAGGGGGCAGGTGAGGTTAGCAGAAGAGAGGAGAGTCTTGGAAGGAGACAGGAGAGTAGGATAGGAATGAAGAAATGTTCTTTTTGAAAGAAACTCTTAGCATACCAGCAAGGCTTCGGAGTATGGGGTTTGTGTACTCTGTCTGTCTAAGCTGACTTTATCAAAAGGACTGTTAGGAGATGGAAAATTGAACCTGGTTTTCTGCTGTGATTGCCACAGGTGAATGCATTCTTATTTAAACTAACTTCTCCTTCCTTTTGTTTATGGATTTATATCACAGGCTAACCACTTACTTTAACACCAGAAGGCTTTGTGACCAGCAAACGGATCAGGGATAGTCAAAGTTTTTTAAAAGCCTAAAGGATAGGGACATAGAAAGGATGTCAGGCATTAAGCAAATACTAAGCAGAAGGACTCAGGAAATTTTTCCTGAAACATTCTTCTTAAAGATGTTTGGATTAAACTGTGTTTTCATTTTTAAATCTTTTTGTCTTTGATTAAAACTATTTCTGAAGTTACTTAGTGTTTTGAAATGTTTGTGATGTAGGAGCATTCTCTTTGTAGTTTTTATTTAGGTCACATCATTGTCTTCTTTGTATTTTAAGGTTTGCCCTTCCCCCATCTTGCTTTAGAATATAAAAATAATTGCAATAAAGCATACATGATAACTATAAAATTAAAATTTCAGCCCATGAGAGAAGATTCTATAAGTATTAGACGTAGTTCTAATAAGACTAATTATCACAGAAGCACTAGGAAAGTATACGAAAGAAGAGTGGTGAAAGATTACTGGCAAGTGAGAATTTAACTTGAGCATTAACTTTCTGTTTCAGATGTGTTTAAATTTAGCTTCACTTGTGACAGGTAACTTCTTGAGAGCACATAAAGTATAGAAAGGTGTAAATCTGCAATCATTAAAACACTTTTTTCTAAACTTTTCTAGGGTTTGTT
Source organism: Phylloscopus whistleri (assembly GCA_017589585.1). NCBI lineage: Eukaryota > Metazoa > Chordata > Aves > Passeriformes > Phylloscopidae > Phylloscopus > Phylloscopus whistleri. The sequence continues at coordinate 1,363,526 of JADMLD010000110.1, read as the reverse complement.
CAACTAATTGAGATAGAAAATGAAAATCTAGGAGATTTTGTTTGTTTGGGTTTTTTTAAGCAATTTTTTTTTAAAGCCAAAACAGCATGACTCCTTTAATATGAACTGGGGAATGGCTAACAAATGTAGCTCTGATCTTTCACTTTTTAAAATTAAAATACGAAAGAGCTGTTGTTAAGAAATCATCTGACATTAACAGAGACTAAATTGCTCTCATCCAAAACCTTTTACTCAGAGGTTTGAGGATACCTTGAGCAGTGAAGGCCCTTTATTACCACATAAGATATCTGACCTAGGTGATACCTGAAGAGGCACAGATGTCAGCTGCAAGTTCTCTGCCCCCTTAAGGTGGTGCAGAAGGCCAAACAGCTCAGAACAGGACCTTGCCTGCAGCTTGGAAGCTTTTTAGGAAATACAAGTTTCTGGTTTGCTCCTCTGCACTGAAAGCGGGTGAGACTTCAACAGCTGATGTGTATTTAATATATGAAAGGGCAAGAAAGAAGATTGTTAAATTTGTGTACAAAAGCATGGGGTGTCCCTGTCTCCCTCCCAGAGGGTTTACACATCTCCAGGTGAGGTATTTGCATTGGGGCATTTGCACAACTTTTTGCTTTCCCGGCGGAGTCAGGGAGGGACACGTTGAAGAGGAAGGGAAGTCGGGAGTGTTTTGTTAAAGCTGTCCCTGTTGCTTTCCCACTTCCTGCTGGCATCAGCAGCTGAGGGGAATGCTGAAGGGGAAGCCAGACCAGCTGATAACCTCCTGCTTAGCCATCCACATGAGGGTATATCGGGTGGAAACTGAAGCAACTTCTTGCTTGAGAAAGTTTCCCTTCCTCTCTGACGACTCAGTGTGTACTTCCGCAGCTCAGGCTCCCCCTCCCTTCTCCTCCCCGGCGCAGCTGCTGCGATCGCCGCCTCCACGCTCTTAGGCCTGCACCAGCCTCCTCCAGCCCCGGTCCCTCCGGACAGCCTGAGCCCGGGCAGGGAGGCACAGAGTCGGGGCTCGGTGAGCGGATGGTGTGGGAAGGCAGGACACAGGCACAGCCATTCCTGAAGGGCATGGAGGAGAGGGGCTGAGGGAGCAAAACATCACCAGGGCAGACCCTCCCCAGCTGCCAGAGGTCCTTTCCCCACAAACTGCTCCTGAGCAGCTCCCAGTAGCCCTGCCTAGCTCCTCCATCCTCCCTCTCACCCCAATCTCTTCTGGTTTACTGTCATACGCAGCTTCTAGCAACTTCACAGTCAGCGAGTCTGCTTGCCTGCCAGTGTCTGAGCGGCTGGTTTGCCTTACCGAGATGGCCACCAGGTCCTCCCCACATCCCCCTTGCCTCAGACTAGGAGTTGGTTGCTGCAAACTCAGCCATCACAGCTACATTCGCATCACCTGCAATTTAGCTCATTAAATCGTCTAACCAAGCTACCCCTGGTGATCAGTGGTGGCCCTCAGTGAGGCAGAGCTGTGGCAAGTGGTGCTGTGGCACACTCTGTGAGCCGCCTCAACCCTTCTTTCACGGTGCTCTGCCTGAATTCATCAGGGCTCTTCACCTTATAGTGAACTCTCTGCCTTCCAGAGGGTTTCCCTGTGGAAGGTTTAGCAAAAGTTTGGTATTCCCATTTGGAGTGTTTTCTGCTGCGGCACTGTTTTCAGCTCCCCCTGAGCTCCTGCTGCTGAAGCCAGGCAGACAGAACCACGGGAGTGCTGACCTAAGCAGAACCCACCCAGCTTGCAGGGCAAAAAAAACCTCGTTCAGAAGCCACCTAATCTGAGCCCCCCCGTGTGGGTGAGCTCGGCAGCAAAAGGTGCAGGGAAGAGCCTGTGACACGGCAGTGGGCACTGGGCGTCAGCGCAGGGACAGGCATGGAAGGGGGTGCAGGGCAGTGCAGGTGCAGCCTTCATCGAATATGATGGCTAAAGCCTGAATATGAGCGTTGTGTTGAAATAAAAATTGCTTGACATTTGGGCACTCCTTGAGTCACAAAAAGGAGAGACTTCTGGCTTTTTGCATGAAAGGTTGTTTTTTGTTGTGTGGGGTTTTTTTGTTTGTTGGTTTGGTTTTTGTTTGGTTGTTTGGTTTTGTTTTGTTTTTGGTTTGGTTTGGTTTGGTTTGGTTTGGTTTGGTTTGGTTTGGTTTGGTTTTGTGCAGCAAGTCATTTGCATTAGCTTCAGCTGTCCCCAGGAAGGACTGTGATTTATTACAGTACATGCACCCCAGTAGAAAAGATCTTAACACACATTTGATTGTGATGCCTTGGACTGTCCTGAACGTGTCTCTCATAAGGCATAGTCAGGGGCAAGGACACTGCCAGTGTTCTTTGACTTCTTTCTTGAATTTGTCAGTCCTGCCTGTCTCCAGTATAGAAAAATATAAATGGCAGAAAACAGATTTCTGCACTCCTTGTTCAGGCAAGTATAAATATATTAATAATAGGCAATGGTTATAAGATTATAGATATTGAATTACAACAATATAAAAGAGCCACTGCACTGAGTTGAGGAGCTTTCAGAGAATCCTGCATGTTAATAGTCTCCAAACAGCATCTGGAAAGCTGAATTGTTCCCATAAGCATGACACTGCATGTAGATGCAAGGAAATGCTGTTAATTTGCTCATGACCAAACTTCTGTCAGAAACATTAAAGCTGCCTTCAAATGAGAATGCAGCAGCACGGTTTTGAGGAAGTCTAGCTCTGTCTGCAGACACAAAGATAACACAGACTGACCCTACCAAGAATGTTAATTCTCGTAGTGTGCTGCAGCAATTGCAGGCAGAAGCTCCTGCCAGTATTCAGGAGTATCAAGTTTATTCTGAACATCAGGTAATTTCCAAAGTGATGCTGTAACAGATCACTGCCATGGCAAGATGGCACTTCACCCAAGAACTCTGACGCTGGGGAGTGGCCTGGCATTGCGGAGCAGGACTGCTGACTCTTTGCCTTGACCTCTGATGAAGTTCATGTACTCAAAATGTTACCCCAGAAGCAGCACGAAACCAGGTAATCTGAAACTTTCAGTACAAGTATGAACAGAGATTATTGATAAATGTGCTATTTCTGCTCCTGTGCCAAGTCTGCCCCCATGTCATCAAAAACTGGGAAATAAACTCTCCAACCAACTTGTTAAGAAAAACATTATTAGCAGCACTGGATGCATGGAGAATTCTCCTTAAAACATACATGTTCAGTAACCTAACAGACCAAATTATATTTCTGAAACTAATACACATTCATCGTATTTCCTGAATACATGTATATACTAATTATTTCAGTTTACTTTTTTGGGTATGGTTGCAGATCTTCTGATGAAACTTTTCTCCTTGAGAGTGTCAGGTCATAATGTACTTCTCTTATCATTCTTACCTCTGACACACAATCCTTGTTCTCAAAACTAAGATATCAGCTAGTACATATTAATCACTGATAGAAGTAAACAAGGAAGCATTAGCTGGCACAAGACTTATTAGTCACAGATGTAGGGAGTTAACACAAAGCCACATTAATCTCTGGTTTTTGTACTGAGCACTGTATGGTACAAAACTAAGCATTAACCATGAATACAGGGATCATACACTAATGTGCCAAAGTTAAAAGAATTTTCCAACATCTTCCCTCACTGCTGCATAGACTACTTTTTACAGAAATATAACCTGTTCAGTAACAACTAGGAAGCAAAAGCCCTGTGAGAAAGAGGATGAAAAGGCAGGAAGCAAAGTTTCACTGAAAAACGCTGCTAACGTTGACTTTCTCTTGCTTAGTGCTTCACATATTTGCACGTCTTGTATATAACAGAGCAACACTGTTCAGACTTAGGAAGGAGATTTTTAAACTGCTTTAATGATATTAATGTACCTGTGCCAAGGTGTTCTCCCACATACAATCCCCAGCCCTCTCTCCCCCTATATAAACATGGTTTAAAGATTAGCTGCCCCAGCCAGTCATCTTTGCCTTTTTCTTCTCCCACCCTCTCTCATGACTAACTCTGTTATGCAGTCTTTCCTTATTTGGGATCATATACTACACTTACAGTTAGTGAAACGAAGCAGGTTAAAAACAATGTCAAAAGATAAAGATTTTTTTTTTTTTTTTGTATCATGTCCCTTCAGTTTACAGCAACTTGAACAATACTATTGACACAGCTGTGGAGGTAACAAAATCCTAACTCTGATATTCTTTGTGACCATTGAATTGGAAAGCAAGAGGTGTTCAGATCGACCTGCCTGACTTTTCAAACCATTTTGGAGCAAAGAACATCAGTACATGAAAGAAAAAATATCTTAAAAAGGTGGATTAGCATTTACACAGAGATTCACAAAATCACAGAATCATTAGGGTTGGAAGGAAACTCTGGAGATTCCCATCCAACCCTGCTGATGAGGTTACACAGGAACATATCCAGCTGGGTTTTGAATAACTCCAGAAAGGGAGACTCCATGACTGCCCTGGAGGTATTCCAGTGCTCTGCCACCCTCAATTGAAAGAAGTTCCTCCTCACATTGAGGTGGAACTTCATGTGTTTTAGTTTATGGACGTTGCTCCTTGTCCTGTCTCTGGTTACCAATAAAAGAGCCTGGAATTCACCTGAATGAATCTGCTGGAATTCACCTCTGAGATATTTTTATTGTATTCATAAGATCCCCTCTTAGTCTTTTTTTCTCCAGCGTGAACACACCCAGCTCCCATAGTCTCTTCTCATAAGAGTGATGCTCCAGATCCTAAATCATCTTTCTGATCTTAGCTGAACCTTCTCCATTATCTCCTTTTATTTCTTGTACTGAGTAGCCCAGGACTGAACTTAGCACTCCAGATGTGGCCTCACCAGAGCCAAGTAGAGGAGGAGGATTTCCTCCCTTGGTCTTCTGGCCGCACTCTTCCTGAATGGACATGGTTCTGATTCTTTTTCTTCCCTTTCTTCTTTCCTTAATTTTTGACAAACTTAATTCCTAAGTAGCCACTTTTCCCAAAGTTGCATGGGAACATTTTAAGAAATGCTCTGATTAAAAAAAATTATAGTTAAGTTTGCAGTCTTAATGTTTCCACATAGGAGCAGTAAGACACCACTGGTCTGCTGAAATTTAGATGATAGGTTTGGTCTATACAGAGAATATAATGGCATGTGTATACATGAGAAGACATTATCATCATTAGCATCCTTGTCTTGCATGAATATCAACTAGTGATTTTGTGGCTGCTGCTGCTGCTAGTTTTGTGAAAAGTGTAAAAGGCAAAATAACTTTACACTGCTTTCAGGCTTGCAGGTCCTGTTCCTTAAAATATTAATTTATTCAGATTCTTCCTTCACCTAAAAATAGCTAATTTCCCTATATCACTCACAAACAACCTTCACAGAAATAAGCAGAAAAAAACCAGGAAGATTTCAGGAAGCTACTGCATGTGCATATGTAAAGTGAGGCACATGGTGGATATTGCAGATGGGCAAGTTTCACAGAAATTTCACAGCGTAAACTCATTTGCATTGTGTTTGTTGCAATTTATATTCTCATCAGCATTCTGTCAGTTAGAGATGTACTTATTTGTGTGTATTGGATGAAAGAGAAGACAACAGGAACTGCCTAGCATTCAGAGCTGTGAAGATAAGCTAGTTCTTTGATCATTGCATGATTTGTCTAGAGCTGATACTGCGAGCAAACCCTTGCAGTGGTGTTTACCCACACATAATGACTGTATGCTACAGTTAGCATCTTAAAACAGTCGTGAAGGCTGCCACAATCAACAGCGAGTCACAATTCTAATCTGCCATAGTATTAACAATAAATGGATTATCATCTGTGATGATTGTTTGCTTTCACAAATAGATACTATTTTATAAATAAAATAGTGTTTACCTGAATGAATAGCATAAAACCCCTGCATTTCTCCCACTATGCTATATTACAAAAAAAAACCCAGTTATCATTGGCATGCAGCAGTGTTTCTAACTCAAATAAGCTCCATCCAGCACCCTAAATAACTTCTGAAGTAGCTAAGCTACAAGTTTATGTAAAATTAAGCTAGAAATGTCAAGCACTTTCAATGCTTTACTTTAACACCCCAAAATATTTCAAAAAATACTAAGTTTGTGCAGAAGGAGAATAGTAGACCATGAGGAAGATTCAGTTAACTTTAATTAAGCTCAAAGACCCACAGTTTTTCTTCTGCAATCTCTTCCCCATGCATTGCTCCAGCAAACTGACTGAGCTTTATTTTGTAGAGGGTTCCGCCTTTGTGGTTTTGATGTACCTTCAGGACAAGCACAAGTTTAGAATTTCTTGTGAACCTTATTTATTCAGTATTGGCTTTTCTATCCTGTATCATCCTTCAAACTTGGAACACACAGGATGAAGAACAGAAGAAATGTCTGATCGTAGGGTTTGGGGTTTTTTTTTTAATATCTCCACATAACAGAATTTTTAAAAAACTGGCCAGCAGAATCTCAAGATCCCACTGGCAAATGTGAGGCAGCAAAGGAACATGATGCCCGAGAGTGGGCCATGTGTGCAAGGTTCTCCGTGGTAGCAGGGCACTGGACCTGTGGCCAGTCCTCCCTTTTTGCCTGTAATTGCCACAACATGTTTCGTTAGCAGCTGTTCTGTAAAGGCTCAGGGTTGTATGCACTGAGGCAGCCTCACAGGGCTACGCAATGTGGGGTAAATGCAATACTTTTTGGGTATCACATGGTGCTTACTGCTGATGGAGGCAGCCAACCAGTCTGAATTCACTTTAGTTCCCTTTTCCTCCTGCACTTCTTGCCTAATATCCTGTGGAGACCAGTTACTGTTCATGATAATGAAACCCACAAGTGTATCTTGTGAGAAGCAAGAACTCCTCTGTGAGAAGCAGAACTCCTCTTCAGCAAATACACCAGGCTGTTAAGTTGATACACCCGTGGATTGTCACACTGAGGGAGCCAGTTTTTCTGCTTGTATCAAAATACTGGAGAGCTTTGGGATATCCAGGTAAATTGTTGTACATGTTTTTTCTTAAAAATAAGTGTGGAAAGTTCCAGAAGAAATAGAATCAGTACAAGATATTCAATATAACTTAATTCACTGTAAATCTAGCTGTAGATTTTACTTAGTATAGGAGCTGAAAAGATGCTAAGCTGACATAATGGACTTTTCTCTCTCAGAGTTTTGTGGTCAGTTCTCTGAAATTTTACTAGAAGTGGTCCTAATTTAAGTGACTTTTGCATTTTGAACAATGGCAGAAATGGTATCACTCAAAGGCAGTTATTTTTTAGCTATCCCCTTTGCATTATTTGTTGTTTGTTAAATTATTGGTAGGGTGTCAGTTAATATACCATACTCTGGATTGAGATGTCAGTGAATGTATTTTGTTAGTAGTTGGTCATGGAAAGTATTTTCCTTTCCAGGTATGAGTCAAAATGCTACTCAGTGTCTTAAAATAAATTCCGTTAAAATACAGGATCATGAAATTGTCAAAATAATGGTAGGAACTTTGCAGTGACAGGAATTCAAATTTTTCTTCCTTGAGACTTGGAGCATTCACTTTAGTGGGATAACCAGACAAATAAGACATTCATAAGACAGTGCCTGTCTACACTATATATATATAGGGTTCTGAATGAAAAGAAATTTCTGGGCATATCATGAGAAAATTTACATTAATCTGAAAGAAATAATTGATAAAGGGTATTGGAAGCCACATGAGAAAAATAATTTTTAAAAGAAAGTTATTAAGTATCATGAAATCTTGTGTTTATATAAAACCATGTTGCAAAAATGCAATGATTTTCAGAAATAGATATGAACTAGTCTCTTTATATCTGATACAAATTCTTGATGGAAAAATTGAAGCCACCAGGCTTTTGTTGTTGCAGACCAAGTTGCCAGTGGTTGATAGTTCTTACTGTCACTTAAACAGGTACCAAAACAATCCATTAAGAGAGAAACTTTGTTGTGAGCCTGTTAGGACATAGGAGGAAGAGATGATCGTGCCTCCATTGATAGTTTGATTTCATGCATAGTCTTTGACAGCAGCGATTTGGGAAAACAAGATGGGATATAATCTGGCTGTTCTGGTCAAGCCCTGTGCCTTCAGTTGTCCTGGTTTCAAACTCATCTGGAACTTCTGTTTTTCTGCAATATGAGTAGCTGGTCTTTATTATTAGATATAAAGGTGAGAAAAAGTGGCCAGAGAGAGATAAGAAAGGTGTAGAGGAATGCAGAATGGAAAATACACAGAATACACTGTGACCAGTCTGGAACTGCCTAGTCTAATTTTGACAACCATATGGCCTCATGTGTGTGCTGGTTTTTTTCCTGCTGGTGTTAGGGGGATGTTTGAAATTATGCTCTCAGGGTAACATAAGGGCTGTCAGCCTCTCACTGGGCAATCCCCCAGATTACTCTCTATCCTCTCCATCCTAGAGGTCTGCCTTTTGTAAAAAGCCCAGACAGAAGAATAGCCTGTCTCCTCATTCTTTAGTATTATCTGATGAGGACTCATTTCTCTTTTATACCAACCAGTGTATTAACAAGTCTTGTATGAGCAAACTGTGTCTCTCTGTCTTCTTCACATACTTCTGCTACACACATTCGTAGGTGCAGAGCATTGCAACATCTCAACTTTCCAAATGCTGCACTCAGTCTTAGAGGGAGTCTTGAACTTGAGTTTACTTGAACTAGTAATTACAACTGGACTCAAGGAGAAGAAAAGCAATTGGGAAATCCTTTCTGGAAACAACAAAGTTGCACAATGATAATTCTGAGGTGTCTGGAAAACAAAGTAGTCAAGCAATAATTTATCACAAATGCAGAATGGCACTGCCATGTAAATATAAAGCTAGTATGCTTCAAATCTACTAACTTCAGTAGAAGTTATATCAGACTTACATAAAGTTGCAAAATAATTTTCAGATCTGTATTTTTCTGTAATTCTCTGTGTAATTTTCCTTGTCATTTTTGTCCATTTTCTTATTCCTTATATCCTGCCCATAGGTTAGAGCTCAATTAGCTTAGTGGTTATCAACTTCTCTGGTTATTTCACTACCACAGAATTCATGAGTAAGCATAGTTTTCTTCTTAAAGAGATAGTATTATCATCTTTATTTTATTACTTTCTAGCAAACTCATCAAAATTTGATTTTGAATTTTTAAAGGGTATATTTAGACCCCATCACTTGGGAATAGAAATGTAAAAGTTACAGTTGAGAAAAGTTGGGGGTTTTATCCTTTATAAATCAGATCTACATGAATTTTGAGTGAATTCTTTGTACAGTCAAAAGTTACATATTTTTCATTTGCCTAATTAATGACTGTATGCACACACATCTGCTCTTCCGTTCACTGATCCAGTGTTGCTGTTTGAAGAAAGAGTGGCCTCAAGGGGAAGTTGAAGTGAAATAATCTTTTGGCTTCACCAAGACAGGAAAGTAAATAATAAAGTTATGTTTATGCCAAAGCAAAAAAAAAACCAACCAACCAACCAACCAAAAAACCCCAAACAAACAAACAAAAAACCAAAAAAACCCCCACCAAACCAATCCAACACCCCCCAAAAACAACAACAACAACCACCAAACAACAACAACAACAACAAACACTCTTTCTGTTCAGGCTGCCAGTTAAGACTGAAATATCCATACTAAACTCAGGAAGAATACAGCTGAATTTTTTTATGTACTTTTGTGTTCTCATTACAATGTACTTCTGTACAGAAATGTGCAGCCATATTGTAAATGGTGGAGAATTGTACTTGTTAACATTGAGGTGTAACTAAGCGGTAGTTGTGGAACAATTCTGTATAAGAGTAACTTGGCACCTGTGTGAATCTCTTCTGAAGGCAGTGGGAGGCTGTGTATAAAAATGTATCTATGGCATGAGAGCTAAAACCTATGTATTGATCTAGATTTGAGCAAACACATCTGAATAATGCAACCATCTTGTATCAAAGGAAATCTTACTGTGCTCCTTATGTGCTGCTTCCATTTCAGATCAAAAGTTGGAAAAGCCAAAATATTTTGCACTGAGTTTCCAATAGAGATCAAAGAGAAAGTTCAGAAAGCAACCCAAATAGCTTTTGCATGAGACTCCTCTTTTGCACAGACACTTTGCACTTTAGAGAGGAAGCGTAGGGAGAACTTAAGCCCTTTACAGAATATTTTCAAGTTCCCATTTCATGATTTACAACCTACTGTATGTAATAATGAAGTAGGTAACTGCTGTTGCTTCTGGGAAGTGAAGCACAGCAACTGTGGTGATTACTCTATGAGCAGCGCCACAAAAAAAATTTTCTTTTTTCCCCAGTTCCCCTCTGTCTTCCTGACCAGTCAGGCTCTGCATTAGAATCTGCATGGCTTCTAATGTAACACAGCTTATGAAGGCAGAAACTGGTGATGTACATTAAAGAGAAGCAGAAAGATTACATGGAGTTTCTTACTCTATTTTGATTCTTTCTATTACCTTTACCAAGCAAATGAAAGAGGTTTTATTGTTAATTGTAAACTCTTCCACATGTCCAGGAGCCTTTTCCTCTTGCTGAACTTGTAAATATGCAGGACTAAGGCAAGGTTTATTCACAGTGTTGGGAAGAAATTAATTTTTAAAAATTCATTGACACTCCTAACATGGCAGTAATGAATGGTTGAGTGTATTTGAAAACATGTAGGAATGTAATTCATGTAATTCATGTAATCATGCTATCACAAGTGTAGAAAACTTCTCAGAATCCATATATCATAATAATAAAATTTTCTTCAAAGTAACATTCCCAGCTTCCTAAAGATCTCCATGCTGAATTGCTCTTGCTCATAAAAGGTATTGTCATTTGAACAATACATTTTCTTATATTTCAAATAGGAGAGTAGCAAATAAATCAATTTATTGCTATGACTTTCAAAAGAAATGAGTTGCTGAGTTGGCCAAGCAGCAGATCAAATCCTAACTTAGAAGCTCTGAGGACTTCAGACATAAGCTATAATTACAGTATTGCTGGTGGTCTAGATTTTGTTGCACACCTTACAAAAGAATCATGAATTAGTACGGAGTCAAAAGAGATCAGAGACAAAAGACTTTTATATTCTCTGTGGTACTGCAGTTGGTTTAACTGTCTTAAGTGGGTAAAACCAGTGCCTTGTGAGATATTGTGGGACAAGCCTTGAATGATTAGTGATTCATATACATACCTCTGCAATGTAATTGTGTGTATGTGAGTGTGTATGCATCAAACTGCAGTAGCTGGCTTAACCCTGATAATCTCCATAGTAAATGTGTACTTCCTCCCTTCTCTGTATGTGCAAAAATACCCAACAATGTGGTCGCTGGGTATAAGTTTCATTATGTCTATCTTGCTTTGGCTGCATTTAATGTAAGTAATTTGTAGCTCACAAATCAGTTTGGAAAGACTGAATTTCTTGGCAATGCTGAAAGACTGGGATAGTTAACATTAAGTTGCAGAAGTCTCTCTATATATGTAACTACTCCAACATAACAGGCTATTTATATAATGAGATGCAATCAAATGGAAGGCAAAAGGAGCAAAAGTCCAATTGAGAAGCTCTTGTTGAAGTAAAAAAGAAAATCATTGAGCACTTGCTGAACAATAGTAAGTTAAGACACAGCTCATTCTTTAAACCTCTGAATTTTTTTCAAACACTTGTTTATTATGATTTGTAGGCAATACTTCTTTGTTTACAAACAGATGATTCAGAACCCTACCTAGTTATAAGATTGCTGCTTTATATCATAAGTTTTACACAGGATTTCACAGAGGAGATCCAGGTCCTACTTGTAAATTTTATGTATCAATATATCTGCCATAGCTGCACCCCTGCTGCCACTGTCATTTGAGGAGGGGACTTCTTGCTCCAGAGGGCTCCTGGAACCCAAAGGTGGCCCCTGCCCAGTGTAGTGGGAACAGCTCAATGCCTTTTGCTCTCATCTTGCACTGTGATGTGTTTTATTTTTCCTGAATTAAAATGTGTTAAATTTTTGGGCTCAGTTCATAATTAAGACTGGTCCTGAAAGTTACTGAATTGGGCTGACTAATTGAAACATCTATTTTTGAATGAAGCTGGGTTTTACTCTCTTGAAATTACTCAACTTCTTTTCTTTTTACAAGAAATTTAGTAACTTTGACAATATCTGGGGGTACTGATTGTCATTTCTTTCAATTTTGCTTCACATATTTTCATTTGCTACCCACACATGTACAGTTTAACAAGATCCAAAATGGAGAAAGAAGGACAGAGTGAGGGTGGGGGAGCAGAAAATTTAAAAATTGCTGAGAAAGAGAAGAAAAACTGACACACACATACACCAACCAGAAGAATTTGTTTTCACAAAGGAACTTGCAGTTCTCCAAAGAGTTAGCAGGAATAACATGAATCTGGTACATTTCCCCAGGTTCCAGTACAATCTATGCTTCTCATCACAGGACAATCAAATTTTTAGATATGTTGATTTTAAAGTCAGTATGTAATTTCTTACTTTTATTATGTGTTCAGTTCACAAATTTGGAAATAAACAGAAATTATGATATGCCCAAAAGGACTGCGTGCCTGAAAGGCAGCACCTGAATGAAAATTTTAAAATATCGAATAAATGCTCTAAGGATACAACAAAATGCTCAGCTTCTCTTAACCCTACAGGAAGATGAGCTATATCACCTCCTCAGCCAATCAGCAGTACTAAAGCCTCAGACCAGGAAACTCTTTAAAGTACAGTATTTGTGAACATTGCAACACAATTTTCCCATTGCTGCCTTTTGTTTTTCTCTTCTTGATTTTTACAGAGTCAGAAGCCACGTGTGAAGTTACTCATGGAGAAATTTGAGAGAATTAGCAGAGACACAGAGGACACTTCAAACAGCCTACCCAAGAAAATTCCAAGACAAGATATCCCCACAGGATTACAGACAAGGAAAGCAGCACTTGATAAATTTATGAGTAGAGGATATGATGTGTGTTCTGCAGAACCCAGTAACCTTCACAGACCTGTTCAACCTAAGCCTCCTACAGCAGCCAAGCCTTCAAGTGGTGATAAAACAGAGAAAGATCCAAACCCACCACATTTGAAACCAGTGGCACAAAGGTTTGGTGTTCAGATTCAGCCCACTAACAGAGGAAAGGATGAAAAAACTGGATACACTAAATTCTCTATGAAAACCAATGACCTGTCAAAAGAGGACCCAAAGCCTTTGAACCCAAAACCTGCATGGAACAAGCACCTTGCTTCTCCTGATAAAGAAAAAAATCCTCTGGGACCAAAACCAAATTTCAAGTTTGCATCACAGGAGAATGAGGCAAATCCAGAATTTCCAAAAGTAGCCGCAGTTAAGGAAAAATTAAGATCTGCTATGCAAGAAAATGAGCCCAAGTCTTCTGTTTCTAAACCACCGCTTGCACTGAAACCTTCTCTAAACAATGAGGTATCTCAGAGTGAAGACACTTCTAATGAAACTGGTTTTCTGCAAAGACAGTCAGGACATAGAACAAATACACAAATAGTCCAAGAAGCAAAGGAAATGGGTGAAAGAAGTAACTCTGCTGCAGAAAGTGCAAGCACTCATTTTTCTAAATTGACTCTGAGGATTACTGGCCACAGGAACAGCTTATCAAAAGGAACCCTCAAAACTGTGCCAGAAAACACTGAAGAAAAGGGAATGAGTGCTGCCAAGAACATCGTCCTCAACAAAAGCATCCAGGAAGAATCAGGTTCTGCTCCTGAATTCCATATGATGACTACAGTATTTGCTGAAGGAAAACAATCAGGTCAACCCCGAGAGAAAGAGGATGGGGACAGGAGATCTAGAATGCCCAAACGGAAAATCTTGCCCCTACTGCTCACTCTGGGCCAGCCCCCAAAAAAGCCCAGCAGACCCCCCACCGTGCGCCTGGAAATGTTCCAGAAAAGCTGCCAAAAAAAGAGTAAGTCCTCTGTTCTTGCTTCCTCAGATATTAGCTTTTTAATTAGAAATTAAAATTATACTCTCTATCCCTCAGTGATAAAGTTCACATGCATGTTTATGTATTGGGTTCACCTGTTTCTCAAAACTACTCAGATGCAGCTATAACTTGTGTCAGGGAGTATTTTCTCAACAGACATTTATGTCCTAATTTAATTAAACAGATCAAACTTAGATTCTTCAACTTTAAGTGCAGTTAGTGAGAAGGGGGGAAGCCCAGTGATGTGACTCAGAGCTCTAAAGTTGCTGACAGTGGATGCTCTAACTCCCCAGTGTGCATCATGTACATTCATGGTACATCAGGTACATTCATGTAAGTTGGTTGATGCATAATTTGTCCTTGTACTTTCTGTGTCTAGAATACAGTATGGCTCATGTTTCAGCAGTTCTGAATACACAAAAGGCTGGTCTTCCTTAGGCTGAAGAAGTTCAGAGGAGCTATGGCAGCATGAAAAAGCTCAGAGCTGATTTCTCTCAAGAGAAAAAGCCTCACTAAAATCACATACGGCTATAAGTTGTGTTAGTAGACTACTAATTCCACTCAAAGATTAGGAGTGATGCCTTGGGAAGGCTGACCTGAAACAGAGGCTGGACAGAGCTAGAGAATAAAATAGATATTTATTAAAAGACTTTCAGGACCCACCCTGGGCATTACAGGAGCCTGACCAAGGCTGCACCCAGGGTGGGTTAGGAATGGCCACACAAAATGGCTGCCTGATCATGAGATTTTATATTTTTATGTTTTGGGCCATTTGCATATTGGGGTTTAATTGTCCAATTACAGCTTCAGGTTGTGAGGTCTCATCCTTCTTGTTCCTCCCTTCAGTCCACTGTTGTTTATGCTTTTTGAGCTGAAAGTTGTCCTTGGTCCTCAGCAGGAAAAGATTTGTTTTGTCTACTTGTTCTGTGAAGAGAGCTTACTGGCACTTAATATGAGGCTCAGAACTACATCCTTAGGTGGCACAGAATCTGAAACTATGAAAGCTAAAATCTAAGGCATCAGGAGTATATCAGTAATAAAAAAAAATATACTTTCTTGTCAGCTGCTCTATACTGGTTTTCCTCTGTTACCCTACAGTTAAGGAAATGTTCTCACAAATGAAGATCAGGCCAAGATCTTCAAATGACGCAAGTTTGTGTATGTCTTTAAAACAAATATGCCCATATAGAGTCTCAATACAGAAAGACAGCATTTTCAGCCAACTGCACCAGTAAATGTTTTGTTTATATAAAAAGAGTAAGAGCTTTGCTAGTTCAAAGTTTGAGAAGTCCTGACAAAGGCTGGAAATACAGAAAATCACTATTTATTTAAAATACAGTTTTTTAATTTACTTTTAGTAGTTAATACAGGAATTTTTATTTGTTGTTTTGCTCATTGTTTATTCAGAATTTTTTTTCTGGTTCCCATTCAGTTATAGACACAAAGCATTTTTTTATCCTCTTTTTAAAACTGAGCATAAGAAATATTTATCCTTTGCATTTTAAATTAACACTGTGAGCAGGGCTGTAAGAATAACATCAGAATTTTTGTTAGAAGGAGGGTTAGTTGTCACTAACCAGGGGTAAGAGCAGCCACCACCCTGATAGTCATGGAAACATGAGCTAAGGACTGAGCTGCCTAGCATGGTGGCACAGGTGGTTTTCCAATTATGTTGTAAAACTCGCACACAACTAAGTAGAAATGAAGGATCAGACATAGTCTTCTCTACCTCACAGTCATAGGGGCAGGTCAAGAGTGAAAGGTTTAGAAATCATGAGAAGCTCTCCATGGTGTCCCTGAACTTCAGCCTTCCCCCACAGAGCTGGCATGTAGACCTTTGATATTCTGTTTGGCTTTAATTAATGCCATTTCTTTGTGGCCAGAAGTCTACAAAGAACATTTCTGGTGGACAGAAACGTTGCTCTATGTTGAATCCTGAAAAAACTCCTTTTAGCTCAACAGTTATTCATTGTTGAGGGGTTTCTTGGGACATAACAAAATCTACCTGCTTTGGAAGGTCAGTTAAACTGAACTGTATTTTGTTTCTTAACTGTCATTTCAAGAATCAAAGCCATGTCAGGAAGACGCAACCCTCACAGCACAGATTCTTCCTGTTCATTACTGTGTCCTGGTGAACGGAAGCTTTCCATTGTTGCTTAATTTGCTGCTGTGATTCAGGTGCTGAAAATAAAGAAGATTAAGCAAATGAAAATAATTTTTCCATGCAACAAAGCCGTCTGAGATCTTACCTTTGGAGCTTTTGGTCTGTAACAGGGCAAAAGTTAGGCTTTGAGAAGAGAAAACATCAACATATAGTGGTTTTTACACTTTTGTTAGGGGCATGTGCCTGCACTATAGAAAACCTTGTATCGCCTGATTTAAAATAGGAGTTTGAATTCTGCTTTCTCAGAAGTATCAATCCACGCCTTTTTTCTTTGGTTGGTATCCTTTCCCATGAAACCTGTTTTACTGGTTTTTGAAAATAAGTATTCACTGGGCATGAAATGATCAGTGAATACATATTAAATGTTAGAGGCTGAAGGCCTTAGCTTTGACACAGCAGTCTTAGTTAAGTGTGGGAGAAGGATTTATATCATCCACCATGCCTGCATTAATACCAAGGCATGTTAGGTTTGATTTTGGCCTTGCTGTGGATTAGAAATTTTCACCCAGTCCTGAAAAGCTTTTCATGATAAAACTTCTGTAGATAAAAATGTCTTTTTTAGGAAAGTCTGACTATTGAAGTGAAGGCAGGCCTTAAGGAATTCTTGTCTGGGCCTGCAAATGCATGGCAGTATAGTAAATTCCTGTGTTATGTCCCATTACAGCAATTTTCCCTGATGGATCATATTTACCTCAGCTGAGGTAAATATGCCTTCTGTGTTCAGAAAACAATACTAACTATATTGTTTTATAATAAACACCCAAGGTCTTAGAAAGAAAAAGAAGAGAAACAGAGTCATTTTGTTGACAGCTTTCCATGTGAGGCCACAACTGTAACGTTGCTTCCTGAGGAGAACTGCACTGAGTGCAGTGGGATCATACAGGTACGGGTGGCCACACACACAAAGCCAGCCAGAGGCTGAGCCCCCGGTGCTCTACACACCTCTGCACAGCTCCTGAACAACAAACGCTAGGGCTTAAGTTTTTCAATTAATAAAAAGTGGGCACATGCTGTCAGTCTGCTTCGGTCAAGAGGAAATTCCTCAGAATTTTTAAGAGCCTCTGCAACAGAATATTAAGGCTGTGGAGTTTTGACCTTCAAAGGTCAAGGATTTGTCACATAATTCTGCTAAAATAGGTGGACAAAACTGTACATTAAACTACCAGTATGGCTTACAGCATTGGAAAAGACAAATCACTGCAATTTAAAAATTAATTAATCCTGAGAGAAATGTGAATGAGACACTTACTTACCTGTCTTAGTTAGTTAGTTAGTTAGTTAGTTAGTTAGTTAGTTAGTTAGTTAGTTAGTTAGTTAGTTAGTTAATCTGGCTAAGAAAACAGATAAACAAACATTGAGCGTTTCCTTGCAGATGATTGCTTGGAGTACAACTTGCTGCTATTGTGAATAAGGAAGCAAAAGTACACAAAACCCATTGCAACTTAATATTTAAACTCGTTATGCTTGATTATTGCCTTAGCTACAACAGTCTGCAACATTTCCCAAATGTCTTTGAGTATGTTTTTATTTTTAAAGGAATAAATTGTATCTGTTGAACATCAGAAGACAGCTGTCCATTGTGAATTGTCAAAGCTTCTGCAACTGGCAGAAGATCTTCCCCTAAGTATCTCCATTTTTGTTTGTTACGGCTTATGTGCCACACTTGTTACCTTCAAGATTATCTGATTCTAATCAATTAACAGTAAGATGTGGGTTGTTTGTATCACAGGATAGAGCCACAGAAATCTATTTTTCTCATGTATGCAATTGTTATAGTCTACACGTGAATTCTGGAGTTGTTCCTGCTGCTGACTGCTCTAAGTCCCATTGAGTCAGTTATAACCAGTCCTGAGTGGGGGTTTCAGAAACTAAGATGCAGAATTTAGGACTCAGAGAGAAAATGCACTCATGTGAGTGCACCTGTTAATTTTGGTAAGAGGTTTGACATGTAGTTTGAACTGCTTTGAGGCCCCTTCTGTTTTGAATCAAAGTATATGTATAACATACTCACTCAATAGCTATGGACCTCTGCAAAGGACTGAATGAAGCACGTGACATGTTATGCTCTACTTGAAACCATTGCCCACCTTCCAACAGGGTCAGTGCTGGATGGATTTAATGCAGTGCCTTGAGGATTACACTACATACAAGGGCAGCCTTTGAGAAGAAGTGCTAAGAGCAGGAGTTAGAAAGGAAAATTCATAAGGATGAAGGAAAAAGACAGCCATGAGTTTCTCATGGCATGTGACAGAAAGGAAACTGCTGGAGAAAAAGAAAAAAGTAAAATTGATGGAATTGAGTAATCCTTTTTGCTTAGTGAAATTTCCTTAATTTAATTTCTGAAATCTTGTTATTTTATACATCTGTTTTGATTCACAAGAAGAAACACCTGTTTGTACACCTTCATCATGTGGTTGCATTATATGGGTCACAATACAAAAGCATCTCTGCTGTACCAATGCTTGAAGTGCTCTGAAACCTGTCCAGATTCCAGAAAATAATATGAACACAGAGCATATAAAGAAATTTAATTTAGAGATTGATAAAAGTGATAAGACTGGCTGAAAGTTTCCCATTCTTTAAGTTGGAACATATTTTGCTTAAAGCCTACTTTACAACTATTGTTACAAATGTTTATCCAGCATAGCACACTATTATAGACAGCGTTATGGTCAAGTTAGAAAATATCTTGTTTTCCCCGATACATAGAAGTACTGTGGTGATGGAGTCCTGGACAGGTTGCTGATATCATTATTGAACAATGCATCTTGAACCAAAAGGTGC
Organism: Phylloscopus whistleri; assembly: GCA_017589585.1. Lineage (NCBI taxonomy): Eukaryota > Metazoa > Chordata > Aves > Passeriformes > Phylloscopidae > Phylloscopus > Phylloscopus whistleri. The sequence goes on along the minus strand of JADMLD010000110.1, from coordinate 1,344,679 downwards.
CTAGCTCAAAAAAAAAAAAAAAAAAATGCTTTGTAGTCTGTTTATTTGTAATTACAGAAATTATTAGCTTTTACTTCTTGTACTTGAAGTTTGATACGTACTGAAATCTCTCTCTGAGCTGAAAGTTCTAATTTCTCTGTACTCTTAAATATTTCCTTAGCAACTCACAGAGGTAAAACCTATGCAGCATGCGTAATGTTTGAATTTGAAACAATCTACACCTAAAACACCCTACTGGTGCAAGTATTTCCACCTTGTAATTTTCTAGACCTACTTTGGTTCACAGGGAAAAATGCTCTTAATGGATCTTCATCATTTGGTACCATTACATGGGTAATAACACAGCAAAATTTAATGTGTTTCATTATAGAAAATATATTAAAAATCATAGATCATTATAATTCATATGTAGAAAATTTCCAGTCATTCTTGAAAGTTTTGTTATTAAATGCTACAATAAATATTCAGTATTAGTAGACACAAAAAAATCCCCAGGCCTTTCATAGTAAAGCTGTTAGGAAGATTTTAAAATCGTATCTAACATTTCTTTTTTTTTTAATCCTAAAAAGTTCCTTTTAGTAAAGAACATTCCTGAGGTCATTGGTTTCCTCTTGAAATTGAATCCTCCTCAGATATGTGCATTTGGAACAATGGTGTTCCTTGTTTGCAAATTCTGAAGAGAAAATCTGCAAACTTCCACTATCCAAATGCAAGACTTTGTTGCATAGGAATTTCTTATGAAAATTATTTTTTATATACCATGGTGTGTATGATGTAATTATTTTTCACATTGAAAAATTTTAAAACCCCTCATGATTTTTTCAGTTTAGGAAATAGTCACATTTTAAGAAAACTTTTCCAGTACACTTTCTTTTAGTTGCCGTTGCATCATTGTACAATGTACATTGTACATTGCCGTTGTATCAATGTTCCAGTACATTTTCTTTTGCCTTCTCTTTCAAATATAAATTAATTACAAAAGATTAGTTTTAAATTATTGCTATCTTACATGTCCTCCATCTCTGAATGCTTTCAATTTTATTCTTTTTTTCTTTCATATGAAATGATACCATGCAACATAAAATTGACTCAAGTTTATAAATATTTTTAGTAGAACCAGAAGAAGTCATTAAGGCTTTTTATCAGACAAATGAAAAGTTTCAACTGCAGTTCAACTTCATGTTTCTCTTTAGATAAGGTTAGACTTTTGTCTATGATAACACATCTGCAGTTGGAAATCACTTTCCTTATGCCACTCAGCACTGTCCAGGAGAAGAATTAGGAATATCTAACCTCATATTTAGTCACCACAAGGCTCATTCCTACAAACTTTTACATACTGAAGTACTTTGGGTGGAACTGTGAGCCTTCTTTTGGGAGTTGGACTATGTGCACACTTAATATTTTTCAGCCATCAACCTTAAATGTAGATTTAGATGCTCATTTTCATGTGCTATATATTCTTCATCTGTTTGTCTCTACATATATGGAAGGGGAAAAATCCCCTACCAGGTATGGCGCCTAGGACTTAATATGTCAATTCTATGATATTTTTGAGAATATAAGGGTTAGTATAGGTGTTAAACGTTATGTGAAACATCCTTAAGTAGTCTGTGCATCTCTTGCAGAAGGATTTTCCAACTGAGACAAATGAGAAGTTTTTCATAAAAAAGGACATATTCTTCACCTGCTTTGATCATCTTTTTCATGATGTATGAGCAGCCATCAGCAAAGAATCTGAAAAAGGAAGGAGATTTAGGTCTTCATTTCTCCCTTTTTCCCTTTGTCCGAAGTTTCACCCTTTTGGGATGTTATTTTGTTTGCACACAGGAGGAAAAAAAAGAGCCTAACCACATAACTGGGAGGAGAATCAGGAGAGATGATGAGAATAAATTTGTGAAAGATTGTACCTAGGCATTTTTAAAAGTAAGGTCTGGAATCAAAGAGAGCAACAACCAGAAACTTTCTGTGCTCTTTGTTTTCAAGGTGTGAGCAGTGTTGCAACTGAACTTTATTGCTACGGTATGTGTAACAACAGCATTATCAAAAGCACTGAGCTTCAGCTCTGTTTACCTGCTCACTCTGAGCAGCTCCAAAGCAGCATAATGGTGAAACCTGAAACCGTATCTAAACGAAAATGTGGTTAGGGAAGCAGAGCAGAGCACAGCTCTCTCTGCACATTACAGATGAAGTAGGAAGTGGCTGATCAGCTGCTGCAGATGTTGTTGCAGGTTCTTAGTAAACCCTCTGTAAAACCCAGAAAGCTTCCCAGGTCTTGCATGTAGAAGTGGTGAAGTGCTTTGCAGTAAAACTGAAAAGCATGTTGGGTTTGCAGAGTAACCCAAAATCATTTTGTTTTGTAAAAGGATTCTTTTAAAGTGCAAGATTTTCTGATGTGTAACTGCTTTAAAAATCCTGAAGTAATTTTATGATCAAAACCATAAAAATGCACTAAGAATTTTAAAATGATAAGCTTTTTCTCCTGCAGAATATTTGAAGTTTCCTTGTAGTGCTTGCTCATTGTCAGATTTTCTTAACACTACTAAACGCAGGAGTTAACAACACACCAAGAACTCACTGCATCAGGGGTCAAAAGGAATAAGATCTCACTAAATGCCATACTCTAGGCCAAAGAAAGAAGGTGTAGGTTTTTTAGAATGCAGAGTCAAGAGTAAGTTTTTTTCCTTTCATGTGCAAGAGACTGCATTGTTATAGAAGGGATTTTCTTACATATGAATATGTATTTATGCTGTCTATTTATGGTAAAGCAGGTATGATGAGACCACTCAAAATGGAATGTGCATTGCCTTTCTGTTCAGTTCCAGTTTTATTTAGCATGCAGCCTTGGACCAGAAATTTCTGAATCAAGGCAATGGATAGGCTGGATGCTACAGCCTGATACCTTAAACATCATTAACAGTTCAGTCTTTGTAGTTAAGTCTGGACTGTTTGGAGACTGGAGGCCAGGCTAATGCATTCGCAAGAGTGCGCGTTGCAGATAAGATCAACACAGCTTCTGTGAGCTATCTGGGATTTCTGAAGTGCTGCTGGCCTTGGGAACAGGTATATATTGCTGCTGCAGTCCAGCTAAGGGTGACAAAAATATGAATGGCTGAAGCTGGACCACGCTCTGCTAGAACGGGATATTTTCTGCTTCAAGGGAGATTATCGAATTTATTATTTGTCATCGTTGCCAATTAAAAGCAAATAAACACATTCTATTGCAATCCTGATTGAACAGATGGGTTTATATTTTCAGCTGATGGATGTAGAACTGCAGGTGTGAGTGCTAAAATATATGTGGGGAGTTTTTTTCCGTTTGACAGCTTCTATTCTGCTCATGTTGATAATTAGATGTTCACCTTCTTCTGTGTGCCAATCTCTCACCCTAACACTGAGATACCCTGGTATTTAGGGAGGCAATAAATAGAGACGCCACATAAGCTTTACTAGTACTGGAGCCAAAATCACCCTTGCACATGAGTCCAATTAATTTTACAATTTTGTAAAACAGAGAACCGTCTGCTACCAAAGGGCTGATTCCCATAAGATGCCCATCCCACCAAGTAATGCTTGTGTACTCCATTATGGACTTTGGGCAGTACTAGGACTTCTCTTCATTTTGCCACATATTTATGGTGTTAGCATCTCAGGATAGAGTGATAAAGTATCTGAGGACAGCACTGAAGGTTTTAGTAGGGTGAGAATGGCTCTTTCTCATTCTGCCCTGAATGCTTTTGCCCACATAGAATTCACAAGTTCCAAAAGAGCTGGAGTTCTAATTTAATTTTGAGTTCATATTGGAGAGGCATAGAAATTACGCTCTTCTATGCAGGTTGATTTCTTCTGCTGTTGAACACAAAATATCTGGACATGAAGGGAAGATGGGATCTTTCTCTAGATGTCATACTGGCTACCAAAGATCAGTGTTTCCCTTTCACAAGCCAAGAATGGCAAGGGTCAAAGTCACAAGTATTGCATCAAGACAACTTCAATGTCCTTCACTTCCTGATAAACAAACATTCCCAAGAATGTAAGTGACGTTTTTGCCACTGCCCATATGGAAGCCATTTGAGAAGGTTATCCAAGAACACAAGATAGATTTTTGCAGTGTTCTGTTTATAGTTGTACTGTAAGTGCTGAGGATCTGGGCATGATTAAAGAAGTTTAATGCCACAAGCAGCAGTGATGGATATTTGGGACATTCTGTGGACAGGTTTATGACAGGTTTCTCTATACACCTGCAGTCCCTTTCCTTCTGTTCTTTTGTTTCTTTTTGAAGAGCTTCAGTTTCTGCCTCTGTTTATTCAGTGCAGCACATGTGAAAAAGCTGAGAGTCCTAAGAAGAGAGGAGAGACTCTTTAGAAACTGAGGTGTTAGCTGTCAAAGCTGCCACAGTGTGACCACCCTTAACACTATTTACTGTGATGAGAGTCCTTCTGGGGCATGTGAAGCCAGGATGTAATTTAATTTCTTGATCTGAGTGTTTGCAGCTGACTGCTGTTCCACTGTCTCCACAGAGCTTTTCCACGTTTTTATAGTACCAAGTGTCCCAGAATAAAAAAAAGAAAAAAAAATGGAACAGGAGTCAAAATTAAATGCTGCATTGAAATAGGAAAAAACCCTGTTTTTGAAATGTTATGATAGCTTTGGCTCAGCAGGCCTGAGTGTAACACCTTTTTTTTTCCAAACAGCTTTTCAGCATGTCACTTTCCAATGCAATGTCACTTTCCTACCTAAAGCATTCCACTATTTCTAGTATTAGAATTAAAGTATTTTACACCTACATCCATCTTGGTCATTATAACTAATTAAGCTATTTAAAACTCCAAAGGCAGAGAAGAGTCAGTTCTAATAGTTAGAACTATTTACTAGTTTACTATTTAGTGCTTTAAAAAGTAGTAGTTCCATTAATATGATGATCATTTAGTTACTGTTATACTGTTATTATAACAAACTACAAAATTAAAAAGAACAGGTTATTCAGCCTTAAAATAAGCACTTAATCTAAAATGCATGTGGTGTCCTTTCCTGGCTCAGTTCCCTATTGCCTGGATTTGGCTCTCAAGAGACATCAGATGAAATAAGTATTATGCACAGAGACTTTGGAAGAATTTTTACCTTAGTCCTCCTACAAATTTGTCACAAGAAGTAATACAATATTATGACAGAAGGTTCATATGCATGTTAAACCAAAGACATATGCACATACACGACACTCTGTTAGAGCAATATAGATATAACCGTAGCAAACTGATATATGATTCCCTATTAAAACACAAAAATGAATTTGAGAGTATCATTAATATCAAATAACATGGTTTTCAGGAAAACAAAACAACAACCAAAAAAGCCCAAACAAACAAAAAACTAGTCTTCTTTCCAGTTTCTTTCTTTGATTAGATTTAGAATTCTGGTGGAAATACATGTTGTCAGTGGTATTCATCTTCATAAAAAGCTTTAGGAAAATGAGAAATTATAGCTGGTAGTCTGTGTATGAATAAAGACTGTGAAGAATTAAATGCTAAGACATAGTCTGCAGATACTCAGATACAACAAGAGCACAGTCACGTGCTCCTGAACCTTGGTCATGAACCTTGGCTCATTTAAGCAAAATTTGCTCTTATTCAAATGCAATTGTACCTATATAATGAAGAAATGTAAACCATACCTGTGAAAAGGGGTTATGTAATGATTTTGGGGAAAAAAATCAAGTTATAAGCTACTCTACAATTGGGTAAGGACTATGATGAGACACAAGAGTATAATGCATAAGTGTTATCAGCTTGTAACTCTAAATTCTTGGAGTTTTACCCTTAAAGAATTTTCATATAGTTACAACGTTTTTGAATAAAAGCTTTTTGCTCATGGGCATTAGTTTAATAGTCAGGAGTCTGCACTTCCAAAATAGGAAGAGAGATGACAATTGGAGAAAATAGTGAAACCCCCCCTGGATGCAATCAGCAGAGATATAGCAAGATGAAGAATGACTTGCAATTTTCATCACTACATGTGGCAGACAAGTGCATGCTCTGTAGAATTCCCATGCCAGATTTGCTACAGTGTTGGAAAGGTTGGAGAGATAACAGAAATAGCTGTGAATTAATTGCTACATGGGGGAAAAAAAAAGCATACCCTTAAATTGAGATTTAAAAAGTTGAGTCTTTAAAGTCACTGAATAGAAATCTGAGTTACATATTAATTCCAATGGTGTCAATACCTTTAGGGTATAAAACAGTGGTGATAAAAAGGCTTTTGGTCCTGTGTACAAAGTTTAAAAAAAAAAAAAAAGTAATAGAACCTGAAGCCTAAGGAACTTAGAAAACAGGAAGATGTAGATTTTAATAGTAAACAAACTTAAACAAACAAGGACCACTACAGAAACTCTGTAGTATTCTTTCTCTTGTCAACACCCCTCAAACAACTGAAAGACATATTTTAGCCAAAATGTCACTTTAGTATATAGCTGTTATCTCAATATAGCACCAAATATTTCAAATGTGAACACACAGGACAGCAATCAAAGGATGTCAGCATTGAATTGGAAGGGATATAAAGAAGTTGTGTGTCACTATGTTGATGTCTATCCTAATGTATAGGGTAAGAACAACTGTACTAGAACTTATTCATGCCATAAATTTATCCTACTTCTTCAACATGGACCTCAAGGCATGGAAATTCCACTTTCACTCTGAGAAAGTGCTTCCTAAGAAATGTTGCTGGCCTTTAAACATGTTACTTATTGCCTCTTCACTATGGAAAATAAGAGGGGGAAAGTATAAGTTATCTCCATCTTCACTACCAGCGACTTAGGTTTTAATTTTGTTCTACCCCAGTCTTACCACGTTTTCCTAAACAACTGCCATTTGTTCAATATATTCAGGAACTCATGTTTTCTAGACCTCATTCTCACTGTTCACCTTTGGGTAGTCTCCAGCTGGCACACGTTGACCCTGCTGTAGCCTCCTCAGTGCTAAGAGAAAGGATTATTTCACTTGGGGCTATATTTTTGAATAAAATGTTAAAAAGATAAGTGGTACAAATTTAATCTTGGCATATCTTAAATTGTAAGGATCTTCTTTTGTAAGATGTGTGTTCCTTAATGAAGAAACCACAAAAGAATTCACCTGTGTAATCATCCTGTTGGAACTATCAGTATTTATTTTAATTATAGTTTAATAAATACTTTAATAAAAGTTTAAGTAACTTGACAGGTTTAAAATGCATCATTGTTCATATGTATGTTGAAAAGTTGGTCCAAGCATCCATGAAGAAATATTTAGCCATATATTTTTGAGTTGTGTTGTAGTAAGTAGAAAAACTGTCAAGGCTTGATAATTTCACTTTGATTTCCCTGTGAATATGGAAAGGTCCATCCTAAAGTTATCAATTCCCCTTCTCCTATCTGTCACAAGGACAGAATTCCAGACAACCAATAAGCTAAAAAAGCTCTTCCACAAGCTTCTTGCAATTTTCAGTTTTGATATTAAACTTTAGCAAATATTTGTCGTTGTTCTGTGTTTTGAGATACTTTTTTTTCTGTGTGGTTAACATTTCCTTTACTTGACAAGATTTTAATCTCTCACAGGTGTGAACTTAAATAACACCTCCAGAAGACAAAGGGTTTCTTCTCAGCTGTAATTGATTTCAAGAGAACTCTGTATTTGCTTTTTCCCTCTGTTTTCCTCTTCCTTGGGTTTTCCTTGATCTGTCTCCATGCAGCTGGGGACAATTCTTTTTGGGTAGATTTTAATCTACTAATGATACTTTAAAAAACAATGATACTTCAAAAACATCATGGCATCCAAACTCTGACTTAATTTGCTTGTGTAGAATAATTTCTCTCAAAATCAACCCTCAGAGCAATGGTTGCTATGGTTTGGTTGTGGCTTGTGCAGGGAGCATGAATTCAGTCCACCACACATGCACACCAGCTCACTCATGTCATTGTGACTTGTGCCTGGTGCACAACACCATTGGTTTTTAAGGCTACGTCTGATTGTTGAGGGTGTAGCTTCTATGCAGCTTCACAGACTGCCACTTCTCTATTCTGAGATTGCTAGAAAATTAAGTCCAGACTTTTACAACTTACATTAAAAATGTATTTGAATATGTTCAGAGACCTGTACCTTTCTTTATAAATGCCCAAATGTATTTTCATCTCTCATCCCTTCCCTTGAAATTCTTTCTCTGAGCAAGAAAAACTCAGCAAGACTGTGTCAGTGCTCATATGAAACTCTGCCGCTGGTCTTTTTAAGCAAATTGTGGAATTAAATGACAATTTAGTTTTAAAATACAGTTGTTAATACATTGGATGAACAGTGCTGTTTTTGTGTCTTGTTCATGGCTTTTGGCATTTTGTTGGCAAAAACATTTTCAAGGCCTTGTACTGGTAGAGCATTCTTGAATACTGAGTCTCCTCTCCTTCTTTCTACTTCTTACTCTGATAAGATAATGCAACAAAAATATCTAAGAGCAGGTTCAACAAAATACACTTTCTCTGGGGTGTGTGCAGTACTGATATCTTACCCAAAACTTCATCAAACACAGCAAAGTTCCTCCCTCAGATGTTTGCTTGATAAATTCAGTCTGTTCTGCTTTATTTCAGGTCCTGAAAATGAAGGTTTGAAAGAGAAAGCAACTTCCTCAGCAGCACTTGCCTCACTGGTACCCCTACCACACTCTACTGTGCAGTTGCCACCTCCTCCACCAGCCTCTCACCCATCCCTGCAGGTGCCAGCAGCTCCCAGTCTGCCTCCTAGAAACATCAAGCCCAGCTCTGAAACAATGTGAGTGAAGATAAGCCACAAGGTCTTTATTTTCTCACCTTTCTCTGCCTATCACTTTCCTCCTGCAGCAGCAGGCAAAGGCTGCATGAGTTCCAGGTTTCTGAGAGAGGGGTGTCTCACACTACTTTCCCTGTACTTGGCCTGTTCAGAATGAGCTTTTATTTGTTTGAACCCTCCATCTATTCAGTTGTTTCCCTGAATTGGCTTGTCTATAACACTTTTCTTTTGCCTTTGTTGGTGAGGGTAGGGGTTAGAGAACAGATTGGTTTTTTATTTCAGAACAATCCAAAGACTTTAATCACTGATAGAAAATCAGTTGCCTAAATAGCTGAAGGTTTTCCCTGAATTCTTCTGGGCAAAGAGGGCAAAGAGGGTTAGATCTATGAGCCAATACCCCAGGAAGCAGCTTTGCAAGCTAGAGGAGCTAAGATCAGCATTGGTTGGGAAACTGCACCAAGGTCATGTTGTAGCCTTGTGTGATAACCCTGAGAAACCTCTGTTGATATGGGACTCCTTTCTTGAGCCTTCTTTGAAGAGCTGCTTACAAAAGTGGAACCTCTGCTGACAGAATTATAAGTACTTGAGGCCAGCATCAAAACTGACCAGAATGAAGCTGAGCCTGAATAATGAGCCAGCAGGTACTGCAAAGAGCATCAAACACAGCAGGCAGGGTTAGTGAGGTGTGTCCAGATCAGCACTGTGTGACAGCATCAGTCCTGCCTCACAGCTACAGTACCTGCAGCAGCCATGCTGGGTATCCTCCTCTTTACCAAGGCATGAGAGCCATGTTTGACATCAGACACCTGTGAAATGTACCTCCAGATGCTCTGTCTGCTCTCCCATTCCTGTGTGTCCTGTAAAGTCTCCCCTCCACTGAAAATTTGTGCCTGGATGCTGACACCTTTGCTTTCACCTGTCTCCATGCTTCCTCTTCAAGCCAGTTATAGAACATCCATTCTGCTTTCATGTCCTTTTTTAATTACACTTCTTTGATGGTGGCTGTCAGCCCTAGTTTCCTTCTGCTGTTACAAGGCCTTATAAAGTTAAAAGTCTCTGATATTACTAGTTATATTCTCAATTCAATATCTTGTTCCTTTCATTTGGACCACATTTCAATTCTAAGAGCACTGGTAACATTTTACCTTGCCTAACCTTTACACCATTGTTTCTCTTATCCCTTGTTTAGATTTTGAGCCCAACAAGTTGAAGTCTCAGAGCTATATTTAGCATTGAGCAAAAGTCCGACGTTTTATTTTTGCACTGTGTAAGAAGCCTACACCTGCAAAAATGGTTAAAAAATCCAGCAGATTCTTTCCATTCAATCAGCCCATCTGCCTATGATATTTTTCATTCCATGCTCATCTTCATGGTATCTGAGTGCCTTTGGCTCACTTTGATGTTTTTTTACTCAGGATCCAGGTGGACCCACCTGAAACACTGAGTCCCAGTCAGGGAGAACAATTTAGAAAATCTTATGTGTACTTAAGTAGGATATGGGGCTCAATAGACTGTTCAGCCTTTCTATAAAATAGATGATAAAAGCACCAGAAAAATGGTGAATCATAAAACCATCATAGGTTTCACATGTCTGCCTTTTCAAACTTACAGGAACCTAGACAATGAAGAAAATTATGATGATGTTGAATTTGTTTCAGAGGGTAAGATGCGTGCATTTTATACATTTTAATTAACGGCTACTGTGAGAAGCTGTAAGCATGTTGTATTTATAAGATAAACAAAAGTTTATTGTATTCAAGAGTGATTTGTGTAACTAATTATACTGGTTCTGCAGCTTTATGGGTGAAGATGGTTGTCTCGTAACACTAACAGATTTACTGTTCTGTGGTTAATGTGATGGACTCTCAGAAATGGCTTTAAATTTATTTCTTCCCCCTCCTTGCCCTCTTTTTTTTTTTCTTTTTCTTTTTTTCTTTCTTTTTGTTTTTGTTTGGGTAGAAGTATGGGGGGACCTTAAATCACCAGATTTTTCAAATGTGAACCAAAATGACTATTGCTCTTTCTGAGTTGACATTGTCTGGTCTGGTGAAGGAGACACTATTTTATACTTGATTAAAAAAAAAAAAAGAGAGAGAGAGAGAGAGAAATCGGTTGACTGTGCTTTTACTGTCGCTTTGTGCTCTGAGGCAGTGAGAGGCAGTGAGCTGTACCAGGAGCAGCAGAGAAGCAGATTGTGGCACAAAGAATTTCAATCTGCCTTCTGATCCCTCCTTGGTGGTACTTGGTCTGTGCCAGGCACACTGTGCATCATTTAGTGTGCTAGCCATCCACTAGCACACTAAACTCACAGCACTGCAGGCTGTGCAGTTGAAACAGAGCTTTTCTTACCTATCTGCCTGCAGAGTAAGGAGGAAGCAGGAGATTCACAGACTATCTTCTCCTGCTGCCCAGGGCAGAGGCTGGATTAGGAAAAGAGCCTTTGGCCTACTTAGTCAGCTGTTGGGTTGATGCAAGCAAGTTCTTTGGTGTCTGTTTGGATTTATTAGGTTTTTGACAATTACTTTTTCATATAAATAGTGATTTTGTAAACAAATAGCATAGGGAAATTCACCAGTGTCATTAAAGATTTTTTTAAAAAACGATTTTTCCACTTTTAAAATATGTAGTGAAATATGCTGTTTGTAGATATTTTTAATTTGCAGTGTTCTACAAAAGCAGCCTAGAAAAATTGAATTTTGCATTCATCCCTTCATCAAAAAACAGGAGCCTGCATATATTTCTAGTTAACATCACTGATGTTATAGGCAGTTTTAAATAGTTAATGTAGAATGAATTGTTTTCTGTACAAGAAAAAATAAATATCCTGGTTTTATTTTTTTGTTCCTGTAGGTCATGGGAATACACAGAAGGTACGTACTATCTGCCAACATAAACCTATTCTTTTTTAGCAAAAAAACTTATAAATTTAGTAAACCTTTTTCAACACATTAGACAATTACGTGCAGATTTAATCCATTGCATTGTTAATTTTAATACTAACAGTGTATTCACAGTAAGTTGTAAAAGCAATTATTTGTTGTGAAGGATAGAAATAAAATCAGGGAAGCTGAGTAAACTGGAACAAATTATCAAAGCTGGCTAGACACCAAAAAATTGATTAAAAAAAGAAAACACAAAACTACAACTTCTATTTATTACCACTGACATTTCATTTTACTGGAATTTTCCAGAAATAATAGAAATAATGCCCCTGTTCCATTCTAGTAATAGAATATTTCAGTTAATAGTTCAGTTAATCACAGATTTTTATCAGTGTGGATAAGCACCTGGCTATATAAGGACTAAGACAATTTCTTGGACTCTAATCTGAGTCCCATTTAGATCCTTAGCATTCCAGTTTAAATAGGGGTAACCCTGACACTTTCATCATGGCAGTGCAATCATCAGCAATAATAAAGACTTTACAGGACATATTTTGCAATTAAAACATCCCCTTTGGATTAAGCAATGTGGTCTTGTGATTCTAACAATCCAAGGCTTTATAGGTGTGATATTGTAAAAAAAATAGCAGAAATAAAAGAATAGGGCATTTGAACAATGGAATAACATGTTTTGGGAAGAATAAAGGTATTTATATTTTAAAACATTTGCTATAAATGTTTTTTATAAAGTTTGTTTGAAGCTTATATAGCAGACCAAGTTTCTTCATGTCTTTCTAATTGTACTTAGACCATTGAAAATGAATTATTTTTTATAGGGCCGAGGAAGTGATGAAGAGATGTATGAAGACATTAATGACATCAGGTAGTAATTCTTAACTCTATAACCTATTGTATCCTTATTACTATCTTTTCTAATAGGTGTATTTAATCTGGCACAAAACTGTCATTCCATTGCAGTCCCTGCCAGGGATTGCTGTCTTCATTCATTTTACCTGGAGAAAGTCTGGCTGTTCACAAGTTCTTCCCAGTTAGACCTGCCATGCCCTGGCATGGCAAAACTCCTGCAATTAAGTAATGTAGTTGTGATCAAGGTAACAGAACTCTGATTTCTGATCTAAGGAGTATGTCTGAACCACTGGTTGGAGTTACAGCCTAGGCGGAAAAATAAGCTCAGCCTCAAGGTATCATGGACTTATTTTTTTAGCAATTTGAGCTATGTGTTTACCAAAAGTATTAAACAAAAAAGAAGGGAGTCTCACTCAATCTGCATAGGGTTTCTAAATCATAAGTCTTCCAGCCAAATAGCAGAGCTGGAGATGTAGTCCTAATTCCATCCCAAGTTCCCAGACCCCAGTACCTTCCAGTACACAAGGCACAGCAGGCACTATACACTGGTGTGAAGAAATGAGTGCAGAAGACTGACTCATTTGTGTAGATTGCTGGAACAGGTTGCAATCAGGTATAAAAAAGAGTCCAGTGGCAGCTCAGGCTTCAGGTCAACCTGCATCAACCACCCTGAAACACCTGGGTAAATATTTAATAGCTGCATCAAGTACAACACCTAGACTGCTGCCAGTTCACAAGCATACTCAACAAAATTAGCTCAGAGACACTTGGACACACACACATGGAGCTGGATAACCTTTTCTGGTGTATTGTCCTCATGAGGACAGACACTTTAACTTACATATGTAATAAAGGGCTGCTTACTCTATCTGTTGCAGTTGTGTTATGGTTTAGAATCTGTAGCTTTGATTTCACTTGGAAGAAATCTTTTTTCATCACTTGCAGTTTTTTGTCAGCCTTGAGTAAGGTAGCTCTAAGGAAGATTTGCTTCACACATTCTGTCCTGGCAATGCACTTTCAGATCACCAAGGGGAAAAGAGAAGAAGCAGGACAAAGAAGATAAGAGAAAAATGGACCAAGAGAAGAAAGAGCAAAAAGAAAAAGAAAAGAAAGAGCTTGAACTGAGGAAAAAGTTTAAAGTAAGCTTTTTATTTGGTAATGTGAACAAAGGTATGAAAGAAACATTATTTAGTATTGTCAAGTTCAAAATGTACTTGTCACCTGGCTAGGAAACTATTTGTTATGGTAGGTAGTTCAAACACCTGCATAAATTCTGAATAAGGGTTTAAGCTACCTTCTTTTGTTTGGCATATGTTTGAATGCGAGCTCTGCATTCACGGATGCCAAAGACTGTGTGCTTACACAGTTTTCATTAAGTTACTTCCTCACCTTTTTTTTCTATGTAAGAAAGCCTTAAAATAATCTGTTTTCACTTTTCTGTTTCTAATAATTTATTTCACTAGAATAGCATCAAAAGCCCTTAATGAAAGTGGGAATTGAATCCCATACACCTAGTGTTATTTGCTTCACTGTAGTCAGATACAAAATTATTTAGCCCCCTTTAAAGATTTCAAAATGGTATTGCAACACATTTCCCTTGTTGCAAAACATGTAGATGCGGTGCTTAAGGACATGGTTTAGTTGAACTTGGTAGAAAGGAACTTATAGTAAATTCCAGCCTAAATGAGGAGAAGGAAAATAAGATTTGTGTAGGAGAGCTACAGTCATTCTCTGGGGCTAAATGTTGAGACAGTTCTTTCTGTTTTAAATATTTTTTGCATAGCTAGTGGTCAGCATGCTCTCACAGTTTATAAGTCTGCCAGTCAGTTTTTCTTAACTAATTCCCATTCACAATTCTTCATTCTGCTACTTTCAGTGTCACTGTACACAGTGGGCAGCTTTGTTTTTCTTCCTATTATGCTCTATACACATAGAGCCATAGTGATTCACATCATGGCCTTGGTATGCTGTGGAGAGCCTGACATGAGTTAAGAAGCACACATAGTGTGCTTCATATTAAAGGTACACATAATTAATAATAGTGAGTTAGCTGGTGTTCATTAGGGGCCAAGTCTATTTTTTTAGACCACTGACAAGAAGTGTAGGCACTAGTGCACAGAAAGCTTTTAGCTTATAGACTGTACTCCTGCAGCCAATAAGATATTTTATTATTCTTAAATATATTTTAGGGCACATTTTCTTTCCCATTTATTGGCCACTTATACAGCATAGATATTCCTGAGTTAGTCTGTAATTGACAAGAGCAATGTGTCTCTAAAATACATATCTGAAAGTCACAAATACTAAATTCCAAAATGTCTTCTTCATAACATAATGTAAAGACCTCACAAAGTGAATCCTGGACATCAGTAAACAGTGTGATCATCTCTTGAGGAATTGTTTATAGAGTAAAATTGTAAACACAAAGCATTATGTGGCATACTCATTAACATTAATGTTAATGAATATTTACTCATATGACTTGTGTCAGGAATAGTGTGGCCAGCAGGATCAGGGATTGTCTGATTGTCCCCCTGTACTTGGCACTGGTGAGGCCACACCTTGAATCCCATGTCCAGTTTTGGGCCCCTCACTCCAAGAAAGACACTGAGGGGCTGGAGCAAATCCAGAGATGGGCAACAGAGCTCGGGAAGGGTCTGGAGCACACATCTTGTGAGAAGCAGATGAGAAAGCTGGGGGCGTTTAGTCTGGAGAAAAGGTGGTTCAAGGGGGACTTAATCACACTGCCTGACAGGGAGTTGTAACCAGGTGGGCATCAGTCTCTTCTCTCAAGTAACAAGGGATAGGAAAAGAGGAAATGGCCTCAAGTTGTTACAGGACGTGTTTAGTTTGGATATTAGGAAAAATTTCTTCATGGAAAGGGTTGTAAAGTATTGGAAGAGATGTCCGGTGAGTTGGTAGAATCACTATCTGTGAAGATATTTAAAACATGTAGATGAGGTGTTTAGGGACATGGTTTAGTTGATCTTGGCAGTGTTAGGTTGATGGTAGAGCTCAGTGATCTTAGAGGTCTTTTCCAACTTAAAAGATGTTATGATTCTATGAATAGTTCTGCTGGAAATAAATGGAGGCGCTCATTGGAATGAAATACATCTGTTCTGTGAACTCCTAAAAGGTGTCATAGACTAGTTTGTTGACTTTAATCTTAGTATTTCTGTGCTTTTGCCAATCAGTTCTTTAATTGCTCTATTGCCACGCCCTTCCCCTCTCTTTTTATCTCTGATTTTTAATTTAAACTGTATAACTGGGGCAGGAGGAAGCTTTTGTGTTTAATTGCCCACACTGTTTTAAATGTCAATGAAACAAATAACCATTATTATCATTACTTTTACTTTTTTTCCTAAATGTCTGGGAAAGAACTCCATTTTCCCATGCTGTGGTATCTTTTGTTTCTTCTTCAGTTAACAGGACCCATCGAAGTCCTTCATCAGGCACGAGCTTGCGTTGACCACAAGGGACGGAAGGGTGAACTGACTGTCAAACAGGGGGATAAGATTGAAATCATTCGCCTCACAGACAACCCAGAAGGAAAATGGCTGGGCAGGATAAATGGATGCTGTGAGTTCTGTTCCTTCACTGTGCTCATAAATGTTTTCTCTGCATGACAGCGAACGTGAGCATTACACCAAGGACTAGCCCTACCATGGCTGAGTCACTGGCCACCAAATTAAATTACCCCAGCTCACCCTTCTGTCCTCAGCTGGCATATGAGGCAGGGAGTTGTTACTGCACAACATAATGTAACATCTACAGGTACTGAAACAGTATGCTGGGACCTTCACTGACCTACTGAGGGTTAATTCCCTGTCAGCAGCCTTCAAATAGCATCAGAACTCAGCTTTCTGCAAGTAGCAAGTATCACATTTTTTCATGTATTTGTATTAAACATAACGTGGGTGTTCTTAAAACAGAATTAGAGAATATAAGGACCTTTCTTGTTCCTATTCCTATGGAAAGTTCCTCACTGACTTCTAGATTTTATTTTCTCTGAAATCCAAGATGTTTCTCCTATTGTATAAATACCATCACTGGATCCTTGACTACAAAGGGGTTGATGATCTGGCTCGTAGGTTATAAAAGGTTGATCCATAAAATCAATCAAAATTATTAAAAGCATTTCTTGATCTTTAGGGGCATAAAATGATAATAAAATTAGTAAGACAGTTCACACATATAGAATAGAGTTCTACAAAATTGTAGATGATATCAGCTGTGCCATTTGTAATGATATATACAGATATATAACTGAGTGTGTTTCCTACAAAGAGAATCTGAGAGAGCTGGGACTGTTCAGCCTGCTGAAAGGAAGAGTAAGGGGTATCTTATAATTGTTCATAAATACCCGTTGGGAGGATGTGAAGAAAATGGAGCAAAGCTCTTTCCAGCTACCTAATGACAGTGCAGGAGGCAACAGGCACATACTGAAACATATTCTATTCAAACAGCAGAAAATATTGTTTTTTACTGGGAGGGTGGCCCAGCAAGGGAAAAGGTTTCTCAAAGAGGTGGCGGAGTCTTCATCTGTGGATATCTTCAAAACCTGACAGGACACAGTCCTGGCCAACTTGCTCTAATGGAGGATCATATTTGTTTAGAGGGATTGGCCAAGACGATCTCAAGAGGCAAGTTCCAGTAACAGCTTTTCCATGATACCTTGAAGTTGTGAAAATAAGTTGATTAATACATATGGAACATTTTGTACATAAAAAACCAAACCTTGGTGAGGGCTAGGAGAAGGGTATTTTCTAGTGCATGTGCAGTCCATTAATTAATTTACTTGTCATGAATTAATTCTTGTGTCAGCAAAACTTGAAGCTGTACAAGGCTTCTCATTGAAATGTTTCAATAACACAGACCAATTTGTTACACCAATGCTTCAGCCTTCCATGTTCACAGGTCAGGTCTGTGAAGAAGACCGAACAAAAGAGGAAATTTAGTTCTTATCATTTAAGTGAGAGGAAAGATCAATGTCTTATATTTGAGAGGAAACACACTAAAAACTGCATTCACTCACAAGGAGAGTGGTAAATTTTCTATGTTCAAAGAAATGCATGAGCTGAGCATTTTTCACCTTGGAGAAATCCGTTTGTGCACTCTTCTGTACAGGCAGTATACCTGTCTAAAATTACCCTCAGGAATACAGAGTTCTTCATCTCAGGTCAATTGCTCTGGTCAATGCAGCCTACAGTGTGTCTGCCAACCTGGAGAAAAATAAATGCACATGATCCTCCTAATGGCTTGTCAGGAACTTTATGTCACGGACTGCCCTAAAATGTGCCACAAGCAGGCAGCACTGTTATGAATGGATGTGGGGGTTTAGACAAGTCCTTGCCTTTTTCCCAAGCCTCTGGCAGCAGGCAGTAGCTTTATTGAGGTATCAGCACCCCAATACCCACTCTTTGTTTGCAAGTTCTTTAATAATGGCTGATTCAGTCTATTATAGAATGAATGATTTATTCATTCAAAACTAACACACATAAGACATAAACTAATACTACACAGGAATAAGACAAAAAAAAAAGACAACTACAGGTAAACAGATAAATACAGTGCAAGGTTAAAGACACCTGTTAATGTTACAGTACCTAATTCAGGATTGAATATATTTTACCATCCAATTGTTGGTAGGGCACACCTTGAAATCCTTTCCCCTCAGTCCTGAGGGAAGTAACCACAGAACCTGCATCCAGACTGGGGAGAAATCTCCCATACTTTTAGGGTGTGTGTGTAGAAGGCTTCTGCCTCTGTGATAACTCGTGTGTCTTTTATAGTTTGTAAAACAGGCTCTCTTAGTCAAGTATAATTTTTTTATCTCTTCCCACATCAGCTCTCCAGACTAAGATGTTAGATTCTTCTAGACTAAGATTCGTAACTGAGGCTTGAGCCCTTTTGGTGCCAGAGATGCCCCCTTGCTGAGCCTTTCAGCCCGGGTTACTTCTTTGTATACCAACTTTCTGTGGTAGAGAGGAGGCGGGGGTAGACATGCTGCCAAAAGTGGTCCCAAAGCCAGCTGAGGAGTCTGCTCCATGATTCCTGCACAGAAAATTCTTCTGCTGTAGCTGAGAAGCAAGTAAAGGTGAACTTAACTTCTGCTGAAGAGGGTTTAACAGGGGGATCTGAGATAGATAGGATATTTGTATTTGTGTTGATAGATGAGGCTGCTTAGTATGAGACATTTCTTCGAAAGTTTTCAAAAATCATACAAAACAATTCAGTCACTGTTCTGAATCCCTTCTTAAAATCATCTCTTTATCATGACCCTTAAACTGTGTGGTTTCACTTCTTTAGATGGATACATTAAAACAACCATGGTGGAGATCGATTATGATTCTTTAAAAAGAAAGCAAAAACCATCTACCAGAGCTGCTGTGCAGAAACATGCAGAGAGTGACCAAGAAACATATGATGATGTTGGAGAGCAGGACACTATTAGCAGGTATGTATAAGGAATGCAAGAAAAGAAACAGGTGACTCACCCGGGTCAGCCTAGACAGGGGATGTTTTACAACAACAAAACCAACTCTCGTCACAAAACTTTATATAAGAAATGTGTAACTATTATAGGTAGCTATTCAGACTGAAGTGGTCAGAGGAGTTTAAATGAATTCTGTAATCCAGCATCTGTAAGCACTCATATTTAGGACAAACCCATACTATTGGAAGAGGACCTACTTCATTGAAATCCAATGGAGAAAAAGTGCAAGCCATACAAGACTACAAATCCTCTGCAGGAAGTCCAATTCTCTTCCCTCTCTCTCTTTACTTACTCTCTCTTTTGGAGTCACATGCTTCCTTTTCTAAGATCCAAGAATAAAAGATTCTAAAAGTAATGGAAACACTCACTGCACCAGGGAACTCTTGATCACCCCCATTGCTCTCATCAGCCTTAGCATGAGTCTTTAAGTCTTACTGCCTCTTCCGTTTCAACAAGAAGAGACTTGTGGAATCATGTCTAGGCTAACCCTTCAGAAAAGAGCATGGCTTATGAATTTAACCCTGAATACAAGGCCTCTCAAATTCTGTAAGATGGGTATGAGCTATACTTTTTCAACTTCATCAGAAGCTTGTTCTCTATGGCACAGTCTCCATGCATTTGCAGTGCAGTGCTACATTGCAGATTCTCTACTTCAATGTGTCTTTTTCACATCAAATAGATCTGCAGCCGGAGAAGTGACATATCCAGCAGCAGATCAGACTTGCTGGCAGGGAAATACTCTAGTAGTCGTGTCACAAGAGGCAAGGCTATCACATAACCTAGCATGACAGTGGTACTTACGTTACCAGACCCCACAGGAAAGTTTGCATCTGACATGTGATTCAACAAACCATTCTCCATTAAATGTCCTGATGTGCAGAAACAGAGCTTGGGGTTCAGATAGGGGATCTGCATATGGGTGTAAAGGATTCCAATATGTGGAACAACCACCTTGAAGAACTCAGCCGTTACACCTGCTTTTACTGCTTCTTGTGAGGCTCCTTAGCTTAGAGGGCCTGCCTGGAATAAAAGGACTGGAATAAATGGACTGCGGCTGGCTGGCTGCTGGAACATCCCCATGATCTCCAGCAGCAGCATGTGGAAAAGTCTGCCTTCAGGCTGGCATTTTTCATGCAACCAATATAGTTTTGTGCTTGATATTTTTCCAGGTTGCTCAGTATCACTTTTCCTCTCTGTACGTTGGTCTCATAGCATTGTGACCCAGCCATGAGAGTCGTGTTAGTTGTTCTAGGTTTCAGATAATCTCAGTATTAGTTACTTCATTGCAGAGGTATCTTTGGGCAGTCCTTTTCAGTAGGGCAAGCATTACAATTAGTCACCTCAATGCAAAGAATTTAAAAAATGTATTGAATTCAGAAGCAAACAATTGCACTTACACTGTTGCATACTAAAATAACAGTGTATTCCAAGGAACTTCAAAGGATGAATGGTTGGCTCAGATTCATTAGATCCCTTAAGCTGTATTTTGACTTTTTTATCTTCTCTAGTGATTAATAGCACTCTGTTCAGTTCATGAGCATGAATTGTTGGAAGTTCTGACATATATCAACATGTTTGAAACCACTGTAAGAATGGCATTCCAAAAAAAAAAAAAATGCTCTTGACCAAATAGTATTATCTCATTATCAGTAGTATTGCTAACACTCCAAAATTAATAAATGACTAGGGATGTTGTATTTCAGTACTTCTTGGCACAAGAGTTTAACAAATGTCTTATTTCGATGTATAATTTTAGCCAATGCTTTGACCTGGAAATAATCTCATCTACTATGAACCTCTCAGGGGTTTTTTTCAACTACTGTTAGACCATTGGGCTAATATGGAATCCTCCCATACGGTTAGAAACATACACTTACACCCACTGAAAGCTAGTTGAGCAATAAATTAACTTGTTTACCATTTCATTTCAAGAAGATCACCTCATAAGAAATGAATCTAAAAGGTCTGGGTCTACTGTCCAGTATTCAGTCAGATTATATTTTTATTCCTGTCAAGTCTGACTACATGATCTCCTGAGATCCCCTCCAACACAAATTATCCTATGATCCAAAGGCATATTTCATACTTTAATTTAAAGATATCAACAGGAATATAAAGTACATTCTAAATATTTTTGCCAAGGCCAAAATGTTTAGAATTAATAATTGCAGAAGTGATGGGTGATCATGGTGTTTTCTTTTTCTGATGGATGACTGCTTTTCTCTAAAATGTCTTTTGTTTGCTTTTCAGTCAAAGTGGTGACCAAGGTGAAGGTGGAAGTAAGTTCTATTTACGTGTTTAGGGGGGAGCTGTTTCTTTGTATTTCTTAACTTCACATTCTGACTTCTTCAGCTTCCACATAATGCAGCAATCCATAAGCAAGTTAAATGTTAGCTAACAGGCAACAAACAAGGAAGGGTAGTGGCCAACTTAACTTCCCCATCACCCATGGGAACTTGAGTGAGACAGAACCTTTGCGTTCAGATAATGTGAATCACCAGCATGCCAAATGACCACACTTTAACTTTTTATTTGTGTGTGAAGGCAAATCATCCCACAAAACAGCACAGATGTAACTGGAAAAAATATCAACATGAACAAGAGGTTTTGTATGGGAGAAATCCAGTTCTGAAATAGCCAACACTACTATCAGTAAAAGCTTCATTTTGCTGACATAGTGAAGGGGAACTTCAGTTACAGCAGCACACTGGAGGCCCAACTGCAGCAGCTTCATGCTGTCAAGCTCACACACTGAAACCCAGTTTCCCCTTTGTTAGCATATATATTTATGTAGCATTCTCTGTTAATCCCAAGAGCACAGCTCATCTTCCCAGCTTCAAGTTTAGATACTGGTCATGGCAGAAGCATTCCTTGGCAGTACTGAATGGAGCTTCTGCCAGCTGAGTACAAATTTCAGTGCCTACTCTGACCAGTGCCTAGAATTGGACATGCAAACCAAGCTAACCTTGCACTAAAGGAGGTGGGGCACAAAGGTCAAAACTGAGACCAAAATGGGATGTTTACACTGCTCTTGAATCTGATTTCTTTGGATGAAAACAAGATGTCACCTTGTGATGATTAGAGTGTTAGTCTGACATGTTCAGTCATCACTTGAGCCACACATGAAAACGTAAAAGTCATCATAAGGTCTGGGCCAAAATCAGCTGTTTAGAATTCAACTGACTACAGTGTAGAAGCATTTGTTTTCACTATCCATGCTCTTGTGATTGGCAGTGCCACATTTAAATTCTGTGGATAGCATTCTAAACTGTGATAAATCTAAATTTCTGTTTTAATAAAGGGTCTGGGCTGGTTTACAGAAAGAATTTTGCAAGGATATTGCATAAACTGCACACACATCTGATACAGTAAAAAAGCCTATAATGAATACCTTAGTCAACAGCATGAAATATAATTGCATTAATTCACTATTTGATCTTTTAAAGACATGGTCCTACCTTCTCCTTCTGATCAAGAAATTTATGATGCAATTGATGATGATGATACAGCTAGGTATGTATATTATATATTTGAAATCTTTATTTCTTTGACAGAATGTTTCACTTTTTAGTGGTTTTGAATCAAGCATAACAATTAGCAGGTATTAGGATGATCAGCAAGTGGGTATACATCAAAATGGATATGTGAACCTCGATAAAAGGGTTCTTCAATCTTTTGAAGAAATTTTGTGCTGTAATTTTGATATGTCAGCAAAAGCAGTTTGCAATCATGAACATCTCCCAATCTCCAACTAGACAGAATAGGTCTGAAATGAAAATAACAAAAATGCTAGGTTGCTGAGTAACAACATGAAAACAGTAAGCCACTAGATTAATATCTATATTACAAATATATCTCGGTAGCTACAAGTGGTCTAACATACATATTTCTAGTGGAGCATGTTAGCATTTGGGTAAGCAACTTCACTTCGGGAATTAATGATAATTATGTGCATCAATGGAGAATTTAACTGGGCCTTTTAAGAAGAACATTACATTTTACATTGTGATAATCACATGCATACTCCAAAGGTCTGTATCGCAGGATGAAGATAAGAATGGTATCTGGCCCTGGGGAATCTTGAAGAGGCTAAAGGTCAAAGATGACAAAAAGAAAAGTGTACGAGAAAAAACAGCCAAAGTCAATGAGGCAGAAGAAAATGAAAAGTTGTTGTAAGAATCTGCCAGGAAATCAAAGTGCACATTAACTAATTCTAATAAAGCATTTATCACATGCTACTAACATGTCCTCACAGCAGCCTAATGAATCATGCATCAAATTGCAGCTCAGGATGATACTTTTCTGCAAAAACACTGAGCTTTCTTTTCACCTGCGTAATTATTCTCTTAACAAGCTGTATTTGTTGCAAAAGTCTGATAATCAAAATATGCTGAATTCTTTTTTTGGTGAAAAGCACCAGAATAATCAACCATCTTTGTGCCACTGGTCATGTAAATTTGCTGCATACTCAGTTAAAATTTACTTTTCTCACCAGTACAATGTAGCTGAGATAAACTGGTAACTTTAGACCTGTTAATCAAAATTTCAGGAATAATATGCCAAAGAAAAAAATGCAAAGATTTTCTTCTATCTGACTTACCTAGAGAATAAGTCAGCAGATGGCTTGACACCATTCCTTAGTCAAAATGGTTCTTAACCAGATTAATTTAATTCAGTGATAAAAACATATTTAGTCCCTAAGTATTGCTGGTGTCAGTGGCACTTCAAAATGTCTGGAGATTATTTGGAGCCCTTGTGTTGCAAGGTTTTTAAATTATTTAGGTTACAAAAAAGGCTATTAATGTGATATAAATACTTAATGAGCTTTTTTTTTTTTTTCCTCCAGCATGTCTTCTTCACCAAAGCAGTCTGGAAAAGGTAATTAATAGCCTATTCTTCAGTCTCCATATTGATTTCTGATTCTTTTTTTTTTTGTATACATTGCTCTGTATCGTGCTAGTAGCAAAAATACATCCAAGGAAGGAAACAGGACTTCCTATTGCTTACCCAGTTCCAGTAAACAAATTTCAAATATTGTGACTGAACCGGCTGCGGACAAGGAGATACATATACATTGCAAGCTCCCTGGTAAACAATTTAATGTATTTAATGTGATTTTTCCACATGATATTGACACTACTCCATTTTATTTGGTATTAAATATGAACAGATACACCTGGAAAGAAGCACTCAGTGAAAGACCTCAAAAGTAGAGAGAAATTACTTTTTCTATTTTTATCACTTGCAGTGGCTCTGTAAAAGAACATACAAGCATCAGCTCAGTTGTAGAATAAAAAGCAAGTTCTTAGAATTTTTGAGTCCACTTCAACTGAGTTCTAAGTTTTGAGTTCTGAGTTTAGAACTGAGTTTTAAACCTTCTATATCTTGCTGACTTTTCTAGCCATTGGTTTGATGAGTCAGAACAATTGCTCCCCCTCTACAAATATGCTGAACATGACTGAAAAAGTTTTCTTGGGATAAGAATTCTCTTCACTGCTTTGGCATTGCAAAATGGCCTAAAAACTAGCATACTCATGATTCATATCCTCTTCTAAGCAATGTTGCATTTACCAGGATGCTATAGAAGTTATTGAATGTGCATTAAAATCAAACTCAATAAATGTGCAATAAAGTAGAAATTTGATTAATTAAAATGAAAATTAAGGATATCTCATGTGCTAAAACTTGCTTCAGTTTCAGAAGATTAGAATTTCAGTGAATATCTGTTATTATTAATAAAGAATCTCAATCTGAAAAGGTTGGGTGGTGTTGCACAGATTGTGCAAAACAGAACCCAGACTTACCATAGACAGTAAGTGGCTACAGTACTTGGCATAATTCAATTTAATCAATTAATTAATTACTAATTATATTTAATAAGTAATAATTAAATAATGATTAAATAATGATTAATTATTAATAATTAATCAATTTAGCTAAAATACCATACATTGCCACACAATGTGTTCACTTCTCAATTTTCACAAAATAATGTTTCATTCTTTTGAACACTATTGTTTCAGATTATGGAGACAATGTTTATGATGACGTAGACTCTTCAGACTTTTCTTCACCACCTGGTCCCAGGCAAGTGAAAATATTACTTCCCTGATTAGAACTCTAATACACTGAGAGACATTTTTAAAGTGTATACTAGAGGCAGATTGCCTCTAATATCTGCTTTATTTGGTGTTGTCAGGTTTTGTAGTTCTCATGAATCTATTGTTGATAATGGCAGTTAAATGCTCTTTCCTCCATTACAGATTGAAATATTAATTAGGCTACAGAATAAGTAAGCATGTTTTGTACACCAACATATTCAGTCCCTGATGGAAAAGAGGTAGAAAATGATGTATGGTCTAAAGGAACTTAATTATAGATTGTAGTTCTTTTTCTATCAAAATCTGGGGACTGTTAGATACTTTATCTCAGCTGCTGCAGTATTTTAAGAGAAAAGGAGGCAGTGCCTGTGTTTAAAGTATGAAACAAATTTGGAGGTCTAAGTTCAGCTTGAAGAACTTTTCTCGAACCAGAAAATTATGGTCGTCTCTAGAGCACAGTGTTATGGGCACAGTTGCATCTGTGAAGATGACTGTGACATGTCACATCCTGTTGTCACTTACTCCACTCAGGTGGAGTGACAGTGCACTACAATAATGTAATCTGGAGATGTGAAAAGAGAGAGATCTCTTTGGACTGTGTATCCAAAGGAAAATCTGTGGTCCTTCTAAGCTAAATGTAGAGTAGGTCACACACATACATACATTCATCATCAATGAAACTGTCATCCTGCTGAGATTAGCAAGGATCAAAAAGTAGAGTTAGACTTTACGTTCCCAGGTGCATCATCAGAAAGGCAGTTAGGGCATGAAACCCTTTCATGCTCTTTGGCAAAAGTCAATGCTATCAGGGATGTACAAAAAACAACAGAACTTGAAATAGATCGTGTAATGCAGATTCCCTGGTGTAGTAAAGTCTACAGGCACACAGGACTAGCACACACAAAGCTAAGATGTTCCAGCTGCCTCCACAGTGTGACCTGTTGTTCAGCTTATTGCCCAAAGATGCAGTCTTCACAAAATCTGCTCCTTACTGAGAGATTCTAAAGTGTCTTAGCAGATAGATACTTAAAATTAATTTTCAATATTCACTTACGTGATAGGTATCAGAGAGAAGTAGGAAAGACAGCCCCAACTTTTTTGTTTCTTTTGAAGTCAAACCTGTATTGTAGTCTCAATATTAGTTTTTCAGAGCAACAAAGAAGTGATAAAAACACATTAAGGCAAATGCATTTTCACCAAAATTATTAGAAAGCATGCTAATTGCGTTGTTGTGCTGCTAATCAGAAAGCATGCCACGCTCTGATGTGTTGCTAATTTTGTTTTATCTGTAACCTCTTGGTTTAGTTCATCAAAATCAGGAAGATATGGAAAACGTAAGTCAGATGAAAAAGATGTACAAATGCTCAAGAAGATGGTAGAAGAAGAGAAAGAGTTCAGAAAAAAGTTTAGGGTAAGTTTTGTTCGAAGTGTTTTCTTCACATAAAATATAAAAACAAAGTATCTGTATGGTGTCTTCTAATTTGTTCCCCATAACTTGCTTTTGAAAGATAAAATATTACTACAAGTAAAAATAGTGATCTGAGCATCTCTAAGTCCAAATGGCAAGTATGGGCACATACACATATTGTAGCATGTACAAACGTTTGTTAGTTATCAAAAATTTAGTAATAAATGGGAAAATTAATGGAAAAACATTAATGGGTTTTAACCATGGTTTGGGGATTTTTTTTCTCCTTTTCAGTTTGATGGTGAAATAAAAGTTCTTTACTCTACAACTGCAATCCGGGAATTGTCTCAGAAAAGATGGAGATATAAAGACTTACAAATTAAACCAGGGGAATCTCTTGACATTATTGAAAGTACAGATGATACCAAGGTCCTCTGCAGGAATAAAGAAGGAAAATGTAAGTTTTGTTAAATAACTGTAGTACATATCAAATTTTTAGAGAATGGTTGAGTAGGATGTGTAAAACCTCTCTTCCCTGGTTTACCAAGGTTTACTTTGCATGGTGGTTGACAAGAGGCAAATTGTTACCTTATTACTGTGTTTTAACACTGGCTTGCCTTAAAAAATCCAAAACACTTCCAATGGACAAGATATACTAAGTATTAGAAAAAAAATCACCTTTTTTTTTTTGTAGTTCTTCTTTGCAGCTAGGATCAGCAGATGTTTCTGTTGCTTCTGTCTCTCCCCCTTTGCCAAAAGGAGTGTAGCTATGATAACCCACTGAGTCTAGTAAAAGTAAAATCCTTGCTTCACCTCTGGATAGCACTAGCCCATTGATCGAAGCCAAGAGAAAATCAATAACAATATTCTTACTTTGGATTGCAAGAAATGCAGTTTAACCTTTTCAACAGGCTGGGGGGAGCATTGCTTCCCTCCAGCTCCCAGCTAATCCAAGGCATATGTCCTTGCTGGCATGTCTGCTTCTTCTGGGAGCTGCATGAGGCCTTTCAGTGTTTCTTTGAAATCCTTGGCCAAGGTTTGCACTGGCAGGAAGTTTTGTATTTTTGGAGAAGTCCAAAACCATCTCCTGATGGTTTCAATTTCTTAATGAGCTTCTGTTACGACACTTTCCAAATCTCCTAGTGAAAATTCACTTTGTGCTGGAACAACCTACTTTCAAAGTAGCAGCATCCTCCTGCTCACCTTTCCTTTTTACCTCTGACCTATGTAGAAGACAGTCCAATGCTATAAACCTCTGAAGGGGATTCAGCCACCTTCCTTTTATTTTTTCCTTCCTGAAATCAACTGTTACAGTCTGGAGTACAGCCTTCTTCCTGGCAGGCCTGCAGAGTGAGGAAGAATTTCTTGCATAACAACACATATGTTTTTCAAAATATGGATTGCACTAGTAGAGCCACTTCCCAAAAAAAACAGCTTTCAAAGCCGCATTTTTTTTTGAATCAAGCTAATAACAAAGTAGAAAGTAGTTCATGTTGGCTGTTTTCCTCTCATAGTCTTCAAAGCCTTTCAAATAATGACAGGAGCTACTGCTTTGCTATGCATAAGAGAGCAAAACAAATAAAAATATCCTCCCTGAAAACCTCTGAATACATCCCAGTCGATTTACACATTAGTTAGCGAAGTTTGAATCCTACTTTAGTTAAGTGCATAACAGTTCTGTTTATTTGCTCTAGTTGTTCTAGTCCCTCAGCTCTTGAAGCTATGATTTTATTTTCTGAAGGCCAGATAGAATAAAAATCTACAAAGATTTTTTTTTTGTTATTTTTTGTTAAAGATGGTTTTGTTATTTTCTTGCACATGAATTCTTTGATTTAATCATTAACTTATGAAGCAGTTCCATAGTTTCAAGCCTCTACCAACAGTTTAACAAAACCACAAATTATATTTCAATGTGTTCTCACCTTTTAAAGCAAGGGCTGATGATCTTAGGAACATATTATGCTATGGCTTATTTTAAATGTTATGAAATTATTTGAAATGTCAAAAGTGAAACGAGGAACTGTTTTTCACCTACCATCTCAAATTCCTTCTTGGTCTGAACACACACATTTTGAAATAAAAGCTTTCAATTCAGCTTTCTAGATTTTGCTTAATCAGAAGGGAATAAAAGGACTTCAGTGGCCCAAAGTTTTAAGTTTTGACCTCTCTGAGCTTCCTTTACATTGTCAGTGAGCAGCTGGCATGTTGTGTTATAGTTTTCAGTGGTTGGTAAGTAATCAACATGGAGTGTGCTGATCTGCTGGCTTCTTCCGTATTTGGAAGCACCATAAAAACTAATAAATTATTTAGAAACTGAAACTTTGGACATGTAACTTTAGATTAGTAAATCTGAAAGAGTGTAAGACCCACAGGGGTTGTATCTCCCACATATTTAAGGGCTGAGAATCATCAGAAGAACCTAGATAATGCTTTGCAATGGTAGAAGCACTGTCACATACACATGACTTCCAAGAAAATGGTGTTTGTATGCATGACTATGAGCAAAGGAACTTTGCTTTCATGTATTTCACTTGAGAAAATTTTATGAACAAGCAGAGGAGCTTAGATTAGCCGAATGATTTTAAATTATTTCCTGGAGACTTCAAGAGTCATGGAAATTATTGGACTGCCCTAGAAAGAATTTTGAAAAGACAGTGTCTTAAAAAAAAAAAAAAATCAAGTTCAAAAAATCAATTTCAGTGTCTTTTTTCCAGAAAATTAAAACTAGGGAAAGACAACTGAGCTAAAATATCCTGAATAGACACTCGTAATGATTAAAAGAAGGAAATTTACATTGTAATTTCAAGTACAGAACAAGATCATATTTATTCTTTAGAACTCTCCTAATTTTGTACCAGCTTGCTAGTGTTTACCTACAAACATGTAATTACTGTTATGACTCTCTCTTTCTTTGTATTCATTATACCAATTGACAAGTATTTCAGTAGATATCTTTCACCAAAGGCAGGAAATAATTTTTTAATGAAATTATATACATTAAAAAAATACGCGTAGTTCTATCTGATTTCATTAGTAATGCACCAGAGTAATAGACTAATGGTCAGTAGCTTTTCTAAGGTATTTCCATTATTATATCCATTACTGGTCTTATTAATGTTACAGTTAAAATTTTAAACAGTTACAGGTAATGATATTTAATTGGTGTACACATCCTGAAATACATTTTGAAATACATTTATGAAACTATAAATATTTCTGTTATTAAATATTACTGCAAATATTACTATGTTGTTTTTATTATACTGCATTTTGGTGCTATAGTTTGTGAATTGAACTATAGTTTTTGCTAATAACTGTTGTTTCACACCCCTCTCATGCAACCAGGAAATTGAAATACAAGATGAAAACATAATCTTGCATAACCTCTGTTACTATTTAGGTAGGCAAATAAGAATAAGCAAAGCATTGCACAAAATCTTCACCAACTAGGTGTCCATCGTACATTGTTTTCCATCTATTATGTCCTTCTGTCTGAAGTATGTAAAAGAGAAAAGCTGCATTTCATTAGTGCTATCAACAGAGGTAATAACGAGTATTTCATTTTAACTTGAATACATCTGTATTTCACTTTTACAGATGGCTATGTTCTGAGAAGCAATTTAGTTCAGAAGTAAGTATAAAGTGATTGTTTTGAAAAATTCATTGTAACATTTAATTTTGTTCTAAATGGTCTGGTTAAAAAAGTGAAATGTAATTTATTTTAGTCTGTCATTGTCAACTTGCAAGTTGACTTATTTTTAAGCAGTTAGGATTTGTCAAAAATTAATCACATACATCCATGCAGGAAATTTGCCAGAGCTTCATTCCTCGTTGCTTAACCATAAATTCTGGTTAAACCATGAAAAATCACATAAATTAAGCATTATTGGTACTAGACTCTAGTACTGAGCAGCAAGGTAATGTGATTAGGTGTATTGATGCCTTTCTCGAACTTAAACTAAAACTTTAACAAATTAAATTTAACTTTAACAAATTTTCTTTAGGTTTATTTGTACTTCAGTGTTAGTGGAATAGAGATTTGGCTCATGTTGCTCCAAGTAATTGCATGGAGCTCAGCATTTTGGTTCTAATCCAAAACTCTTGTCAGACAAAGCCTCTCCATTTCCTTCTAGAGGCTTTTTATAGAAGACCCTTAATATTAAATCAGATGTCACTTTTAGAATTGTCACATTCAGAATTTAGAGGCATTTAACACTTACACACATGTCTGAATTATATATATAAAGAGTCTTACTGTCTTCCATGGGCCTGTCCATCTAAGTCACATATTTGAAAATTCCTGTTCATGGAGCATGTATCTTTTATAGACATTACCTAAATTCATTATCTCAAAAATAGCACCTCCAGAACTATTATGTAATTGCTGAGTACAAAAACGAAGAGAATTTCAAGGGCATACTGATTGGGTTTTTTAATTCAAATTTTCTGGTGGTCATCTTTTACGAAAAAAATTAAGTATTTAATTTCTTTATGGAAATAACTTTGTGAGAATAGCCATGTAAAAATGTAATAAATAAAACGGACTTTTAATAAAGCAACTCTTTCGTGTTATAAAGAAATGTATCCAAGTCTACCCTTCTCTGAAAATACTTTGACCTAACCATCTTGCTCAACATTGTTCTGTTACCAAAAAGGCTGTATTTTACTAATTAGCAAGTTAATTATTTGAAAGATTACCTGCACCATACTGCTACTCTATTTTTTA
This sequence comes from Phylloscopus whistleri, assembly GCA_017589585.1. Lineage (NCBI taxonomy): Eukaryota > Metazoa > Chordata > Aves > Passeriformes > Phylloscopidae > Phylloscopus > Phylloscopus whistleri. The sequence continues at coordinate 1,313,413 of JADMLD010000110.1, read as the reverse complement.
ATACATTTCTGATGTCTCAACCTTTAAATATATTTTTTGTCTTTTTTAACTTACAGTGATGGAGAGATTTATGATGATATTGGTGACGGTATGTAGAACATTTGGAACAATACTTCATTTATATTCAGTTAAAATAAATAACTTTGTGTTGGAGTGCTACACAATATTAATAGTTTTGTATTTTATTTCCATTTCAGATTGCATCTATGATAACAACTCTGATGCTGAATTCTCTTGAAATAACAACTTCATTGAAAATCAAACTCTAGTTTGGAATCCCACTTGTGAAAGCAAGAAGAGTCATGAACGCTGATTGCAAGTTCATTGTTGCTTTTTTAAATGTAAAATTAACTCTTTTTGGGATTTCAGCCTTTTGTCCTCCAGTACTTTTTACAAATTTGTATACCTATTTATCTGAGCATTTAAAATTCAGGGAATATGAGTCAAAGTTAGGCTTATAATTTTTTACTTCCTTTCCACATTTCTGACAGTCCATGTAGAAACACTTTTTTAATTATCTATTGCCAAAGAGGCCAGTTCACATCTGTGAAGGGTACTGAGGGTAACAATCCCTGGCGATAGGTTTTAGTGTGGCTTTCACCTATTAAACACCAAAGACAGTCAGACTGGGTAGGACAGTATTCTGAAAAAGAAATGGTGATTTTCTGTTGTGAAAAAAAGAAATCAAAAGTGGGCATCAGAGAGGGCAATACATTACTGACTTGCCATTCCAACTGCAATCATGTTTTCTACACTGACGTATGCAGCCATGTTCCATTATTGCAAAAGTCTCTTTTTCTGTGTTGTACTAATGATAGACTATCTTCCTCTAAAATTTATCTAAAGTCTACTTTAGAATATAGTGTTCTACTTTATACTGTAATGTTGCTCAAAATATACTCAGAATGTTTAGGTTAAGATTGAATTTCTGTTTAGTTCAAAGGTGAGTTGTCACTGATGATAAACTGTTTGGAAATAACTCCTAGGCTAATTATACAGGTGTATTTATCACTCTGTTTTGATAGTGCCTTTTTTCTTGAAGTACTGTAGTTTAATCCTAGATTTGGCTAAGAAAGAGAACAGAAATCAAACATTCCATTGTAGAAATAACATTTATTCCTAAAGTTCATTTTTGATTCTGTTGTCTGAATGACCAAGTTGCAAATAAAAGTAAGTTCAACAGGTAACTTGTCATAATAAATATCACTTTATCCTTATATATAGGAAGTAACTGGAAACCAAACGACATTTACAGTAAGCTCCTAATAAAGAGGGTGAGTGTGTTCAAAAAATGGAACACCTGTTGTTTTTGCTGTAGTGCAAGTTAATCAAAAACCTGTAACAACCAATGTGGCTGGATCAGTGCAAGCAGCTCCTTTTGATGATTGAGTCTCTTATAATCCTGAGGGGAAGTCAGGTACACTGTGCAACACAGCAAGTTTAGTTTATAAACATAAAAAATGTTGGCTCTGTTAAGTCAGTGACTTTTGGTCTCTCCTTCAGTGGAGCTGAGATTCCGTCTTATAAAAGTGTCTTTTATTGCTGCTTCAAAATACAGTAAATATAAAAGGAGGCACAATGCAGTGGGGATATCACAGATAAAATTAAGAGATAGTAGCCTATAAGCTATTTTGTAATGCATGTAGAATCACTGATAGTATATGCATATGCAAACTTGACTTTCTATTTGCTATTTCTCTTATCTCTTATCTATTTGCTATTCAACCAGCATCCAGGCATCAAATACCAATCTTAAATGTAAACAGCAGCAGCAGCACCCAAATATAAAATATGACCATGCATATAAAGTGCAATGAATATGTCTGACTGTCACTGCTAATGGATTATTTATTTTTCAGTGGCATTCAAGAGGCTGTGCATTAATTTTAGTGATATGCCAAAGGAATTAGTGATATGCCAAAGAAATAGGTAAAACTCTATGCAGTGCTTGTTCGATTCAAATATACTGTGATTGCTGCAGGATGTTAAAATGAACTTGTAAGATACTACTCATTGAAAGATTACTGGCATTGTATCTTTTAACTTTTACCAATGCAGGATGCTTTTTTGTATTTCTTCTGAATAAAAGTATTTCTTCTGAATAAATACTGTGTGGGTTTGGGGTGTTTTTTTAACATGAAGTATGGGTTCACTGTCTTCTGTCAAAATAGAACAACAGTAGCTGAACAGTAACTTCTGAAAATCATCACTGAGCAGCTAACAGAGTGAAAATCAACTTTATTATTGTTGCAAAGACTGCAGAAATGCAACGTGGCATTTATTAGTAATTGCTACCCAGAAAGTGAAATGTAAGCAGAAAATCTTCCAGACAGGAAAATCTATACTTAGGCAGTCCATATTCTAAGGGTTTCTCACCTGTAATTTATTCTAGAATCTTTTAAAAGACATAAAGAAAGAAAAGGAAAGCTGTTCACTTGATATTTTTCCACCTCTGAATTCGGTCTATAATCCTGCAGTATTGGACTGTGCCTGCTAAAACAGTCAGCAGTGAAAACATCAAAATATTGACATAAAAATTAGGTTTCAGCATGAACATCCTAGTTAGGGTAAACAGAGCTGGTTTCCATCTGTGTTGTACCTCTGTGCTGTCCCAGTAAACAGGCTAAGCAAAACCAAAACTGGGAGGGCAAAAAAGACTTCTCTAATTCAGTAGCTTTATAACATTTCTCTGCTGTTACCACAGGCTCTGGACTGAAGGAATGCAGCTGATCTCCTGCACATTCCTGTGTAAGAGGTTTATATTCTCGATCCACATAATTGCAGATCCCCTGGCTACCCCTCCCACAGTCGTAACAAAATTTCTTCTATGTGTGATCCCTTTGCATAATCCATTCTCAACTGTAAAGAGCAGTACTTTAGTAAGAACATGGAAATTCAGGGGTGGAATGTAGATACTCTGTGTGAATTAGAACACCCCTTACCACTACATTACTCTACAGCAGACACCGTTGTAAGCACGTGTGCACCTGTTGTGTGTGAGTATACTTTAAGTATATATTAAGGCAAATGGACCCATAAAAGGGTACCTTTATGATTATTGTACAGCAGCCCCAGACCATCCTGCATGGAGAAGCTTTTGCATGTAGTGAAAAGAACTCAAATGATAGGAGAGCCTTTCACATCAATAGATGTGCTTGTATTTGGACAGCCTCTGTTCTGACTCCTCATGTGGATTCATCAATAACTGTGTGCCAAGTCTATAACTACATGATGGCCCAGTATTTTTTTCCACAGGATCCCCATCTCGTTTAGTGGGCTGGATGAAAACTAATAGAAAGGGCAGTTGTTCAGCCCTGCTCGTTCAGTTTCTGGCCACCCTTCATTTAGTGCAAATCTTCCCAAGCTTATGCTGCACCCAGAACTATTAGTTTCTCATGGCATTCATCACAATGATATCTCACATTCCCTTGAATAGGAATGGATTAATCTTGTGAGAGAGGAAAACATTTTATCCCCATTTTAATGTATGAAGGCACAAACAGAGAACAATTTGTGGCACGTATCCATTAATCCTGGATATAAAACCAAACTACTGAAGCTAATTTTTTTTTTTTTGTACTTTCCTGGATTAGGACTCTCACTATTTTATCTTCCTCTTCTTTGCCTCTGCTTATGATTAAATTCAAAGATAAGAGAGACAACATCTTGTGTTTAAAAAGTATTAGCATGTAAAATTTATACTGTAAATAGACTACAGAATCACAGAATCTTCAAATGCTTCTTGAATTCTGCCAGACTTGGTGTTGTGACCACTTCCCTGAGGAGTTTGTTCCAGTGCTCAACCAACCTCTGTGTGAAGAACCTTTTCCTAACATTTAAATCTCCCCTGACTCATCTTTGGGCCATTCCCTAAGGTCCTGTCATTGGTCACCACAGAGAAGAGATGGGTGTCTGCCCCTTAGCGTCCACTCATGAGGAAGCTGTAACTGCAGTGAGGTCACCCCTCTGTCTCCTATCCTGGCTGAACAGACCAAGTGATCTCAGCCACTCCTCACACGGCTTCCCCTCCAGACCCTTCACCATCCTCCTGGCCATCATTTGGGCACTCTCTAATAGTTTCATGTCTTTTTTATGTTTTGGCACCTAAAACTGTCCACAGCACTGGAGGTGAGGCTGCCCCAGTGCAGAGCAGAGCAGGACAATCCTCTCCCTTGCCTGGCTGGCAATGCTGCCTCTGATGCCCCTAGGACAGGGTTGGCCCTCCTGGCTGCCAGGGCACTGCTGGCTCATGTTCAACTTGCCATCAACCAGGACCCCTTTCTGCAGTGTTGCTTTCCAGAATCTTAATCCCCAGTTTGTCCATACATCCAGGGTTGCTCCTCCCCAGGTGCAGAATCCTCTCTGCCTTAGAGGGAGCCAACAGATCCTCCCTGTTTTGTATCATCTGTGAACTTGTTCAGTATCCATCCAGTCCTGAGGCCAAGTCATTTCTGATGCTGAAGAGCACGGGGTGAGGATGGAGCCCTGCAGAACCCCACTAGTGACAGGTCACCATTCTGATGTCACCCCAGTCACTGTAACCCTTTTGTGCCTGACCCATGAGCCAGCTGCTCACCCATCACAGGATGTTTATTCAGCTGTGGGCTGTACATTTTGTCCAGAACGATCCTGTGAAATCTTTTTGGATTTCAGCAAAGCTTTTGACAGTATCAAAAGCTTTGCTGAAATCTAAAAAGATTATATCAACTGCCTTCTCTTGATCAACAAGGTGGGTTACCTTGTCGTAAAAGGAAATCAGATTTGAACTGTGTTTACAGTAATAAAAAGGTGAGTAGATAGGGAATAGTGATTCAAATTTAATGTAAATAATAGGTTAGGCTATATTGTGAAGCTTAACAAAAAGTGAGGACTAATAGTAGAATATAGCAGCCCACATTATTATACTTTATATAATTTGCTGTTTTTCAGCTCCCATGATGACAGGCAGTTTGTTGGTATGGTTTTGAGTGATGTCTATTATGTGATGTCAGAATTAAACCTTTATGTGTACATGGTCTAGGTAGATCCACAGCTGAGACATCTAGACCAGTTCTGAAAGAGCCAACTTATCTACCAGAAGCAATTCACTCAGGATAGCAGCATAACCATACAAGCCCTTCACCTTGACTGCTTAGCCTGGCAAGAAATAAGGCACTAGGGCAGATGAAGAGTCATCTTAAGCAATTTCCAGAAGCCCAGCCACTTGGGAACCATTTTGGTGTGACTCTGATTAGTCAAGGTACTGCAGAACACCATCTAGCACAATTGTTAGCACCTAGCTAACCTTGTGCTAAGCAGCAGTGTGATATCCCCCATTCCTCTGGGTGCAGCAAAATACAGTTATCTCACAGTTTTCCTTCTGTGTTTCATTCTACACAGATGACTCCTGAACATACATAGAATTTGGTAAGTCATTTCTATTTGCCTCCTTCGAAAGCACTTTGAGAGAGAAGATGAAGATGTTAATAAATGTATAAAGTTTCTTGCTGGGGCTTTTTATATTGTGGGCCTTGCCACAAAAAAAAAAAAATTCTGCAAAACTATGTATCTTTTCCCTTAACACAGACATGTAAATATTGCTTGAATTTAAAATATTCACTACTAGGCAGAAAGCAAGTATGCAAAACATCAACACAAACATGAATGAAATGTGAATTAAATGGATACCAAGGGTTTTAAGAAATATTATACGATTTACATTACTTCAGTAATATCACAAAATCCTACTGCTCAGGCATCATGGGACAGATGAAGAAAGGAAAAATTAGCACCAGCTTTTTTCCTTGCTTTTTAATTTTTTTTTACTTTGGCCTTATTCCTGACTTTCAAGTTCTTAACAGGAAAAGCTGCCTGATCCTTCATTTACGTGTGTGTGTGCTTCAGGTGGAAAATGTACACAAAACACAGACACACAATACAGGACTCTCATCCATTTTTGCTGCTGACAGAAGGGCCACACTGCCAAACTCCATTCCCTTCTCCTGCGTCTCAGCTTCTTCCATCTTCTCCTGCTTTGGACAATGTTGTCACACACCTTCCAGCTCATACAGGTAAGCCCAGTTTCTTTTGTACTGATCCAAAGAAATCCTGTATTTTATTGTCATTACCTCCTTTCACTGCCTGAGATGTTCTCTGTACTTTTTTTATTCAATTACTTCCTGTTCCCCATAATTATTCCTCTTTTCCTTGACCATCTGACCATTGCATTCTGTTCTTTGCTGTTCTGCTTCCTTGTTCCTTTCTCTTTTCATCCTTTTAAACTGTTCCCCTACTTCTGCATTCCTACCCCTGGCACTTTCATTTTTATTTCATTTTTAAAATCTGCTCTGTTTAAATGCTTTTTTGGGGGTTTTTTTTTGCAAGATTCCTAACACTGTGGGTGACACCAGCAGAGGTTTAATGACTCAGCAGGTACTGAGGAGACTTATAATTCTTGTATTTTGAGTTCTAGGCTGTTTATCCCACAGCATTTAAAATCAGGTCAAACATACCTTCCTCTGCCCTCAGTATCTGGGGTAGTTTTTCTTTAGTACTGCAGACGTTATAAATAACTAAATCTTACAACTGCCAGTTTAAACTTACGAAAAAAATATTTTCCATCCCATCCCTTTTTTTTTGCTTCTATATTCGTAGTAGCAAGTAAGCTACTTGCTACTGAGAATGTAAGAGACTGAAGTGTGTTCTAATGGCAGTCACTGGCTGCTGAGAATCTCCAATGTCCAAATATTTCAGTATGGATACCATGATATATAACAGCATTGCTGTTAAAATGTTAGCCAGTGTTTGTCAGCCAGCACCCAAACAAGATATTAATGGACTTCTTCAGTTGTTAAGAAAAGACCATGAGTTACAAAAAATAGTTTCTGCTGCCATATAGATTTTGTATCAGTAGATGATAAATTATCCCTACATAGAGCTTCAGCACTATTACCAGAGTTTATTTGGACAGAAACAGGCATCTGTGTTTTGTTAAAGTTTTTTCCTCAGGTGTAATTATTATGACAACCATACACAAACTAAACACCTGCTGCTTTTCACAGCTTCAATAGGATTATACAGTGTGGAATGCTGGGAAAAACCTCACATGAACAGGTGCCTAAGTATAAGGTTGTACTAATTAACAATCTAGTTAGCAACCTGCCCAGTTAATCAGGAAGACTTGTTGCAGCACTTGACATTCTGATACTTTGCCACTGATTGTTATTGCTTTAGTGTGATACATACTGCTGCTCTTGTTTAATTTTCTGCTATGTACTGTATGTTCATTTTTTAAATTTCTTCCATTATGGGGTACTGAAGAAATATTAACTCTACAAAAAACTGCAATCAATTCTGATTTTTATTATTGCCTTTTATTTATTTCTTCATTTAAGAGTACTATCTTTGTAAATTAACTTAGATTATGATGGTTTCCAAAATCAGAGCAATTTTAGGGGAAAAAAAAAAAAGGAATTTACTGAGCTAGAGGATTTGTTAGGTATTGGGGGGTTGTTTATAGCAAATCACATTACTTTTGACAACTACATTACTGATACTTAAAATAGTGCCTATAGAACTCATTTTCCATAACAATATATGTAGAAATACATCTAGTTAATTGTATGTGAAAAGGTTAGCAAAGAAATATATTAGGAATATAGCATATAAGCCAGAAGAGCATTCACACCCCAAAAAGCAAGCCCAGTAGAAGCAACTGCAAATTTCCTGTTTATTTTTGTCCAAGTTCTTTGGTGAACATGAGACCAAAACAGTCAAATCAAAAAATCTAACATATAGATTAAAAGTTCAGCAAAAAAATATTCAGCATCCACTTAAACCCAGTACTTACCCACTAAGGTCTTCCTTGCTTGACTTACTCTCTGCACTGTGCCAGGCTGGGCAGTTTGGCAACCCACACCTAGCCTACAACCAGATGCAGCCCATAGTTGCTTCCTTACTAGTCATTTAAAACTCTGCCAGGGAACATCCCTGGGCACTGGACCTTGATGGCCTTTGCTTTCACATTGCCTAAATCAGACAGTTTTGGCTCAAGACCAATGCAAGGCTATCCAAAGAAGTCCCAGCACATATTTTCAGGATATCCATGTCACCACTTCCCTCCCCAGGTGACCCCATGAGCCAGATGGATTCCCCAAGGGAGCAGACACTTCTAAAATGCAATATCCCTGCTTTCACGTTGCAATTCTGTTTTAAGACCTCTGCCCTTCCCAATATTCCAAATTCTGCTAGGTTTTCAACCCAGCTCTGGCCACATGGAATTCTTCTTAGGTCTTCTGGTAGCACCCAAAACAAAAAGACTCTGTTCCCGGGAGTCAGATGAATTTACATTCAGGAGGAAGGACCCTTCTATTTCTGCTTGTAGCTGTATTATGGGGATACAGAACCAAATCTCAAGAATGGCACATTGAAGGGCTTTGATTTATGTAGGTTGAGCTGCAGCTAACGGGGTTACATTTTATATTCCACCACTTCTCTGGGCAGCTTGTTCCAATGCTTGACCAACTTTTCAGTGAAGAAATCTTTCCTATTATCCAGTCTAAATCTCCCCTGCTAAAACTTGAGGTCCTTTCCTCTTGTCCTATTGCTTGGGAGAAAAGACTGACCCCCACTTCGCTAGATACAATCCCTGTCAGGCAGCTGTAGAGAGTGATAATGTCTCTCCCAAGATTTCTTTTCTACAGGCTAACAACCCCAGCTCCCCCAGTTGCTCCTCATAGGACTCCAGACCCTTCCCTAGCTCCATTGCTCTTCTCTGGACTTATTCAAGTACCTCAGTGTCTTTCTTGACCTGATTTTGAGCTGCTGCTCAGATGGACATTTTTACAGACTGAGATATTTATTTTTTTTACATAAGAAAAATCAGGTCAAATGATTTTTGTAATATTATATGGACAAACCAATATCTGATAAACTTCTGAGATGCTTCATTCACCGATGGTTTCTTTATACCTTTCTTTTCTATACCTCCTTTGACAGTATTTCTTAGCTGCAGAGAACAGAGCTCATGTTTTATCATGTTCTATGCAGTTTGATGGGCTTCATGTCAAGAATAAGACTAAAGAAACAGTGATTAAAAAACTCTTGCTAACAGTATAGAAATAGCAAACACGGGATGATTGTTTTAACCTTTTGATCCCATTCACTAGATTTTCTTCTCTTCCTGTTTGTCTAATTGTCATTCAGTATTTATCATTTATTTATAGGCAATTTTATGATATTGCAAACTAAGGAGGAGTATTACAAGTACATTTGCATAAGATAAAATGCTCTTCAGCTACAAATCACAGCAGCTTACTTGAATTCAGTAAGTTAACATCTTGTCTGCATAGCTTGATTCAAGTTTATCTTTTTTCTTCTTCTACATTTATATGATGGACAGGCTGCAGCTGGTGTACATTGCATATCCATATTCATTTCCATGGAGTTTAAATGATTCAAGACAGTAAAGGCTCTGCCACTAGCTTTCTTTATTTGACTCCAAACAACGGAAAAGCTTTCCTTTTTGGCCTTTATTTTGGATTTTAATTCTTGAAGATTTATAATCCTTATAGTACTATCGTCTACAGCCTATGGCATATCCCTGTTCAGTGTGTAAAAAGGCTGCCCCACACGTGAGGGGCAAAAGCAACAATTTTCTGATTGGAAAAGGAAGGAACAAAGCAGCTGCTTTTTGAGTCCTTTGCATGCATGCACAGAAATGTGACTCAAGTTTTAAAAGTCCCTTTCCAGTCCTTGAACATGTAGAAACATTTTACGCTGTTTTCAAGACCAACCTGCTTCTGCAAACCTCCAGGTGACACTAGAGGATTGTTATGGTCTCAAATGTCATGCTTTGCAGTTGGGAAAGGAAATACACCAGCAGCTTACAGGAAAGCTTGCTTTCACAGTGTGTCCCTGTGTCGCCTCTTGGAGATTTACTAAACTACATAGAGAGCTAAACTACATACTTTCACATAAAATTATAAAAGAAGAATTAAATTGAAGCATTCTGATGCCCCATTTGGCCACTAATATATCTTTTCTTTGACTGGATCTATCATGATTTGATGTATTATGTTTTAGATGCTGAAAGACAAAAAATGAATAGAAGAGACTACTATACACTGGATTTGCTGTAATCTGTGACACACAACCCAAGTGCAGAAGTTAATTTTTCTCTTTGGTATTAATTTTCCCCTTCCAAATGGGAGAAAGAGATTATTTTCCCCTCCATATTCCTCCCCTTCTGCATACTCAGGAGCAATAGCTGTTGATAAAAGTGTGTAAAAAATTGACAGGTAAGGAACCTTTATGAATTTTTAAATAAACTTCTGTGACTCTTTCCGCACATTTGAATGAAGACTAGAACATAGAAAAAGCTCCAAAAACAGATCCAAAAATGTCCTCTACTTGGGTGAGAAGTTCTCATGCCAGTGATGACCACAACATTTTAAGGTCCTGACTCTCCTTGCAGCCTTATGTATGTGGCTGTTGGTTTATTGTTTGTTTGTTTGTTTGTTTGTTTGTTTTGAGGGGATCTAAGTGGTAGTTAGGGTTAATGCATTCTCACTCTTTACCATTTCACCATAATGAAAAATTAAAAATGTAATGTTCTATTCTTTTTTTTTTTCAGTTGTTGCAAATATTAATTATACCTCAAACTTCTTTTACCACAGCCTTGTAGATTAGCACTTATAACTGACATTATGACATTCTTTTATGTGTCATTATCAGAGACAACATCAATTTTGCCTGCAGAATCCAAATATAATTAGGGTGAAAAAAGACACAGGAAATTGAAGCCCCTAAAGATAAATGTAATATTTTGATTATTAAAGGGTGTCTGCAGGAAAAAAGCTGCAAAATCCGGGATTAAAACATTATTCCTTTCTTATTCTCCCTTGTTGAAATATAATGTTTGGGTTCTCTTGAAATAATGCATGTCTCCCAGACTTTGTATCTCTTGAAGAAGCAAGTGGTGAATGGCAGTAGCATTTAGGATAAGTGTCCAAAGCACTTTACACAGAGATTACAAATTCAAATCCAATCCAGCCTGGGCCAATGTTTAGTGGTGAATCAAAGTTATGTGAAAATAATTAGACAACAGCAGAATTTGTAGTAAATAGGATGCAGCATTACTATCACCAGCAGCAGTTAATTTGGCATTTTCAGGAGGTCAAGGGTTCCCTGGACATGAAATCCTAAATGACAGCCCTAAGGCGTATTGATGAAACTGCTCAAGGAAGTTTGATCTGTTCCTGTGTTATGGACAGACGAGATTTTATTGTTTTTCAGAATCTTTGGTTCCTCCAAAACATTAGCTTCATATTTAGCAAGCAAAAATCATGATGCAGAAGTTTTTGAGAATCGTATTTTAAATTAAGTATACCTTGATATATTATAACAACATTCTTCTACGTCTGGCATTAACTAATAATGCCAAAAAGCTTTTCCACTATGTCTTACCAAATAGTTATTTTACTTTCCTAAACCAGTATTAACGTTTTAGAAGTGCACCAGTAAGTGTAAAAATTTTGAGATGAAACTTAATGTTCATGAATCCTCTAAAACCCCAGATTTTTGTAACTAATGCTGGATCTGAACTGACAGACCTCAAGAGAAAAGGGAAAATTCATAGTGGAACATTATTGACTAGAAATCAGGAAAAGAGTTATCTAAGGTTGTGAATTTTTATATGGCTGGCTGCTTCCACACGTCAAGTTTATAATTATTTGCTTGATTTGGACTAGAGAATTTGGGATGTCACAGTGCAAGGGTTTGCCCTGTCTGTGTCTGTCCATAGCATCGGGGCGTGATGTTGGGTGCTATCAGCAAATTTAAACTTCTCCCTAAAGAGGAGACAGTACGTCAGTGCATGGTTTCTTGCAGTGGGACTTCTTTATCACATTGGGTGGGGTGCTTTTTTTTTTTGTTGTTTGGTTTGGGTTTGTTTGTTGTTGTTTTTTGGGGGTTTTTTTGTGGGTTTTATTAAATATGCACTTATTAAGTTTCACAAATGTAAAAGCAGTAAGAAGTAGATCGGCATTTGAGCCTACAGAGATGCCCGCTGCGCACAAACCAAACAAGCAACGAAAAGCTGCTTCTTTTTTCCTGTTTTTAATTACTTCACGCTTTAAAAAGCAGAAAACATCCGGCGTACAAAGCCCACGGTCACGCCGCACCCACGTGAATTACCACCTCATCACAAGGCCGAGAAACGGGGCGGGCAAACCCCGAAAGAAACAATCAAACAAACATTCAACAAGAAAAACAAAAACAAAACCAACCAAACAACTGAAAAAGAAAAAAAAAAAAAAAGAGAGAGAGAGAGGTTGGGGTGGGGGGAAGAGTAATCTCTGTGGTCAGGCCGCTCCTGCGCCCGCCCCCCGCCCTCGGTGAGGGGGGAGGTGCCGGGGGGGCGCCCTTCGCGTCGGCGGCTCCGCGCGCCTCCCCTCGCGAGAGCGGGCGAGGTTTCCGGTGTTGTGGCTGCGGGGCCGCAAACATGGCGGCGACGCTCCGCGCCCGCTCGCTGAGGCACCTCCGCATCCGAGGTGAGGAGCGTCCCGCGGGCCGCCCCGCCGGCGCCCGCACCGCCGCGGTGCCCGCCGGCGCCCCCCTCTCCTCTCCTCCCTTTTTCCTCCCTGTCCCCGGCTTCTTCCTCCCCGCCCGTCTAACGCGTTTCTCTCCCCCCGTCCCCGCAGGTCGGAACGACAGCGGCGAGGAGAACGTGTCCCTCGATCTCAGCCGAGGTACGGGGGGGGGCCCGCCCGAGCCTCGCTGCGCCCGAGGCGGGCGGGGGGCGCGGCGGAGCGGAGCGGCCTGGTGGTGCCGTGGGGCGGGCGGGGGGCCGGGGCCGCCGCCGGGGGCCGAGCGGAGCCGCCCGCGGGTGGGAGCCGCTCCTCGGGTACCGTGGGGCAGCGCTGAGGCCGCGCCGGGGCCGTGCCCGGGCCACCCCGGGGCCGCGGGGCTCTCTCCGCCCCGCCGTGCGTGCTGAGGATGCTGGGCCGCCGCTCGGGCTGCCCTTGAAGCCCCTGTTGCTCGCAGACAGGGTTGTTCACAGTGCCCGACCCTCCGGCCGGTCGTGCCGTGCGCCTCCGAGCAGCGCCTCGGCTGCATCGGCTGTTCTTGTCTCCATGCCTTTTTCGTGTATCCCTGCCTGCCCTAGGCCGGCTGGCCACCCCGCTTTGCCCTGAGCCTCTTGCTCCAAGACCAGCAGCCACTCATCTCCCCTCTGCTCGTTAAATTGCTCCAAACATAATCCCCTGCTCTCAGATGTGCCTGTGTGTGTCTGTGGCGGGGGGCGAGGGGCGGTGAAGAGGAAGGAAGCCGTGCTGATACCTGCTACACGCTGAGTTTGGTCTCAGACGAACAGGTTCTCGTTCCCTACCCACATGTATAAGGTACAAAATGGATCTTGCCTTGCTGAGTACGTAGCTAAGGGTTAGACCCTCTCAATGAGATGGGTAAAATTCAAATAACAAACTGGAATGTTACTGCTCTAGGAGCAGTGGTATTTTGTGGGACAGAGGATCCGCCTCTGGGAAGGGAATAAAGTTGGTGCTGGTGTGTATGTTCTGCCTCAGGAGATCCAGGATGGCTAGTACACTGAATAGATCCATTTTATGGGGAAGTAGGCAGGAAAATGACAGAATCAGTGAGATAAAAGTGGCCTGTGAAATGGAAAGGAAGTAAAAATACCGGCAGTAGAAGTAGTGTTTTCAGCTTGGAATTGTTGACACTGCTTCATACTTTCTCTAATTCTCTGTTCCCACTAAGCAAGCTATGTTTAGTATTATTTTATTAAGTAGTTTTATCGTGGGCTGCAAGTTAGCTCTGTGTATACATATCATATTTACAAGTATGTTTTAATAACCAGGAAAACTGCTGGGTTTTCCTCAGTTTAAAGAAACAGACTCTTCTCATTCTCTCTCCCAATGAACATGAGTGCTTTAGAGAAATGCTGTCTTTAAAAGTTACAACAAGTGAAACTTTCATCAGCAAAATGTGGAAGAAGGTCTTAATAGTTTAAGCACAGGACAAAGTTATTACTGTAAGCAATGTTACCTGTTCATGAAGTCTGCAGAATTAGGATTTTAATGAATGGGTTTAATGATTTTTTTAATGTTCTATAGCATAGAATATATGCATGGCATATAGCATACTGAAGTGTTCTGAGGTGAAAGAGCAATACACAAAATTTAAATGCTGGAGTGGTAGTTTTGAGATGTGGTCTGTTTGAAGTCTTCTAATCAGAATTCGATAGGTGACTATCATTGTGATACTGATTTTTGCCGTGAGGTGTTTTCAGCTGCCGGCTGATTCCAGGAGACCTGTAGTAGTAGGCGGTACAAGTATTACACGTCTCATGTTGTACAAGAGGCTCTTAAGGAAGTTGCAAACATTTTTAAAATGCATTTTCCTTTTTTAAAAATGAAAAAAGGTATTTTGCACTATGGCAATATATTCTCTATTAAAAAAAAAAATCATTGGGGAAATTGAGTAAGAAGTTGCTCTAAATTTAGATGTCAAAAACCCAATGGTTTTGGGTTTTTTTGCTAGAAAAACTACAGCTGATGGATCAGTAACCATATAGCACCGTATATCCGTGGTAGATATTAACTGCATTTTAAAGAGGAAACAAAAGTAAGAAGTTTAAAAGTCTCAGCAAGACATTAACTAAGCTAGATGATAACTTGGTTTCCACAGTGAACACAATGAGTATTTGTTTTTCCAGCTGTTACAATAGTTATGTAAGCAATTATTTTAAATATTTTGTCATCCTAATTTGGTACTAATAGCACAATGTTTTGATTCACTGTGTTGTGCAGATCACATAGTTTTCCACAGAACTCACGTTTGCATTAGCTTAAGAGAATGTTCTAATGTTTTTTTGTTTCCCGGTACAACTGAACTTTGTGTTGATTAATGTGAAATATCTGATTTGGGCAAAGTAGAGAATCACCATAAACAGAGCCTCAGCCATATGCTTCTAGTTACAGGGCCCTCTTTGTTACAAACACAAGAAATTATATTGGCACTGCCTTATTTTGTATAGGTTCTTCTTAGTAATGGTGTGACTTAGCATACAGGTTAGACCTTAACTCGTCCATACCTGTGGGCTGTACAGTGACTACACTTTCCATGCAAGAGGCCAGTGCTGTTATTAAGGATTTCAAAATAAATAATAGATGTGAGGAGAGCACTCCAGTTTGTGCTGCTCTGAGTTCTGCATCTTCCTGGCTTTTTTGAGCAGTAAGACTTGAGGAGTGCCTTGCTACTTGCAGAGTGATCTACATTTCTCTGTATGTGTTTGGTTTGCTCTTTTCTCTGGTCATGTAGTTATAGGGTTGCTCAGGTTTTCCCAGAAAACACCAAGCTTTTTACAAATTTTTGCTGTGGCTGCTATACTAGGTTAACTTTCAGGAGCTCCTTGGTGCTTTGCCTTTTCAAAAATGATACATTATGCTTCTGAAAACCATTTTGTATGATGATGGATGCTGCATTTTGTTTGTTTGTGTAAGTACGTGTGAACGTTCTGTTTAAACTTATTAGCCTGGTTAAAGATGATAATATAAAGTATGTGATTTGCTTTTTGGTTTTTGTTTTAGTTTAGTTTTGGTTGGGTTTTTGGGTTTTTTTTTTTTTTGTTTATTTGTTTGTTTTTGGTTTTTTGTTTGAGTTTTTTGTGGGGTTTTGGGGCGTTTTTTACTGGTTTTGGTGGGGCTTGGTTCTTTGGGGGTCTTTTTGTTTGGTTGGGGGTTTTTTTTGTTTGTTCATTTTTTGTTTTGTTCTTGTTTTGTTTTTGTTGGTTTTGTTTGTTTTTTGTTGTTGGGGTTTTATGTGTGTTTGTTTTGAGATTTTTGTATTCTCTTTCTGAGCCACTCAGCCCTGCCCATCTTCTAAGGGAATTCATATAAATCTTTTTTAAGAAAACCATTTTGCTGAAAGGCTAATCAACTCCGTAAAAATTGTCCCCGGGATAAACATTTTTGTGTATAAAGTTGGTATAGTAGGAAAAAATGGTGCCAATGGAGGGTAGACTCATTGCTTTTGTCTACTTGTGATCATATGTCATGTATTCTGTTGATTACAAAATTGCAATTAATAATTGGGATTTAGAGCATTCATGTTTTTGTCTTATGTTATATTACCTGCTTAGAATAGAACAGAAAAGGAAAAGGAGGACAGACTTACCACCAGTACAACTCCCACTGCAGTCATCTGGAAGGAATTAGCAGTGGGATGAGCGAGATTGGTTTAATTAGACTACTGAAATCAAGCTCATAACTTCCTAAGGCCAGAAATGACTATTGGAGGTAGCAACCAGATTACTGCGTTTGGTAGGAATTTTTCTACTGACTTTGGCCATGGTTGTATATATAACCATAATAAAAATATGGGGCACCTTTTATTTGTTTCTGCCTGTTTTTATGGGCATTGAAAGCTGAATCACAGAAGCATGTATACCTCTCAGAGCTCTGGGCACTATTAAAGGCATGTGCAAACCACACTTCATTTGCTTATAAGTTTTTGCAGGGAGGTTGGGCTACGTGACCTTGAAAGGTCCTTCTCAACCCAAGCCATTCTGTGATTCTCTGCTCACCTCTGTAACTGAATCAATTTATACTGCTGGGTGACCAACACCTCTTCCTTTGTTGGAATTTTGGCTGTTGTCCTTGGGTCTTGAAGGCCTAAGTAGTTTGGAACTTGGCTAGTTGAGAGCAGTCTCATGGTTCATTATCTGTAGTCAGGCTCATCCTCCTTCAAGGGATCCCTGTTTTCTTGGAATCCTGTAGCTTAGAGGTTGCACTGGCTATTAGGAACTTTTCAGAGCTTGTTTGCTTACCACTGCAGGGGTGCCAGCTGCATACTGGAGCTGAGTAGAGTGCTGTTTGTGTCTGTATGTGTTAATTTCCTCCTTTTTGAAGGTAACAGTCTTCACTTGCTGATAGTGTACTCTTTAAGCAACTGAAATGTACCTATCCCCAAACATTAGTACTTTCATTTTTTATTCAAACACGTGCATTACAGGATTCTTCTTTGGTTTATCAACTTTTCTTGTACAGCCAATTCTTCGTATTTTGTAGATGTTGACTAACACAAGGCATACATGAACAAAGCAGCAGCTGAGAAAACTGGTCGGTTTTTTTTCTCCCTGAGACTGATTGCCACAAAATTGACCAATTGAGAAAATACTTTTTCCTTTTTTGCCTTCATTTTCTCCTGCAGTATAGGTAATAATAAAACATAAAGGAGTTCCATTTAACTTCACGAGGTCTAAATGGTGTTACTTTTCTTACTGTGCTTGCATAATTTTAAACCGTGTACTATTTGACTCCATGTTCCCACATGGTAAATCATAATGCATTACATGCAGGGCAAACATCTCAGGATGCTATTTGCAGTTTACAGCCCACAGAAATGTCGGGCATTTTTAAGGGTTATTTGTGGGATAGTTAAAGAAGGCTGGATGAATTTTGTTTCCAAAATCAGCATGAGATTTGATGACCATACTGTTTCCAGCTTCCTTCATCAGTGTGGAAGAAGCAGGGAGGAACAGAGCACACATCTGATACTGAAAGTTTAAGTAGTGGGGGAAGGAGAAGAAAACCCTTTTGGATTGCTTGCAGCGTGGCAGTAGGGAAATCACTGCAGAGATGGCAGCTGGTGCATACTTTTTGATGGCTCAGAGGCAGTTCTTCCACTCTAATGGCAAGTCTGTTAAAGAAAGCCTTTAGGTGGTTCTTTGTGTACTCCTGGGAAATGTTGCCTGGCTTGAAAATGTGGAGAAGTGGGCTCCACCACACCATAGAAACAGTGTTTTTAAAACAGCCAAATAATCAAAATGTGTGGTAACTTTTCACCTTCACTTTGCCGCATGCTATCATTTTCATGCCTAGCTATAGCAGGATATGTGCTTGAGCAGGTCACACAGAGCAATGCGTGTTTTTTGGTCCCTTGTTTGTGTCTGTAACAGAAACTGTAACAGTCATAAGAAGATAATTAGTAACATTTTTTTATTCAGTCTCCTGAGACACTAAGTATGCAACAATGGGGCAAAAACTGTTGGAGAGACCTCTTGCTTTGCTGACCAAGAAATGTTATGCTGCATTATTTTTGTATGTTGAAGTTTTTTGTTATATAGGGGAAGCAAAGAGAAAGTGATCAGTGATGGTGGCCTATTTTGGCAATCTAAGCTTTCAATAGGTTTTAAAAGTAAGAGAGTTAAAGTGCTGAGGACATTCACTTCAGAATTAAGTCCTACACTTAACTTTCCTGTCTGCACTTGTGCTTGTACTTCTGCTTTAGTTGACCGTTGTTGTGGAATTGTATAGTGCATTGTCCCAGTTAGAATAATAACACTTTTGTACCTTTGGCTTTGCTTCTTAAGTACTGCTTTTATAATCTTAAGACTTCTCAGAACTACTAAGATGGTGTGTACTTAAAATATTTCCACTTTCCATTTCTTCAAAACAGGAACAATATTTTTAATGAAGAAAAAGTTTTAGCAAAAAGACCACTTCAAAATCATATGGCTTGCTTATCTACTGTTAAGATTTCTCTAGGAATTGGGTATTATCATGTCTTTGAAGATCTGCAGTCGCATCTGTCTTTGAAGTTTTTGTGTACAGCACCTCTAAATTTGTTTTTATGTGTGGGTTCTTTGTTCTTGCTGTTGTGGTCAGAGAATAAAATGGCTGTTCTAAGATCTTGTACTTTCTATTACAAGAGATTATTCTGTGATTTGGATCGGTATACTGATACTGATCCAAACACCTTCTTAGAAATTAAAGCAATGCTGTGTTTTCACGACTTTCTTCAACATGCTTCCTTCCTCTCCAAGTGCTGAAGTGTTAAAATCTCCTGCTGCCTTCTTGATATACTTGAGTCTTTGTCATAAATATTATTCAGGGTTTTTTTGTTGCTTCCCAGCATCCCACTTAGAGATTAGAGCAATGCTTAGTTTCAGCACTCTTTTCTGTTAAAACCTATCCACTGTAAACATTCCTCATCATAAATAGAGTAAACGAGGAAGCTGTGTCAACCATCTTCTGTTCATAAAGAAATGCATTGCTTGCCCAAGCTGATGACCTTCATCTGTACTTTACCAGTTACCTAGCAATCTCAGGAGTTTGACTCTAATAACATAGAAGAGATGTTTAACATTTCTCTTTAAAATGGGAAGAAGGGAAATAGTCATAGTTAAAATTGCAGTTTTCCTACTCTTAATATCCATACAAACTGAGACACTGCAGGAAAGAGCAGTGCCCAAGGGCTTTATAGGACAGGTTAAGAACTGATGTTGAAATGATAACTGATTTGGTGAAATGTACTGATTAATCAGATACATTTTTCTTTATTTTTATACTAATAGAAACTTGTTATGTGATTTCGTTTTAAAAACAGTAAATGGCACAAGTCATCTACTTTCAATACTAACTACCTTCTTGCAACTAAGACAGGAGCCTGTGTATTGAGGCTTAGATAACTACACAAAAGATCAGATAAAGTAAGAGGTTTGCTTTTCTTTGGAAGTGTTTTACCTGCATGCAGGCAGGCAGATGCTTATACAATAGTGCAGGTGAATTTGCACACCGAGCAGTGCTCCTGTGGATAGTTCAGATACAGAAGCATAGGTGACACAACACTGCTACACTAGTGCTGGCTGATAGGTGTCAAATTTTTGACTGAAGCACTTGTAATTGTTACAATAAAATGTGTCTATTCTAGTTTAAGATTCTGTAATGTTGGTATATTTGTATATGTTGCAGAATTTTTTTTTTAATTTGCCTCTTACCTAGTGTGATGATGAAAAATTTTGGAAGCGAAACTTCAAAACATGATTAGTGAAAAGTGTATTCATCAAATCTTTGCATCTGATGTAAAGGAGAAACACTGGTAAAGATGCATAACTGAGAAAAAGTAATAAAAGAAAAATCAAACCAAACACAAAACACAATTTCAAAGAACAAAAAAAAATACTTACGGTTACTTGACTGAATTTTACTAGCTCATACGTGAAACCTTTCTAGCTGTCAGTGGTGGCTCGCATAAGTTTGGGTAAATAAATATAATGAGGAAATCTCTTCACCTAAATTCTACCTGAACAGGAACAGCCTTTGAATCAATGTTCATTAAAAAATTAACCTGATTGATAGCCTTTATGAACATTTTCCTAAAAGGGAAGATTTTTTTTCTAAATTTACTGATTTTGTTCTTCACTAGACTTCTCTAAGCTCATTTTAGTTAAGCTGCTATTTACTGCTGTGGGTTTGGGAATGTCTGAAAATTGGCTTAGGTGGTTGCTCCTGCACCATCTCAGAAATGCAGTTTAAAGTTTATTTATTAATTAATTTTCTTGTTTACTAGAAATGTGCTTATTGTCTGAGATGCAAAGTGAAAAATTTTAATTCTGTTTCAGTTGGAAAAATGGTTAGAGAACCATCATGGAGTTTATAAATTATATTTTCAGTAACCATTTAAGTCCAAGAGAAAAAAGAGTGCAAAATGGTAAACATGACCAATACTTGCCATCTTTGAAATGGCTCCTATGAGTTAGCAGTTGTTTGGCTGAAATGAAGTAAGTACATCTCAGTGCCCTGTTTGCGTAAGTGTTCATTGTGAAATGAACTACCTCTGTTGAGTTGAGACTACAGAATGATTGGTAGAAGATATTTATGCATAGAGTTAAGGTATTTAAAGCAAAACAATATGGCCTTGATTTATGGAAAAATAATTGTAAGAGCAACAAAGAATAGTTTCATTAATCTCTTCGTGTAATGGTGTGTGGTGAACAACACAGGGATTTTGTTTGGCTTTTTTTAGCTGCCTAGAAGATTTTTTAGCTGCATAGAAGAAGGTTTCCTGCTTGAAGTGTACATAGACTATAAATAAATACATATATTTAAAAATAATTACTTCATAAAAATGGAGGACTATCAAGAACAGCTGTTGCCTAGAAATTACTTACTTAAAAACAAATTATTAAATCTGTAAGTAATCTTATTCCTTTGTTACCTCCTGAGCATCAGTGAGGTCAGAATTCAGTTTGAGCAACCTCATATCTAGAGAATTTAGAATGTGTTCATCTCCTTCTTTATGCAAACCATATGTGTGTGTTGTGGGTAGACTTCTGGTTTTTTTCACAAAGTACAAAAAATGAAATAGAAAAAAATCTTGCTGTTTCTATAAATCTGGCATTTGCAGCTCAGTTTTTAGCTTAGCCTGTAACTTCAGCAGGGTAAGTTTTTCTAAGTTGAGATTGACCAACAGATTAAGTATCTTCTGTCTTCAGAGAATTGTATTTAGATCTCGTGAAATCTATAAATATGACTGACACTTCCTGTCCTTTTTCAGGAGAAAGAGTAGAAGTCTTGAATGGTCACAGCAAAGTGACTATATTACCTTTGTGACACAAGGCCATGTCCTGTTCCTTGGTATGAGGGAGTGAAGCCCACAAATATCAGCAATCAGCACTGTTTTGAAATCTTCTGGTTATAGAATTTTAGGATGGGAAAACTAGCACATGACATTTGCTGCAGTTTAAATGTTTCCTGCTGCAGTCAGTGCTGTTTGTGAATTACTTGTAGCTCGTAGTTGTGTCCCCATGTTAATGTTTGAATTAGAGTATGTTACTACTTTGGTGTTTCCATGTCATGCAAATTGCCCTTCTTGTCTTGACTGACAAACTGGGTGATCCTACCTCTGCTGATGTTGGATGGACTTCTGACATGATACCCTATGTAACAGGATGTTTCTGGGGACAGCAGTGGCTTCCTGACAGCTTTGAGTTTGTTAGTAAGAACTGTGTAACATTTATGCTTTCAGGTTCTTGAACATCAGAATGCTAATTGAGAAAATAGCCTTAGAATAGGATCATATTTCAGTTTGATAATATTCAGAGAAATATGTGATCAAAATTCTCTTGAGGGGTTTTGAAAGCACATTTGCCTGGTCCATTCTCCAAATATTAGTTGCAAGATGTCAGAAAGCTGCAGTGTTTTGTTAAAACAACTGAAATTACAACCATCCTATTATTTCTACATCTAGAAGTGGTGGCAGAGAAGAAGAAAATGGGTTGGAAGAACTGAAGATCTTTTTCTAAACCATTACGATAAAGTTACATTCATCATTCAAATTCATAGTTGATGTTCTGGGAAGTATTAATGTGATTTGTGTACTGACATAAGCAATTTTGTAAATCTGGGAAAGGCTTTTACTGGCTCTTGACCATAAGAACAGTTGTACTGGGTCACTCCAACCTTGGCAGTAGTTGATAATTGTTGCAGAGAAGAGAGCAGAACAACAGGGCAAACAAATGCATAGTCACACAGTTATGGAATGTTCCCCAGCCTCCAGCATTTTGACCCTCTGGTTTTTGTCTCTTTTTTTCTTTCTCTTTTTTCTTTTAAACATCTGAGCCTTTTTTTAAAATTTAGAGGAAGTTTTTTCTGAATTTAACTGTATTCGAGAATAATTTATATTTGTGTATTATTAAGTGGTCATGATAGAAATTTTAAGATACTATTATTCAAGTTTGGTTTTAGTCATGATAATATGCAGTAGTTATAGTTGTGTATCTTGCAGTGCAGAGAGATGACATTGTGGTGGGGTTTTTTTGAGGGGTGAGAGGCAGGGGAACCGGGAATACGTTTGTAATCCACAAAGACTCAATACGTATCAAGAATTATTGCTATGATTTTTGTCATCATCATATCTTCCTTGGAGTTGAGGATATAACTGTAAATTCAAATGGAGGAATAAATTAAACATTTGCTTTCTATGAATAGACAGGGTTGTTTTTTTTAATAATTGGGGTTTTAATATGCCTTGGTACCTTATGTAGTCTTAACTAATACTATTTAATACTATTTTCATAATTGGTCTTTGAGGAAGCTTATGCAGGACACTAGATTTTGTATTCCTATAAAGCATTTAAAGAATAGTTTGTTTATCAAAAACTATATGTAATTAATTTTCAAGTCAGCCTTGTAGTTATCCTTTGGAATGGTCCTTCAGTTTTCTCTTTCTGTTCTGGGAAAGCTCTTAACAGTTTGGGTATGAAACCCATTTTTTAGACGTTTTAGCAGTAAAGCAATGCTGTTTACAAAGCTGCCAAACAAGATCACACATCAGGAATAATTAACATAATTCCAAGGATGTAAGGATGGCTTTTCTACAGGTATTATCTCAGTGTCTGGGTTAGAAATAGTATTATAAAACAACATTTTGGTAAGTAGTCCATTTTGGAACTGCTCTTCAAGCTGACTGCAACACCAGACTGTTTTTTTCCTGCCACCTTTGTATGTACTTAGGAGTATTAAAATCTAAAGAAAAAAAAAAAAAAGTCTTTCAATCTTTTAATTTACAACATTTATGCAGATCTGCAAAAGAGAAATCTGTACAATCATAGTAGGCATTTAAATTTTACTTACTTGTTTTCAGAAGCGCACGTGCACCAAAGCAATCCCTGATATATGATTTCCTATTTATCTGAAGTTCTAGTGATTCCTGGATCTTGCCTTGAATATACTGTCTTTTCCACTGATTTCTATTTCATAGGCATTATGTGATAGTTAATTTCTACCTCAGTGTTGTAGAAAGTGTAATAGTTTTGTGACTTTCTTTGTTGAGTGCCATGGAAGAGAGGATGTGTGTTTTTTTCCGTATTAGTGAGCCAGTTTCATGTATTCATAGCTTTCTTAAGCTACAAGGGTGAAAACAGTCTGACTTCTTAGTTTTTGTTTGCTTTCTGTTTTCATGAACATGAGTTATTGGAACTTACCTATATTCAAAATAAAGTGCTCTTTGTATGGTTCCCCCTGAAAGCTGTGGGAATCAAACTGAGTAAATCTGTAGGTGCATTCTGCTGAAATCACTCATTTAGTCATCGGTACTTTTGAAGTACCTATGAAGTACCAACTGTCAATTGTTAAAACTTGATATATGTGTGTATTTTTTTAAACTAAAATTTTCAAGTCTTATTTGACAAAACTTTTACATGCAAGGTATTTCCCACCTTCTGGCTTCAAGTGTGATTGCAGAATTTTAACTATGATCATAGAGGATATCCATCCGGCTTAGTATTCAGTACATTTTTCAACATAACTACATTAACTTGATACTACAAGCAAACAGGTTTTTATGTTTTTACGCTACAAATTGAGACATACCTTCAGCCTAAACATGTCTTACTGTGTTTTTGAAAATCACACATTGAATGTAAAGTGTTCATGCGCTAATTTTTGCAGTCTGGCAAAGCAGAGTTGATGTGTTAATACAAATAATACAGGAGTGATCTGTATCGCTGAGTTTGCTTTTTCTACGTAGCTTTGTCATCTTTCGTATTCTCAGGTTTTCTGTGCAGTTTCCACCTTTTGAATTAAATGTAAAATAAGATTACTTTAATATCCTGAAGATTAACAATTGGCCTGGATTGGTTTTTATTGCAACAAGTTGATAATGGTAGAATATGACTTAACATTGATGTCTCATTTCATTATTAGAGGTCTTGATTAAAATGTGTTTTAGGAGGCTGGTTACTTATCATACAGTCTTACACAGGCATCTCTAAGTAATTGATTTCTAATGTTTCACTGCTTTTAACAACTGATAACTCATTGTTTCAGTGGAAGTGGAGAACAGTGCATTAATGTTTCTAGTTGGTGTATTTCTCTCAACTTCCTTCATTTTGGTAGCATGTACTTTAACGAGCTACTAAGAACAGCTTAACAATATGTAATTGCATGGTGTTTACACTTCAAAAATATCTAATAAATGTAGAGGTGTGTAGGAGGTTCACCAGAATTATCCACTATCCAATCATTACTGTGATTTTTTCAGTAAGAGGAAGATACATTTTGTGTTCTTAGTCAATTGTGAGATGCTTGACTGTAGTGAAGTACAGCTTCCTTCTTTAAAGGAAGTATTTAGAAGTATTTAATCTTTTATTTCACTTTTTGGCCTTGTGATTCTAGTAGGTGTAACATCAGCTTCTACTGCAGTCTCTTACTTCAGAGTTACTGTATCTATAATACATTTGCTACTGTATACAGTACTGTGTACTGATTTAGCACCTACCAAATGATGCATATAATATAGACTCCTCAGTTTAACTCATGCCTGACTTCAGAGTTATTGAATTATTTGTGTGCTAAAGCCTACCATTCTTTTTTTTGTTTTTCTTTTCCATTCACATGTGCATAACAGAACAGCAAATTGGCATGCTTCTAGCATACTGAATGTGGTCAAACAATGCTGCTAAATCTGTCAGGCAAAGGAGTCGTCACTTGTGCTAATATAGCTATTTCTGGTCCTGTTTCATCCCTGCATTAGATGGAGCACTAGCTGTTTTGTGTAGCAGGACTTCTGTTGTGTTCTTTCTCTCTGGAGAATGGGATCTGTCAGAATGCATCATGGTTCTCACTGGGGAAAAACAATGTCACAGTCCTGAAGGGGTGAAAAAATGAGTCAAGCCTTAAAAGGTCATGAGAGTTTAAAAACAGCACTACGTCGGAGATTTTTAATATACAGCATCTGTGAATTACTTTTAGACATAGAGAATTGTGGCATTCTTGAGGCTAGTGTTAAAAAAAACCAGCAGCTTTGCTCTGTGCTAAAGATTATAGTTTTAAGTACAGGGTGTTAGTGCAAAGAATTGTGTGAGAAACTGTTTAGTATAACAGAAGTAAACAGAACAACTACTGCTACTTCAAAGTTTTTGCTGTCCAACAAAAAGCAAACAGAGAGAAAATGAGAATAACAATGAGCAAACTAAGCTGTTGCTGCAGGACACAAGTGGGCTGACTTGCAATTTTTATATGTATCGACAAATTTCTAGATGACATTTGAGTGAAATGACTTTGTGTACAATAATTGGGAAAACTTGCCAGTTTTAAAGTCCAGATTAAAAAAAATGGTGACTTTTTTCTACTTACTGTCATGTGGAACAGTTATGTCTTGCTTCCACCACTCTACCTGTGAGTGGTTAAGTGGCACAGCTACTTCTGAGAGGGTTTTGTAAGAACTGAGTACTCAGTTTGAGTCAGTAACTCAGTAGAGAACTAGCATAGTCAGAACAAGAAAAGGATTCTACTGAGATACTTGGCAGTATAATTTTATTGTGAATTTGAAGATGGGTCCTGAAATAGTGTAAAGAATAAAGGTGGGACAGGTGAGGGAAAAAAGCAAGGGAAGGGGGTTGTGCATCTCTTGGCAGAAGAAAGCTGTAAAGATCAGTTTAGTTATTTTGCACAGCTCCACCCTCAGAAGCACCATGGGAAAGAATGTGAAGATATTTGGTTGTTGCTGTGGGCCAGCTGGAGATCGTAGAATCGTTTTGGTTGGAATAGACCCTTGATCATCAAGTCCTACCATAAACCTGACATTGCCAAGTTCATTACTAAAACTGTGTCCCTAAGTGCCACGTCTATTCATCTTTTAATTACCTCGGGGGTGGTGACTCAACTGCTTCCTGGGTAGCTTGTTCCAGTGCTTGACAACCCTTTTGGGGAAGAAATTTCTCCCAATAAGAGTCAGCATATCAGTAATAAATGAAGTGAGTCTGGAAAGAATAGACTTTTGAGGGGGTCTTAAAATAATAAGTAGCTTCTCGTCTTGATACATGAACTTCTGAGGAGATAGAGAGTAAGAGCTAAGAAATCTCCGCAGCAGTGATATGAACTGGAGTCCTTAAAATACGTGTACAACACCAGTTAGCTCAATGGGCTAGAGTGTGGTGCTAATAACATAAAGGGATTTAAGTTCAATCCCTTTATGAGCCATTTACCGAAGAGTTAGAGTCAGTGATTCTTGTGGGTCCCCTTCCAATTTAGAATATTCTGTGAATCTGTGAAATACCAACAACAGCCCCTTCCTCTCCCCTCATCCCCTCACAACCCCCCCAAAACAAAAAACAAACCCAAACAACAACAAAATCTTTGTCAACACCAAGATGAACTGTTAACCTTGACATGAAATATTAAGGCTGTGATACTTCTTTGGAAGATCAGTCTGTGATTTTGCGCTGTGCCTTTTGCTATTTCTGCGTTACTCAGTATTTTATAGTGCCTTTGTAAGATTTTGTGACTTTTACTGAAAATGAGTCACCCTTGAATAAGTAATATAAATTTTCTACTTCTTTGTAATGTATGATGCATTTGCAGAAGAAGGAAAAGAATAACCAGTCTTTCCTTGAAGTTAGTATGTTACAGTTCTTCTGTTAAATTTTTTATAGGATACTTTTTTGTGAGAAGGTTCTTCTGAAGTTTAAAACAAGACTTCACCTGACAATATTTGACCAAAAAGGCTTCTGTTTAGTTCCTTCAGAGGTAATATACTGTGAGAGGGTCTTTATTTCCTTACTGTCTTGTTTTTCTGCAGCGGTATTGGTTTTGATAGGATTGAAGAGTGAGAAAGCTAACTTGCTCTATTTATATTTACATAGAATTTCACACAGAATCACTGGGTTGGAAGAGGCTTTTAAGATTGAGTCCAACCTGACCCTAACACCTCAACTAGACCATGGCACTGGGTGTCACATCCAGTCTTTTTTTAAACATATCCAGGGATGGTGACCCCACCACCTCCCCGGGGAGACCATTCCAGCACTTTATCACCCTTTCTGTAAAAAACTTTTTTCTGATATCCAGCCTGTATTTCCCTTGGCACAGCTTAAGACTGTGTCCTCTTGTTCTGTCAATTGCTGCCTAGAGAAAGAGACCAACCCCCACCTGAGTACAGCCACCTTTCAGGAAGTTGTAGAGAGTGATAAGGTCACCTCTGAGTCTCCTTTTCTCCAGGCTAAACATCCCCAGCTCCCTCAGTCATTCCTCACAGGGTTTGTGTTCCAAGCCCCTCACCAGCCTCGTTGCCTCCTCTGGGTGCACTCAAGTGTCTCAATGTCCTTCCTGAACTGAGGGGCCATAACTGGACACAGCACTTGAGGTGTTGCCTCACCAGTGCCCAGTACAGGGGAAGAATGACCTCCCTGCTCCTGCTGGCCACACCATTCCTGATCCAGGCCAGGATGCTCTTGGCCTTCATGGCCACCAGGGCACACTGCTGGCTCCTGTTCAGCAGCTGTCACCAGAACCCCAAGGTCCCTTTCTGCCTGGGCACTGTCCAGCCACACCATCCCCAGCCCATAACATTGCAGGGGGTTATTGTGGCCAAAGTGCAGGACTCAGCACCTGGACTTTTTAAATGTCATCTTTTGGATTCTGCCCATCATCCAGTCATTCCAGGTCTCTCTGCAGAGCCCTCCCACCTTCCAACAGATCCATACACGCTCCCAGCTTAGTGTCGTTTGCAAATTTAGTAATGAAAGACCCAATAGCCTCATTCATGTCGTCAGTAAAAATATTGAACAGAACTGGCCCCAGCACAGACCCCTGAGGGACACAATTAGTGACAGGCCACCAGCTGGATGCAGCACCATTCACCACCACTCTGGGCTCAGCCATGCAGCCAGTTCTTAACCCAGCACAGGGTGCTCCTGTCCAAGCTGTGGGCTGCCAGCTTTTCCAGGAGTATGCTGTGGGAGAGAGTCAAAGGCCTTGCTGAACTCCAAATAAACAACATCCATAGCCTTCCCTGCATCCACCAGGCTGGTCACCCGGTCATAAAAGGAGACCAGGCCGGTCAAACATGACTTAATCCTCCTAAACCTTCATGCAGGCTGGGTCTGATACCCTGGCCATCCTGTAAGTGGTGCATGATAGCACTCAATATAAACTGCTCCATTACCTTACTGGGTACTGAAGTCAAGCTAATTGGCCTATAATTACCAGGATCCTCCTGCCCACCATTTTTGTGAATGGTGTCACATTGGCCAGCTTGCAGTCATCTTGGACCTCACCAGTGAGCCAGGACTGTTGGTAAATTATGGAGAGCAGCTTTGCAAGCTCATCTGCCAGCTCCCTCATCACCCTGGGATGGATCCCATCTGGGCCTATAGATTTATAAACATCCAAACTGCTCAGCAGTTCTCTGACTGCCTCCTCCTGAATAAAGGGCTGTCAGTGAGCAGAGTGGTCCATCTACCAGCCCTGGAGTACAGTCATCCTGAGGACAAGCCATCTTCCCACTAAAGACTGAGGCAAAGAAGCCATTTAGCACTTCTGCTGCCTTCTCCTCATCTGGTGTTACTCAGTTCCCTCCTGTGTCCCACTGAGAACTGTTAATAACTGTTAATTTTACTGTTACTATATTTGTAAAAATGCTTTTTATTATCCAGTTGCCACTGAGAAGTTGTGAACTGAGCTTTGGCCTCCCTAATTTTCCTCCTGCATGCCCTAGCAACCCCCTTAAATACTTCCTGAGAAACTTGACCCGCCTTCCAACAATGATACATCCTCTTTTTATTCCTAAGTTCCTTCAAAACCTTGTTGCCCATCGAGGCTGGACATTTGCCTCATTGACTCATTTTTCAGCACACAGGGACAGTCTGTTCCTGTGCCCTCAAGATCTCTGTTTCGAAGCATGCCCACCTTTCCTGGACTCCATTCTTTTTAAGGGCTGCTTTCCAAGGAACTCTCTGAGTAAGTCTCCTAAATAGGTCAAAGTCTGCCCTCTAGAAATCTAATGTAAAAGTCTTATTGATGTTCCTCCTGATTTCACCAAATATCAAGAACTCTACAATTTCATAATCACTATCATGAGTGAGGAGTGGGAGGCCCCAAGTGGCCTTCAACCACCACATCTCCCACCGTCCTGTCTCTATTTGCAAACAGCCAATCTAACGTCGTCCCTCCCCTGGTGGGCTCACTCACCAGCTGTGACTAAAAGTCGTTCTCCACACACTCTGAAAAATTCCTGAGCTGCCTCTTCTGCTGTATTAAGTTCCCAGCAGATGTCTGGTGGGTTGAAGTCACCTACAAGAACAAGGGCTGGCTGGTGATCCTGAAACATTGTCCAGCTGCTTATAGAATAAGAGTCCACCTCTTCTTCCTGTTTGGGTGGATGATAACAGACTCCCAGTAGAATGTCAGCCTTGTTCACCTTAATTCTTACCCATAGGCATTCAACTCCATCATCATTGGTTTCAGTACCTATGGCATCAAAAGCCTCCTTAATATAAAGGGTCACCCCTCCACCTCTTCTCCCTCTCTTGTCTCTTCTGAAGAGCTTGTATCCATCCAGTGCAGTGCTCCAGCTGTGTGAGTTGTCCCACCGTGTTTCAGTGATGGTGACTACATCACAGATTTGATGTTGTACCATGGCTTCCAGCCCCTCTTGTTTTATTATCAGTTCAGTAGTGGAAATGTCTGTCATGTTTAGAGTTTTCTCACAGTTTTGTAGCTTTTGCTTTGGCATTTCCAGTTTGCTTCGAATTACTTACCTGCTAATAAAGCTTCTGGGAAATACCTGACTGCCCTGCTAAGCACCACAAACATGTCTTTCCTCAAGTTTTTCAGTCTCTAAAAATTAGATTTTCCTCAACTGAAAGAGGACATGGTGACAAAAATGTTTTTGTAGTTTTTCATGCAAAAATAGAGGAAAATGGTTTTAGTATAAATTTTATTTAGGTGCCCTTATTATACAGACCTGTCATTGCTGCAGAATTTAAATGAGAAATTGTAGTATCATTGTGTCCTTATTTCTGCACATGCAAACTGACTGCCTTTTTCCACAGGACAACTCAAGCACTTTTGAATTAATGCCAGCTTTATCAGATAGCCTAATAAGAATGTCCATTGCCATTGCACAAGAGGTTTTCTGGGCTAGTCCCGTGGTCTTTTCTGTCCACACGGTGAGCTTAGTATTTGTAGGGGTTTGTTGTGCATATGTAGCCATCTGCACTGTCAAAATTAAAAAATACTTTCCATCATTTTGCGAAGTTACATTGCTCTGAAACTGCTCACCTGGGATCTTTCTTGTGGCATAACGGGGAATTCTACAGGTTCAAAAGGGTTGTGAGCCAGGGAAATTCCCACACGTTACCCGAGGCAGGTCAAAGCATAGACACGAGCCAAACTGTATTTTCAAAGAAACCAGATTATGAGGAAGTTATCCTCTTCTCCTGTTATGTTGTCTTGAAATTTAAGGGGCTGTATGATACAAACTATTTGTAGTGCCATAACTAATCCAAATTACTTGTTTTCAGTGTGCCCCATCCCTGAAAGTGTTCAAGGCCAGGTTAGATGGGTTTCTGAACAACCTGGCCTAGAAAAAGATTCCCTGCCCATGGTGAGGGTGTTTGAGCTAGGTGATCTTTGAGGTCCTTTCCAATCCAAACCATTCCATGATTCTTATGGCTTGTGCTATTGCAAACCTTTTAAACTGAGTTAAGCCCTGGAAAACCAAATTTTGCAGAGGAATCCTAAAACTGATAAAGATCCAGTAAGACTCTCACTGTCTCTAATTTCCATAATCATATCAAGGACTTCTTTTTCTTTTTACCTAGGGATGCAAAGAGGTCCGTGCACATATTCCAATTTAAATTCAAAGTTATTAGAAGTCTGGTTTTACTGCGCAGCAGTGATAGATAGCTGTGGTGATACTTGTGTATCTGGTGGTTCACTTTCCGTGTGCTGTGAGTAGATTCCTGGAATAGAATCTTTCGCATCAAACTGGTGCTAATAGAAATCAATACCCACATTTAAGAACTTACATTGTCTTCCCAAAATCTCACTGATCCTTTGTTTGAAAATTATCAGAATTATATGGTGTGACAGCAGCATGTCTTTACATGTGCTGAAGTTTCATTGTAAACACCATAGTCAATACAATTGATTATGTTACGCTTGAGTAGGCATCTAGCAGCTAATCAAGCTGATGGCATTTGATTTCATTGGCTGATAGACAAAATCTTCAATGACTACAGTGAGTTAACAGGTTTGTACACTATAATTGGATTGCCTACCTGCAGGTGTCATCATTTTCAATAATGTCTTGATTCCTGATGATGGCGCAAATACAGGTCTTGTCTGTCCAAACACTTTCTGGATATAAACTGGCAAGATTGCTTCTTATGTTTGCTTTTCTAAATTTGTTTAAGTTTTTAAAGTATAGGAAGTGATGTAAAAGTATGGTTTGTAGAGAGGTAGTGAAGATGATGCTTTCTTTATGTCTCCAGTGCTTGATTTCCTTTGTATAATGAAAAATGCACAAACACACTTTTACAAAGAACAGGAAGGTAAAAGAGTTCGTATATACCACAAACTCAACTGTAGCTGTTCCACTCTGCAGTAGGAGGCAATTTTTTCTTACTGAAGTTAGTGTGAGACACCACATACAAAAGCTCTCTCTTTGCTGTTTTTTGGATGTCTGTTGTTCAGTCTTGTTCTAAAGACTTCACTTTACACAATGCAGTTATTTCTTCTTTTTCAATGCGTGTATTACTTCCATTACATTTTCAGGATAGCCTTGGTTTTTCATTTATCTCAAGCTGCTGATACCTGTCTTCAGTGTCTAATATAAAACTCCATGAGAATCCTGCATCAGATATGTCCCTTTAAAAACTGCCCTCCCACAGTACTGCTAGGTACAGAACTTATTACAGTGTCTGTTACAGTAGCTCCCTGTGCAACTCCCTGGGCCCAGTCCCACTCTGTGCTGCTCCTTCCACTCTGTCTCAATTCCTACCTTAATTCCAAAAGCAGGACAAGAGTCTCTTCTCATCATGGTACTCGTTTTCTGTTTTGTAGCAGAATGCAGGGTCATTAGTTGGTGTGTGAGTAGTGGTTTGTGGGTGGCGTTTTTTTGTATGTCTGTTTTTGTTGAGATGGTGGACCTTTAAGATGAAAGAAGACATTCTTAAGCCTTTTCTTTACCTTGTAGTTCACTTCCTATGTCACTGGAAAGGCCTAGCCCTCTATTTAAAGCATCATTGTGGAAAGCAATTAATGTGGAGAGCAGAAAAGAGGTCTTATTTTTCCAAAATCTCACCAACCCTTTTTCTGGGAAAAAAAAAGAAAAGGGATAATGTGGTGTGCCAGTAGCATGCTGTATTTTAACTTCTGTTTTTCAGCTTACTTTGTCTTTAAATTACAAGGGGATTAAAGGTAAAGTTGTTCATTTACAAGATGTAGGGATTGGCATTTCAGACACTAAATGGATTTCTTTGTCAACTGCAAATCTAAGATACTGATTGAAATCTGCTTTAAAGTAGGAGTGTCTCTCTTCCAGGGCCTTTAGCATTTAGTCTACAGAACTCAGGTATGCCTGGTTTTGGTCCCTAGCATAAACCAGATCGATGCTTCTTGGAGCAAAACTGCTCTGCATCCCTGAGACCAGGAGGGTACCTATTATATTTATGAAACTGCATGTTGAATGCATGTTTAGATTTTTCTTCTTTTTAATTTTTCTTTTACTGTATCTGCTAATGCTCTCTTTTCTTTTGCAGACCCTTGTGATAATATGAGAGAAATTCTCCAAAATGTGGCCAAATTACAAGGCGTGTCAAATATGAGAAAACTAGGTCACTTGAATAATTTTACTAAGGTAAGAGCTCAAATGCTGTCATAGAACAAATGATTGTCCAAGTAAAAATGTTTCGTATTTACTCAGTCAGACATTGGCTGGGATGTTAATGAAATTGCTTAATATCAGAGAACACTACTCAAAGCCTACATATTGTGGGAAAGGAAGGTTTCAAATAAGGACAAGCAAATATGTGAATGCAGAGTTATGCTGAAGTTTGCATACCTGTCCTGCTGGCTGAATTTTTGTAGTATTTTGGTGCTTAGAAGATGGAAATATCTCCCAATTAATGGATTAAGTTGCATAACTGGAGCTAGAGAATTGGTTCCTGCTGTTCAGAATTGAAATCAAAAACGTAAAATGCCAGGCTTTCTGAATGTAAACTGATTGACTATGGTGAGTGGGAAGGACTGTATCAATGTGCATTATATGCAATGTTTTGGACACTAATAGAACAGGAACTGCACCTTCACTGCAGTTTTCATAGTGAAAAAGATTTAAAGGGTCCATTTCTGGAATATGTCTGTGTTGATAATTTTTGATGTTCTCCTTCCAAATCGTAGACATGTGATAGGTACATGCTGAAAATACAACAGATATATTGGAAGCGGTCATTGTGAGCTGATGAGGCAAGAAATTAAAAATTTACTGCAGGATGAGGGTGTAAGCTGAAGAAACAAACCATGAAAGGTGTTCAGAAGGACAGCAAGTAGCATTTTTTGGGTAAAAGAGAAACCTGTGGAGAGAAGCTGAGACAACCTCATGTGAGGTGGTCAGGGAGGTAGAGAAAAGCTGTTCATTGTAGGATGGTGAGTGTTTGTTGGTTGGACCAGTGTTCCATTTGTCAGTGCAAGGGAAATACATGTTGCAGTCAGTGAGGGAAGGAGACATTGCAGCTTCAGTGCGAGCCTTAGCCAAACTGATGGACTGATAAAGGGATGCGGTGTGTTATACACCTTTCTGATAGAGATAGGGCAGATACACCTGAAAATGAAAACGGAGTTCCTGTGACTGAGGATGGATCCTGCAACCAGCAGCAGCCAAGAAATAACACAGTAGAGGAGAATGTGGAGGATAAAGTAAGGTTTAAGTTACAGTTGGAGATAAGTTTGTTACAAAGAATTGAGTAAGATTGCCAGGAGTCCAGCTGACATTATTGAGCCAATCTTAAGTGAAAGAGTGAATACTAAAGGGAAGGTATGGGGAAAAAGTTGATACGTGAAGGACAAACATGCACAATAACCTTTGAAGTAGGCATCTTGGCAGATCTGTAACTGCTAAATTTTCTGGATTGGTTTAGAACACGTGTAGGTGCATAGCATTCACTAAAGAACTGAACTTCACACTGAAATCTCTTCTTTGGGCTATTGCCTTGTGTCTGTCAGACACCAGCTATTGACAGAATGCTGCTGTTCTTACTGAAATTCCAAAACATGTTGCAAGAAAGCCGTTTATTCTGTTAGAAAAGCCTGGTGCATAGCTGGGTTTCCTTTTTGTGATAATTGGGAAATTTTGAATTGTG
Organism: Phylloscopus whistleri; assembly: GCA_017589585.1. Lineage (NCBI taxonomy): Eukaryota > Metazoa > Chordata > Aves > Passeriformes > Phylloscopidae > Phylloscopus > Phylloscopus whistleri. The sequence continues at coordinate 1,278,489 of JADMLD010000110.1, read as the reverse complement.
AATGCTTCCAAATTCTCTAGTTGTCTTAAAATTGAAAAGCTGGATTAGGATTGTAGATGCACGATTTGTAGTGAAAAGCCAATATTTGAAACTAAAATTTGGATCTTAAAACAGGTTCAGTTTGGCTATTGAAAATCAGATATTAAGCATCCATAACTGTGTTAAATTAATAAATATGTGTATTAAAAGATGAACCAAATATCCTTTGTAAAGGACAGTGTTGTGAGATTGCATAATTCCATAATGGACTATTTGAAGAATATTTGGGGGTTTTGTTAAACCCAGTATTGAAAATGAAAAATACTTAAACAATGGAAGGATGGTTTTCATAAATGGCATTTAAGACTGGTAGGATATTATGAATTTGTGAAAAGCAATTTAATAAAATTAAATATGATGTTTGAAGATGGGGACTGTAGTTCATAACCTGATTTTGATTCTAAATCAGAACACCCTGCATTAGGGAATCGTACTACTCAATTTAATATTGAACACTTGTTCTTATATTCATCTCCCTGGAATATGCACTTTGTAAGTGTATAACTTAGTGCATTGGTTTTAAAAACTCTTCCTATTCTTGTTTGAACTGCAAATGCAGTGCTGAGAATGGTTATAAAAGTTGCAAGTTTTACTGTATTGTCTGCCTTGTGGTTGGAACAATTCTGTGTTTTTCATTCCAGTGGTTAAAAGTGAAAGCCTGGAGCTTGGTGACACTGTTTTATTTCCTTTTTGCACTCTGTTCTTCTACCATGAGTTGGTATAGTCTCAGTTCCTCCTTTGTGATACAGCAGTGTATCACATAAGGGCTGAGGATGTTTGTATTCTATCTTGGAATTACAGTGAATCTGAACTTGATTTGTTTATAAATTGTTGCATTTTGTGGTCCATTTTTGAAGAGCTACTTGTTATCTGGGATATTTGTACTATGGACAGGGAAAGGACCTTTGAAAATACTCATTGGCATATTTCAGATAAAACAGTATGGAAAATCTGTTATTCTCCTGCTAGAAATATTATTGTGCTTAAAACATCTGAACTAGTGTAAGCAGTTGCTCCCAACTACCCCACATTTTACCTTCAAAGACTGCGAATCTTACTGTTTTATTTCTTCAGTCAGGGAAAGCAAAATGTTTTTATCACATGGAAACAAGTAATGTAATTTACTACAGATGTGAAGTTTCCTGACAAGGATTAGGATAGACACGAAGTTTTGTATTGTTTTCAGGATATCTGAGGTGTGTTATGTCCAGGTTTCTTTACTTGAAACTGGACTGGATTTTTAAGGTGAGATCTGTTCCCCTCAACTCCCATTTTTTAAGGAGCAGGAGCATAATCATCCTTTTAAAATTACTGAATTAGTACTGAACTAGACTCCCGGGCTTTATATAGAAGTTAAATACTTTTTTTTTTAATAATGATGATCAGGAGTCAAGAGGAATTACTGGTTCATCTGCAAGAATGAGACAGTAGATACTTTTTATGATACTTTATACTTGTGTTCTTAGGTGCTGTAACTCCTGTTTCACTGCTACTTCCCTTTAAAAGGAGGGGGAACTAGTGGGAACTAGGGGAATGTTAACTAGTCACATTCAGGTCTCCACAGCACCCATTACTACTGTGCAAAGTATGCATTATACACAGTATTTTACAAAAACTTGCATTTCATTGATCAAGTTTTTGGTAGTACTACTTACTAGCTAAGTCATTAGTGTTCAAGTTCAATGCCCTTTATCTGCAGAATGTGGGTTGTTCTTGACTGATAGGTGGTCTAAGTTTTCTGTTCCAGGAAATTAGCATTCCCAGTCTGATGATGCACAGGCTGTGGAAAGGTATGTATTCAGCAGCAGCAGTCTTGCTTTGAATGACAGCACACTCCTCCTCTGTGTCTTGTCAGCTACTAAATGAAGCTGCAGTGGGCAAAAACTTTTATGAAATACTGCCTCAATCTATATTACTTTCAAGCCACTCTATTTAAGCTAATTTATATTCTGACCTGAGAACTGTTCAAGGATTTGACCTCCAGTAAATTGTCAGTGACACTTTCACTGTCACAGCAGTTCACAAGTTTGGTATATGCATTTAGCTACAGTAACCTGAGTAGGATTACCCATCTTTAATTTATATGGCCACCTACGTAAGGCAAGCACCTTAAAGTTTCCCAGCTTCTGCTGATTAGTATCAAAACATCATGGTTATATCTTCTGGGTTTTCCCCACCCCCATGCAAAGTAGTAAGTGATAAGTCACCGAAAGACAGAAGAAACTGTACAATTGCATTTACCTTGAGGAAAATATCTTTGTGATTTGTAGTATTTATTTATAATCCTCTGTTATAGGAGGTTTATCCTGCTGGGAGCTTCTGAGAGATCCTTCTTACCTTTGTAATACTAAAAGGGTATTTTAACAACGAGCTGAAAAAGAAATCCACAGATACTGTAGGAATTTCTGGTTTTCTTTCAAAAAGAAAGGTACTTCTTAAGGGACAAAATCAAGCAATTCATTTTAGATATAAATTTAAGCAACAGAGCACCTTCAGTAATAGAGTGATATGGAAAATTATGTTTTCAATCTCTTTGAAACTAATTGATATTATTTAATGAAGCTGTACCCTTCTGCTCTGTATATCTGTTAGCTTTTGACCATGTTGCTGACTTTGACTGGGATGATATGCATTGAGTGGCTTGGATTTGGGTATGGCCATAGAGGCTTTCATGGATTGTCTCTGATTCATAGTCTGTCATTTTAGAGTGTCTTTTGCAAAACCCAGGCAGGTATCTTAGACCGAATGTACTGCCTGATTGTAACATTCATCCAAGTAGATAAACCTGGCAAAACCTGAAATCTCAGGATGATGTAGGAGATAGGAACAGAACATAACTTAAAGACATTCAGCTGTGTAACAAATGTGTCTAAATCCAGAGTCCACAGTTTCAGTAGGGACTTCTCTTAAGACGAGCATCTACAAAGTAGTCTTTGCTTAAATGTTACCAGTGGTGGCTCAAACTATATTTCCAAAGTTATAATGCAATAATTACATTCTGAATGCACAGAATAATATTATATTTTTACCTAGTAATTGCTGTGGCTATTCTGCTAAGTATAAATTTGAATGGTCTCAAATGTGCACTCCACTTGTGCATGCTGTTGACCTCCTATGGTTTTGTTGTTCTGAGCTACTGTTTCCAAGACATGTTGATATGTTACTCATATTGCTGTGACTCATCTGAATAGTATGAAAAACTCATAGCTGACAGTAAACATGAAAAAACCCTTCACTGTAAGTTAGTCACTGTCTGGCCTAATGTACGTACCATTTTGTCCTAATATTTAATCTTACTCTCAGAGAGTCTCTGCTATGCCCAGTCACTGTGTATATGATCACAGAATTTTAATTTTGAAATGGAATCATTTGCAGTTTTAACTCACAAAATATACTGTTTTGTTTTGTTTGTACCTGTATAAAAATACATAAAATTTGTTATGTACATTTAAAAATGTATACTTTTTATAGGTAAGATCTGTATATGGAAAATGTAAATAATATAAAAATGGAAATATTTTCATAGTTCCAGGTGGTATAATATATAATAATAATTCCAGGTATTATAATATGTAATATGTTATATGTTATATGTTATATATTATATATTATATATTTATAATAATTCATTGCCATTTTAATGAACTATTTCAATGTATAGCCAAAGATAGATTTCAGTATTCTGATACTGTTTGCCTGCAGAGTTATGCTATCGTGGTATGCAAACTGTTAAATCTTACAGTCAAACATATGACAGTTACTTGACTTCATCAGGAATTCAGCCATCTACAAATACCACTGCATTTGGGCCAGAATCATTGATCTGCTTAATGTTGTTTGAAGGTGAAATGAGAAGAAAGTGATAATGTTTAATATGTTTAAGGACAGACATTTATAACATAGCAAATACCCAAGGAATTGGGACCAGCTGAACTGTCTGTTCTTTCTAGCACCTTCCGTAACTATTTTTCCCTCTTTCAAACTTGCAGAAATCCAGTCTTACAAGCCAGATGGTTTTTCTCCCCCTTGATTAAATAAACCAATTGGCTCAGCCTTCATGGGTATCCACCCATTTTCTACCTGCCTTGTCCATTTTTCTGCTACACTTTTTCTACTTTGCTCTTAAAACGGCAACACAAAATTGCTTTTTTGTGGCACACAAAATTTTGTTCTTACAGTTTTGAGAGCAACCTGTGAAATTTAAAAAGTATTTTAATCTCAAATATAATGCAGTCCTATTAGTATGTCCAGAGATAAAATTTGTTTTCTTTTTTGTTTTAAATTAATATTCTGAATTTTAGTTTCTGGATATTTTCTGTTTCTCTGCTGGCCTACTTTCATTTCTTATGTGTCTGTTAATGTTATGATAAGCTGTTCCTATTATTTAGTTAAATCTTCTTATTGGGCTTGGGCACTCCTTTCAAGTCCCTGAAACATTTTTGAGTTGTGATCTTGCCGTCCGTCTTTTTAGGTCCTTTTCTCTATGGAACATATATAAATGAAAGGAAAACTAGTGCATAAATACTGGTGCCCAATTAGAGGGAGAATAAACTAGTAGCTATTTTGTTTTCTGTGGGAGAAGTATTTCAGATATACGCACAGACACCATCAAACACTTCTATAATTATTACTGTCAAATTCAGAAATTTATATCCAAAAAGCAGTTAAACTTGATGAAAGTTTTGACTTGTCAGGTTACATGACTGTGTTTGAATTTCAAGATAAGGTCAAGTTCTTTCCAGCATTGGTGAAGATGTGTGCAGTGGGAGCACATACATAGGTGAAAACAGTTGGTATTGAGGAGCTAATAATCACTGTATATATTTGGTTAGAGTGACAACCAGACTAGAACTGAATGGTTTTTGGCAGTGCAGCAAGTTAGGTGGGTTCCTGGAACACGTCAGATGTTTCAGTCTAATCTCAGGACTGCTCAAGATGCACACCAGTGGTAAGTGTGTGATAGGAGACTAGTTTCAATAACGCACTAGTGCACACTATAGCAGCTTTTGAAAAAATGGGTTTTTCCTGCATCAGAATTACAATTCTATGGGGTTTTTTTAAAGTAGGAAAAATAGACTGTTGAGGACAATCTTTTATGTTAAGTTTGGATTTCTCATTTGTGTCTGGAGTGGAATGCTGGGGAGAGGTTTAGATGTATAAATGATTAGCCTAAACAACTATTGATGTAACTGTCTGCAACTGAACAATGAACTGTTTTTACTCACTATCTTCTCACACTGTTTTGCTTACACTCTGCCAGCCAATTTTTACAGTTCATAAGATGTCAATAGAAATGCTAAAGCAGCAGTGGTGGCCTTAGGCAGTCCAACAACATGGCATAAAAATAGATTGATGTTAGGAAGTGACATACTGTCATAACCAGTTAGTGCATCACTTGTCTAGTTTTATTATCACTTAAATTTGAAAGGTGCTAAAAAAAAGGTTATGTAAAAACTTTCCTTATGTTTTATAATCATCTTTGGTTAAGAAAAATGCAGAATACAAAATACTTCAATTAATTTAAATTATTTGAACGCAGTTGTGGAGCTGATCCAGGCCAGTTTAATAATCTGTTGTTAATAGCCTTAAATTTCAGCATTATCACTAGGTATTTTTCTTTAAAGACAATTTTGTAAGACGTAATGTGATCACCGAATGAATTTCTACTTGTTGAGCATAAACCTAAGTACTGTTTGAATTTTAATGATGTTGCTCATAAAATGGGTTTACTTAAAAACAGGTTTTCTGTGCAATATGCCATTTTTTTAGATGGAGGTTAACAGTAGAACTGAAGCATGGGACACACTAAATATTATAGCTTACAGTAGCCTTGATTTGGCTGTTCATGTTGTTTATTTTAAATTTCTTATTGTTAGCAGTAGATACTCATAAAGAATATGTCACAGGGTTTGATATATTACAATCTTTTCAGAGCAGAGGTAATGACTAGTTAGCACAAATACTTCCTGAATTCCTCACTGAGGAGAAACTTAATACTGCACTGACTTAGAACTGAACACATGCCTATTTTCAAAACAGAGGACAAAGTGCAAAGCTATTGCAATCAGTATTAGTCACTTGAGTTTTTGGAAGTGCTTAGAGAAGTGTTTTGGGATTTCAACATGATAATACTTTATAATTTTAGCCAGTGGTAGTAAGTGAGATTACTAGGAATTTCTTTGCTGCTCTTGAAAAGAGGAACAGCCATCAGCTCTGCTAACAGAAGAGATTGCTTTCCTTTCCTCAAGAGGCTAAAACATTGGCAGCCTAGGTTGCTCATTTTAAGTGTGGTTTTGGACTTAAAAACGGTGCTTGTAAATCTTTTCTGTTCACAGTGACAAGATATGGTGAAGTGTCCAGTTTGTGACAGTTTGTAGCTGTGTTTTTGTGTGCATAAATTCAACCTTTGCTCTGATTTTTCAGAGGTACAAGTTCTATAAGAAGGGATGGCAGGCCAAGACCAAATGTCAGTTACGGGACACTTGGTAATGCCTTCCGATTTTTTTTTTTATTTCTGTGCTGCTGTGGCAAAACATGACATGACATGACACTGATCATCAGTGTCAGTTTTCGTTTCAAAGCTCTTACCTGAGTCCCTGCAGATTTGCTTTTACTTCAGTCGTTTTTGTTCTCTGCTCAAATTACCAGTTGCCAGCTAGAAATCTGGTGCTGAAAAATGGACCAACTAGTACACAGCTTACACCACTGTGCAACCTTTTTTGGTATGAAAATCCACAGGTGAGTCTCTGTATCTGATGTGTATAGGAACACAATACAGACAGCAGAAATTCTCAGGGAAGTCTGAAGGTGGTACTCTCTCCCTCACTACAGATTAAATTACTGAGATTTTTTTGAAAGCATTTCCCAAAATTGACAGTTTTTCATGGTCATTTTTGGAGGGCTATAAATAATAGATATTTCCTTTTATTTTCAGCTTCTTTGTAATACTGGCCATGCTGAAGAAAAGTTAGGTTTTACCTATGACAGCATCATAATATGGTAAGTGGTAAAGAGTGCTAGAGCAATCCTAGGGAACTTCAGTTGTTTTGGTGCAGTTAAATAAACTTCAAACTTTCATGTTTGAAATTTTATATTGTGAGTATATGACCTGCAAATATTTTAATGAGTAAAATCAGAAATACAGTTTTCACTTTTGGGCAGAAACAAACCCTCCAAGCTAGAGGTGTTGATTTCTTTATTATATTCCTCATAGATGTAAAAGTATTCTAAATATTTCAGTACTTGTAGAAATCCCTTCTAATAAAAATGTACATCTACAAAATACAGAGCATACTCTTGATACAGAATCAGGTTTTAGACGTCAGTATTTTATGTTGTATTGGTATGTATATGTCCATGTAGCACTGGTTTCTCTGCTACTGACATGTCCCCTGTTTATATACTTTTAAGTGGAATTTCTATCTATTTTGTGGCCATTTCTGACTGTCAAATGTTACATGCTTATTTCCAAACAGAAATTTGTAGATTTGTCTTGAAGACCAGCACGGGTGACAAAAGCAAATAAGATCTAATATTTAATGCATTTCTATGTTCTTTCAGTTTAGATCTCACTTAAAGAAAAAACCTTAGGAAAGCTCTTTGAGCAAAATGTTGGGAAACCTTGTGTGTAATCGTTTTCTTACCTAAAACTCATGTCTTTATGTTTTGACTAGCTGTGTGATTTCATTGCATACTTAAAGATAGTGACACAACTCTTTTTGGTAGCTTTTGCTTTTGAGTGTTGGATCTCATGATAGTCTTGTCCTTTTAATGGTTTCACTATGCCAGTTCTTGAACTGGTCTACAGCTTCCTCGTGAGGGGAGGAGGAGGGGCAGACACTGATTTCTTCTTTCCATTGACCAGTGACAGTACCTGGGGAATGGCCTGAAATTGTGTCAGGGGAGGTTTGTGTTGGGTATCAGGAAAAGATTCTTCACCCAGAGGGTGGTTTGGCAGTGGAACAGCTCCCCAGGGCAGTGGTCACAGCCCCAAACCTGGCAAAGTTCAAGAAGTGTCTGGACAACATTCTCAGGCACATGGTGTGTCCATTGGGATTGTCCTGTGCAGGGCCAGGATTTGGACTCGAAGATCCTTGGTATCAAGAATACACCCAATATCAACGCAGGCTGGGGCTTGAACTGATTGAGAAGGACCTGGAGGTGCTGCCGGATGAGAGGCTGGACATGAGTCAGCAGTCCCACGTCCAGTCTTGGAAGTCCAGAAGTCCAGCTGTGTCCTGGACTGCATCCAAAGTAGTGTGGGCAGCATATTCATATTACAGGAAAGATGGTCTTGAAACAATTCCCTACTTGGTGCTGAAAGTAATAATCAGTTTGTCTTTATTGCAAATGATATGGCAGCCTTTCTGCTTTGTCTAGGTATCACTTGGAAGTAGGTTCCTGTTACAGTGACTTACCCAGGCCAGATATTCACCAAAAGATTATAAAGATTTTTTGCCTTGGAGTAGCTGATTACTGTGTATGGCAACCCTAGGATAGGGAAATAAAAAAATAAGCCCTTTGTAGAAATTCAGTCTCACTGGCTGAAGTATTTACATTCTTAGATGTCCAGTGAAAAATCCTACTAGAAAATGTTATTGAGAGGTTGAGGATTCCCACCCCACCCTGCATGTTGTTGAGGAAGAGGGATGATTCTCTTGAGGGCCTTCAAAAGAATGGTGTGCTACTTCATGATTCTAACTCTGTTTATAGCGTTCTACCATATCTCTTTTCTTCTTACCTACCTCGTTCTACCTCTTAATTTTCTTGAACTAATACTGTGCTCAGCTGTTTTGTTAAATAACAAGTTGTCTACAGGTTTTGGTTCTATGTCATTTCATGGATGTACAAGATGTTATTTGGGGGAAAAATTCATTTCTGGCTTTTTAAGATTACTGTATTGTCTATGTCTCCTGACCAGGATGAGGGCCTTGCCTAATAGGTGGTACATGAAAGTCAGAAAATGAGTTCAGAACATTTATTTTTTAAAATAATGCTTTTTGTCTTAAACGAGTGAGTAGTAGCTGCATGGTGAAGTCTGTCTTATGCCTAATAGTTGTTTATCCCTCTTGTTTTCTTCATTGTAGTCTGAGGTTAGCTTTACTAAATGAAGCGAAAGAGGTGCGAGCAGCAGGATTGCGAGCCCTCCGCTATCTTATTCGAGACTCCAGTATTCTCCAGAAGGTGCTAAAGCTGAAAGTGGATTATTTGATAGCCAGGTAATTTTTCTCTATCTTCTTGTTGTAAATTGTAAAGTTCTAGATCACTTACTTTTTCATGGTTGAGACAGGAAGGAAGTGTTTTCATATTCCCCTATGTTCTTAATAAGTAGTTCTATAAAAGACATATTTCTTCAACAAAATATTTCATCACACTAGATAATCCAGATAAAATGCTGTCCTAATATATGTTAAAAGTAATCAAAAGAATTTCTTACTTTAATAATAAATGCCATTAACTATAAATTAATATGGTTGAAATATTAATAATTTTCATGTCTTAAGTTTTTGTATTGAGGTTGTCTGATTCTTTGTATTATCACAATGCTGTGGAGCCTCCAGTACAAAGTCAGAGCTAAAAAGTAATTGATGTCCAAGAATTTGTAGTCTAAGTATGATCAATGACACAGCAGAAAAATGCCAAAGGGCAAACCAACAAGTGAGATAATATAATCAGCATGATGATGAATAGATGTAAATACTAGCATTTCTAGTGCTTCCTGTAATGAATTTTTTTATTTAATATGCTGACACAGATGAGTGTGAATTTCTGTTTATAAATATGCACATGTAGTTTTAATGTGCTTTTTAATTTTTTTGAAGCTAAAGGACTTTTCTGATCTGAGAACACTCAAAGTGTGTTCATGTGAAACATTACAAATATTTGGTGTGGTCTCATTTGCAAATGACCAATGCAGCTAGCTTGGAAAATAATTGTTGAAGTGTTATGCTTTGCCATTTTATGTTTGAGAATATTCTACTGCCTTAATTGTTATGAAGGTAGCAGAGAAAATAGAAACCAAGCTAATTGATATAATGAGTATATTTGCTTGAAAGTGTCATTTTTAAACCATAAGTCAATTCTTTTTCTTTTATACTCGTATGCATAAATATTAACAAGTTGTTAACAGTTAAAGGGGAAAGTTACTGTTGTTATAAGAAAAATGTGTTTTTTAACTTACTTTAGGTGCATTGACATACAGCAGAGTAATGAAGTAGAAAGAACACAAGCACTTCGATTAGTCAGGAAGGTATGTATGTATGTATGTATGTAGGGTTGTATCTGCTGTGCCACTCAATTATGCTGATTCCTGGTTGTCTCCATCAGCAGTGCTTTTTCACAGTCTTAATAGTTTGCTTTACCTTTAGCAAGCAGTATAGCTGATAATTTAAAAGGCAGAAAAATGTAGTGAAGAGAGTTGTTTTGGTTTTACAGTTTTACCATTTAGAATCTCAAGTGCACTAGAAAAATCTTGCTTACTGGACAAGGTTTGGGAAACACTTACCAAAGAGTGACTGCAAGGGCTAAAAACAACAGGAAGTTTCAATATTGAAATTACTACTTCATTGTATAGTTTGTTTAATCATCTGTGAGTCAGAGATTGGGAGATTTTCTGCCCTGTGAGAAATGAGACAAATTTACACTGAAGTATTAATTCAAGGAATACTTACAGACTTCTTTGTTTGTGGCAGTTGATGCTATCCATAGGGTTTTGTCTCAGATACTCAATAAAATGTGGTTAGTCTGTGATGGTTACTGTGCTGTATACCCATGAATGTGAAATTTCAAAATATGGTAGCCGCATTTTCAAGTTCATCCTAGAGAAATTGGCATATAGAGGTACCAAATGTATTCAGGCGGCATAGTATCCTGCCTTTGTGCTGGACTTCACTGTTCTTTATTGTTCTCATATTCTTATAAAAACTACCAAAGACTGGAGTAAAGTTTGAAGTAGTTGAAGAGTGGTTCCCCAGGAGCACTGTCTGTGTTAAATCTCTTCTTGTACTTTAAATCTACCTAAATATGTTTTCTGTCTTACAAAAGATACAATGTACTTGATTAACAACTGTGCCAAAAAAGAGAGTTTTAAGTATTAAACACGGCTACCTTCAAACCAAGAAAAGAAAAGAAAAAAGAAAAGAAAAAAGAAAAGAAAGGAAAGGAAAAGAAAGGAAAAGAAAACAAAAGAAAACAAAAGAAAAGAGAAAAAAGAAAAGAAAAGAGAAAAGCCCCACTATAAAGGAAGAGGTCCTTAAGAAAGTTGCACTTTTATAAAGTTCTTTGCAAATCTACTTTGATGTAAGAGACCTAGTCTACTTTCACTGTAGACTTAGAATAACATAAATCAGAAGATGGAAACACATCCATAATGGGTTTTATTTCAGCCAGGAATTTGTCCTCATTATTTGTGGGCTTTTTTAAACATTTTCTATTGAGCAAAAACTTTGGTCTTGCATGAAAGATACAGCAAGATAAGCAAATTCATAAGTTTGGTCTGAAAAAGTGATGGTCAAAGAGAAACATAGAAGAAATCATACAGCTGACCTGTGGTGGGTTTTTTTCCTCCATCGTGGTGGAAGAGTATTGGCGTGCACCCAGGTGTCTGCATCAAATGCACAGGCTGTACAGCCACGCTTGCGGTTCCTTGATGCTGAGAACTGCTCCATCAACAGATGGAAAGCCTTTTTTAGCATCTTTTGCTACTTACCTATGGTATTCTGTTTTCTTAAAAGACAGTGTCAGACCAAGCAGCCACTCAGCCTGCTACCACTAAAGTTAACAGCTTTCTCATGTGCTGTCTAGGCCACAGCAGTTAAGCATGCACTGGCATAGAGCAGTCTGTAACTCAAGAAATTCTCTCACAAGGAGTACTGTACTTCCTGAATAGCACATTCGGTATTTTTACACTGTCTTTTTGTTACTCTGCTCCTGCTCTTTGTCTACCTCTGTCTTCATCTCCCTCAATGTCTCAGACTTAGTGATTTGATGCCAGGATTCCTGAAACATTGTATAAAGGTCTAGAAGGAAGAATGAATGGCAAATAAAATGAAAAAAAAAGCTAAAAAAATTGTTTTAGAAGATAATTTACTGTGAAACTGAACTAGACTTTTCCAGTATCACAGAACTATTGTTTTCAATTTTGAGATTTGGCTCTTTATCTTTAGTAGTAAAAATGTCTTTGAGAATTGCATAGATTAAAAGTGTTTTTCTATCTAATAGAAGTTAATAAGACTTTTTTTTTCTGAATTTAATAGTCTGGGTGTTTTCTTTTTGAAGCAGAAGTCAGGGTTAGATGCAATATGAACCATCTTCTTTCTTCCTCTTTTCTAAAGGAGTCTTAAAAGACCAAAATCATTGTTTTTACTACTTATTTCATCTTAGCTACTTGTAAATAGCTATCCATTGTCTGTCCTTTGTCTTGAGAACTGCATTTTAATCACTCTGTGTCTGCATTTAGAGCAGATACAGAGTAAATACAGAAATTTGTTTATTTTAGTAATGTGTTTAAAATTGAGTATTACAAGAAAACTTTCCTTCTCATGTCTTAAAAACAAGACAATGAAGCAGAACAGTTTGTGTCCTCAGAGGCTGCTCGTGTCCTCACAGGAAGTACCATGTCAATATCAGTAGCAAACAGTAGTATCGTGTCCTTTGTCTTGAGAACTGCATTTTAATAACTAGAGCAGATACAGAGTAAATACAGAAATTTGTTTATTTTAGTAGTGTGTTTAAAATTGAGTATTACAAGAAAACTTTCCTTCTTATGTCTTAAAAACAAGACAACGAAGCAGAACAGCTTGTGTCCTTGCAGGCTGCTTGTGTCCTCACAGGAAGTACCATGTCAATATCAGTAGCAAACAGGTTGCAGTTTCTAGAGTGCATTGGTGCACCTATTCTGTTGCTTATTCTTGTTTCTTCTTGCCAGTGTAAAAGTGAAAGATTGTGTGGGTGGGAGAGAATTTGTTTTTTCTTTAAAGTCCTGTCTTAGAGCTTCCTGTTTTGTTGGCATTAACATTATGTATAACAAGAAGCTTCTCAAAAACATGTATTTAAAGATAGATTTTTTAAAACTCTTCCAATATTTTGGTCATAATAGTTGATACTCTCTCATTTTAACGTCTCTGAAAGAAAAAGGTAAAAAGCTAATCATCTTTGCACAAATATCTATAGCACATCAAAGCGAGACGTAAAATGGATATAGGACAAAACGGTTTTGGAAGAATTGCGAAGATAAGCCTGGTTTTCTTGAAAATAAAAAAGATGATAAGCAAAAGCATGGGAAACTAGCCTTAATTTTTAGATGTTTCATGTATATTGAGTATTTTTTTATTCTCATTTTTATTTATTAGTGGAGAAAAAAGGTGACACACCTTAGTGGGCTGTAAAACGTTGCACTGTTCCCTTTTCACATAGTTGGAGAAAAGCCTGCTTCCTCCTTTAGTAATACATCTGTTTAGTGATATTCTTATTCCAGAAGGATATGTGTATTTAATTTTCACAAATTGAAAAAATGTGAACAAGCAGTTGCTCAGCCTTTTTAATCAGAGCCTCAGTTGGGGGCGGTGAAGAGTTGGTGGTATTGGTTGGTTGTTCAGGAGTGGCTTTCTTTGGCTTTAATGTGTCTTGTTCCTTAATCTGGTGTGAATTCTGGCTGTTCCAAACTAACAGCTGAGGCTTTCCATGGTGCAGAATGTCCTTAATAGTAGATGAGTTTGTATTCTACTCTGTGTCATTGGATAATGTTTTTTGTCAATAAAGATATTCTTGAGAAAAAAAGCTATGATGAAGGTAGTCTTAATTCTCACTGCAAAAAACATCTGTTAAATTCTTTCTTATTAAGATAAAATATAAAAATAAAAAACTGAAGCAAGAAGAGACCGGTAAGGTAAATTGACAAACAGATTGAAATGGAACAGATTTCAAGCACAAAAGAAATAGTTGTGAAGATTCACGAGATACAGCCAAGTAATAGATGAACTGGTCTGTCTAACTGTATGTAAGAAATAGAATGCTGGTGAATAAGTAAGTGTATTTAGAGAAAAATGGAGAAACCAGAGGGCTTTTTGTTTCCTTTTTTGGCAGATGATCACTGTGAATGCTGCATTGTTCCCCAGTTCTATTACTAATTCTTTGATAGCAGTTGGAAACGATGGTCTTCAAGAAAGAGACAGAATGGTTCGAGCATGTATAGCCATTATCTGTGAACTAGGTAAGATAATTTTTCTTAATTAGGGTTCAGTTTTGACGTGGTTGCCATTCACAGTATTTGTTCAATAAGGGATCAGATGTTAAGTATTTTGTATTGTAAGTTTCATGGATTTTAGTTATTAGCATGATATAAACCAAAATTACTTAAAATGTATTTATGTATTATAGGCAAAAGTTTCAAGTTTTCATCTTTCACCAAGGACTTGACAGTTTTTGGTTTGCCTTATAAACATTTCTCTACTGCAGTTGGTGTTTCTTAAACTAATGGATTTGAAATAGGAAGATTTCCATACACAAGATGCTGACAAATTTAGAAGAGTTCACAGAACTACAAAATATCTTCTTTTTAAAAAATTTTGGGGTGGATACTGTAGTTACTGGGACAGTTGATTATACTAACTCCCTTAACTTCCATTTGGCTGCTGATTTTTTAAGTTTTATTTAAATTAATCAGTAGGAAATAACTTCAGCAATTTGTTTCCAAGATTAAAGCTTCTGTTTTAAAGAAATAAACAAAATATTACTCTTATTTCAATATAAATATTTTATTTATGTCAGTTCAGTGAGGCATGAAAACTCTTTATGAGGAAATCCGGAAACTTGGATAATATGGAAAATATTCCATAAAACGTGGAAACTTGGTTGGGAGCTAATTTGGGGAATGACCATATGCTGGAGATTGAGTGACCAGTATTTTTTTGTATTATAAATCAATCCAAAATTGCAATTCACTGCCCATGTCAGCCAGTTCAGTTAAAAGCCTTACATGTGCCTCAACAGTGTTCAGGACAAATAAGATCCATACTTAGGATTACAAGTTTGTCATATGCCATGAAATGTTTTATGTTCGATCACTGGCCAAAATTACTTCTTTTCCTTTATCTAGCGCTTCAGAATCCTGAGGTGGTGGCTCTTCGGGGTGGTTTAAGTACCATCTTGAAAAATGTGATTGACTGTCAGCTAAGCCGAATAAACGAGGCTCTGATAACTACAGTTTTGCACCTCATTAATCATCCAAAGACCCGACAGTATGTGCGAGCAGATGTAGAATTAGAGGTGAGTGCAGTTTTACTTGTTTAGTGACAGAAATTAAACACTATATTACTCATTAAAATGTTTTACTTGTGTCTCAGATTTTCTCTGTGTTAGTGCACAGTGTCTAAAAGATAATGTTTTAGGCTAAGAGCCCAAGATTTATAAAGCAAGAATAATACCACAGTTTGGACTGGAACTGAGGAAATGGCAATAGTGATTTAACTGTATTTTCATGTGAAAATAATGCATGTCTTTCTTTTGTTTAGCGAATTTTAGCCCCTTACACAGATTTTCACTACAGGCATAATCCAGATACAGCAGAAGGACAACTCAAGTAAGTGTTAGTGCTGCTACTTGTGCTATCAGCTATGTTCATAGCATTGGAATTAAGCTGTACTTCCTTTGAAATACTAAATTTCTAGAAGTTGAATATAGTAGGCCAGAGTGGAGCTTTCTAAAATACTCTTAAACATTTAATGTTTCAAAGGGCTTGTTTAGCCTAGAGAGGAGAGGGTTGAGGGACACCCTCTGCTGAATTGCAGCCTTTTTACTACCTATGAAAATACATTTGAGATGATGTAGCCAGGGCCCTTCATGGTACTGTAAGGTGGGAGGATGAGAAGCAACAGAGACAAACTGAAGCAAAAAAACGTTCAACTTGATATAAGAGGCAGGGGGCATGATTTTATATGAGGCTGGTCAAGAGTTAGAATAGGTTGTCCAGAGAGGTGGTGCTGCCTTCATTCTTGAGAGTTTCAAGTACCCAGCTGGGTAAAAGCCTTGAGATTTTTTTGCAGTTATTCCAAGCTGAATTACAGAAGCTTGTTTACCTCCTAAAGCTCTGGACACTATAAAAGGAGTGTGTACTACACACTGTATTTGCTGAGTTCTTGCAGAAGGGTTGAACTAGATGATCTTTAAAGGTGCCTTCCAACCCAAACCATTCTGTTTCTATAATCTGGCCTAGTCTGGTCTTTTTGTACAGTAATTTGGACTAGAAGGAGATTTCCTGAGGTGGCTTCTAACTTGAGTTATTCAGGATTTTTTAATTATCAAAAGGGATTAGATGCATAGGTCTGGGTAACTGAGTAAGGTCCAGATCTTTACATCTCTGCTGTAGACTTAGTGTCAGTGGACATGCAGAATGATTCATCTTACCCCTATAGATGTTTTTGATGCTATCCTCCTTTTGTGGGAACTTCCCTGGAAAAGTAACAATAATTAAAAATTCTAACCTTTTCTGTGTGTAAATACATATGTACACATATATGCATATGTAAAATACTTCTTTTACTCTGGATTTTGTCCCCCGTCTCAGTTAAGTACCTTTTAATAATAACACTGTAATACTGTTTGTTTTGTAATTATTACCTGTATCGTGACTTTTGTTATTTTAACGGCAGAGAGGACAGAGAAGCACGATTCCTAGCTAGTAAAATGGGAATAGTGGCAGCATTTCGATCATGGGCAGGTAAGATTTGTTTATTTGTTTGACACTGGATGAATGGAAGTGTGATTTTACTTTCTAGTATAAATGACACAGGATCTGTCTCAATTGATATGTCTAACTTCTATTAATACCTTCCTACAAGGAACTGAATTTCTATCAATACCTTCCTACAATACCTTCCTATATGTGTTTTGATACTGTAAAATTGGAGGATGCAATGCATAGTTTTCTCAGACTCCTGACAAGGCACAGCTTTTCCCCTCCCTGTGTAAAATGCCTTATAAATTACATCTTGATGGTCATTCTTGAAATCTAAGGGGTGAAAGAATGTTTAAAATAACATCATATAATAAGAATTTGCATTGAGATGGTCCTGCCACTGTAAATTAAATCTTTTTGCCTGTATTAAGAGGTATTGGCAAGTACTTTACCTGCTTCTACCAGCTACCATAGCTGAAGAGAATTTGGAAATGGACATAGTTGGCAATTTTTCGTGTAGAAGACATTTCTAAATCAAAAAAGGGGTTTTTTTTTCATTTTACTGAATATTTTCTCTGCGATATTAGAATATTTCAGATGAAGGTACTGCCTCAAGGATTACTTTTTTTTTGTCAAGACACTGTCTTACAAATTTAAATCAGCTTACTAAATTTTTCCAGGCTCTACTTAGGCTGTTTTGTTTTGTTAGGCTACTTGTGTTATTTTTTAAGTTCTGAAAATGATAGCTTAAGCTTAATTTTAATATCCAGGTATCTTCAAGTTACTTGTGTGTTCTCACATGCTTAGAGAGGAAGCATGTGATGACTTTGAAACTTCCAGAGAACAATTTCTGATAGGTGTATTACTGCATCTTCCTACACTCAGGCAGTTAGATCTAACAGCTGTTAGAATTCACCTGAGGCTAAAAGGAAATTAATTAATTCATTAGTTTAAAATACAGCTTTTGATTGAAATTCCTTATAGTTCTGCTCAGATGATGAAAACCTTTCAGGCTTAAGAGTTATTCATTACAGATAGTTTGTCCTTTTGTCATTTCTTCCATGCATATTTTGTTTTCATAGATAACTTTTGAGTACTGTTCACAGTAGGAAGGACAAAAGTAGCACAATTTTTTAATGAGGATATAAAGTTTTGTGATTAGGAAGGAGATGATATTATAGGTGAAAGTGTTATTTATTATTATAAAGTCATTTTTTTAATGTGTGCTTGTTTTGAAACTGGAAATGTAATTTAGCAATGTGTCTACTGTCCTTTCTTTTGTTGACAAGGGAATATTATTATACATTAAATGTTTTCTAGGTATTATCAGCCTGTGCAAGCCTGGAAATTCTGGGATTCAGTCTCTTATTGGGGTACTCTGTATACCAAATATGGAAATCCGGGTAGGTGGTGAATATTTAGTACTGATGTAGGAATAATATTTATTATTTTAATTAAGTTATTCTTAGCTTTTTAACTACTTAATGGTTTAAATAAACACAGACTCCAGTTATATGACAGCTATCCTTGGGTTTATTTAATCCCCAAAGTTTAAGTCCCTAATTCTGTTACAAAATTCCTGTGAAATTGGGAAGCACACCATGTACGTGTGACAAAATGGAGGAGAGAAAAATACATAAATTAGTTTTTACTCTGTTCACAAATCAAAGCAAGTTTACAGTAGCTGCAGTTGCAAGTTTAATGCATAATAATCAAAGTTGAATTCCAGTTAAATAAAAACGTTTCTTCACAAATTAAACTTAGTAGACAAAAGTTGATGGTTCCAGATGTAACTAACTGCTCTAAAAATCTGCAATCCAAGCAGCCTAAACTGCTATAGCATTCATAGTGGGACAATTCATAAGAGACAATTCAAAAGTAAAGAAGCCCTATCCTCTCTTCTCCAGTTTATTTCAGTTTGTGAAAAAAAAAAATTGCAACAAATGCACTAGTGTTAGCACTCTAGAAATCTCAAGGTCAGTATTAATAGTGAAAAAAGGGTCAAAACTGTAAATCTGTAAAATTCCTGTTGTGTTCTATTTTCTTTGATAGCGAGGTCTGCTTGAAGTTCTCTATGATATATTTCGCCTTCCTCTCCCTGTTATTGCAGAAGAATTTATTGAGGCACTTCTCAGTGTAGGTAAGTACTTGCAACAGTTTGCATAAGAATTGTCTATTAAGCTCCTATACAAATTTGAAACCTTTGCTGTCTCCTATGTATTGTAAATTTCCTTAGTGTTAACTGTTTTATCACTGAATTTATTGGGTACTCTGAAGTCCTGTTTAAAATTTTTTATCACCTGTTAAGTTTTGTAAGTTTGATGAAAGATCATATTTAGACATTAACACAAAAGAATATAAGGTCAGCACCACAGATTAGACTTCTCTGAACTGTTAGGGGCATTCAGAATTGTGGATATGTTAGTGAATACTACAGAAAAATTATAGTCTTTTCTATATATTGTCTGTCCGTTAGCTGTCCCCACTGTCCTTAGGCTTCTGCTTTTTTGAGGGCAAGTGCATGGTTTTCCTTGTCTTTAAATTTAACCAAGTTAGTATTTTACCTTTAGAATTACTCCTTTGTGAACCGAATTCTCTGGTTTTTAAGATTTATGAGTAAATAAATCATTCTTTGTTGCAAACTTGTTACTTCTACATATGGATGCACCTTGTAATATTTTAGGTGCTAATGGTATTTTCTATTAAACATATTTAATGTGTTTATGAATTGGAAATATCACTGTTTTTGTTGACACTTAGATACAATCTTTGTCCTGTCTTTCAAGGTACCCTTGCTTTGTTCAGGACTGTGGATTAGATTACTTGTTAGAGATCCCTTATGACAAACTTTTCTGTAATTTGAAACCACCTGAAATAATATTTGCGGGCAAGGATTATTATTTACATACTGACGGCCATTAAAATAATACTGTGAAAGCCAGTAATTATAATTACTATTGTCCGTATTTTCTTGTTCTAGATCCAGGCCGGTTTCAAGACTGCTGGAGACTTTCTGATGGCTTTGTAGCTGCTGAGGCTAAAACTGTTTTACCCCATCGAGCCAGGTCAAGGTGAGGATTTAATGAACTTAACTTAGTCTAAACCATTCTCTTGTTTTGTTTTGTGTCAGTATGGACAAAACACGTCTTGTCTTCTTACAGGAACAATAAGAAATGTACTTTCTAAACTGTTCCCCTACTTTTTTCTCCTTAGGCCTGATCTCATGGATAATTACTTGGCTTTAGTGCTTTCTGCTTTTATTACCAATGGACTTCTAGAGGTAACTAATGACTTTCAGTTTTAATAGATGCTTGCTACTTTTTTTCCTGCAAGAGTTCAAGTCAGATGTTATACATTAAATGTTGTAATATTTTTTTACTTTTTGAAGGGTCTTGTTGAAGTGATCACAAGTAGTGATGACCATGTATCTGTCAGAGCAACTATCCTTTTGGGAGAGCTTCTGCACATGGTAAATACCACTCTTTGTAACTACTCGTAAATAGATATTTGCTATTATAGCATTAATTTGTATTCCAAGCTTAAAACATGTAGTTTTCATCTGAATAGTGGATTAATTTCACATTACATCTTCTGGCACTTCATATATTAAAACCAATATTATTCAATAGGAAGACTGGAAAGTGTTAGAAGTGCTAGGCGTTCTGCTCCAAGGCTGTCTGTAGCTCTGACTCTCACTAGGACACTTTCTTGCCATAGCAGCACTTGCATTTTTAAGCTGAAACCCTGCAAACGCACCCATCACTAACTGTGTTTGGAAAAACAACCATTGCTAATTTTTGCTTTTCTTAGAATGATGGTCAGTAGGCCTCTGACAGTGTGTTTAGCTTTCTGCCTCACAGGGGAGACAGATGAAAATTCTTTCATATTCAGCTTGATGTGCTTTTGATACTTTATGTTACTCATTCAGGCAACTCCATCTTGATGGAGTGCTCCTGCTGCAGGGAAACATCAGATTCATTCCACTTCTGTGGACCTCAGAGCTTTACAGTATCTTCTCTCTCTTAAACTAGTCTTGTACTGAGATGATGATACTGTTTTCATAAGTGCTGCAGTGCTACATTTCAGCCTTCACTTTTTATAATATTGTATGCTGTTTTTCTTGTTTCCTGAATACTTTTGAATGGGAGTGATATTAACTCACATTGGAGTATGATGTAAAGTACAGGTATTTTTTGATTCTCTGAAGAGATGGTATGTTAATGAGATATGGCTACTGTTTCTCGAAAACTGAAACAATACTTATCTGTTTGTTTAGTGTTTGGAAATGTAAGTAATTTCTTTATCTTCTTGTTCTTTAGTTTCCAAAAATATTTTTAGAGCTACATATGTTTATTAAAAGCACTTAAATATCTAGCAACTTAGAATGGTAATTAATCAGGGGTTTTGTGCAGTAATGCTTTTGTAGAAGTCATCAGCTTGAATTGGCTTTCTGATTTTAGGATTTTTAATACTTTTGTGCACATGACATAAACACATCTGATGCTTTGCAAGTTTTTTGCATGTTACAGCTTAAACTCCAATGAGAACAATATGTATTGTAAAACTCTGAAATGGTTTCAAGTTACTTTCTAGTGCAGTTCAGGCTGATTAGTTAAATCACAAATTCAAAATAGTGTGTAATTATGCTCTGATATTAAGCAAAATTTTGTCATAAATTTGTGACAATCTTGTGAAAAGTGGTAGACTCTTTAAATGTTGATCCTAAAAAGATAGATGAAATTGTTGTAATCAGTTATTATAATTTGTCTTTTATTGGTTGTTTTTTTTTTGTAGGCAAACACAATTCTTCCTCATTCTCACAGCCATCACTTGCACTGCTTACCAACACTGATGAATATGGCAGCATCCTTCGACATCATGAAAGAGAAAAGACTGTAAGAATTCTATGTTACATTTGAAAGCATAAAATTCTGTCACAAAATGCCATCTTCTGGGTACTCCACACAATTGAAACTTCCTAATGGAAGAAGTCAAATAATTCGATAAATTCATATGTCTTTAATATGTATTTCGTTGTGTTCTTAGTTGCTTTTCTTTGTAGAAGACAAATTGAGTGTGTTGAGTTTTCTTTCACCTGTAAAAATGTATTTGTTAATTACTCTTGCCATTTCCTATCTCTCTTATCAGATCAGTATTCTGATCAATGTGCCATAATGTTCTGCCTTTCATTGTGTTGTCAGTGATAAATTACAGCGTTTTCCCAAACTGCTAGTGTGAAATGGTAAATGCTGCTTGTAGAGTACTTCCTAAAAGTGTAATGCTCTTCCAGTTTTTAATTTTGAAGGTTTCATATATGTCAGTGAAATTTTCAATATGCATTGACACTATTAGTTTTCAAAAAAGGCATATCTGACATTTCAGGAGAGGATATTTCACATGGCCAAAGTGGTCAGGTGAAAGAAGGGATAAAGAGCAGAAGACAGATGCTTGTGTATTACCTGGAATCGTTGTGCTTTTTGGCATTTTTGGACATACCTGATAGAGTAGTAAGAATTCCCATTTCTGTTGAAATAAAGTGATTTTTTTAGAAGTAGTATTTTTTTGAGGATCTTGGATTGGTCAGCACTTGCATCATTTTAAAGTCTGAAAAACTGTAATCTGTGTTACAGATTAAATTTAAATAATTTAGATAAGTGACCAAATTCAAAGGTATTTGTTTGAAAATAAAATAAAAGCACTCTCCTACTATGTCAATTTTTGTTTATGGGGAAGGAAGATTTATCTCGTCCTTTTTAGACTTCCTTTTTTTTTCATTTGCTCGGTAGGTGGGGTTTTTTTTCTGCTACCACTGTTTTGTAATGAACTGGTTTTACCCTTGTCAGCTGTCATTTATGTTACTCCCTATCTTTTCCCAGAAAACAGAAACATGCTGTTGCTGAGTTGTTAAGATATCAGAGCAGGAAGTGTACTATTGATATTACTGCCACCCTTGCATGGAGGCGGGGTGGGGATGAGTATGTATGAGAGACACTTTGTTAACACTTCAAGTTGTAGCTAGCACTCTCAACTGCCAACTTTAATGGAAGATGTTGATCTCTCATTGTGGCATCTCACAATGGAAATCAACTTTAAGCTTTCCAATATCCTCTCTGAACTGTGACAGACACCACTAATTTCAGAGCAGAAGAAAAGTTGTCAGCAAGGATAATGCTTCCATGCTAGAAATTCTAAAAGATAATTTTCTGCATAATTCTGATACGAGACTGAGTCTTGTGGATGTACAAAAATGTCTCTCAAGAAAGTAATTTTCTTTGCTTCAGAACTGTTGGTCAGATCTTTCTTGAACTGTTTACTCAGGAGGTAGTCGTCCTCTTTTGTCTGATAACAGTTGCCAAATACTAATTACAACATTTATTTTTACTATTAGGCGAGCAAGTGCAGCACTCAACTGCTTAAAACGTTTTCACGAGATGAAGAAAAGAGGCCCTAAACCTTACAGCCTCCATTTAGATCATATTATTCAGAAAGCAATCTCAACACACCAAAAAAGGGATCAGTACCGCGTGCAGAAGGACATCTTTATTTTAAAGGTATTACGATAATTCATTTTTCAAACCTGAATGTGACACTGTGTTCCAGAGACTTGGATCCTACCCCTCAAGCTTCACTCACTGTAGTTCAGAATCATTTGTGTGATTGTGTAGATTCTGTGTTTTTTATCTTACTTGTCTTGTGGGGACTTGTGGATACTAAATTGCATTTCTAGAAATTGAGAAATGAAATTCCAATAACCTTTAATGCTTTTTTGCAACCACTTGTGATCTCTTACTGTTTGGTGGTTAATGCAGTACTGTAATCATACAACTTACCTTCAAATGCACATTACTGTGAAACACAGCCTTTTTATTGATTTTTACATGAGCAGTAAGTGTTTCATGTGGCAAGACTGAAAAAGATGATGCAGAGAAACCTGTTGTAATTTTTCAGGATACAGAAGAAGCACTCATCATGAATCTTAGAGACAGCCAAGTTCTCAATCACAAAGAGAACCTTGACTGGAATTGGAATCTAATAGGAACCATACTGAAGGTGAGTTTAAAAGGCCCTTATAATATGTTGAAGAAATAGTGTGGGGAAAAAGTCTGTTTCACATGTGATCTTTGACTTTCTAATAGTCATTACAGAGTACATCTAATAATTTGTTTTATTTCAGGAAATTAGAATCTCCTGAGTTTAGTCATTGCTGCTGTAGTCTCTTTATATACAAACCTTAAACTATATTAAAAAACGCACAATAGTTAAATTCACAGTTTTCCTAAGAAGCATGTATTAAATGTTGTATGTCTTTATTTGTATAGAAATCAACTTTATAGGATTAGATATATTGTCTTTAAAGCTCCTAGTACTTCAGGCTGCAGAGGGATACTGCTGTGTTCAGATTCATAGCAGATTTTTTAAAATAATGTCATCTGAAGTTTATAGTAAGAGATGGCTGGTAGATCAAACTTCAGATGCTTGGACTGAACCATTTATGAAAACTTGAATGTTTTGAACTAATGCAAATACTTCTGTAGCATCAGTTTCATTACAGAATTAATTTCTTCAAACATCATAAAGGAAATACCTAATGGGGTGAAGGGCATTGTTTTAAATATATTTAAGTATATTAAATATATTTAATGCACAGATTTTAAGACGGTACCTCTTTTTGTAAGCAGGAAATGCTCAACTAAGAAAACTTTCTGAGTACTTAATATAGTCTTCAAACCAAAATTATTCCAAAATGTCATTCTGTGCATCAAAGCCATCCTTCAGCTGAGTAGCATTCTCTTACTGTCTTCTTTACTGTGTTGTTACAAAGATGGTGAAAGTACAAAAAAGGATTAATGGTGACAGTCATAATCAAGACTATGTTGTGTTTTCAGAAAAAAAGAAAAGAAACTAAATATTTCTGTGCCTTTTTTTCAGGGACCGATAAAGTTGAAAGAGCAAGAATCTGTCTGGTATAAAGACCTGAATATGTATATGACAGTAGCTTTGCTCCACCAGATTCCACTGTTTACAGACTTTTTTACTGTGATTATAAGATTTACTGGGATATTAGATAACTGTTATTAGTCATAGATATTTTGATTCCATATTAAAAATACTATTAGAAAACTGTTTTTCAGAATCTCACTGTTAATTAGTCTGTGTACTATTCTGACAGTGGAAGCCTTCCTTATGTAGTTGACCTCTAGTGTGTTTTGGGTTTTTTAAAACTGAAATTCATGTCAGCCAGTTTCTCTGCCATCTCAGTCCTCCCCAGCAATGTATTTTCTAGTGTCCTGTCAAAGAGTTCCCAGTGTCTGAAATCTAGGGACTTCTTTCTGAATGAGAAGTCTGTATGTTTTCTGGTTTACTTCTAACCATTTCTGTTCCTGTGTAACACCAGCATAAACTGAGATAATGTTACCAGAGTGGTTGTCTTTAGTCCTCTAATGAGCAGGATCCACATTCCAGTGTCTGAAATGTTTTATCTCATGTGGCTGCTCGCCTTCCCCGTGTCTGTTGCAGCCTTGTATCTGTAGAGCATCAACTCTCTAACCACCTCATTGTGTGCATCTCAGGTGGTGCCTTACTGCCTTTTTCACTTGCTCAGCTTGCTGTCTAAGCTGCTAAAAGATCAGAAAGTGTCAGCCTCATCTGTGTCTGGCACTGTTACTTGGAGTAGTCAATTTTACTAATCATTATCTAATGCAATATGTGTCTTAGTACTGGAATACCAACTGGAAATGTAGAACTGTGTCACGTAGATAGGAAAGAAGAATGCTTGATGCACTTTTTTCCATTAATGATGAGAAAATATTCATTAGTAGTAACAGAAAAAAATCTGAAACCATAGAGACAACAGACGGCTGTAAAAGCAGAGGAAATGTAATGGGAAGAAAGAATAGGTCCTGAAGAGAGTATTCTTCTTCCTGTGGCCTTTCTTAATACTTCTTACAAAGTATCAACAAGAGAATTTAAATACCACTTTAATAAACAGCATTCAAGTGATCTGTGACAGAACAATGATTGTTTTTAAACCAAATCTGATGAATATTCAAAACAGCAGCCAAAAATTATTTCCCTGTTATGCATATCAAATTTTTGTTATTTGCAGAAAAGAAACGAAGCAAAATTGTTTATTTTTCTCAGCTTCTCGTAGTTTTTTTGTTTTCATTAGAATTGTGGTCTTGTACATGTAGCATGTGACCAATATTCCCTGTCTTTCTCTAGAAAAACATTGAGCAATTCTTGAAGCAGGCAATGCGGGCTTTTCAATAATGTCTTTTTTAAGATGCAACATCAGGTGCAAGAAAACTTTCTAATTATTAGGTGAACAAAACAGATAGAAATAAGTGGATTTTACTGGCTAATCAAGGACTGATGTACAAGTTTCATATAATGCTATATTTACTGTTTTTTCAGTGGCCAAATATAAATCTTAGGAACTACAAAGATGAACAATTGCACAGGTATGTAAAAATAACGTGGACTTTCTTTGCAGAAATAAATTTGAAAAACTGGTTTTTACTATTGCAATAAAATGTTCCCTAGATCTATCACATTTCTAAAACTTAATTTATGGATAAGAAGTTGAGGTGTAAATTTGGATAACTAGGTTGCAATATTTGCTTTCAGTAAGCAGATGTTTAAGCTTCTTTTCTGTGCACGAGTACTTTATATATTTAGTCCCTTAGGAATCATGCCACCTTTGCAAATACTATATTTAATTTTAAACCTTAGAAACGTTACTGCTTGAGATTTCAAACACTAGTGTTTTATGTCAGAGCTTGGAAATTTTTTACAAAGTCTGTAGTTGTACAGTTTTTTTACTACAGCTTTCCTCAAAAACCAAGAGGAAATTATTTCTAGTTGCTGTTAATGGCAAGAGAAGCATGTGTAATTTGGAAAAAAACCCCAAACAAAAACGCTCCAGTACAGCTCTGATTACTTTCATGTCTGTTGTCAAAAGGACATTTTTATTATTTTTGTGCCTGTGTGGTTATAGTGTTACTAATTAGTTCTTGCTTTTTAGCATGTGTTTCAGAAATGATTACATTATTTTGAAGAATAGGTCTATATTTGTGGGCATGAAAAGCTACTTCCTGAAGTAAAGGAAAACCCAAAAGATGGACTGTATGGTGAAAGGGTCATGTGGCTCTGTTTTAAATGTTTACCAAGTAGTAGTCAGGGTACTGTTGTTAAGTACTTACAGCATAAGTAATAGTCCTATTGTTATCATAACCATAATTTAATTTACATTTGTATTTTTTTGAGCTTTCCTGAAACGTTAATTGCCAGTCTGTACTTTGGGGTAAAGGATTATTTTCCAAATCTGATACTGCCTCTCTAAAGCAGTGTTTGCAGTTCTGACTGTGACACCAACACATACTCCTTAATCTACCTGTGTGTGACAGTGTTCCTATTCCATGGTTCTGCTGCACTCAAGCATTGGTCAGTGCCTAAATAATTTAATTCTGAATAAATTGGGAAAATTTAGAATTGAATTGGTCTAAAGCTTCTATAGCTCATTGATCCTTTCTGCAGAATTGGGAGCTGTTGCTCCTGTTTAACTAAAAGTAACTAAGCCCCAAACCTCTCTAGTTTCACTGCTGATGATAAAAAAAATTCTGCTGCTTTTTTTTTCAAATGTAAATTACACTCATTTTTCCTTCCGTAAATTGATCCTTTTTTTAATGTTAGTGTTGTTGTGATGATCTTACAGCTGTTAAAGTGAAATTCCAGGTATTTTTTTAAAGATTCCTTCATTTCATAGAGGTACAGTTAATGCAGTGTATATATACACACAGGATCACAGAATCATGAAAAAGGCCTCAAAGATCATTGAGTCTCAATCGTTCACTGCTAAAGCATGTTTCCAAGTGCCATGTGTATATGTCCTTTAAATCCCTGTGGAAATGGTGACTCCAACAATTCCCTGGGCTGTTCAAATACCTGACCGCACTTCTATTCCAGAAGTCTTTCTTGCTATCCAATCAAAACTTCCTTTGGGGCAACTTGAGGCCTTTTTCTCTCATTCAGTCACTTGTCACCTGGGAGAACAGACCACCCCCACCTGGGTACTACTTCCTGTCAAGGAGTTGTAAAGAGCACTAAGGCCTCCCCTGAGCCTCCTTTTCTCCAAGCTAAACACTCCCAGATCCCTCAGCTGCCCCTCATTGGACTTGTGCTCCAGACCCTTCCCCAGCTCTGTTGCCCTTCTCTGGTCTCACTCCAGCCCCTTGGTGTCCTTCCTGTAGTGAGGGGCCCAGGGGCCCCAAAACTGAACGCGTGCACATTGATAAACACACATACCTCTTAATATACACATAGATAATACATGTATAAATTTGTATGTCAATATATGCTTATTGCTAGGAGCACAGAACAAAATACATTGTATTTGACAGAACTTAATTAAGCCGTCAGGTTTCCTTGGTCCTGTGTTTGGAGTTAGGGGTAGTGGATTTTTCAAATATGACTGACTTTTTCAAATATGAGTGCAGTTCTGTAATTAAGTTTTCTTAATGCCTGACACATCTACCTTCTGATGAAATATTTTGTGTTAGTTTAAGGCACAAATGTGTATTTATTTTTTAAAGAATTTGTGAGAGGAGGATCTTTGCTGAAGGCTTACTTTTGTGATGCAGAACTCAAGCTACATTCCTTACTGTGATTTTAAAAAGTCTGAGAGTGTGTTAGCAATCACTGTCATGCTTCAGAAATGGTTAAGTGAGGTGTTTGGAAATAGTGTTGCTGAATAAATGAGACCTTTTCCTGTCAGAACACAAAAATCTGTTTTTCCCAGTAGCAGTAACTATAATAGCTGAAGGAAACTCAGGTCACAAGTTTCTTTTTAAGCTGTTTGTTAGTCTAGGTAATACCATCTTTGAAACTTGTTACAGGATAAATTACAGCAGAAAAAAATAGAGAATGAGAAGGAAGCTATAACTTCTGAGAACATAGAGATTTAATTCCTTTGCTTATATTAAGTCGTGGTATAGAAAACTCTTTATAACACACAGTACAGCAGCATCTCTGAAATTGTGTCTGGATAGAGTTGCTGCTGTTACCTACTACTCTTTTGCTAAATTTTTAAGACTTACTGACAAGAAGCCAAGTAAAGTGTAACCCATTTTTTCTACTAGCATCATTTTGTATTGAGACTGTCTTTGTCATACTGAAAAATAGGCAAATCTATTTTCCTTTCTATAGGTTTGTAAGGAGATTGCTGTATTTTTACAAGCCTAGCAGTAAACTCTATGCTAACCTGGATCTGGACTATGCCAAGGCAAAGCAGCTCACTGTTGTGGGTTGTCAATTTACTGAATTTCTTCTTGAATCAGAGGAGGTAAGAAATTTTCAGCTACAAGACTGGAAGTAGAGTGAGTAGTCTTGCTGAATGCCACTTGGAAAAAACTTAATTTTTGGTAACTTCTGAGATTTTGGGTGTTAAATCTAAAATTATCGGTGTAATTAAGAAATACAATGTGAAAAATTGAGGAAGATGACTATGTTTATGTAGAAGTTTTATTAAAAATAGCTTTGTTAATGCAACTTCAAGTTCAAAGGAATTTTTTGTATTATTTATGCTGTGTATAACCTTCCTTTTCTACCTCCTTCTTTTGTGCTAAAGACTTCTATGCCTCAGGTCAGAGGAAAATGTCATTGAGTAATAATACTTCACCCTTTTCCTTGAAAGAGAGAATTGGTCCTAAGATGTCTTTATGCTTAGCTCCTTTTATTTGCCTTGAAACTTTTTTTTTACTCTGAATTGTTTTCCAGCCTGCAATCTGTTTTGTGTCTGTGTTGTGTTTGTACATTTTAAGAAATTTAAAGCAATGTATTTCAGTAAAGAAGAGATGCATTTCTACTACTAACAGATGCTATTCTTCCTTATTTTGCTAGGATGGACAAGGTTACCTGGAGGAATTGGTTAAAGATATTGTACTTTGGCTAAACTCTTCATCAGGCATGAAACCTGAACGTAGTCTTCAGAATAATGGGTTACTAAATACCCTGAGCCAGCACTACTTCCTGTTTTTTGGTACTTTATCTTGTCACCCTCATGGAGTGAAAATGCTTGAAAAATGTAATGTGTTTCAGTGGTGAGTGCTTTTATTTGGTTTGAATCATACTTGCAGTGTAATAGTAATGCAAATTTTAAACTGTGTATGAGGGCCACCATCTGCAATGCTGAAAACTTTAAAGTTATTTTGGTGTAGTTACAGGTAACTACATTTTTTTCTAAAGTCTTCTAGTCTGTCATTACTAAGCAGACAGAGGTGATGATGGCATAAACAGCTGTTTCCTATCCACACCTCTGTGACAGAGATAAGTATCAGGAAGGATTACAGTGCACTGAAAGATGCAGTGTGGGGAAATAGGAAAACAAACAAAACTCAAAACACACAAACCATGAAAAAATGGCAGATATCATACTATTTGTGAAATGTTGATGTATGTTACACTGAAAACTTCAGTACAGTATATTTGAGTGAAGTTCTGAAGCTCAAAACTTTGGTCAGGTACAAATAAACTTAACTTTTATCTTTTTATCTTTTATTGTTGATTTTGTTTTTAGAAAGCAAGCTTTTTACTGGCTTCAGAAAACATGATGTACAATAAAATAGAGACAGTTAATAGGACTAACTTACTGGCAAGCTTTATACACAATGTTTTACAACAAAAATTGTTCACAGAGCTTCATAAGCATTAAATTTATACTTACAGTCACTAATTATGCTGATGAATTGTTTACAGAGCCATTATAAAAGGTGTTGGTTTGGAGTTTTCCCCTTGCAGTTCAGTGCATTATTTCATCCCCATGACTTTATACTTATAACAATTTAAAGTTACTCCATTTCATACAAGAACATACTTCATATTCCTCGTTTATAGTAATAAAAGTATAATTCAGAGTACTTAAGTTTTAATTATTGGTGGCTCAAGTGGGTTCAAATACTAATTTTATTTTCTTCTTCTGCCCTTTCATGCCTCCAGTCTTCTTAATCTTTGTTCTCTGAAGAACCAAGATCACTTGTTAAAATTGACTGTTTCTAGTCTGGATTATAGCAGAGATGGATTGGCAAGAGTCATCCTTTCTAAAATCCTGACAGCAGCTACTGATGTAAGTTCAGTTCAACTTATGTTCCTTTCTTGTTGCCCTCCACAAATTTATTTTATAATTCAAGTTGTATGACTTTATTTTTAAGCTGTTATATATGAAAAGTGTTCTTATTTCTGTATTCAGAGAAACGAAACTCCTCCAAGTGTAGCTTTTGAATATGTTGTGAACTTCATACTCTGTATTGTATTTATGCTCAAGAAATTAAGTCCTTCAAATGGAGCTTTCCCTCATGTATGATGGGGGCTATAGTCTTGATATGTATAACTAAGTGTAAAGTGATTGTTTAGGTCAGTGGCATCTTGAAGCAATTGTGAAGGCATTGTTGATAAAAACAGAAATCTGTATTCCTAGCAGCACTAAGCATGTGAGCCGTCTAGGAGTAGATACTGTTCTGATAATGATTGCGGTTACTCAGTGCATTGGAACTAAGTAGATGCTATAGCTACTGGAATGAAGGGTTGGTTCAGAAATAGGCATTGGGATTTGTTCTTCTGAATCAAAGAAGGTGAATGGGGATAAAAAAAAATACAGGTGGATTTGGGAGAGGAAGCTTGACTTTTAAGGTAACGTTAGACAAGCAAGCACTGATGTCAGGGAGATAGATGACAATTAAGAAGTTGTAACATAACTAGGAAAGAATGTTCATTACTTCAAATGAAGTTGTTTCTGTCATCTGATCAGACAGAATGTGTTCTACAGTAGATATAAGAGAGAAAAATTGAGGCTTTGAATGTCTCGCTGTATTTTGGAAGAGGAGGACATAAATTGAGGATATTTCCCTGAAACTGTCAAAGATATGATTCTTATGGATAAAGAGTGGAGTCTGAAAGTAATGAAGAGAGTTGAGGTTGAAGGAATGACTCATTGGAACAATGAAGCTCCCTACTGACTATAATTTTTTTTTAATTGGCTTCTAAATTCTCTTCAAAAAATACAATAATACAATAATAAAAGAGATAGGATTGGACACCTACAGTCACCAATTTACTTATGATCTTAGATTCAATTTTCCCATTTGCTAAGATAGAAATAGCTCTCTAATAAACTAATTTTAATAGGTAAGGTGTGTATCTCAGTTGCTTGCTGCAAAATACAGTAATTGAAAGGTATTTTTAGAAGTTATAAATCATTAACTGTGTTAGTTACGATAAACAGATATGAAAAGCTACAACTTAAGGCATCAATTATTTTTCTTCCATTCAAGAAAACATTTTTCTTACTTTGCAGAGCTGCAGGTTGTACGCAACAAAACACTTAAGAGTGTTGCTGAGAGCTAATGTAGAGTTCTTCAGCAACTGGGGGATTGAATTACTGGTGACCCAGTTACATGATAAAAATAAAACTATTTCTTCTGAGGCACTTGATATTCTAGATGAAGCATGTGAAGACAAGGTGAGCATCCCTTTTTAACTTTTTTTCTGCATGCTGCTATTACACTTTTCCCCACCAGCCTCCCTAGTAGCAAAGTACAAATATGCAAGAAGCTACTGATGGTTTTCTTTTTCAATTGACATTGATGGACTTAGTTTGGTGAAGCTACTGCAGTATTACTTACAAGAAAACATAGAATTCTGGATTATGCATTGTAGCTTATTTTGTTCATTATACTTCTTGTGAAGTAATTTATATTTAATGACAGAAGGTACCTCTAATTGATGTTATTAGGATTAAGTAGGCATTTGATATTTCTTGTGAAAAACTTGTTGCTTCATTGCAAGCAGAATGTTGTAGTTATTGCAGTTTTCAGAATTATATAGTGCTCAAATACTCTTAATGTGTTCTTAATTATTTTAGGCCAATCTTCATGCCCTTATCCAGATGAAACCAGCTCTTTCTCATCTTGGAGACAAGGGTTTGCTTCTACTCCTAAGGTAAATGTTGAATATCTGTCTTGGTTTGGAAAGACATGTATCTGCCAGGGAAGCTGGGGTTTCCCTTAGAATGGAGAATGTAAACCCCTCACCCCCCGCCAAATTATAATTTTGCAATTAAGGACTCTCAGGCAAAGATTTGGGAATAGGAGTAACAGTTCTTTACTAGGAATATCAATAATACAAATGTGGTATAAAAACAAAACCACCCCACCAAACCAACAAACAAACAACAATTTTGGAAAGCCCTGACAGAGTCAGAGCTACACCCTGATGCCCTGTTGGTCAGGGTGCTGGAAGCAGTCCAAAAGTGAGTCCTCCTGGAGTGGCAGATGTGGTTCTGTTGAAGTAGAGATGATCCTGTAGCCAAAAGGGTCCAGAGGTGGTGAGAAGGGGTCTGGTGATGGTGAGAAGGGTCCTGTCTTCCTCCGGGAATTGGGGTGAAGCAAGAGAGCTTCCTGTTCCGGAGTCCCAGTTTTATCCAGGTGGGAATGGCTGGCTCCCCCTACTGGGTGGAGCATCTCACAATAGGATGATGGAATGTGGGTGTACTGTCTTGGGGGAGGGTAGGGGTGTCTTAATGGTCCATTAGCAGAAAATATTCCCCGGGCAGTAAAAGAGATAAGGAACAATGCCCTACCTGGTTTTAACAGTTGGGCCATTATCAAAAGGCACCCGCCCCCCTCCTTCCAGAATAAACAAGAGATAAAATAGAACAATTCCTCAACTGCTTTCAGCAGATGAAAATAGAATACACAATTTAGGTTCCATAACCCAAGACAATATCCTTTTTGACTTCACACTGGGAAACAAATAAGTGTTCTTTTTGTTCAAATTCTGGGAGTTGTTTAAATTAGAATGTTAACTTTCTGATGGTTTTTTACAGATTTCTGTCCATCCCAAAGGGGTTTTCATATCTAAATGAAAGAGGTTATGTAACAAAACAGATGGAAAAGTGGCAAAAGGTAAGGCTAAGAATAAAATGTTTGCTAGATATTAGAAGGAATTGTGTAAATATGTA
This sequence comes from Phylloscopus whistleri, assembly GCA_017589585.1. Classification (NCBI taxonomy): domain Eukaryota; kingdom Metazoa; phylum Chordata; class Aves; order Passeriformes; family Phylloscopidae; genus Phylloscopus; species Phylloscopus whistleri. Next base: position 1,244,767 of record JADMLD010000110.1, on the reverse strand, counting down.
GATTTAGAACAGAGATTCTTAAAAATAATTGCATTTTAATGTACCTGTAAAGCTTATGCAAATGCATTTATTGCATCAGTGACAACGTTTTTGCTGGAAAAGGTTGACAGAGACTTGCAGTTCCATAGCTTCTCTGTACGTGTGCTTTTGATTTACCAAGACCTTTATATAATTTTGGTATTTCATCAAATGTTTCAGGACTGTAGTGACCTTCTAAAATAGGTTTTTGTGGAAGGGCGTTATCTAGAGAAGTGTGCAAAGGAGTATTTGCTTTCAAGATGTCTGTTACCTCTGGTTGTTGACAATTAAACGTAGAGCTCATGAGGACAGAATTGGCTGATGCTGTTAGGAAGTTAAGAGGAACACAAGACCATTAAGAATAATCCATTATTGTCATACTTGAATAAAATTCTCCATGTTGTTTTGGTTTTGTAATTGATTATAAGAGATTGGTCTCATTCCTGCTATTAACTTTTTTAGTAGTTTGTCACTTCTCAAGGAGTGATCTATTGAAATTATTTGAGTCAGATGTGAGGTATTTCTTTCTTCTTTTTTTTAAAAAAAATTCCCTGAAAACAATTATGAAATCTATTGTTGACTCTGCAAACTCATTGTATGTGTGAAGTGCAATCATTTTCTTGAGCCCCACCTTCAGATCATAAAAAAATTCAATCTTTAAGATACCTTCCTCAGTTTTTTCTTCCTTACAAAGTCTCATGCTATAACACTATTTATGTTATAAATCACTAAATGTACAGTATCAACCCTCATCTGTCTTCTTACAGGAATATAACTTAAAATATGTTGAATTGATTGAAGAACAACTTAATGAAGCACTTACAACATACCGCAAACCTGTTGATGGGGATAACTATGTTCGTCGGAGCAACCAAAGGTAAATTTGGGAAAATGCGTTTTGAGGCAGAAGCTGGTGGGACTCATCAGGAGAACTGTAAACTGAAATATATGAGGGAGAGGGGTACCAACAGGATTTCAGTTTATTCTGCTCCTAGAGCAGTATGTCAGTACAGTATGAGAAACACACAGAATCAACTGGATGCATTGGTTAGCTCCCAGACTGTTAACATAATTTATTTCAGAGCTTTTATGTAATTAGTTTTAGAGCTTTAATAGAATTCATTTTATTAAGACTTGGTGGATTGAGTCCCATGATTGGAATGCTGGAATGGAGGGCTACAGGCTTTTCAGGAGGGATGGGCAGATGAATGTGTCACTCTATATAAGGAAGGTGTCTGATTATACCACCCTTACAGTTAGTGGTGATGTGTTTGAGAACCTCTGGGTGAGGATTAAGAGGATGGAAAACAAAGGAAATGATGTAGTGGGTATCTGCTACTGATTGCTCAGCAAGGATGTTAGTACTGATGAGTCATTCTGTAGACAATTAGGAGAAACTTCTGGGTCAGTAGCTCTTGTTCTTATGGGCTTCCTGTGGAGGATTTCAACTTCCAGGCATGTGACAAGTGCAAGTGACAAGCAGCCTTAGAAAATTCTCTGTAGGAGAAAGTCTGTAGGATATACAGACCTTCTTTTCACAGGTACTCAGTGAGCCAGCTAAGAAAGATGCCCTCCTCAACTTGCTGTTTGTGAATATAGGGCTTGTGGGTGATGTGGTGGAGGGGGTTCTTTAGGCCACTGTGATCATGGCTAAGTTTAACATTTTCAACATAATGAGATAAAGCACAGCAGAGTTGCTACGCACAGCTTCAGGAGAGCTAACTTGGTGAGCTACTTTAGCAGAGTACATTTTTGAGGGCCAAGGAGTCCAGAAGTGGGGGTCCATCTTTAGGAGCTATCTTTTAGAAGCACATGAGTAGGTAATCCCATTGCGTTGTAAATCAAGCAAGCAGGGCAGAAGAAGATTCACTTTGGCTGAACAGGGAACTCCTCGTGGACCTCAGGAGGAAAAAGAAATTATATGATCTCTAGAGGGTCACCCTTCACAGGAAGACTATAAAACTGTGATTCACATAAGCAGGGAGAAGGTACAAAAGGCCAAAGCTCATTCAGGACTGAACCTGAGCAATATTCTGTCATACAACAAGAAACAGGAGGTCTGAAGGAAACAGTGGATCAATAGTTGTGTAAGATGGTCACCTGACTTACAAGAAAAACAAAGATGAATTAAAATTCTGTGTGTTTTTTTGCCTCAGTCTTTAGCAATATTGATAGAGCGTGGGCTGCCTGGTTCCCTAAGCCAGAGGTCCACAAATCTGGAAAGTATGGCTTTCCATTTGTGGACACTAACATTGTAAGGGACCGTCTGTATCAACTGAATGTTCACCAGGTCTAGGCAGGGACTAGCTTCGTCAGTACTATCCCACCAGTACTGAGGGAGCTAGCAGATACTGTATCAGGACCCATTTCTTATCTACCAAAGGTCTTGTGAGTCCAGGGAATGCTGACTGGAATTTAGCCAGTTTATTCCAGTTTGCAAGAAGCCCATAAGGGAAGACCCAGAGAAGTACAGACCTGTTAGTCTAACCTCAGTTCCTGGAAAAATTATGTAGAAGATTATACTGGGTATTATTGAAAGGCATTTGAAGAACAATGCAGTCATCAGGCACAGTTAGCATGGGTTCACAAAGGGAACGTTTTCTTTAACTAAGTTGTTAGCCTTCTGTGATAAGGTTACTCATCTGTTGGGTGAAGGGAAGGTGGATGATGTTTTCCTGGATCTTGGCAAGATAGTTGATGCTGTCCTTCACAGCAGACTTTTGGACAAGTTGTCGAGCTGTGGGATGAGCAGGTTCATGGCTTGGTGGGTGAAGCACTGCCTGAGGGACTGAACCCAAAGGGTTGTAGTGAATGGGGCAACATCTGCCTGGTGCTTGGTCACACCAACAGTGGTGTTCCTCAGGGCTCCATTCCAGGGCCAGTTCTGTTCTGTGGATTTATCCACCACCCGTGTGCAGCAGGTGAATGCACCAGTAGCAAGTTTTGATGATCCAGACTTGGAGGTGCTGTGGATTCTTTTGAGGGACAAGAGGCCTTTGCAGAGGGATCTAGATAGATTGGAGCACTGAGCAATCTTAAATGGGGTGAAATTTGCCAAGTCCAAATGCTGAATTCTGCACCTGGGATGGAGGTACCAGCGGGCACAGGGATAAAGGGGGCGAGGAGTGGCGGGACAGCTGCAGGGGCAGGTGGGGCTGGCTGGTGCTGGGCTCCGTGTGGGTCAGCAGGGCAGGGCAGCCCCGAGGACAAAGCCCAGAGCACCGAGCACGGCACAGCCCAGACAGGGGACAAAGCCCAGGGCACCGAGCACGGCACAGCCCGGACAGGGGACAAAGCCCATCCCAGAGCACCGAGCACGGCACAGCCCGGACAGGGGACGGCCCCACTGGGCTCAGTCTGGGGCGGCCTCAACGTGGGCTCTGCTGGGCCCTGCAGCTGAGGGATGGGAGGGGCCTTCAGTGCATCCTGAGGAGGGAAACAGAGCTGGAACCTCCTGTGAGGAGCAGCTGAAGTCTTTGGGCTTGTCCACTTTGGAGAAAAGGAGGCTGAGGGGTGACCTCACTGCTCTCCACAGCTTCATGAGGAAGGGAAGGGCACAGGGAGGTGCTGAGCTCTTCTCCCTGGCATCCAGGGGCAGGATGCATGGGAATAGTTCAGAGCTGAAGCAGGGGAGGTTCAGACTGGATACTAGGAAGCACTTCCTTACCACAAGGGTTGTGGGTGTTCACATAGAAGAACAGGCATCCTGGAGCGGTGGTCAATGCCCCAAGTCTGTCAGTGTTAAAGAGGCATTTGGATAGCATCCTTAATGACAGGCTTTTAGTCAGCCCTGAAGTGGTCTGGCAGTTGGATTAGATGGTAATTGTACATCCCTTCCAATTGAAACAGTTTCCTTCTTTCTAAATTCCTCAAAAGAATTCTCTGTTTGAAAAAATCAAGGGTAAGTCAGTTGTATTATATTGCAGTGTAATTTATTTTAGAATAAAATATTTGAAGTGTTGGGAAACCTACGTATGTTTCTCTTTCTGCCAGATTACAGCGACCACATGTCTACCTGCCAGTTCACCTTTATGGCCAACTGGTGCACCATAAAACAGGGCTGCCATTTATTGGAGTCTCAGGTGAGGATAATAACCGTTTATAACTTAAAATATTTTAAAGATCACTGTAAACCTTTTGGAAAAAGGTTTTAAAAGAGGCATTTAAATAGGCATTGCAGAAGAGGTTGATTATGAGTCTTAAGTTGTGAGGACAGTCTGCCATCTAATCTCTTGTAAAATTCCTTCCTGACACTGAAATATTAACAAAATACTTTTCAACATTTTTCGTAAAATTACTAGCAAAATCTTAGCATGGAAAGCCAATTCAAAAATAGAAAAAATTGTTAGTCTCTTTGGATTGTTATGTGTATGGTAAAACTATACCTATCCTTTTAAGTGTACAAAAATGGGGGGATGAGGGAATAAAATCTTTCTAATATTTTGAGAATCTAAGAAAACAAACCCTAAGCCATAATTGTTTAAATTCACTTTTTATGTGGATTGGTAAAATGATTTAATGAATTGATGATGCTCTTTGAAAAGTTCAAAAGAAAATGTATATATTGCAGTGTGTTAGTTTGGCTAATCTATCACCTTTATAATATCTAAATTAACTTCATGCAATCCGTGATTTCATTAAAATTTTCTTTTGCATTATCACTGCTGTTAATTTATGATTGTTATTCCAGAATTACCACTTTCTTCCTAGAGTGCATGATTTAAATTATTGCTTTAATTTCTACTGTAAATGCTAGAGAACCTGTTTGACTGGAGTCTCCTATTCGTTTTCAACTTAGTTTTTTCTTTCTCCATTTTTCTCCTTCAGAGTATTGTTACAGATCTAAGTTACACTGTTCGTTCCCCAATGCTGGATAAGTGGGAAGGAATTAAGCAGCTGAAAGCAGCCCTTTGGGCCTTGGTTAGTAATATATTTACAAAGTTTTGCAGCTGTTTAGTTCTGTTATATCTGTTGATTCTTAAATAACTAAGCAAAATGCTATAAAAATAAGAAATTAGGGGCTATTTTCAAAAAATGTATGATTTTTTTCAAGTTAGCATTTTCTTCCATAAGTATACTTTCAGTTGAAAATGGTTCACTGCACCTGTTTCGTTCTGAGGTTTTAATAATAATTTGTCTTTTTTTTTTTTTTTTTTTTTTTAACAAATAAGAGTAACACATTGCCATATGAATGTTGGTATGGGACTGGTAGTTACAAGTCAAAAGTTGCCGTGGTCTGAGTTTAATGTATTTACTGTGGTAGTCCCTAATGTTTCTGCAAGGATGCTGGCTGCCAGTGTTGATCCATGTGGACATGACACCCTGGTACTTGGGACAGGCAAAAAACTAGTTTTGATGTGTATCCAAGCTGCACTCCTAAATGTGCTTCTTGTCTTCCCCGAAGTTAATTTTGGAACATTTGTCCAAGATGACTATTACTGGAAGATACTTGCAGATCTGTAACAAGATGCCTGTGTAAGAGGAATGTACAATGAATAAACCAAGATCATGCTGCAGGCTATAGTGGAACTTGTAAAGTGAAGAATACAAAGTAGTTCTAACTTTGAGCGGCTTTAATTATTATACACAGTGTGCTGAGGGCTTTTTTGTATCAGCACAGCTAGGAAATGCTAGAAAGGGTATACCCAGATCATTTAACTGCTTTGAGAAGATGCAGCTTCAAATTCTACTACCAACAAACAAAATTGTCAAAGCTTTACATTGATAGTACAGATCACATTAAGATCAAAATTTACTTGACAAATTTCATTCCAGGGCAATATTGGATCATCGAATTGGGGTCTCAACTTGCTTCAAGAGGAGAATGTAATTCCTGATATAATGGCACTTGCTCAACATTGTGAGGTTCTGTCTGTTAGAGGGTATGTGTATCTGATTTATACATAAAATTTTCAGACGGTAGTTGTGATCAGTTTTCAAATGGCTTTACCTGATTTACATGAATACAGATTTGTACTTTATTCGAAACCAGTTATTAAAGTCACCGATGATCAATCTCAGTTCTATGCAACTGCAGAATTGTCTAGGAAGTCTGAAAGAACATGCAGTAAACAAATGAAATCTATGAATAAAGGTAGATACTACTTTTCTCCTGTTCTGTAAAACAAAATACTTGCTACTTATATCTCTGTGAGAATTTATTATTCCATCTTTGTTATTAAATATATTTTTAAAATATTTAAAAGCATAAGTAGATGGTATTTTGTCTAATATTGCTACTACATTAATGTTTGGCCTTTTTTTCAAAAGGTACTTTTCTACTTTATGTAATCAGGTTCTTGTCATAATTTTTATTTCCTAATAGTATCTTGTTCTCGTATATATTAATGAATTTCTTAAGCTTACATTGATTTTCAAGTAAAATTAACAACATACTATTTGTTAGTTTTGTGAAGTTTCTCTGAATTGCTTTGAAACTGTTTCTTTTTAAATGTGAAGTCAGTTTAGTTAAATTAGGTGCTATTATTGTTGTTCTTTTTTCTATATATACATTAAATACAGAACCTGTGTCTACGTGCTTGGTCTAATAGCCAAAACTAAACAAGGATGTGACATTTTGAAGCATCACAACTGGGATGCAGTGAGACACAGTCGTAGACAGCCTTGGCCAGTGGTCCCTGATGACATGGAGCAGCTCTGCAATGAACTTTCTTCAATACCCAGCACTCTTAGCTTGAACTCTGAGTCTACCAGTTCTAGGCACAACAGTGAAAGCGAATCTGCTCCATCAAGTAAGTAACCAGAACAGCAAAACAAGCAAACAGGAGAAAAATGAACAAGCAAACAAACAAACAAAAAAAACCCAAAAACCTGCCAAGAGTCCAACCCAGCACAAACAGCATTTTGGCAGGATGAGGTTCACACCAATGGTGTAGATAAAGGTGGTCTTACAATAAAACAGTACAACCAATAGGACAGTTATGTCTATTCAGAGAGATGCAGACAAGTCAGAGGGAGTAAAACAGTGTCTTAGCTTCATATTTGGTGTAGAAGAAAAATTTTCACATGAGGTAAGTTATTAATTCTTATGTTGAGTCATGGCAGTTTGCTGTAACATGCTGCAGAAATTACCATGTTTAGGTGTAAAGATACATTTGGTTGTCCTCAAAGGAATATTCTAGAAAATAAGTATGTTCTCTGGGTGTACACACACCCTAAATTCTGTTGTATTTTAGCTCTTGTGTATTTCAAGTACCTAATGCATTTTATTTTTTTGTGTAGATACTTGGAATTTAAATTAAGACATATACCATATTTAGCTGTCATTAAAAGAGTTCTTAGGTTGTAATCCTAGCAGCTGGATGTTTGCACTGAAATAAGATAGTGTGGCTTTTCTTTTGAAGCAATGAGATCTTCAGCTCAGTTACTCCTCAAGATAGCTAATTTGTACTAAGTTCAGCAGAAAAAAAAGAGGAATTAAAATTGCAGTAAATTGCATAGACTCCCAGTTGGGCTTCTATAGAATGGCTTCCTATTTTGCAACATAGTTTGTAGACTTTGAAGAAATGCCTATTTTGTGTGACAAAGTCTTGTATAATTTCAGGTATGTTCATCATGGAGGATGACCGTTTTGGTAGTACCTCCACCAGTACTTTCTTCCTAGATATTACTGAAGATGCAGAACAAATATTTTATGACAGACCTGGACCTTCAAAGGACAAAGACCGTAGTCCCTTTCCTTTTTTTTCTTCTAGTAGACTTGTGAAAAATCGCATTCTAAACTCTCTTACTCTACCTAATAAAAAACACAGAAGTAGCAGTGATCCAAAAGGAGGAAAGCTGACATCATCTGACAGTAAATCAGGCCTGAGGCGAAATCGTACAGTAACAGAACCTAGTGGTAGCATAGACTTTCCTGCTGGGGAAGAATTGACCCCTGTTTTCAGAGTTCAAAAAATCCAGACTTTACGATTAGAAACTTCTTTTGTTGGAAGTAAGCATGTGGAAGATACTGATTGTACTCAGAGTATTGGAGAAAATGATTTGAAGCTGCCAAAAGGTCTTGGAAATGAAATTCATCGGGAAAACACAAGCAAAGAAAGGCTAATAGGAGATAGTACTACACAAACACATTTCAAGAGTCGTAGCTTAAGTTTTAATACAGACACCACAACAAGTGGCATAAGTTCAATGAGCTCTAGCCCTTCAAGGGAGACTGTAGGTGTGGACACTACAAATGTCGATACTGACTGCGGAAGTTTGAGCACTGTTGTAAGCACAAAAACAGTTAAACCAAGTCACTGTTCAACACCACAGTCTAACCACCTGCCTCTCTCAAAATCCAACTCTGTGTCCCTGGTTCCACCAGGGTCTTCCCATACCCTTCCCAGAAGAGCTCAGTCTCTTAAAGCTCCTTCTCTTGCTACAATAAAAAGCCTTGCTGACTATAACTTCAGCTACACAAGTTCTCGAGATGCGTTTGGCTATGCTACACTAAAGCGCCTGCAGCAGCAGAGGATGCATCCCTCACTGTCTCACTCAGAAGCCCTGGCATCTCCAGCAAAGGATGTGCTGTTTACTGACACTATCACCATGAAGTCTGGCAGCCTGGATTCTCGACTAACCCCAAGCCGGTAAGAAATTATTATGTGCTCATTTTTTACTTCAGTGCTGTAAGAACAGCTTCAGTGTCTTCCTAATACTTTTTTATCTGCACCTAAAAGGGACAGTTGTTGTAAGGTGATTCGTAGCTTCACTGAAAGCAGTACTGGTATTAAGTGAATAACAGAAGTGCTGTCAGACAAGCCCAGCTTTCATAGCTGTGCTCAACCCTTTATAATGCTGTTGGTAACAAAGGAAAGAGTTTCCTTTTATCACATGCGCTTCCTGTTTTAACTTCTATAATACAAAAAATGCAGTTGCACAGCTAACATTATTAAAGCTGCAAACGCACCAAATTGCCCATGAAGTCAGAGCTATATTTCAGAAGAGAATTTTCTCTATGTCACTTAGGGAGGTTTTAGGACGAGGCCTCCTGCCAATATGCTATATTTGTGTTCACATTGTGGCATTGAGGCCAGTGATGAGATACTAGTACCACTGATAGGAATGTCAGTTTGGCTTCTTAGCTACAGCAGATCAAAGATTTTACTCATAGCATTTATTTTTAGATGGAAGTGTCACCTCTTTATTTTTGAGCAATATTAGATGTTCTGAAGACTAATTAGATAGTTACATAAGATGTCTAGCTCTTGACATTGACACTGTTCTCAGCTGCAACAGTCACTGCTTAATAACCTTCCCTTAAAAGCTCTTGTATGAAGTTTTTCCTTCACATCTTTTATCTAGTACATTGGATTTTCACATTGCTGTTGAAATGGAAAAGGCACTTTCTCTCTCTGTTCTTACCTTATTATCTCTTGAATGAGAGAAGGGGGAGACGCTACTGGTACATGAGTCATCTGCTTATTGCAGAAAAAGCAAATGCTCAGTCCTTGAGCTGCCCTCCTCATACACAGTTGAGTGTATATGTCCTGATGAAAAGAAGCATCCATTTGTTGTCATTTTCTCATCATTCTGGAAAGATGCCATGAAAGATGCCTTTGTTGAAGTAAGTTAGAGCTAAACTGAGTATGTTGGTTAGATTACGGATGATTTAGTAGTTACCCTGCACTACACTGGAAATTGGAAGTGCCATTCCTTGGCTGTCACTGGCATCCTGTGCTACTGTAGGAACGAGTGGGTGTCATTTCAGTGGCAGTACAGGTTCTGTAATGGCTGTAAGTAAAGTTTTACCATTCCTTGCAGTCATGCCCTTGATGTGCAGAGTAGCCCTGCTGCAGTGGTCTTTGATCCTGCACGCAATGTCATACTGACTATTCCTGGTGCTTAGCTGTCCATGTTCTCTTGTGTCAGTGGACAGAGTCAAGGATTTGAGCCGACCTGCTTAACACTGAACTGAAATGTCTGGAGTGCTTGTATCTCTGAGAAGGTTAAATAATTGCAGGCATGCATACTCAAAGAGAGATTCAGATTGTGTTAGTTGCTGATATGATTGGAAAGACTGCAGTGAAACTTGTACGTGTGTTTTTCTTGCTGGTTGTGCTGTGTCCCAACTGAAAAAATTACAGTCCTTATAATTTCAGATTGTATTTACTAATAAATTCAGAATATGTTTACTAGTCCAGCTAAAATTGTCCTTAGCTGCTTTTTAAAAACAAACTAGAAAGAAAAAATCTGTCCTTTTTAACTGCCAAATCAATTTTTCTGTCAGTCTTCAGAAAACTTTTATTTACGGAAAGATTCATGTGTTAGTGGCAACTAACAGTCATAGATTTACTTCTGTGATGTTTTTAGTTGTTCTTTTTATTCAGAAGATTAAAAAGCCTTTTTCTTTGCATAAATTTTGTGAGGGTAGATTTCCCACCTTTGTCTTTAAAGACCAACCAGAAATACTAATGTGCATATCTTGGATCCTGATGGTGGCTCTCATCCCCATTGCCTGCAGACATTCTTTGATGAAAACTTAGTGGTGTTTATCACTACTAATACTGTATCTGTTAGCTTTTCTAGGAAAAGCAGGGACAAAACATTTGGGATTAATACTTCTATCTTTAATTTATGTTGAGAGTAATTATAGAATGTTTTATTATTAAATATTTAATGCAGTTAGTAATTTGTTGAGTTTTATGATTACACAATTATTTAGGTTGGAAAAGACCCTTAAGGTTGAGTCCAGCTACTAACACAACACACCCAAGTCCTCCACTAAACCATGTCCTTAAGTGCCACATCTACACATCTTTGAAATGTCTTGAAGGGATGGTGACTCAACTACTTCCGTGAGCAGACTGTTCCAATGCTTGGCAACCCTTGCAGTGAAGGAGGTTTTTTTTAATATCCAATCTAAACCTCCTTTGGCACAACTTGAGGTCTTTTCCCTCTTTTTTTGAAGTATGACTTAACTTCTGTTCTGAGTCCACTGCTACTGTCACTAGCATTGGTGAGAATTACCAACAAGAAAACTATCAATATCCCCTCAGTTGTTTTTGTGCATTTCCATTGCATAATGATTTCTTGAACCTTCCATGGTCAAGCTTTGATAATTTAATTTAATCTCAATATAAATCCCATCTGTAGGGATAAGTGGATACTTTATTGCCCATCTAAAAGAAAAAGTTGATAGAAAACTTCTTTCAAGGCAAAAAGTCAAAAAATCAAATGTTTGCTTTACTCTCCAGTGTGTCATAATCTGCAATAAAAATTCACTGTTTCTGAGTTGTGTCATTCTTATTAGAAAGCTTCAATCCAATGGATATAGGCCATCTACATAGATTGGTTAACAGAAAACATTTTTAGGTTTTTGTATTTGATGAGAAGTAAAATGGCAGATGGCCAAATGTGAAATTTCCATCATCAGGGCTCTAGTCAGCACTGAGGACTTGTTTTCCAGCCTTCTCTCTCCTGTCTCGTTTTTCCATCCTATTTCTTTCTTTGTTCTTCAAGCTATTTGTCACAGTCAGCTCCACTCACTGTGCAGGTTTAAGTTTGTTCTTGATGTATTCATGTTGAGCAAATACTTCTTCATGCTTGGGTGACCTACTGAGTGGCTCCTTCGGAGTACGGGAGAAAAAAATGTTCCTTGTGTGTATCAAGTGTGCCTTTGCAGGGATGTGCCTGCTCAGCTCAGGGTTTGTGAATACTCAGGAAATGCACGTTCAGTCCATAGGTACATTTCAAAATTAGATAGTTAGGAGTTTAGAAGTCCAGATCTTTATAAGCTGTGTCTGGACTGTAAATATTCCAAGCTAGAATGCTGAAAAAAATGCATGGGTTTGCAGAATGGGTAGGTATTCCTGTACCAAGAATTATAAAGAAGAAATTTTTACTCCAGGAACTGCCAAACCATGCAAGACAATATAAGGCAGAAAAAGCAATGAGCCTATGGCTGTAATTTGTCCTAACAAGCTGTGAGATCTGCAGTGGGAAGATGAGCATGGTCTTTGTGTAAGCAGTTCTTACTTTTAATGTGCCAGAATGAAAGAGTAACTGCAATTGTAATTTATGTGTTTCAATGTTACAGGTTCATGAAAGCTTTAAGTTATGCTTCGTTAGATAAAGAAGATTTATTAAGTCCTATTAACCAAAACACACTTCAGCGTTCCTCCTCTGTTCGCTCCATGGTTTCTAACGCTACCTATGGTAGCTCTGATGATTACATTGGCCTTGCTCTCCCAGTGGATATCAATGAAATATTTCAGGTATGTGTGTGTTGACTGATTTGGTTCATTTGCATTTTCTTACGGAAAGGCAGTCAACTGTTGCCTTTTCATCAGAATAGATTAAATCTAGAGAAATGAGGAAAAAATGGATGTGGTACTTTAAAGAAATGCATTTTGGACTAGAATTTCTTTTCTAACTTGTCTTCTAACCTGTTCACAAGATTACTAGGCTGGTTTGTGTTAAAGGCAAATAATGGCAAAGACTGTTAGAGAGGTGGTGGCGAATTTGATGTCATCTGGCTTTTATGCTAAAATTGTCATAGTCTGTGCAGATTCGTTGATTCTGCTTTAGCCAATCAATAATTGACATATTCATCAGTCACCTATAAACTATGCATAATCACGCAGTTAACTCCCTGCTGCCATGATCTGTATTAAGTAATAGTTTATTTTTTTATATATCATTACAGTATTAAATTATACTGCCTTAACTTTGAAGATTTATATATTTAAGTTAGATTATTTTCAGTGTCTCAGCAAATCTCTTCCTCTTTCTACTTGGTAGAAACACGTTCCCATTTAACAAACTGATGCATCATAGGGTTTAATATTCTGTTACTTAATTATCAAAACCAGGACGTGGTCTATGTCAAAGGTAAAAGTGGGCTTCCTTATCTTAATTTTACTTAGTCTTTGCTTTTCAAAGCTAAATAATTTTCTTACTAATCTCAAAAAATTGCTAAATGTGGAGCAAAATCTTGTTATGTCATATATCTGCTTCTGTTTTCCCTGTGGAAATGACTGCTTTTTCTTTCTCCTTCACAGTCTTTGTGACATATTTGATACCTCGTTTCATCTCTCTCAGACCTTTTTGTAGTTGAGACATGCCTCAGGTCTACATCCTACAGGCAGCATTTTAGCTGTCTTGGTTGCTTTTGTACTGCATTCCCAAGATCTCCAGTGGTGTAGCATGATCATGGACAGATTTTGAATGGCCCCTGTGGGTCACTGGTTTCCTTACAGCCTGTCACCGCCATTTTAACATTTGCTAACTCTTCATGAGCCTTGTTACTAAATGCTCATTCACAAATGTATATTTTGTCATTTGGCTTTTCTTTAGTACTCAAGAGCTCATTCTTAATTCCTTCTTCTTATGGTATATTTTTCCTGAAATAAAAGATAGGCAACATTTAATTTCCTCATAAAATTGATTTTTTTTTCTTGTGTTCGATTATCACCTCTATCAATTTTAATTTTCATTTGGGTATTCCAGGTAAAGGAAACTCCATATTTCCAGAAGAAAACTACACCTCCATTTGATGAGCATGGATCTAGGGTCTTTACATCTGATGCAGGAGGTACTGGTTTTATTCCTCTCCTGTAGCTTTCTGTTGTTTATTGGTATATTGGATGGGTTGTTGATTTATTTATTAATTTTTCTTTACAGAAAACATCATTTTAGCTGTTAAGTTTTGAGGACTGTTTTCTGGAATCAGGATAGTAGGCCATTAATTCCCTATTTTATTTAGTTTGAGCTAATGTGTTGCTTCAAAGTTTGGTCCTGCTCTAAAAAATTAAGGAGGAAAGCCTGCATATCTCTGATAACGTGAGCTAATGCTGCTCAGAGTCTCATAGTGATGCTGTATTACAGGAAGTAACGAAATTCAAGAAAAATATGAATGCCACATATTGAACTATTTCCCTTTGGTTACACATTCATTTATAGGAACTTTTGCAGTGTTAGATGTGTATTTCAGACAGTAAATTGTCTTTCTGTGATGTGTCCATGACAATTGATCAGTAAAGTTGATGGGATGAGAGAATTGCAAGTGCTCTAACGCTTGGCTTGCTGTGGAATGTACCTGCTATTCCAGAGAAGTCCAAAATCTGTAGGGTCTTAGTATGTGTCTTTTCAACTGAAAAAAAGAAGGCTTGACACTGTTTTTTAAATAGTTTATTAGGATAGCTGTTGTCCTATGTTTTGGGGGTTTTTTCCCTTTCATATTAATATTATACGCAAAGTTGATTTTGCTAGAAGTGTGTTTCTGTAGTTTGCTAAGTTTCAGTGTAAAGTAACTGTTGTTCAAAATTGTATTTGTTTGTTTTTTTCCACCCAGGGAAGAGCATGTCACTAAAGTGTCTTCTGCTTGTTTCTGCATTGCTGAGTCTAGTTTCTTCCTGTCATGGCCACTAAGTTACAGTTTTTTAAATTGTGTTTGTTTTTGCATTGGTGCATGTGTAATTTCACCATCTGGAATATTGTTGTATTAATCTCGTTTGACAGTATGAGAATTGGCAATGTGTTGGTTGTTACGTGGGTATTAGTAATGTTGATACCATGTCAGGATTTACCACTTACCTTCTTACAGTGTGTGTACTTAGAGTTTGAATTCTGTCCTTTGCAATGTTTTGTTACGTATAATAAGTTGGGACTAAAACTTTGTCTCTTTCTCAAATGCTAACAAATCTTGGGAGCTTTACCATTCAAAAATACCCCCAAAACTCTATAGGTGTTCACATGCACTCCATCCTCAGCCTTAAAAGGCCTGGAAGTGGAAATTAATTGAAAGAGTTAGTGTTGTTTGCTTGGTTTTGTGGGGTTTTTTTGATGACTGAATCTTATCTACAGGTCTTCCATCAGGTGGGAGTGATGTTGTCAAAAGCCCTTTTCAGATGCTCCGCCAGCAGATCAGTCTCACAGAAATAATGAATACCAGCCGTTCAGATGCCTGTCAGTTCTTAGAAGGTACAGAGGACACAGGGCTCCAGGAACACACAGATGAGAACTGTCTTTACTGTGTCTGCATTCAGATTCTGGGTTATCAGCCTAACACCAAAGTGAGCTCTTCCTATAATCGTACAGGTTAGTGTTCCTTGCGGAGAAGTGTGACAAAACTGAATTAACATACTAGTTTTTGTTTAAATAATCTGGAGGGGGTTTTGTTTAACTGACTATTGACCTTAAAATTATTTCTCTAATAAAGTCATTGTGCAACCAGTGGTATTGCTGTGGTCATTTCCAGCTTTCCAGTTGTCAGTGTTAGTAGGAGTAGGTGTCTGCATGTTTCTTCAATATTCCTAAGAGCGTGTCAAAATAAAAATCATATTTAGTACTTAAAATGCATGTTCTGAAAGCTGACACTTGCTGTTCGACTAATGAAAAGTCTGACATCAAGTTTGTGCCGTAAAATACAATGAAGGAAATCTGTGGAGTCTGTTGAAGCTGAGCTGTCATGTCTGGGATTTAGTCATCTATCATATTTTGAGATTCAGATGGTATTCAGAGTTATTTTTTCTAACCTCTGCAGAGCTTGCAGTTACGTCAATTGTTTTGTCAATTCCTTTGACAGAAAGATAATCCAGTAGCGGATGCTTAGTAGGCATCCTCACTGCTTCACAACACTGTTAGACATTTATTACTAACAGTGTTGGTCAAGGGGGTGATGCACAAATGTGAGAGCTGAGCTGGAGGTTGAGTTCAGTAGTGAGAAGGAGTGGCAGATTAAAATCCCAGCTATAGTTGCAGGTGCAGCAGAGCCTTGCTCTTGCCAGAGCCTTCCTGCAACAGTTGTGTGAACAAAAAGTCGTCTGCACATGCAAGGGCATCTCTATTGTGTTGCATAAAACAGACCATGGATATAACTATATGTGATGGCTTCTTAGGCTTCCATCAGTGTCTGGAAAAGACTGCACTCATGTATTTTAAGATTTTTTTTAAAAATCAATTTTGGAAGAGTTTGAGTATGTTTTGTCCAGAATCCACCATCTAGTTCTGAGCTAATTTTATGCATAGTATTTAGTGTATCAGTATCTTGCATGTTTGCCATTGCTGAAAAATAATGAAAGCATATGAATTGAGGAGAAGTGTGAATAACAAAGATACAACATCTTGTTTATGTCAGATTTTTCAGACATTCCATATACTGACTGGTGTGGGCAGACCATTCACAATCACTTAGATGTGCATTCCTCCAAATTTTCTGGAATTTCCGGCTGTAGTGATGCAGTATCCCATGGTTCAGCCAGCAGCACCAAGAGTACAGAGCTTGTGTTAGGTAAGTTTGAAAGCCTTATGATTATTAGAGACTATCACTAATAAAGTATATTTTAGGCATTGTGAAAAAAAAATTATTTCATTCATGTACACTGCAACAAATTAATGCTCTTTATTAGACAAAACCAAACAAACTGAATAAAAACATCACCCATCTCCAGGTGGCAGAATATAGTTCTAAACTCTTCTTCCTCTTCTATACAGCATTTTTGCAGATTATTCAATACCTGACATTACAAGCAAATTGATTGCCTTTTTTTTCTACAGATGTTAATGTAAAAAAGTCTTAGAATTACTGTAAAGAGAGACTTTTTTATATACTTGTGTATATAAAAACTTTTTTGTATACTTGTGTATTATATTTTGAATTATGATGGTTTCTCAAAAAGTAGCTGGTTTTTAAATTCTCCTCTATGATAGGAGCTCATCCAGTTTGCAACATGATTTAGTGGTAACAATACCACTGTAATTTTATCTTGCAGGTTTTTCTTTTAAAAGGTAGAAATATTTTTGGAAAGGTAAACCGTTTAAATTCCTGAAAATAGTGGTGCTCTAAGTTCTGATTTCAACAGAAATATTTTTGATAGCTCAGAATAGATATGTAAATATGTGTGTTTGTGCATAAACAGACTCATGGTATAAGATGAGCTTGGTCAGGGACAATTGTGTTTAAATCCTCACTGTTTTATTTGCTTTTCCAGGAGTAAAGTCAATCCCAGATGACACGCCAGTGTGCAGGATTCTTCTGCGGAAAGAGGTCTTACGTTTAGTTATCAACTTGAGCAGTTCAGTAGGAACTAAGGGCCATGAAACTGGACTTCTGACGTAAGTTCAAAGCATTACAGATGCTTAAGAGAATCAGTATTCTCTTAAGGTCTCAGGGACAGTGAATAGTCTCACTTCTCAAAAGTTGTCAGGCAGATATGATAGAATGTAATATAAAAGCTAAACAAACAATCTTAACATTTTTTCTCTCTGTTTAGTATTTTACTCTTAACCAGACTTTTTAAAATCAGTAATTCAACTGTAATGATTACATACCTGGTTGTAGCATGTATCTTCAAAAAGAAACTAATATTTTTTTTACTTTTGCTGAATAATAGATTCAAAAAGTACAATAACAAACTGAAAGTGACTTCTTGAGAAACCCAGCTCTACTTTAAGCAGCAGTACAACTCCTGAAAATAATTTATTAAAAAAATTATTCAAATATAGGAATGTAAATCCAGAGACTAAATGTTATAAACCTGTTTCTTCTGGGCTCGTGACATTGGAAACCAACTGCTAAAAGAAAATGCAGAAATGTGTGGTTTAGTTTCAAAAATGCTTACAGGTTTAAAAGATGATTTTAATCTTTTTCCGTATTTTTATGACTGCTGTACATGTGGATGTCAATTATTTGATATATACTGTTCTCTTTCTAGGTCTGTTATTTTAAGCCTAGGCAATCACAATAATTCTGTATAACTTACAACTTGTATATTCTCTTTCATCTCGTTAGTGTAGATTTCTATTTCTAGATTTCTAGATTTTCCATTTTTGTACAAAGTAATGCTCCCTGTTGTGATTTTCTTACTTTGTCAGTGCTAGGATTTATAATGCCTATTACTGAAGAACTAATGATGACAATCATTGAAAAGTTTGGGGTTTTTTAATACAATGGAAACCTGTCCAAGACCTACAAAATTTTGTTTATTCTCTTGTTCAGAATTAAGGAGAAGTATCCGCAAGCATTTGATGACATATGCCTTTACTCTGAGGTGTCCTACTTGCTAGCACATTGTACATTTCGACTTCCATCCCGAAGGTTCATTCAGGAGCTGTTTCAAGATGTTCAGTTCTTGCAGGTGAGTGGAGGATGGACGTGCACTGAATGTACCAAAATGGCTGGCTGGGGGCAGGTTCCGGGTCCAGAGTGAAAGGTGCTTTCACATAGGTTCATCCTAAAGGAAACCATTTTGTGATGTCTCCTGAGTAAAATCTCTAGCAATATTAATACTCCATCTTTTCCTTTTAGATGCATGAGGAAGCAGAGGCTATTTTGGCAACCCCAACAAAACAGCCTGTAATCGATGCATCAGCTGAGTCCTGACCTCTGCTCAGGCAGTGCTCTGCATATGGACTTTGAAATGCTCAGACAACCTCCCACCGACTGGATAAAAAGTTTGGAACATCATCTTCGAAATCTTCCAGAAGCTACTGGTACCTGAAGACTGAACTGAAAACATTTTCTTCCTCAACCAATTACTGGCACAGTCATTTGAGCCCTTGGGGGATTTATTAGACATTACCATAGTTTTAATAATAGTAATTACCAGTATATGCAAGAGCCAAGCACTGAACACCTCCACAAATTTTCATTTCATTTTCTACCATAAATTACGATGAAATAGGACAACTTGCAGAGACATTTTTAAGTGACTTCCGATTCTGTTCCAGAGAAGCAGAACGATGCCTTGCTTTTTAAACCCTGGATACCAGGAATCAGAGAGATGGGGGTGCATTCCACTGCCAGCAATGGGGAGCCATGCTGTAGTTGTGGGCACCAGGGGATTAATGTTAGCCCTTCTCTGTTGATTTTTGTACTGTTTATAACACTACTTTGGGGATTTGTAACTTCAGACAGAAAGAAATGCCTCTGAATCTGAGGTTTCATTAAGTTATTTTAATATTGCTATAGTTGTTAGACATTTTATTAGCAGTCTCTTCGATTTCATTGCATTTACATACATGTATCTTATTGGAACCAGTTAAGGATTTTCACTACAATTTGATTTTCAAAACAAGTCATTTAGAACTTAAAATGCTGAGATCAGATTGTTTTCCTTGAATACTATGCATGTGTTTGCAGTTTCTACACTCATGCTCATATAGTACAAATGTGGGTCTTACTCAGTTACAATCCTGTAAAAGCATGATTTGTTCTCAGAAAGCAAATATTGTATAAGCTGAACTTGAAGACATTTAATCATTGCAAGTTTTGTGAGAAGACTTAAGTATGAGTGTTTTCCACGTTCCACAGAAACAGCTTTTTATAAAAACAAAGGTTTATTTGAATTTTCAATGGATTAGTGATCAAGCATCAGATAGTACTAATAATTGTAGTGAAAAGCCTTAAGTAACAAATTTTGGAGCAGCCGTACTTAAAATTTTGTACTGTTAAGACTTGTTGAAAAAGTTAAATGATACAGTGACTGGTAATGATTGAAGTAGTTGCCTCTATCATGTTACTAGTGCTGTTTCTAAACTAGTAAGTGCAAGCTAAAAAAAAAAAAAAGTAGTAGGAATCCCTGTCACTTTTATCATGGATCTAAAGATTCAGAAGCCTTTATATAAAGGTAGTATAAATATATGCAAATGTGTATATACAGTAGCATGGCCACCTTTGTTAGAATGCCTGTAATAGAAGGGATTACCCTTTGATTTTGATATAGGTGAATAATTCAGCTGGACTGTACTAAGTAGAACGTATTTTTATCCATTCACTCCTACCATTTTTTATAATTGTCAGATTAATACTTAAGTGAAATTTATCCTGATGCTCATATCTCTGTTCTTACTAGCTATGCTACTGGAGATTTCAATAAGTAGTCATGTGAACAGTAACACACAATTCCTAGTGAAACGTAGAATTTATTTGTTCTTACTGGAAATTTCATCATGCCACATAAGCACTGCTTTGCAGCTATCACTTCACTGAATTCTTAAGTGCACTGCATACCATCAGGTTCTGGTAAAGCAGACTGTAAGTTGCTGCTCATGGTCAAATTAATTCCTAGGATTGTCTTTTCATGAATTCCCACTGAAAGGAGAAAAAAGAAACTGATTGAACTCTTTCTTCTATGGTCATTGACACAAATAATATACATCTGTGTGGCAGGACACGTTTGAAATGTTTAGGAAACACACCACACCAGTAACTATTGGACTTCTGGTCATAAGAAATAAATGCTTCTGTAAAACCAAAATGTCAATCACAGTAGACCAAATAGTGGTATAAACTCCAAAGGAAAATAATGTAGTTTTCCCACAAATGGGGATAGCGTATGTTATACAGTAGTTTCAAACACTACCTCAGTTAG
Organism: Phylloscopus whistleri; assembly: GCA_017589585.1. Taxonomy (NCBI): domain Eukaryota; kingdom Metazoa; phylum Chordata; class Aves; order Passeriformes; family Phylloscopidae; genus Phylloscopus; species Phylloscopus whistleri. The sequence continues at coordinate 1,224,431 of JADMLD010000110.1, read as the reverse complement.
GCTAGAGTAGAAGAGATTTGTTTTAATAACTAAATGGGGTTACATCAAACAACTCCATGTTATTTTTCTGCAGTTAAGGCAAAAAAAAAAGTTTTATCACCTGTATTTAAAAACCCAACTCTGTTCATTTGTTAAGTTTAACCCATAGCACTTAATGTAGAAAGCATCATAGGAAGGCCTCTGATTATAGAAAGGTGAGCAAATATACTTTTGAAAGAATCTCCATCCTGAAATGCTCATGTATTCTGAATAACGCGCTTGTGTGGGGATCCATGACAACAGAAACTTGACATAAAAAATTATGGCTGCAAACTCAGTTATAAAGCGTGATTTTTCTTCTGAAAGTGTATGAGTGTCAGTAGATTTCAACAAGTATGCATCAAGAATGTTAAGTCTGTATTGTACATAACATACATTTCTAGAAAATTTACACACTGACATTAAGCTCACATTGATGTTTCACTTTAATTGGCTGATGAAGGGGATACTGTTATTGAAGGAAATTTATATTGGCTTAGTTATAAACTGTGAATTTCTAATTTTGTAGTTCTCTTTCTTTTTAAATGTCCCTTTCAAAATCCTTCTTTTGGGGTTTTATTTGTATCATGATAAAACTTCGAAAGTAAGCTGTAGTAAATAATGATTGTGCTTACATTAGCCCTAATAAAAAATCTCTTCCACTTCTCCTAGGGAAGCTGACAGACCATCCACTTTTTACATTTCCAGTCTGAGTGATTGGTGATACTGCTCAATAAATGGTAACGTGTGTAGCATTCACTTACACTGTATACAAATGCAGTTCGGTTGCTGTGGCAAAGTAACTCCTCAAGGACTCAACTTGCTCACACACAGCTCAGAGGTGGGAGCTGCTCTGGGAAGGAGGGGCTGCTTGTGGAATCAGTCACAGTTATCATTAGCTGCCTGATTCTCTTGGTCTGCTCTTACAGGCAGGAGAAAGGGGAGCCCCTTCCAAAGAGCAGAGAGCTGACTGACAGGCACCACCCAGGCACCTCCATGAGGGCCTGGTTCTCTCCACGGGGGGAAGGAGGATGAGGCTGGGGGCTGTGTGTGCCCTTTTGGAGAAGGAGAACTTTTCACCTCTCTGAAATTCAGAGGTGCAGAACGCTCCCAGCTGTCGTGGACATCACTTGAAGCTGAAGATGGTCAGTCTTTGACGTTCCCCAACTCCTATGTGGGGCCCCTGGTATGTTGTGCTTGAAACAGTTGACTTTCCTCATCTGACAGCTCTTGACTGGCATCTTGACAAACATACCCTAAATGCACTCTCTTTGCGGGGTGGTGGTGGTTTTTGCCCAAGTTCTGAAGAGTACACTAGTTTTGGGTGCAGTGGCTCAGCACACTGAGGTAAGCTGCCCTTCTAGACATTTGTAAGACACCTGTGAGAATCCTGCTTGTCTTTCTGATTTCACTTGGAAACATACATAGTATAGTGGTCTGGAAAGAGTTGTGGTTTGCAGTGAGACTGAGAACAAAACGAGCACCTCGCCTAGGTGCCTGAAGAGTAAAGGTAGCTGTTCAAGATATAGACTGTAACCAAAACCTAGTGAGGGATGGAAGAGTTGCTGCTTTGTAGTCTGTGCCTTTGACTTGGTGTTTGGCAGTTTGGGCAGCAGGAAGCTGGCAAAGCTTGTAAGCGAACGTGAGCTCAGGTGCAGCATTCGCAGCAGGAGAATTCTCACCAGGCTCTGAGGTCCTGCTGCTCTGAGCTGCACTGGAGCCACTTGGAAGCAGGTCCGGCAACTTTTCTCTTTTTTTTTTAAGTCACACTTCTATTACTGTGTGCTTAGGACAGGTATACGATGTAAGAGGAAAATCTTACAAGTGTAAAAGACTTTTGAGGACACACTAGAAGCCATGATCTTATTTTTCTGGAGGTCTTCCATCTCCTTGGTTTTTGCTTGACTCCTATTGCTGGTTCCCTGAATAGTTTTGCTTTCAACAGATTTATAGTCATTAAAGAATGTGGATTTTCTTTGGGTTATTTTTGTAGCGTAGATGGACAGCAATGCCACAGCATGCGGAAATTGCACATTTTGCTTGAGTTGCTCTTTGAAATACAAAATTTTTTTGCAAAACCTAATTTATGCCAAAAAGTGTCATTTTGCCACTGAATAGGGTGTTTCAGCACAAGATGCTGTGTCTAAAGAGGAAAAAGGGTTTACACTTGTAAATCTAATTGAGAAATTGTTCCAATACTGGACTGTCAGCATCCCTAAAACTGCATTACAAGAGATTATCTAAATTAATCATTCTGATCTGAGGGAAGGGATCAAGAAAAATCTCAATACTTACTCTCCCTGTCCTGTGTGGTCTTTTTTTTTTTTTTGTTTAGTAATACGCTGCTACATATTTGGAGGTTCTAGTGTTTGTAGGTCACTGAACAGACATTGAAATCTGATTTATATTGTATACCTGTAACATAGAAAGAGAAAGTATTTATATATTTTACGTAAGAATATTGCATTGAGCTGTGTATAATTTAAACAGAGGCTTGTCCCAAAATGGTATTGCCCACCTTGATTTTTTTGTGTTTTTCTTTTTTTTTTTTTTTTTTTTTGTATACTGTGTACAGTTCATGTCAACAAGCATTAAAGGCCTCCTGAAGCGTAGTCTTATCAAAGGGATGCATTGTTAATAAAATGTACTTAAACTTCTTATAGTTGTTCTGGTCTCCTGTGTACCTCTCAGCATTAGAAAGGGGTTGGGATTTAATTCATATTCGTAAGTTACTAGTTAACTAGAACTTACGAAGAAGCTTCCCAAATAAATTTTTTTGTCAAAAATGTATTTTACATCAATGCTTGTAAGATACAGAGACTCTTTAATAGTTCACACACCATTTTTATTTTAAAAATTTAACATACTGAGAATGATTTTCTATTATGTGATGGTTTAAGTATTAGCATGTCAACAACAGCTGTGAAAGTTGCATTATGAACAAGAAAAAAAAAAGGATTACAGTTTTGAACTCATTCAACCATTAATGCAAGACAGATGTGTTAATATATAAAAATTATACACACTTCTCCTTGTAGGCCAAAATATTTCTCTAATCTTCAGTTCTGGTTCCCAGACTGCCCTCTGACTGGCACAGAGGCATTATCCTTGCTGGAATCTTCCATTTATGTGCTTTTTATGCACAGGAGGTTCACAGAGCACCACCCATCAGAGCCAGGAAGCAGAAGGGTTTATAGGGAAAGAAGATCCAGCTTCTCCTTCCCTCACCCAGCAATCTGAAATGTGGTGAAAATGTGTGACTGCATCCAGATGGAATTTCATCAGAGCGGGATCTCCCCAGGAATGACCAGGGGCCTGTGAAGTGGGAACTCAACCAGGCCCATGTGTCTCACCCCACTATCAGGAAGGCACAACTGGCAGAACCCACAAACACCTTTATTCACTCCCTGGCTGAAATTGCTGCAGCCAGGCCTCAGTGACAGCAGCTTTTTCAAAGCAGGGCGTTGTGCCTGGTTGCAGCTGTCCCCCTTGGCAGGAGGCACTGCAGCAATGTCAAAATTTAAAATGCTTTGTGTGATACTCTGATTTCTTCAACTGACATCTATGTCTGAATTTCTTAGTACATAACTCTTGATTTAGGATACCTTTTCAACATTTTAGTATAAATACACCTTTTTTCTGAAATGTACAGATCAGAAGTTTTATATTGGTTGTGACAAAGGAGCTCCCTTATGTTTATTGGCCTTTTTTCCAGCAGTAAAGCTTTTAAGCTACACAAGGACGTAAAATGGGATGAAGCATTCTGCAGAAGCAAGTGTTCCAAGCTGTAAAGATATTGTTGTATCATGCTTTCACATGCATTGTTACTCAAAGAAGAGGTTAAGATTTTCCTGGGATGTATCTGTCAAATAGCATCAGCCTTCTCCTTTACCCTCCCCGTTCTTTTGCCCTTCAGCAGAATGCACCCAGCCATGTTTCCTTACTCAGCTGGCTGCAGGCTGAAAGGAAACTCCTCTCTACTTCTCAAGTCTGTGAGCCACCTGCACCTGTGCACAGCACACAGATGGACATGGCACAATGTGGACTGAACACCTCCAGCCACATCTGCCCACCTCTGTCTGTATCTTTATTACCTTCCCTTTTCCTGGCTGAAGACTCCTTGTTTGCAGTCAGTGCTTGTCTCAGCCCACAGGCTGTGCAAATTCTTACTGGTTTTCCTGTTGCAACACAGCTTGTGACATTACAACAATATCTGTAAGCAACAGTATAAAAACTTGATGTGGTTCAGTGTCAGAACTCACTTCGTCTGCAGCTGCTTGATTTCTAGAAGTGTGATTAGCTAGTTAAACACAGGGAAGGCAAGTAACTGCATTTTAGCAAACTAGCTGAACATCAAATTATCAGACACCCTTCATTTTTTTACCTTACGCTGTGCTCTTAAGTTGAAACCATCTCTTTGTGACAGATTCCAAACAGCATAAGGAGGCAAAACCAAAAGGTTCCTTGTGCACTAAGGTAAATCTGATGAGACTTTCAGCTACAATTCCAACTGTACTGCTTCATTACAAATGCACGATTTCCTGAAATCAAAATGAAAGGCCAAATTCACTGCTGCCTACTGTGGGAATTTGGAGTGTTACAATAAATTTTTTTGATTTTATTTTTTTTTAACACATGCAAAAGTAGTGTTGGAAGAGCTAGATGTGTGCAGCCTGAATGTAATGCTCCTCACAAATGGCATTCATACACCTGTGCTTCTGACCAGCCTGTCTCGTTGGCTGGTTGGGGCTTGCTATGGAAGTACAAGGGTCAATGCCAAAAGTGCAGTTCATGTGCACAAGCAGAGAGGCCATGCCATGTGGGACCACCTCTGGAAAATTAACTCCTTTCCACCTAACTCCCTACATCTCTTCAATGTATGGTTAAGACAATTTTAAAGGGTCTTTAGGCAGAGCAAAAGTGTGAGGAGCCCCAATTACAAGAAATGGAAGCAAGAGTCTTCTCTACAAATGTCTGTTTTCTGCACTCTTTCAACATATCAAGTGTAGTTAGGACACAGGTGAAGTTAAAGCAGGATGATCACTGGATTTTGGTCTTCTGGGCATCACTCCTGGGGAAGTCAAAGTTCCTTTGAATCTTCTAGGAATGAGCCACAGTGTGTGCAGGGAATGCTTCTACAATGATTCCTTACATCATTTGAGAGAGAGAAAATACAAACCAGCCTGCAAAAGGATGGGGCTGGGTAATGCTTCATGCCCAGCGACACAGTACCCGTTGGCTGGGGTGGCCACAGTACACACAACACTGCAAGAGAAATACACTCCTAGAGCAGCAGAACCTTCCCACTTGCTCCTCTACTTTATGAATAAAGTGTGAATAAAGTAGAGGAGCAAATTAATATCGTTTTAATCTCTGCAAAATAAAGCAGTTCTCTGCATCAGTCTGTGACAGATTGCTGTGGTGTAACTTTCTGTATAATACAGGCCACAAAGCGGCCTATAAATCTCATCTAATGTGAGTTATAATGGAACCATAACACATGTAATTCCTGTGTTAATCAGTACTCAAAACTAGTACAGAAACAACAGCTTTGCCATATTAATGGAAGTCAAGCAGCTGGGCTTGTGAGAGCCCTAATCAAAAGAAGTTGTGGTTTTAGAAATTCTCATTTTTAGTGTGTAGCTGAACACTGGATGGACTCACTGGAGGACAAAACATCAAAGCCTCCCCCCAGGCAGTGCTCATCTGTTTGTGAGGTGTGTCTCAGACTGTTCTTTCTCTCAGGTATTTCTCTGCTGGTTGAGGCTGCATCCTCATGAAAAATATCTAAATAGCGTTGTGGCTGGTACAGCATCACTGCCTGATTTTTCTTGCCTGCTCCCAGTGTCTCTGGTATTTGGTAGGGATGAAATTCAGCCTTAAGAGGAGAAGAATAAGCAAAATTCTCAAAACAAGTAAAAGTTTGAGGTGTCAGTGTGGGTGGAAAGTCTCTTGCTACATTTTCACTGGGGTAAATCCAGGAAGAATTGTGACCATCAATCTTATCTTCAGTTGGTGTTGAAGATAACGGGCTCCAGGTAACAGGATGCAATTTCTGAGCTTCAGGGTTAGTGTCCACGGCTAGCACGTCAGGAAGGCAGTCATTTATCTTCAGCACTTTCTCAGAATCAATCTGCAAGAGAATCATTAAACAACAAAAACTACTCAATGAAAGAAACCCACCGTAGAGAATAGAGAGTGATTACTATAAGGAATTCTAGTACTCCTACATGGGGTTTTTTCAGCTTGCATTTTTCAAATAAATGAATTTTCAAATTCATTTATTTGAAGGAAAACCTACAACATTCCTTGAACATCCTAGAGGATGTTCAATGGAAGCTGTATTTTATGTGAAATTTATCAGATGATTTATTTAGAGATTTCTTTTTTAAGTGAACTCACAATGACTATATTTGAGGAAAGAACCACGTCCCTCTACTCTAAAGGCTTTGCCAGGCTTTTGATGTGTGCTGGTTTTAGTTTGAGGCAGAAGCAACTGGAAGACAGCAGCAGCTGTTAGCTGTACTTCACTCGTGCTGCTATTCAGTGAACACCAGCAGCCCCACATGTGCCAGGGCAAAGGCTTTGGAGCCCCCTGCAAGCAGCACAGAAGCAGCAGCTCCCAGTTTGAAGGGGCTACAGAAGAAGCTGAAGGTGTTTTGCCAATCCTGTTCTCCCAGCCAGGCCTGGCAGTGCCTGGCAGAACCCCCTGCATCCTCCCAGGGCCAGCAAGTGCACGGCCCTGCAGTGTCCTCCCAGGGGAACTGGGGCAGACACAGCTCACGGGCTGCAGGGAAGTCCAGTATCCTCTGGGCTGCTGAGTTCAGACAGGGGTTTGAACAGTAACAGGAGGAACTGCCTGCTGATCAAACGATTTCATTTATTCTCCAGCTGTGCATTTTCTTTTTGCAGTAACAGATTGGAATACAAGCTGGTCATTGCAGTCACATGAATGTCAAAAGGAGAGTTTTCCATAAAATGGTAATACTAAACTGTTAATTTGCATATAATGATTAAAGGTAGTCAACACAAAAACTGACAAAAAGTTAATTTTTAAACGCAGTCAACACAAGAATGTTTATTTTTTAATCTATTAAGCAAAGAATGGACAAATTAAAAACTCCAGCTTTTCAATGATCTTACCTTAAACTCTTTGAATGACAGCACTTTACTCTTGTTAGGACTAGGTATTACAGGACAGCAGCACTCCTTCACCCTGGAAATAAGAGGCCAAAATAAACAACAGTTTTGTTCTCTTACCAAAGTACACTCTATCAGCAGTATCAGCCACCCGCAGATGTGTACAGGCACAGCAGCAGATGACCAGTGTCTCAAAAATGCCACAAGCCAAGTACTTATACATCCACACAGTCAGACAGCCAAAGGAAGAAATGAATGAAGCCTTGCAATGGGCTGAAAGAAACAAGCTGCAGCAGTGGTTTGTGAATTAGATTAATTATATTCACTGCCTACAACAGAAACATGCATTACAACTTACCACTCCATCTTCCAGTGGCATATAGCTGCTACTAGGGTTGGAACTATCACTAGCAGGAATACAAAGTACAGCATGTTTGCTGTGGAAGAAAAATACTTTAAAATTTTGTTTTTAATTTCTCACATGTTAAAGTCAATATAGATTGAGTTTCTGGTGGAAAAAATAACATCAAGTCTGTGTGGGACGCCTGCCACTAACTCAACAGGAAAACTGTGTGGTCTATGGTTGCAAGGTAGCTTGGCTGAAAGTTCTGGGATACCTCTGTAGGCCTTCAGATGTTGATTCCCTTTACCAGAATGGAATTATAACTAGATTGTTTTTTATTTGCCCTCATATTAGCATCTTAGCTGTAAGAATAATTTACAAAAGCTAAGGCAACAATAAAACCTCACTTAAGGATTTTTCTAGGTTTCCTCTCAGACCCACAGAGAAGACAGATTTTTACTGTGAGACATGAACAAGTGTTTAAGTCTCCTGGGATTTATGCTGATACAGGGATCTTACAATTTCCTTCTAGCTGGAAGACAGCCTTGGGCTATGCTGTTCACAAACAGCTCAGGCTGTAGGTGGGCTGAGGGGAGCACTCATTAATGCCTGCTCTCCCTCTGCCTTGTCCAGTGCCCTCCTGCTCTGTGCCAGAGAGTTTGTGTATCCCTGTCACACACCACAGGAGGGAATTGACACCTTATATTCTCCTTGTATCTCTTTAGGGTTAATTAAGCCCTTGTTTTTATTCTCTGCTTGGCTGCACAAACATCTGACTGGCTGATGGGAGCTAGAACTTGTGTGTTAGAAGCAGAACTGTGCCTGTGAGGGTGCCATGATGGTCAGACACTGTAGTAGTTAGCCTAAAACATGGAGTCTCACTGCGTAAGCCAATGCTTCCCCCTTTCCCATCCCTTCCCCTTCATCTCCAACCCCAAGAAGTTTTTCAAAACCAGGCATCTCTGGTTTGGATCCTAAATTTCACAACCATGCTGACTGGTATTTTCAACAGACAAAGTTTTCAATGGGCAAGTGATTTCCTCTTCTGCTTTGGTGATCAAATCTGCCCAATTAGCAAACTACTGTGCCCATGCCAACAACCTTTCTGTAATGGTTTGAGAACTTGGCAATGGTTTTAAAGACTGATGAGAGTAAGAATCAACATTAGAAGTTCAAGAGTCCATACAGGAATTACCTGTTTGCATGCAAGTCTGTAGTTTTCCTATATTAGAAAACAAGTTAAACCCAAATACAATTCTTCAATGAGTTCTAACAAACAGGACTCACTAGGCATGCAAATGTGCCTATATTGAGTTATTTCCCAGAAGGATATAAGACTTAAATAAGGATGTAAATTAGGATTGTTCTAAAATTTAGAAAAAATCCTTTCTACTTAGAAGTATCAAAATGCCATGTTGGTATGCTCGTACCATTTCTCAGTTGGATTCTTTCTTAAGTGAATGTTGCATTGAATTAAATGTTTTCCCTTTAGAAAGGAATATTATTGTAACATTTAAAATCATCCCATCCTTCTCCTAGAGGACATTATTCACAGCCAGTACTCACAGTTAGACGGTGTATCTATGTATCTAAAGTTAACAATGGGAGTCTCTCCTCCACCTGTAAATGCTTTAACCACTATTTTGTATTTTGTGTTTGGCATCAGGTGTTTCACGGTGTATCTCTTTTCTTCTGGGTTTTCAATTGTGTATTTGCATAGCTCCAATTCATCTAAAACAAAACAGATAAGACAGAGTCATGGGACCACAGAACGCTCTGGGTTAGAAGGGACCCTAAGGATCATCCTAGTAGTTCCACCTCCCCTGCCATGGACAGGGACACCTTCCACTAGACTGGGTTACTCAGCCCCATCCAGCCTGGCCTTCAACATTTCCAGACATGGGCCATCCACAGGCTTCTCTGGACAACCTGTTACAGAGCCTTACTACTCTCACAGTAAATCTAATAGCTAATCTAAACCTATGCTCCTTCAGTTTAAAACCATTACAACTTGTCCTATCAGCACAGGCCCTGGTGAAAAGTCTCTCTCCATCTTTTTTAAAAGCCCCCTGTTAGGTACTGAAAGGTTGCAGTAAGTTCTCCCCAAAATATTACAAAACTAGATAACTGAAATTACAAAACATTTGCAATCAGCCTTCTTTGTAATTTGCACATTTTCTTCCAGGAAGAATGATGCATCCTGACTCACTGCCACTGACTGAACTCACATCCCCGCTAGCTGGACTGGTCACAGCATTTCCCTCCTCTGGCAAACACCGAACAACTTGTTGTCAAAGACTGAACCTTGTTTATTTTAATTTCTTTTTCTTCAAGCATTGTACCAGAAGGATTTGAGTTTTGCCATTTCTTTTTTTTTTTTTTTTTTTTTTTTTTTTTTATCAGAATCCTGCAGCCCTTAAGCTTATGTCAATCTCTTTGAAGGTAATCAAAAGCAAGAAATCTCTGCCTGAAAAAAAAGCGCTTTTGCCTCTCTATTGTGCAACTCCCAAACCCCAGGGAGAAATGGGTTAGCTTGTTTCTGCTGTTTTCAGTCACACCCCCTGTCTGCTAGCAGAAGCAGTGAAGCAGAAAATCTTTTATTTAAACTTTTTAAAGTCCAACTGGTATTACTTACAGAATTATGGTATTTATATGGTTAGTTCAGTTCTTACAAGAACTTCAACAGAAGCCTCCCTCAGTTCAAACTGTGATTTTCAACCTGCCAATAGTCTAATCAGCAGAAGAACACAGGACATGACCCAAGAAGAGGCGAGGAAAAAAATATATTCTTTTAATATGTTGGAAATATCTGAAAATCATAGTGGAGCAAAGTCATCTGGAGCAGTTTTGCATGTGGAACAGAAAGGTCTGATATAAATTTGTGACTTTGTGCCACTTCACAGCTCAGTTCTGCTGAAGGAACTTCACTGTAGAGCACACACACAAATACTTTCACTAAAAAAGAATTTACATGGGGAATTTATACAGTGCCCCAGTTTTGAAGGAAATGATTTGTATCCCATCTGTTTCTAAAATACACCAAATCCTAGTTAGACTAACATGCTTCTTACGATTTTTATCCAAGTAGACCACAAACAGATGTTTTTCAACATTCATCCAGAGCTCCTATGGCAAGAGGCAGAACTCCTCCTATAGTACCAAAGGAGTAATTTCTGGAGCTAAAAAGGAGTCATGGACAACAGGATGTGGGCTGTAAATCACTAAAAGCCAGGAATGACTTCTGCCTACCAGTACCTCAAGCACAGAGAGGAACCAAAAGCAACAGGCATTGAAATCTGGGGAGAGCTGAATGAGCCAGCCAGACTGCCTAATGTGAACCTTCTAAGATGCTGCAGTACCAACAAGTCTTTCACCTGTATCAATGACACAACCTTCTGTAGCAGAGAGTTAGTTACCTGAAAGAATGTGCTTTTTTGATCCTTTCAAATTGCAGTTCCCTTGTATAGGTGACACATAAACATGGTAGCCTCTTACAAAACCAGGCTCTGACTCATTTGTGAAGTAAGAATCCCAAGACAGTGTTACTGAATTGTAAGTCAGGTCAACCTTCCTCACAATAGGGTCAAGATGAGGAGCTGGAAAAAAGGAAATTTGAGTTCAACTTGCAATTATTTTTCAAGAGTGTTTTCTCTTATCATTTGAAAAATCCACACATGTGGTGTTTATGTTTATATCTGTCTTGTATTTAAAAGCTGAACAAAGCCAAAGTTCTGTACAAAAACTGTCAGCTTCACCAAGCCTTCATGCATCCACATAATACATGAGCAATAAGTGATAATCATAGCTTTGTTTAGCTCTCTCTCCTAGTAAACATGGGCTCTACCTGGTCACTGCACTAGCCAAATATCCTCCATATAGGGCCTCTATGTTGATAGAGAACTTAAAAATGCCTCACTGAAGATACAAAAAGAACACAAAAAATCCAATTTTATCTAGCTGTAGGAGGAGGCAATTATTCTATTTGTGACAGATCAATTTAGCAAATGCACAAGCCCCAAGTATGTTGCCAACTTACGCAGCTCCTTGAGATAACCAATCTTCTTTTCCAGTAAGGAGGCTCTATTAGCAACAGATCCATAGATGCTGAATTTGTATCTCACTCCCGGAATAAAAGCAGCTAGAAAGCAGTTGAAGAAAAATAGGCTATGGATTGTCTTTCAGTGTTACTTTTATTTAATTGCTTCCTACAGAGGCCAATAACCTATTAGACACTTTCTCTGAGTGCTATTGTGCTATTAAAGCAACTGAATGAGACAGAGGGCAAGCCAACTCTTGATGAGTATTATGTGAATTAAACATGTTTATTCTGTCTAAATGAGAGATTTGTGAGAGAGGTTTAAATATATATATATGTTCGTTGGTTTTTTTTGGTTTTGGGGGTTTTTTTGCCATATAGTGTTGAAGGTGACTGAATAATAGACTCCAAATCCACCAAAAAAAGTCAATTTCAATTACATTTCTGGCACAGGCAAAGGTTGCATTTTGGGAAGTTTGATGCAGACACGTATCCAGGTATCAGGATTCCTTGTTATCCCCACTGACATCCATTCCCATTCACATTAAGCAAGTGCAAACCACTGAAGAATTTGACAATACTCTTCCCATGAGTTACCACAGTCCCCTTCATTATGTGCTGGGGACATCTGTATGAATTGAGGTGCAGTTCCTTTATTGCAAATTTATGTGTGTTCAATCAAATTTTGTTCTAACTAGTTTCATTCCAAAGTGCACTCTCAGCTTGAGAGACTCTAGGAAAGCTAAATCCTTGCAGCTTTAGAAGCATATCAGAGCAACTTTCACACAGACAGAAAGGACTTAGGTCTACTTAGGCCACAACCAGGACGAAAATCATGCAAGTGGTCCTAAGCAAGGGCTGGTGCTGAGACACAGCAGAGTCAGTGTGCCTCATCATTTGTGGCACACTGACAGCACCAAACCTCTCACTACACCATGGGTTTAAATGGCCTGGGTCTAAACTTCTGATCCATGTTACAGACAGAATAGAACTCCCTTCTGCATCTCTCTTGCTAAATTGCCTTAACCCCTTCATTAACCTCACCATCCTCCTTCAAGATGCTGCTGTTATACTATATGCACTCAGAAGAGGTTTTGTCTAAAATACTGTGACTTCTTCTATGTGTTGACTTCTCTAATATAGTGTGCTGCCTTGCAAGGCTTAATGGTGCTGGTACATTTGCGTTGTCTAATTAATTTGGTAGGAAAAACATGATGTCACATGCCTTTGAAGAATTACACCTGCACAATACAGAATTCAATAGTCAAAATATTCAAAAAATTTTTTTTTTTCTTCAATTCAATTAATGCCCACAGCTTGAAGGACTGCTGCACAGTCAGAAAGAGTAGTAGTTTGGCTTTCACCTGAGCTGATCACAGCGCTGGAAGTGTTGGGTCCAAATCTCTTCCACTGCAAATCACAAAGCTGCAACTTGGGGAAGTTACACCAATCAACAATGTAACTGTCATATATACTTCTGGGCTCCCAGGAGATAAAAATGCCATCATCTGTACCATTAACTTGTCCTTCCTTAAGCTCTTCAGTGTCTAGGAATGAACAAAAAACAATCTCTTATTATTGTTCTGCATGACACTTCAGATTCATGAAGTCTGATAAATGAAGATCAAGACATTTCAACTAACCAGTTGAAAACAACCATAAAATAGTTCCATTCCTTCACTAAATGACATTTGGGTCGTTCACATGCTGAAAGCTGACAGATCAGAAACCATCCAGTAATTGTTACTACGCATTCACAAAAAAAAAAAAAAAAAAAAAAAAAAAAAAAAAAAAATCAGCTGCAGAAACCCAGAGTCAACGAGTGACAAGAGGCCAATCACACTGACACTGGCTGCACCATCAAGGCACCTACTGCAGGTCTGAAGCCCTAGTTTTAGGCTAAATGTATTTTGCTCTGTGAAGACACTCTCTGCACTTAAGTTTAATAAGCAGACAGCTGCCTCCCTATAGGAGAAAATACAGTCATAATTTTCAGACAGCAGTGGCATGAGTTAAGAGGTAAGGTTTATTTGTTGGCCAAGATGATAAATTATGACTTCACTCAAAACAGGTAGAAACAAAACTCCAATAATGTAATTATAACTGAAAATACTCCTACTGTTATCTGTAGCTCTAGAGATGATCAATACTGAAGGAAGTGAGAAATTAACATTGTTCTTTGCCATGATACTGATTCTGTAGGAATGGTTATCAATGAAAATCCTTGTGCTATTGTAGACTGAAGAAACGGAGATGCTTTCAGGCTTGGAGCCATCTTCTATTTTTTCCCAGGTTACCTCATATGAAATAATTCTTCCATTTGCTTGAAAACTTGGTGTTTGCTGAGAAAAAAGTTATGGAGGAAGAGAACAATAACTTAGTAAATTTTGCTGGAAAAGTGTGAGGATCATTTAGAATTTTAAATAACTAACAGGATGCGTTATTTCTGTAAGAATATAAACACTTGTTTCCATACATTCATACATATACTGTCGGTTTTAGATTTGTAAAAGACATTTTCACACTGAATTGCTATCAGCTGTACACAAATCATGGGAGAAATTTCCAACCCCTTTATGAAGGGCTTTGCTTCTATTTTTGTCTCACCTTCCAGAACAAGGTTACATTTCGTCCCCCCAGAACTGGTTCAATTTCTCTCCACATGTCCAGTTTCCCGGACGGAGCTGGAATAAAGACAGGAAAACAAGAAAATGAGAATGCTCTGGGTGTTGAAAGGATATGCAGTTTAGCTGCTTCCTCCCATTTGAAGAAATTCCACTCACAACACCTCCTTTTCCCATCACCCCCAGGCCTTGCCCAAGCACTATCCTTTAACAACATTTTCCCTTTATTCTTTTTCTGAATTAAAGTCTGCTAATTTCCCCAGAAAGTCTTTGCTTCCAGTCACCAGACCTCCATTCCAACCTCTGCACCATTCCTCCAGGCCTCACAGGGCACTGTAACTCAGTCTGCCCATCTTCCCAGTCAACAGGATTTCCTGCACTAGAGGGAATGTCCAAGATCAGCAGGTAGGCTGACAATTATTTAAGAAGTCATCTTCTTGAAGTTTGCTTAGCTTGTTTCTTTTATGCATGCAACAGGCCTCTGCTTTATCTACAGTGGAAGAGCAAAAGCAAACAGCAAAGAGAAGTGGCGAGCAAGGAGCATCCCTCAAACTTTGCATCTCAGTGGGCTGGACATACTTCCTTCCTTTGTTCTGGTGGTCAGGGGTTGGCTCCACTCGCTCCACCTCCAGAAGTGCTTGGCCGCCCCGCAGCGCACCCTGGCCGTGTACTCCGTGTACGGCCGCAGCCCACGCACGGTGACACGCTTTGACTCCGCGGCAGAGCTGTTGTGCTGCAAAACGCAAAGACACAACAAGCACAGCTCAAAACAGCATCCTCAGCAAGGTGGTCTTCTCTGAGAAAACAGCTCTTCCTCTAGACCCTGCAAGAGTGTCTTGGGTTGTGGAACCTAGGATGTGTATTCTATTTTCATCTGCTGAAAGCAGTTGGGGAGCTGTTTTGTTTTATCTCTTGTTTAGTCTGGAAGGAGGGGGGCGAGTGCCTTTTGATAATGGCCCAACTGTTAAAACCAGGTAGGGCATTGTTTCTTATCTTTTTTCTGCTAATGGACCATTTAAACACCCCTAAAAGCACACATCCCAAAACTTACCCTCCCCAAGATAGTACATTCACATTTCATCATTCTATTGTGAGATGCTCCACCCAGTGGGGGGAGCCAACCATTCCTACCTGGATAAAAACTGGGACTACGGAACAGGATGCTCTCTTGCTTCACCCGATTACCGGAGGAAGACTGGACCCTTCTCACCATCACCGGATTCCCTCTCACCACCTCTGGACCCTTTTGGCTTCAGGATCATCTCCACTCTAACAGAACCACATCTGCCACCCCAGGAGGACTTTTGGACTGCTACCAACGTCCTGACCAACAGGGCATCAGGTTGTACCTGACTCTGTCAGGGCTTTCCAAAATTGTTGTTTGTTTGTTTGCTGGTTTGCTGGGGTGGTTTTGTTTTTCTACCACATTTGTATTATTGATATTACTAGTAAAGAACTGTTATTCCTATTCCCAAATCTTTGCAAAATTATAATTTGGCGGGGGGTGAGGGGTTTGCATTCTCTATTCTAAGGGAAACCCCAGTTTCCCTGACAGATACCTGTCTTTCCAAACCAAGACAAAGAGCCAGTAAAGCTTCACTTGGGAAAGACAGTCATGGAACGTGAATCAAAAAAGGCAAATAATGCACAAGATCAGAACAGTGGGAGATCTGAAAAGAGGGCTGGAAGCCACCTCTGTGTAACTGTCTGAGTTGCTCAGAAACCTCCACATCAGTGTGTTTGACATCCGGGAGGAAATTTACTGAGATCTTGCCCTCATCGAGTCTTGGGCTATTACTTCATATAAAAGTATGATATTGTTCCAGATATAGGCAGAGCAATCTACAGCTACCTTTTCCCTTTTCTTCGCATTTTTTTCCCCAGTCTTCACCCCACTCTCTCCTAAGACACAGAGTGAGTTCTGGTAAGAATCAAAAAGCCAGCATGCTGTTTTAACCCTCAAAACTGTCTCCTGCAATGGCCAGCTGCAGTGGTCACTTATCTGACAGCTCTTAAGCCACAATCAAGACAGAAGCAGCTTGATTGTGATCTTCACTGTGCCTTTTTAATGTGCTGGAGGCAAGCTGCCTTCTAAGAAAAGAGCTACAGAGAACTGACAGTAAACGGGCAAGGAGTCCCTCAAACTCACTGTTTGTAGAAGAGGTGGAACAAGATAAAGAATCTACTCACATCATCTTCAAGGAGATTGAAGAGGAAGGGAAGGAAAACGGTTCTGAGATTCCATCACTAGAAACTAGACTCACTACCATCAACTACAGTCAATAGTACACAGAAAGAGCTTGGACTGAGACAAAAGAAATCTACAACACTGCTCTGTTGTGTGTGAAATAGCACAAGCAATAAAAACAAATCAAGATTACCAGTAGCTAATATATACAGTAGAATAGAATTTATATTATATTATATTATATTATATTATATTATATTATATTATATTATATTATATTATATTATATTATATTATATTATATATTAATTATATTATATTATACAACCTTACAATTATTAGGCCCTTCAGTGTTTTCATTAACTTCAACAAATCTCAGAACCCATTCAGCAGAGCACTGAGCCACATAGTCCACCAGTCATGCCATGTACTTCTGCCAGAGTACAGACAGTGTTTGGAGTATGAATTAGAGCCAACAGTGGCTGCCCACATGGACTGCATAATCAACGAAGAGCTAGGGAAGCAATCAAATCCAGAAAATAGACACATCAGCGTGCTCACAAGATTTACAAAGTATTTGTATTGCTGGGGAACTACTTTTTAGTCACATCAGAAAGATCTTCACTTTGTTTTTGTTTAGGAAATTTAGGTTTCATACCAGTTCTACTTTGCCATCAGGTTGGAGTACTTCAGTCTGACAAAAGAGTTCAATTTCATTGTTTTCATAATTCCAATGTAATGTAATTTCTGTATCTGTGCAATCTTCCCAAACCTGGAAAGGTGCAGTGGGATACACTGCCAATGGAAAATCTGAGTTAGCTCTTAAAACATAAAATATATGCAATAATATGTTAAGATATTTTAGCTGAGTAGTAAAAGCAAATAAAAAAATACAGATTTTTCTCCTAATCTAGAAGAAACATATATAAATTATAAAACTTCATTTCAGAATGTAAATGTAAATAAATGTTACAAATGTTAAAAAAAAAAACCCTTGTAGAAATGTTTTAAAGCATCATGGGCACAAGGAAGAGAGACATTCATTGCAAACCATTAAAATTCTCTAATCCAGGACCTGGCAGAGGCTCCTGATGTAAACTGGTAACATTTGACACATTTTACACCCCAGAACTGGGCCTCTTTGACAGAAATTTTATTCACAAATCTAACTGACTCCTGTCAGTAGTTAACCTCTGGTAAACAGTGCCAATGCTATTTCTTCCAAAAGATTTCTGAGATCCTTTACTGCTGTGTAAGAGTATTCAGCAAGTGAAGTAAATCTTAAAGCCTCTCAGTAAAATAGTAAGGAATGCAATGCAATGTGAGGGTGTGCCAATGCCAGTGAGGAGTATGTTTACACCCTTGGCCATTTATCCTAAAACTTCACAAATTACATTATTGAATCATACTATTCCATGAAATTCAATTTGAGGACTTTCATACTCAGAAGAGTTCTATTTGATATAGAAGGTCCAAATTACCACATGCAGAACTGGAAAAAATGGATTTACATTTTCCTGTACTTACTGTCATCCTTTAAGTAAGGAAAATTCTAATGTAAATATTTGCAGGAAATTACAGGAACCACTATTTAAAAACTTAACTCATATTATACATAATTTCTTTAACTTGCAACGATCACTAGGCCTGGAAAAAGAATATTGCAGTAAAATTTTAATGTACTTATCACATTGAATATAAAATATTCTAGCATGACTTCCCATGGCAATTGAGTTCATGACATTATGTTGTCTCCCTACAATCTGTCAGTTTACTCCTCCACTTTCTTGACCTGTTTCTTCCACTTCCAAACAATCAGATAATCAAATTTTTTAGAATTCTCTTGCTTCTCTGAGACAGATCTAACATAGACATTTAACCTAAGTTCCTTCATATAAAAAAGCATGGCTAGCAAAACTTGAGCCATGCCTCTGAGGAAGGAAGCAGTGCCAGGATGCAGCAGTTACACCAACAGCCTCCTAGGCCCTTGCCCTGTCAGCTTCCGAGCTGAAGAAAGCACACGTTGCCTCCTGCTTCTTCAAACAGGTCAGGAAGCCACAGCACCTGGAGAACACTGAAGAGGACTTAGGGAGAACTGGAAAAACTGCTGGAGACTGAAGAAATAACCAGTTGTTTTGAGGCAAGAGTAGGAAAGAACTTATGGGACCAGCCATTAGATACTGCTCAGAGAATGATATGGCTTCTGTCACCAGCTAACTACTCTTCCTCCTTTACAGTAGCACAGTGGAGGTTACTGTCCCATATTAGGACCAAGAGCAGGTTAGTATCATCACTTCCTTCTCAGCAATAGCTCTTACACATCTCAAATCATACCAATTTCCAAGTAGCCTACACAGATATTTTGGTTAAGCTCCCCATTTTATATATCCTTGCATAATTTTGCTTTCTCTTCCATTAACCAGCTTTAGCAAAGCAGCAAATTTTGAAACATTAAGGGGTCATTCCAATAACCAAATCTGACCTTTGGAGTAAAGCTGTTTTCTACTGTTAATACAACTTTCCAAAGCTGAAACTGAAGAGAGAGCAGGTAACTATAGCAGAGGGACAGATAAGTAATTAAAATGTGAAGATAAAAATCAAGGACTTCCATACTTTAAACTGGGACACAGAAGTATCAAGCTCAGAAGGAGCAACAAAAAGCCCAACAAAAAACAAAGACATAGAAAAAAACCTTACTTCTGTGATTTACATCAAAAACATCTGTGGCAGTTTTCTTTCCCAGTGGGTTTTCCACAGTCACTGTGACATTCCAGATCCACTGCTGGCCTATATCCCAAGAGCATGAGCACTGCTCAGCACAACTTTCTTTGCACAGAGCTGTTTTCTGGGATGACCTGTCAAAGAAAAGGAGAGGTAGGAGGCAGGGCAAAGAGAGAGAAAGATGTTTTCCATAATATACAATCAACACAGATCTTGGAAGTTTCTGATGTCCAACTAGAATACAGTATCATAAAAAATAAGGCTGAGGTGCCTTAAGAAGTCACCCGCTCTTTTCCCTTAGCCTGAAGTATGATGAATACAAATACTCATAAAAGAAAGTTTCCTTTGAAATCCAGGTTTGTGTTTTTAAGATACAGCTATATTGCTCTTAGAAATTTCTTTATGGATAGTCTAAACCAGAGACTTATTTGCCAAGACTGAAATAATTTAAATGTTTACCATTAAGCTCTTAAATGAAGTTGTAATTTTAACTGCATCTTGAAGAGCACCTTCTAAGTTTCCATTTTTAAATCACCATTACAGTGTCTTAATAGAAGCAAATGATGTGGACACCAGGAAGATATGTGCAATGCTGGCCTGTTTTCTGCTGAGATCTTTTGATGAAAGTTTGTTGTGATTATGAGGTATCTGTCCTGTTTTATGAGTTTCCCTTTCTCTGCAGGCCTTGCTGTAAAGCCCCTCTCTTCATGTAAGGGCCATGTCTGACATGCCACAGCTGTGGACCCCTGACTCAGAGCTAAGGAAGAGCTATGAGAAAGTCTGCAGATTTTTTTTTTTTTTTTTAAGTAAAGAAGCCAGCTGAAACTACAGAAATTATAGACACAACAAGGACATTTGAGGATTGTCAGTAGCTCAAGGACTCAAGAAGGAAAATAAAAAAGAAAGGAAAACATCAGCATGTAAAGCCCTAAAATCCCAAAGGAAAGTAACTAGGGAGATTAATCAGGCTAACTTAGAGTCAATGGATCATGAGCACACATGATCTCAGCCTACCAGCTGATCAGATCCTAGTTATCTATTGTGTGTGCTACCCAATAATTATGTTATACTTTTAAGTCATCTACAACCTGATTTCAGGATGTCTTCATACCTATGGAGCAATATCCAAACATATTAACTCAAAAAATGGTTAGAATAAGCTTTATCAGGCAGAACTTGATCTAAAGGACTGTCTGCTTTGTTATAGCTAGTTCTGCACTGCTCAGGCTTTGTTAAATAAGTGCTCAGTGAGGTGGAAAAAGGCAAGCAGCTAATTACATGAACAAAAAGCATTTCCACAGATTCTAAGGGAAAGAAGGAACTGTTTGGTACAGCACAGGTCAGGGTTAACATGAGACTTACGTTTTAGACAAGGTGTATCGTGGTAAATTCTCTCCATAGAAATAGGTCTCTCCTTCACTCCAAGTACATGTTACTCTTTTCATGTCTTGAGTTTGGCAGGAAAAATCTTTAGGTGTATCAGGTGGTTCTTGTCAGACAAAATAACCAAAAAAACAACAACATTGTGGTAGTCAAGGCAAAACTCATAAACCTTTTTAATGCATTAACAAGCTAGAAATAATGGATAAGTATGACGTCTGGTTTACTATAGATCTTATTACTGAAATTACACTTATTCAATGACCACTCTGCAGATACAGTCAGGATAATACCATGAGTCAATAGCAATCATACCCTTTTACACTTTATTATCTATTTTTTACACTCATCCATACATTTATTCAATCTGTATTCTTTTGTATTTTAAAAATTGCTATTAGCCTTTGAAAAGGAGACTGCTGAGTTTTTACCACATGCACACAGACAATGTGGATATATTAATGAATCAACCATCTGTCATAGGGTCAATTAATTTAATGCTATTCTTTCCTACTTTCTCTATATCAGTCTATATCAGATCTCAAGTCAGAGTTCAGACATGACAAGACTGTGACAACTTACAGCAAGCTTTTTTTCCCCATCCATTTTTTTCCACAGTCATTCTTGAGTTATTAATAAGAAGAAAATAAAACTGTAACAAGGTGTTCACTTACTACCCACAAAGAAAGCTGCCTCATGTAACTGCTCATCTTCATCATAACAGTAGACATGAATGTTAGACCCTTTGTCATGTGACAGATTTTCCACAGTGAGAAGTCTGACTTGACTGTTTGTGTGGTTGAAAACATCAACAGTTGGGTATACAGTAAATTCCTTAATGGTTTGACCTTTCCCTGCTATGCAGCAAAGAGTGATATCAGAGCCTTCTGCTAAAAATTTTTCTTTTGGAAAGATTTGTGGCTCACTTCTATTTGAGGTGTTCAGGCCTGCAAATTAAAAACAAACAAACAAACAAACAAGCACTTCAAAATCTGCTCAGGGCAGCAGCCTTCAGCCAGAACACAAAACTAAGCACTTATACAAGAAATTGCTAATGTTATATTGTCCACTCATAGACTTTTATTTAGTATTCTTCCCAATACAGAGATGAACTTCACATGTAATTATACCTTTCTCTTAAACTCATAAACATGTAATGTAGTCCAACAAATTACCTAAGAGACTATATCTGTTTTACTGCCTTTCACTTAGAGAAAACAAATGTGTTCTGTCAAGAACTGCCTTTACAAAGGAATACCACATCCTGCTCCTATGCACAGGTTGTTGCTTATATCCAAAAAGCTCTGCTCATGCAGAGCTCAGCTAAGAGGAGTCAACATTGAATCAGATCAGTGAGGGGATAATCAACTTGGAATGAGACTCCCATAGCTTTCTGTGTTTTCTATGACTGTTTACTGGATGGAAAAGTTTGTGGAATTTAAGTGACTCACAGTTTATTACATATACTGCACAGATAAAATCTACCCTCAAGAATCTGATCCAAAAACCTGATGACATCTAGAGTCACTATCTTTCAGAGAGCTCTATATCAGGTCTGTAATGTGGGATCAGTTTGTGAACAAGAAACAGTATTTTTGAGCCTCATCCACTTGCAACTGAAAAGAAATCTCTAAGATTGAGGAGAATGTGGGACAAAAAAGAGAGTCTTGCATTATTTTCAAGACTAGTGCCCACTATATAACAAGAGGAAGATGAGTGTCACAATCCAAGTATGAACACCTGTGATGCCTCTTCTATACACATGATGTCTCCAATATCTAAAAGCCATTGCTTCTCCAAATGAGTGCCTAATTATAAAATCACTACAGTCATATTTTCCACAGTAGTTATATATTTTGTTTAAACAAGATTCTCTGGAAACCAAACTGCTCTAGTAAGACGTGGTAATCAAAAAAAAAAAATTAATTTTGTGATGTCATTAATTAAATTATTGGTTCTCTCCCTGCTTATTCTCATATAATTCACAAGACGTTCATTCCAAGTGAAATAAAGAGCTGACTTGCTCCTTTCTCTTTCTATCTGTAATACCAATTCAAGCTATGAATCCCAGACAAAAGCAATATATTCATCAGATCATGTAGCCCCTAGCTATGTGCTTCCCCTCCTTTCCCCAAGTCTGGGCCAGGAATGTGCCTATCCAAGAACCCATGTCACTCCATCTACTACGTTTTTTAAAGTATGACTGAAAAAAAATCTCTAAAACTTTCAGTCTACTAGCTTAGGAAGATAGTCTGCAAATTATAGCAATAGCTGAAGCACTGCTATTATTGCCAGCAAAATATAAGGAACTGTTTGGTGCTTAGAGCAAATGGATTCTTGATGTGATACCATCTCTCCTGAACTGTCCTCCATAGTTACATTCACTGGTGAATTACAAACTAGCTTTATACTTGAAAGAAATCCCCAATATTGCAAAGTCTTGTTTTGCTTACCTGGGATAGTCTCCCACAAACTCCACTGACTCCAGATTTTTGATGCTTCTGCCTTGCTTCTGATTCTCACAGCATGTGACATACACTCCAAAGGTATGTCTGAATCCCATGTCCAATGAAGAGGCTTTCCCAATTTATCAAGTGTGACATTATGAAACTCCTACAGACAAAGAGCAGTAAGGCAAAGTATTGAAAACACAGCAACACGAGGATTTGGAAATACAATCAAAAGCAGTGAGAAAGTTCAAAGGAGAAAAATGCTTTTGAAAATGAATGGCTGAAACTCCACTAGATACATGTGATCTCACACTAAGTAACTAGTCAGCTAATCAGCTGCCTACAGATCTGTGCTAGCAGTGGTGGAGTGACTGATGTGCTGACATATTTGGGAGTAAGACCCTGCTTCTCATGACATAGATTTGCTCTCAGAGACTTTCAGTAGGTTATCTGTGTCTGCTGTTGCATAAACTGCTGCCTACAAATGCATCCTAAAGCTCTGAGTTACATATCCCTGTGGTGGAGTCACCATTCCTGGAGTGATTTAAAAGATGTGCCGATTCAGCATTTAGAGAGGTGATTTAGTGTGGACTTGGTAGTGGCTGGGTTAACAGCTGGACTCAATGATCTTAAAGAATTCTTCCATTCTTCCTATGAGATTCTATCATTTACATATTTTAATACTTCTTATAGCAACTATTCCAGATTCGCAGCATACAGGTCTGTGCTGCTCAGATGCTTTTGTACCAAAGCCCTGACTCACACTGACCAGTAGAGAACTTCTCTACAGTACTGCTTTCCATTGGCAACACCTGCACTTTCATATTACCCCTGCTCTGAGAAAAACTCTGCCATCAGTTCAAAATTTAGTTTCTCAGTTATAGCCCTGAGGAATGTGGCCACTGCTCTACAAGTTATGTAGGCTGTCCACACTTTGGTATGAGCAGACTCAGAGTTTCTTTATTGGTACCCATACTTCATAAAAACACAGAAGCAAATATATTCCTGTATGGTAGTGACATCCAAAGTAACTTGTCATATTTATTACCAATAACAGAACAGACTACATTCCAGGATTTGAAGCACTTTTACTTCCTTCCAACAAGTTCATAAGAATTTGTTGAAGGACACTTCAAAAAACCCAAAACTTTATTGTTTGTAGCTATATGGCCCCAGTCGACTGACTTCGGGCTCAGATTTACTCATTGGGCTAAAAATCCTATCCAGCATATCAAAGTGGTAAAAATCTTCAGAACTGCATAAAGCTCATTTGCAGTGAAGATGTGGTTCTTCAAACTCAGAGACAAAGTACCACCAGCTAGGGAGATCAAAGTAAGCCATGATTTTTAACAACACCTATCTTATTTTATTGATCATTGATTTCAGAAAAATAAGCCCTTGTTTGTTTTATGTACTTTCTGAAAAATAGGGATTTTAAATGAGCTAGTGCAGTTTTTCACTTTTACTAAGTTTTACATTTTCTTTGGAGACTGTTCCCGTACAGAAGTCACAAACAGGAAAACACCTATAA